>JANUWF010001425.1:3965000-4668800 GCA_026120185.1 Voacanga thouarsii
CACCAAAGAGTAGGCAGCGCCACCCAACCATATCCAGGCAACACTGCCTGGCTGCTGGTCAAGTAGTGGAATTCCCCTGTTTTGCTATGGTTTTCTCTGTTTTAGACAGAAAGCAAGCGGCCCTGCCTGGGTGCATGGAAGTAGCATCTCCTATGCTATGTTTTGCCCTCTTTTGTGAGGATTTTATCCACTTTTCGCCTTCTTTCCTTAACATTTCTCATTCTTCAATTCATGCTTAAAAGAAGGCGAAGTAGTAGGAATCGATAGCCATTTGAATACAAAATCAACATAAAATGTACCATAAATAACTCTTAAAATATAGATACTTTTTGACAATTATCAATTCCCTCACACTTAAATCTTTACTTGTCCTCAAGTAAATTAATGAGACATTGACAATTCAAACTAATCAATATTCTTCAACATTCATTCCAACATGTAGCCAACATAGCAAAGATATTACCATCCCTTTCACTAAAAAAATATCATAACATTTATATAGCTCAATCAATCCAAACACATATTTGACTAAACCTACTGAAGACTATTAAAGTAAAGTTACACAAGTTTATATTCATTAAATGCCATTCACCCTTTCCTTAAGTCAAGAACAAAGTTAACAAGATTCATATAAGCCAAGACTTCATAGTTACAATGTGATAGTAATCTTTATGAAAGTATTATAATAAATAAAGATTGGTCTATTGTCGCTACTGCATGGACGAGTACCCTAAGATTTGAGTATAAGTTGGCAGTTTGGTAAAGTTAGATTTGTGCACTTTGATGTATGGTGCTACATAAAGGGATATTTTCGTCATTACACCTGTAGTCGAAGACAACACATTTGCAATATTGTTCTTGGGATCACTATTTCCATATAATAATAAATGGAATATTTAAACTGATAAAATACAACTATTTATTAGCAGTGGTATTTTAGTAGTCAATAATAATATATCTTTTGGACCCCAGAGTTGCTCAAATAACCTTAGTAATTTATTTACTATGTGGGCTTATTAGATTAAATAAATATTGGAAGAATTATTTTAAAAGTCCAATAATTATTTATTTGCGTTAACATAATGTATTGGGCCAATTTAGTTAAATTGATATATTAATTAATTATCTTGGATAATTTTATATTAGGTCCAAGAGGATCAATTAATTAATAAGATAGTTGTTTAATCAGTCTAGGACTGATTAGCTAAAAAAAAATCCCGACCCACCAGGGTTTAGAGAGATGGCTATTGGTTTTAGGAAACCAAGGTAGCCACCTCATTTTAAAATTAAAAAAAAAAAGAAAGAAAGAAAGAAAGAGAGAGAGAATGGCCAAGTTCTGAGAGGAATAGGATTTTTTTTTTTTTTTTTTTTTTTTGCGGGGGAGCACTCTTCACAAAGGAAAAACAGCTTATTCTCCTAAGTTGCCATTCTCTCCATTTTCTTGATCCCTCGTATTAGCTCTTTCCTGTTCTTCTAGAAATTTCATCCTAATTATTCTCACTGATAATAAGTCCATAAATAGTTTAGAGAATACTCTGAAAGATTGAAAGTTAGCAATCTTGGTGTGTGTTGATGCGAAGTAGTCGACGCGTGGTAGGTATTCCCGTAGAACAAGTGTTCATGACAAATCAACAATCTCAGTCAAACCAAATCCTACTGATTATGCACCCTATGCAAAGAAAAAGTTAAGTGTTCCTAGACTATGGAAGGGAAATTAATTTTGAAATTTATGTGTTATAATTTCTTACGATCCTTCAGGTAGATATAGTACTATAGTCCACTTAAAAATTCTAAAATTATGTAGAATTTTTTAATAATGGAAAGAAAATGTGAAAAAAATCATTTTGATACTTACACAACCTTATTTGATACTAACAATTGTTTAATTCATTTGCAGCAACATGTTAATATCTTAGAAAAATTCTTTAAAAAGTATTCTACTATATTCATTTTTTTTAAACTATCTTTTTCAATTAAATTAAAAATTAAGAATGAATTTTGAAAATTTAATTTCCTACCAATAATAATGTGGTTGGAAACTTTTTTTTTCAGCTTCCTCGCAAATACAAATTGGTTGGAACATATGCTTTAAATTAAATAAATATTAAATAAATTTTTTTAGTCAAAATTTTAAGAATTAATTAAATATCTAACATAAAAAAAAAGTGGTCAAAATATAACTGTCCATTTCCTACCAAAAGTTACATTTGGTCGGAAAATTAGTTCTACTCAAAAAAAATTTACAAATTGAATTTGGCTACAAAAAATATATTTGGTCAAATTTTAATTACATTTTCCTACCAGATTATCCTTTTCATTGAAAACTATTTTTATTCCTACCAAATTTGAAGGTAGTTGGAAATGAAATAATTTTTAAAACAAAAAATACTATTAAATTTTAAATTTGATTTCCTACCAATCTTGCATTTGCTCAGAAACTTTAATTTAATATTCCATTACCATTTCCAAAAATGATTGGGAGGAAATTTGATTTACGTTCCCTACCAAAATTACTCGATGGTCAGAAATGTAACATTTATTCCTTCCAAAATTAGTTTGGTCGGAAATTATATTTTTTTCAAGAAAAAAAAAATATTTAAATTTAATTTAATTTCTATCTCTGAGAAACAAAATAATTTTTTGGAGCACTAAATCATATTTCCTACCACATTTTAAAATGGTCGAAAAATAGAATTTAAACTCCTACCAAAATTAGCTTGGTCAGAAATTACATTTTCTTCAAGCAAAAAAATTTAAATTGTAAATATAATTTCCATTTCCGAGAAATAAAATAATATTTTGGAGAATTAAATCATATTTCCTACCATATTTCAAAATGGTCGAAAAAATAGATTTTAAACTCCTAAAATTAGTACTACAAAAAAAAAAATGACTTTTGACAACACTTTTATTTGCAACATAGAAAAATCTGTGGTGAAAACTTGCTTTTTTGCTACAGTTTTGAATTCTGTGGCATATAAACCTTTTTCGTAACATTTTATTTTGCCACGACTATATTTCTATTGGTAAAAGTTCTTTTTTATCACAAATTTAAAAATCGTGTGGGTAAAAATAACTTTTTTCCACATATATTTGAAATTGTTGATAAAGAATTTTTATTATCCACAGTTTCATTAAACTATAGAAAAAGCATATTTTTTCTTATTTTATCAAATATTAAAGAATATCAACATAAAATGGAAGCTTTTCTTAGATATCATAGTTGAGGTAATAGTTTATACTCAAATGGTTGTGTGTTCAAATCTTTATATTACTATTTTATTAATTTATATATATATTTTTGGACCAACTACTTATGTACACTCTTTCCCTAATTCTTTATTTAGCTAGAACAAAATCGACTTTCTGCAATCAAACAAAGAGAAATAAAAATAGAAAGTGGAAGTACATAAATTTTAGTACACTCCAATTTGCGATTATAGTTAGCGACCACTGTATGAGGATGGATATATACTCCATTTTCTATAATTTTAACTAATCTAACGATTGGATCGTTAATTTGATGTACTTATCTTTATAAAATACATTAGGTTATGGACTTTTATATAGAGTTTATACTATATATTATATGGCAAAATATATATGATTACCTTTAAATTTGATCATAACACATTTTTTTTGTGATTTTAACAAATTTAACAGTTGGATTGTTAATTTGATATAGCTATATATAAAAATGTGTTAAGTTTTTAGCTTTTATATAGAGATTATTCTAGATTATGTACAAAATATATCCAATTAATTTTGAATTTGGTCATAATACCCTTTTTTTCAATTTTAACTAATCTAACGATTGGATCATTATTTTGATATGCTAAAATTTATAAATGCGTTAGGTTATGGGCTTTTATGTAGAGATTATGTGGTAAAATATATCTGATTATCTTCAAATTATGCCATAACACATTTTTTTAACAACTTTAACAAATCTAATGGTTGGATCGTTAATATGATATGTTTATGTTTATAAATATGTTAGGTTTTAGACCTTTATATAGAGATTATGATAGATTATGTAGAAAAATATATCTGATTACCTTCAAATTTGGTCATAACACCTTTTTTTTTTTATGATTTTAACAAATCTAACGGTTAGATTATTAATTTGATATAGTTATATTTAAAATGTTTTAGGTTTTTTGCTTTTATATAGAGATTATTCAAAATTTTGCGGAAAAATATATCCGATCACCTTAAAATTTAGTCATAATACTTTTTATAGTAATTTTAACTAATATAACGGTTGGATCGTTAATTTGATGTCCTTATGTTTGTAAATGCGTTAGGTTATTAGCTTTTATATAAAGATTATACCACATTATGCGGCAAAATATATCTAATTACCTTCAAATTAGGTCATAAAATATTTTTTAGTAATTCTAACAAATATAATGGTTGGATCGTTAATATTATATACTTATATTTATAAATGTGTTAGGTTATGGACTTTTATATAGAGATTTGCTAGATTATCTGGAAAAATATATCTAATTACCTTCAAATTTGGTCATAATACTTTTTTTATAATAATTTTAATAAATCTAACTGTTGGATCGTTAATTTGATATAGTTATATTTAAAAATGTATTAGGTTTTTGGCTTTTATATAGAAATTATTCCAGATTATGTGGCAAAATATATCTGATTATCTTTAAATTTTATCATAATATTTTTTATACTAATTTTAACCAATCTAACGGTTGGATCATTAATTTGATGTCCTTATCTTTGTAAATGCATTAGCTTATTGTCTTTTATATACAGATTATACTATAGTATGTGGGAAAATATATCTAATTACTTTCAAATTAGGTCATAAAACATTTTTTAGTAATTCTAACGGTTGGATCGTTAATATGATATACTTATATTTATAAATGTGTTAGGTTATGGATTTTTTTTATAGCGATTTGCTAAATTATCAGGAAAAATATATCCAATTACCTTCAAATTTAGTCATAATACTTTTTTTTATTATTATTTGAACAAATCAAATGGTTGGATCATTAATTTGATATGGTTATATTTAAAAATGTATTAGGTTTTTGGCTTTTATATAGAAATTATTCGAGATTATGTGGCAAAATATATATGATTATCTTTAAATTTGATCATAATATTTTTTTATAGTAATTTTAACTAATCCAACGGTTGGATTGTTAATTTGATGTCCTTATCTTTGTAAATGTGTTAGCTTATGGGTTTTTATATAGAGATTATACTAAGTTATGTGGTAAAATGTATCTGATTACCATCAAATTAGGTTATAAAATGTTTTTTAGTAATTTTAACAAATCTAACGGTTGGATCGTTAATATGATATACTTATATTTATAAATGTGTTAGGTTATGGACTTTTATATAGAGACTTGCTAGAGTATCTAGAAAAATATATCTGATTACCTTCAAATTTGGTCATAACACTTTTTTTTTTTATGATTTGAACAAATATAACGGTTGGATCGTTAATTTGATATGGTTATATTTAAAAATGTATTAGGTTTTTGGCTTTTATATAGAGATTATTCGTGATTATGTGGCAAAATATATCCGATTATCTTTAAATTTGGTCATAATATTTTTTATAATAATTTTAACTAATCCAACGGTTGGATCATTAATTTGATGTCCTTATCTTTGTAAATGCATTAGCTTATGGGCTTTTATAGAGAGATTATACTATATTATGTGGAAAAATATATCTAATTATCTTCAAATTAGGTCATAAAGCATTTTTTTTTTTTTTTAGTAATTTTAAAAAATCTAACGATTGGATCGTTAATATGATATACTTATATTTATAAATGTGTTAGGTTATGAACTTTTATATAGAGATTTGCTAGATTATCTGGAAAAATATATCCGATTACTTTCAAATTTAGTCATAATATTTTTTTTATTATTATTTGAACAAATCTAACAGTTAGATCGTTAATTTGATATGGTTATATTTAAAAATGTATTAGGTTTTTTACTTTTATATAGAGATTATTCGTGATTATGTGGTAAAATATATCCAATTATCTTTAAATTTGGTCATAATATGTTTTATAGTAATTTTAACTAATCCAACGGTTAGATTGTTAATTTGATGTCCTTATCTTTGTAAATGCGTTAGCTTATGGGTTTTTATATAGAGATTATACTATGTTATGTGGTACAATGTATCTGATTACCTTCAAATTAGGTCATAAAATGTTTTTTAATAATTTTAACAAATCTAACAGTTGGATCGTTAATAAGATATACTTATATTTATAAATGTGTTAGGTTATGGACTTTTATATAGAGATTTGCTAGATTATTTGGAAAAATATATCTGATTATCTTCAAATTTGGTCATAACACTTTTTTTTTATTTATGATTTTAACAAATCTAACGGTTAGATCGTTAATTTGATATGGTTATATTTAAAAATGTATTAGGTTTTTGGCTTTTATATAGAGATTATTCGTGATTATGTGGCAAAATATATCCGATTATCTTTAAATTTGGTCATAATATTTTTTATAATAATTTTACCAAATATAACGGTTGGATCGTTAATTTGATGTCCTTATCTTTGTAAATGTGTTAGCTTATGGGCTTTTATATAGAGATTATACTATATTATATGGCAAAATGTATCTGACTACCTTCAAATTAGGTCATAAAATGTTTTTTAGTAATTTTAACAAATCTGACTATTGGATTGTTATTTTGATATGATTATCTTTATAAATGTGTTAGGTTATAGATTTAAAGATTATGCTAGATTATGTAGAAAAATATATCCGATTACCTTAAGGAATCTGTAATAAAATAATACCCGTGTACCGTTAGCACCATTAATGGACAAAATAATAAAATTTTAATCAAAAAAACTTTTTGAGGCAAAATTTAATCAAATTACGGAATCTGAAAATGTAGATATCAATACCCATGTACCATTAATGCCATTAAAAAAAAGTATTATAAGTTTTTTACATGATACATGATAACTTTAAATTTCATATAATAAAAATATTTTATATATTTTTCACTCATTTTTACAATAAAGAATATTTATTTATTTTTCTCATTTCAGTTAAATAAGAAGGAAGTATAAGGAAAAATGTTTTTCTCTTTCTCTCTCTCTCTCCCTCCGCTAAGCATTTGAGTTAAAAGAATAATAAAATTTGGATGTTAAAGGTATTTTACTTATTTAAGTTATTTATATTTTAAATTTCTCATTTGTTAAAAAATAAAATGGTATGGGTACCACATTTTACAAACATTTTTGTTTTCAAATTTTCCCTTCCTTTTCCCTTTCTTTTTTCTCCTATGCCACAGCTAGAAATCGTTGGCCTTTGTCTTCTCTCTTTCGTGGTCTGACTCCCACTGTAACCAAAAGCTTTTGCCCTTTCTCTTCTTTCTCAACCCTCTATCCTCCCCATTGATTACCGCTACCACTCAGCCACACCACGATCACCAACGGAATCACGTTGGGCAACTCTGCCCATAAAACCCCAGCATCACCGCTCCTTCTTTTCTTTATACTCCTCAATGTGCTTTCCTTCTCCCACTCTCTGAACACACGCATCGCCAACCTCTGGGCTTTGCATTGCGACATTAACAATGCAGCTTGGGCGGAAGCTATAGCTCAAATGCTCGAGGCTTTTCACGGATTGGGTTTCTAGAGGTTATTTTTTAGGTTTCTGACTACATGGAATTTTCTATTTTGTTTTACTGTTTTGAATTGTCAATATCAGTATTTTCTTTAAGTTTTAATTGTCTTCTAGAGATTTCCAATTTTTTTTCTGCTCAATTTTTGGGATATGATGAATATTAGTCTTGATTGCAATGGTGTCCTCTTCTTTGTTTTGTGTTAAGCTCCCCTCAACCCACTTCATTACTGATTCTTTGTTGTGGCCATTAGGATAGCAACTGAGGACCTAATAATATAGAATGAAAGAGGCTTTATTTGTTGATTGGATGCCATAATTCAAGAATTATATGTCTCTTTAGTGCCTTGTATTGTTGTTCAGTTCCTATAAACCTTTACACCATATTTATGGGAGCATTATCAGGAAGATACCTGCATTCATTTGGACTTTACTGATATTCCCTCAATAATTAGGCTTTTATCTTTGTTGTCACTTATATTTCCTAGTGTTGGTACCCATTTTTGATGTTCTAGCATCATTTGATCTTAACTCCTGGTAATACAGACATATCCTTTTGATATGCTGGTTGTTTTCCTGTTAAGGACTGTCGTATTATTTCTCTTATTTTTTTCTCCCTGGTAAAGTTATGTAGGCAACAGCAATTCTCTTCTTTCCGAACTAATATGTTGAAGCACTGTTGTTCTCTTTGGATTGTCAAATAAAGTTACCATGACGTGTAGCTGAAGGCCAACAGTTTATTTGTTGTTGTTCCTTGTCTTATGCCAATTATAGTTTACAAGATCATTTGTGCATTTTTTTTTTTTTTTAATGGCTGAATCAATCCCTAAATTATACTAGTATGTAGTGCGCAGACTATTTACTTCTTCAATGAGTGGCTTTGACCAATTTGAAGGTAAAGGTTCATAGATGCATTAGTGGTGATTAAAAATGAGGAGGAATATTTGTTCTTTGCCCTTGATCTTTTAGGGAAGCAAGAATTGTGCACTGGGGTCCTGCTCACTTTGGCATATGGTTGATGTGTGGAGGATTTTTTGAAGGATAATTGAATGCTATCTTGTCTGTCTTTTCTTTTACCTCACAATTTCTTGCATTTGTTATTTATTTTTCAATAAACAAGCTTGGTTCTATGAAGTGATTTCTTACTTTAAACAGAAGCAGTTGACTTGCGTTTGCTTATGTGGTGGTTTTTTTTTTTTTTTCACAATTTGTTTCGACAAATGCCCATGTTCTCCTTTTTCACATACTATATAGTTCTGTAGAGGCAGCTTAGTTTAAACAGATGATAACTCTTTAAGGAGTGGATAGAACATAGGATGCTGTTGGTCTTTTATGCAAGAAGAAAAAGAAAAGTTAGCTAGAAGTGAAACAATTGCTATCCGGTTATCAAATATAGCAAACATGGTTCTTTTTGCTGCTAAAGTTTATGCATCCATTAGGAGTGGCTCACTGGCTATCATCGCTTCCACATTAGATTCACTTCTTAGTCTTCTCTCGGGATCTATCCTTTGGTTCACAACATTCTCCATGTAGACTCCAAACCTATATCAATATCCCATAGTTAGGTGTATTAGAATTAATTTAGTACAATTGTTATGCATTGATTCTTCTTCTCTATGTGATTAACATGAACCTAACAAATCTTTATTAATTTGATCAATTTACATTTTATGTTGCAGTTATTGATTTTCTAAGGATGATTATACTACATCATATAGGTGCAAGTATACTTTCTAAACATATCAACACTGGAAATGGTAAAATAGCTAGTTATTTTACTTTCTGCTTGTGATAGCAATTGTTAAGATATTGAATCCATTTTGCATATGACTTGTTTTCTATCTTGATGTAATTTTAGTTATAAAAGTGAACCCATTAATAAGATCAAAATACAACAACTTTCCTGAATATATTTGATGCAATGGTACTTAAGCTTACAATGACCTGATTGAATTGTGTAGCCATGATTAACAAGTATTTTTGGAAGTAATGAATGAAAGAGTTTGGTGGGGTGGGTATTTATCTTTCCATTGGATTGTTTATAATAGTTTGGTAGATTAGTAGATTACAGCAAGAAAGAGAAGTAGAGAATGGGATATGAGAACTTGATACTTTTCAATAGAATTGGATTGAAGGAAAAGCTTTGGAAGGTAAGACTTAAGCATCATTATTCACCTCTCTTTCATGCTTTTATATGTTGATATATTGCACATTCTACATGTATTTTCCTCTAGAGCTTGACTGGCTTTGCCTAGGAAGAATACAGCTCTAAGAGAGAGAGAGAGGTAGTGGCTAGACTTTAGAAGAATATGAGCGTATAACTTTTTTTTTTTCTTGTTCAGTTGGACTCCCAACTATTCCTTTCTTATAAGTAAACTTGCAAGACTTAGCTCCTCCATACTTTACTGTAACTCTTCTTTATTTACTCTCTATTAATTAATTGCACATAGCAATATAATTACACCATTTGATGAGCACTAGTTAATGGAAGTGACCTAGTGAAAAACAATCTTTCATATAATACATACACATGGGATGTATGTATAGATTAGCATTACATCTATAAACTCATATGGATTATGCACTTAAAAGCTACATCTACAGTTACATTATTATTAAACAATTCTTTATTATTTTAGAATGTCAAACAATCTTTAGAAGTTATTCTATCTGAATAATGATAGATTAGCTTTACTTGAGCCTTCCAAACACCCAATTGTGACAGATACATATCCAAGTTAAAGGAAGGACTGGAGTTGGAATGATGGAAAGCAGGGGGGGGGACTAACTAACAAATGCTTCTCCTCTACCTTTGCTGAATAGTGATGCTGAAAATGCTAAATAGTTTCCAGTAGAAAATGCTGAAAATGTTTATGTATATTGTCTAAAAATGCTGTGTAAATGCTAAAAGACTTGTAATGGAATAGTCTCTGAAATGCTGAGTAATGATGCTGAAAATGCTATGCATGCTGTCTGGAAATGCTATGTAAATGCTAAGTAGTAATTGAGTAGTTTCCAACTGAAAATGCTGAGTAGTTTCTAGCTGAAATTATTGAAAATGTTGAGTAGTGATGCTAAAAATGCTTAGTATACTTCTGAGCATACTTCTGAGTGCTTAATATACTTTTGAACATAATGTAGCCTTGAACATAATGTGGTTGTTCCACCATAGTTCAATCTTCCCATTGTATATTTTTTTGTGTTTTGAAATTGCCCTTCAATCATTTTGTCCATTGTTTTGGTCGAGATATGATGTGCAATATTTGCCCATTCATCATTCTTTTATGGGAATTTGAAATTTCCAAAGGCCAAGAATTGACCAAAACAAGCAACTAACTGTTGTAGTATTAACTATACTATTCTTTTGGTTCTTTTCTATTTCTGAAATCACTAAGGAGTTAAAATAGAGACATATATGTTGTAGATTTGGGTGTTCTTTTCTGTTTTAGACAATAGCAATCTCTAGGATAATCTCAGTCAGAAAATGTTGAAAATGCCATGTATGCTCTTTGAAAATACTTTTAATATTTGGTGCAAAACTTTATTGGTTAACATGGACTAGCTCTGAATAATTAGTGTTCTACTGAGGTCTTGGGAATTTCTATTTCAATAACATGAGCAAAGGCATTACCTTTGTTTGACTAAATTTTATTTGGATGTACTTTATTGTACTTGGTTGACATAAGAGTACCATTTTACCAAGAACTCACATATTAATTCTACTTTTTTACTTTTTTCTAATTAGTCTTTTAGTTTCAAATAGTGATGATGTGTGGATCACTTATTATAGCTTATGTATGGTGTTGTTATGGTGATGAGGAAATTGGGGCTTCATTTATTAGATGTTTATCTTTTGGAAAATTACCACCTGAATGATATAGTAATGCATCTTTATTTTATCGAATATTATGATCCTCTTGTGTTTATCATTTGCTGGCAATTGCACTTGAGATTTTCTGTTGGGACTAGAATTGTTGAGAATTTTCTGTGATTCACTTTTAAATGATCGTTGTTTGGTGCATGCAAATGCTTCAAAGTTGCAAATGCTTCAAATGCATTCAAATGTGGTGACACATGGCATTTTAAGTTGCACTTTATGTCAATGCACATTAGATTTCTTCAAAGCTGCTTATGTTCTTTACGATTCCGAATTTTATATTAAAGTGGATGATTATATATATCGGAGACAAGTTTTGTAGTGATTTTAAAAGTTCAGATTATAGCTTTATTAAGAAGTAATCTTGTCCTTTTTTTTTTTAATGATAGAATGAATGAAGATCAAGGTGGTTGAAGGTTCATTTAACTATGGCATTATTTTTTGTCCTCAATAAATTTTTATGACTTCTGATAGATGTCATGGTTAGAATTGTGATTTTGTTTTGAACTATTTTGAACTAATATCAAGGATTAGATTCATGCATATATCAAACTCCATTTAGTTTTTTTGGCATATATTAAGTTATTATTAATGGAAGATAGCATTTTGAATTTTTATTCATTAGATGATAGTTGATTGTTAATATTAGATATTTTCATAGTTCTATATGTATAGTACATGATCTTGTTAAAGTAGAAGGAAAAAAATTTGTCAATATCATCATATTGAATTCAATGTTCATTCACTACGGATGTAAAAAATATGGAAAGTTGTTAAAAAATTGCGTACCATTTTTTTTTTTTTTTTGAATCTTTAAAGCATGGCAAAAAGTATTAATTACTTACAAGGAAATCATAGCAAATGGGCATTACCCATGGTTATGTCAATTTAGAAAAGAACCGTGGAAAAAAATATTAATTACAACAGCAACGAAATGTAGCAAATGGGTATTACCTACGGTTATATCAATTTAGAAAAGAACTGTGGCAAAAGTATTAATTACAGAAGCAAGTAAATCGTTGCAAATGGGCATTACCCACGGTTATGTCAATTTAGAAAAGAACCGTCACAAAAAGGATTATTTTCAATAGAAATTTAATTGTAACAAATAATATTCCCCACGGTTGTAAAATGTTGAAAAATTCGTGACAAAAAATTAAAATCTTTACCCACAATTAATAACCGTTGGGAAAAACTGTAGTAAAAGTCCATAAACAAATACCACACTTTATTTATAACGACTCCAAAACTGTGATAAATTCTTGGCAAAAGGTATTTCTCACGGCTACACAACTGTGTCAAACTTTTTGCAACAGCCGCAATGCCCACGCCTCGAAAACCGTGGCATTTCTGTGGCAAAAACATATTTGCCACAGTTTTGGCCACTTTCGCCACACTTTCTCTGGCGTTGCCAAAAGTCACTTTTTTTGTAGTCCTAGTTTTGGTCAGAAATTACATTTTCTTCAAGAAAAAAAATTTAAATTATAAATTTAGTTTCCATCTCTAAGAAATAAAATAATTTGTTGGAGAACTAATTCATGTTTCCTACAAAATTTCAGAATAGTTAGAAAAATATATTTTAAACTCCTACCAATATTAATTTTGGCAGCTAACAAATATTTTTGTAAAGAAAAAAATATGAATAATTTAAAATTTTCATTTTCATTTTCTTCCAAATAATTATATAGAATATGTATTTTTAATTTCCTACCAAATTAGCATTGGTTGGAAATAATATATTTTACTACTGTTTAAATTTGGTAGAAAAGTTTTACTACTGTTCCTACTCACAAACTTTTGGACTAAAATGTAGCTATATATTCCTATCAAAATATATGTTGGATGGAAATGTAACTATGTTTTCCTACCACAATGTACATTGGATGGAAATTTCCAACCCAATTTCCTACCGACATGAGTGTGGTCAGAAAGCCCCTACCAACTACTTCTTTGGTCAAAAAATGGTAACTAATTTGCTATTTTTTAGCTTTGGTAGGAAACCTTTGGTAGGAAATAGCCTATTTCATTGTATATAAACGGGATTTAATTCAATATTGAACCTGAGACTTTCATCTCAAGTAACAACTTTCCTACTGCTATGACAAATTATTTCAACTATAAAATTTGCATTGTGTTTCAGCATATTTTGTATATTATAAGTTTAGATATTCAAAACTTAATTTTTCTTAAATGAAGTTCTTAACAACAACAACAATGAAAATTTCCAACCCCATTTCCTACCAACATAAGTGTGGTCGAAAAGCCCTTACGAGCTACTTCGTTGGTCGGAAATTGGTAGCTAATTTGTTATTATTTAGCTTTCATAGGAAAGTTTTGGTAGGAAATATCTTGTTTTGTTGTATATAAACGGAACTTAATTCAATGTCGAACCTGAGACTTTCATCTTAAGTAACAACTTTCTTACTGCTATGATAAATTATTTCAACTATAAAATTTGCATTGTGTTTAAGCATATTTTGTCTATTATAAGTTTTGATATTCAAAACTTAATTTTTCTTAAATGAAATTTTTAACAACAACAACAATGGAAATTTCCAACCCCATTTCCTACCAACACAAGTGTGGTTGGAAAGCCCCTACCAGCTACTTCTTTGGTCGGAAATTGGTAGCTAATTTGCTATAATTTAGCTTTGGTAGGAAACTTTTGATAGGAAATAGCCTATTTTGTTATATATAAACGGGACTTAATTTGATGTTAAACATGAGACTTTCATCTCAAGTAACAACTTTCCTATTGCTATGACAAATTATTTCAACTATAAAATATGCATTGTGTTTATGTATATTTTGTATATTATGACTTTTGATATTCAAAACTTAATTTTTCTTAAATGAAGTTCTTAACAATAACAATAATGGAAATTTCCAACTCCATTTCCTACCAACGTGAGTGTGGTTGGAAAGCCCCTACCAACTACTTCTTTGGTCGAAAATTGGTAGCTGATTTGCTATTATTTAGCTTTGGTGGGAAATAGCTTATTTTATTGTATATAAATGGGACTTAATTGGCATTGAACTTGAGGCTTTCATCTCAAGTAATAACTTTCTTATTACTATGACAAATTATTTCAATTATAAAATTTGCATTGTGTTTAAACATATTTTGTACATTATGAGTTTAGATATTCAAAACTTAATTTTTCTTAAATGAAGTTCTTAACAACATCAACAACAACAACAACAACAATAATAATAAGGTTCTAATTAATGTCTTTTTTCTATTTTTTAGGGTACATGCCTAACATCTTTATTAGTATCAACAAGTAACTAAGAATCATTTACTTCATGTATATTTGTTTAGTTTAGTGGTTCAAATGTCTTGATTCTTTTTCTCAACTTCATTGCCTAAAGTCTTTTTCCTTTCTTATGCTACTTAATTCTTTTTATTTTACTTTTAAGAATAAATCTTCATTCTTTTTCCTATTTTGATTTTTTTACTAGATAACATTTTATCTTATTTAAGAAAAGAGTAGGCATAAAAAGGAATTATAAAGCCCTACCTTAAAGGATGGAATAGTTTTTTGTAATTACTATCCGAATTATGGACCAAATACCATGAAATCATCAGGAGTATAACTTGAACTCATGACCCTACAGTTATAGGCGGGCTTTAACAACTAAACTGCACTTGTTTGTCAAGTGGAATAGAATTTACTTCCTACTAACAATCAAAGAGAAGTAAAATTAGAAAATAGAAGTACGTTTACTAGACTCTTTGTGATTTTTTCCGAGTGACTATAGTATAACATTTTAAACTTTTTAAATTGTAATGCTTTGTCTTTTTTTTTTTTTTTTACATGGATAAAATTGATATCATTTTATATTTTATTTTAGTTGCTGGGATAATAACTAGTAAATATTTTTTTTCATAAAGCACGTTTATTTTTTTATATTATGATTTTGGTTGTATAATGTATTATATGGAGTGGCATTTCCCCTTCCCTTTTTTCCAGAATTCAACTCTTGGTCTATAAAATAACCTCTTCATCTCCAAATTCTCATACAACTGAAGAAAGTCTACTTCAATTCATGAAAACCCTAATCATAAATGGGTTTGAATCCCCTTTTGCATCAAAACAAACCCTAATTCAATTGTATCGCATAGCTAATGTAGAATATACTAAAATCTTATTTCTTCAGGCTGAAGTCCCTGTACTCTCCGCATATATAGGCTACTATTATCACCAAAGTCTTTGTCTTCATCACTCTTGTTCTCTCTATTTACCTACTCTTTGAACACCTCTCAGATTACAAAAATCCCGAGGTCAACTGCTTTCTGTTTGGTTTTTTATTTGATAAGAGAGAATTTATGCTCAAGTGTAATGTTGATTGCATTGACAAGAGCAAAAATTTTTTTTTTATTGGAGTAATATTTATGGTGCCCTGTTAGGCTATTGAATCGATAAGTGTTTTTGGTGGGTTATTTTAGCTAATAAAGTGAATTTATTTTGATTTATGTGTAGTTTAATTTGGTAGGATTTCGTAAGTGGGTTGAGTTAAGAATTGCGTGGTGCTAGTGTTTAAGTTAAGTAATGATTTAAGTTTATGATTCTTTTGAGGAATTATTATAAAGTTATAATCTTTATTTTGTTAGAGCAATTTGCGTTTACGAAATAAAGTAAGAAATTTTGGAATTCTTCTTGAATATTTTTCATTTCCATTATTTCCTACATAATTTCTTCCATATGGCAAGACAAATAACTGAGCAATTATTCTCATGTATCAGCATAAGCATGAATATTATTCCCCAAACATATCCTAAAGACTTGTTAGCTTGATAGCTTGGGTCTTTTAGCAAAAGAGAAATTCTTAGGCAAACCCAATCCACGACCTTACTTGTAAACGAGATTCACCAATAGATGACACCTATCCACTCGATTATTTTATTGCCAAATCAACTTTTTTTTTTTTTTTTTTTACATTATTCCTCAACCATGGTTAACTTTAATTGAGGAAGCTGAAAATGTTTAAATCTCCGCCAAAATAATCGGTCAAGCAAATATTAGATCTCCTTCACACACACTCTCTCTTTCTCTCTGTACCTCTCATCTCTCTCCTCTTTCTCTCTTTCTTTTCGTAAAAAAATGGCTTGAAAAATACACAATGGTAGAACACCTCTCATTGAAGAATGATCAGATTGCCGAATGGTCTACGCTATTCACCGGTAATCGACAATCATTAGTCTTGGCTCCTCAAGCTGGTTCCAAAGCTGATGATTTGGCTCCATTTGAAATGTCCTTGGAGACTCCTTAAAGGTCTAGGGCATCTCTGAAGGGGCCTGCTTTGAGGATATTGTTCGAGCTAAGAGTTCAATTCTTGCCATTTGTAAAGACAACCAGGAAACTATTGCCAAGGTATTCGATTTGTTTTAGCCCATTCTCTATGAATTGTCATGCTTTTAATTAACTTGTTTTTATTTTTATTTGATTTTTTGGAATTTAGTGGATTTATGGAATTATAAGCATTCTTGCACAAAGAACATTTTTCTTTTGTCTTCTAAATTAGCAGAAAGCCAGAATTTTTATCTTAAATCACTGTTGTTAGTTCATTAGCTAGATACTAGCCGAGTTGATTGTGGAAAGAAATGAAATTCGATGCTTGGTTTCTAAGCTTATAGCTTTTAGATTATTATAATTCTCAACTTGTTGACTTGCTTCATGATGTAAGATAAGATTCATATTAGAGCTCAAAGCCTAACGCATTTATAAATGTAAATATATCAAATTAATGATCAAACTGTTAAATTTGTAAAATTGCTTTAAAAAAAATATTTGACCAAATTTAAAAATAATCGGATATATTTTTTCACATGATCTAGTATAATCTCTATATAAGAGTCCAAAAACTAATGCATTTATAAACGTAAGTATATTAAATTAATGATTCTATAGTTAGATTTGTTAATATTGCTAAAAAAAAGTATCATGACTAAATTTGAAAGTAATCAGATATATTTTGCTATATAATCTAATATAATCTCTATATAAAAGCCCAAAACCTAATGCATTTATAACCGTAAGTATATCAAATTAATGATCCAAAATTGCTTTAAAAAAATATCATGACCAAATTTGAAAATAATTGGATACATTTTGCCATATGATATAGCATAGTCATTATATAAGAACCTAAAACCTAATGCATTTATAAACATAAGTATATCAAATTAACGATCCAAGACTGTTAAAAAAAGTATAGGAATGGTTAATTTTGAGAACTCTTAGTTAAAAGTTAATGAGAAAGGCTAACTAACAAATCAACCTTGAAGCAATATGCCAGCTTGCTTTCTTTTCTGTGCAACTGTATATTCCCAGAAGTCTTTGTTAATTGATCATTCGACATGAAAATCAGTTAAAACTGTGAAATGGCAAATGTCTACCTCCAGTTCACACTACAGGAAAAATCAAGATTTGCGATGAATTTTTTGCGACGGCTTCAAAACCGTCGCTAAAAGCGACCAATTTGCGACGATTTTCAATTAACTCATGGGTTGACCAACACCGTCGCAATTTACAACGATTTTGCGACGGCCAAAATACCCGTCACAATTCGTAGCAAAATCGTCGCTATTTGCGAGGGTTTTGCGATGGCATTTAAGCCCTCGCAAATTGCAAGGGTTTTGCGACGGCCATTTATTTTTTAAAAAAATATTTTCTAAAATTTTTTGAACGTCCATCGCAAAATCCTCGCAAATTTGTGAGGATTTTGCGACGGCCAATAAACCCTCGCAAATTGCGAGGGTTTTGCGACGATCAATTATTTTTTAAAAAAATATTTAAAAAAAATTTAAATGTTCATCGCAAAGTCATTGCAATTTGCGAGGGTTTTGCGACGGCAAAAAAAATATTTTTTAAAACAATTTTTGAACGTCCATCGCAAAACCCTCACAATTTGCAAGGATTTTGCGACAGCCAATAAACCCTCGCAAATTGCGAGGGTTTTGCGACGACCAATTGTTTTTTTAAAAAATATTTTTAAAATTTTTGAACGTCCATCGCAAAGTCCTCGCAATTTGCGGGGGTTTTGCGACGGCACTTAAGCCCTCGCAAATTGCGAGGGTTTTGCGACGGCCGATGATTTTTAAAAAAATATTTTTTTAAAAAAATTTTGAATGCCCATCGCAAAGTCGTCGCAATTTGGAAGGGTTTTGAGACGGAGTAGAAACTCTCGCAAATTGCAAGGATTTTGCGACGATCGATTATTTTTTTAAAAAAAATAATTTAAAAAAATGAATATCCATCACAAAGCCCTCGCAAATTGCGAGGGTTTTGCGACTGTCAATATTTTTAATTAAAAAATAAATAAATAAAAATTTGGAAATTCTCAAAACCCTAATTTGTCGCAAATCCGTCACTAATTGTGACGAATTTGCGAGGGTTTTGCGACAAAATAGGGTTTTAATCTTTTTTTTATTTTTAAATTTTTCTTTATGTGTTTGTGTGGTGGTGTATTTTGACAAATTTACTGAAATATTTTTAATAACATGTCTCAATTAGTGCATTTTATTATAATTTTGTATATATAATTATGTCATGTTATACACCTAATGTATTGCATAAGTAAATATATATAGTTAATTATGTTATGTTCTGTACTTACTCTAATATATAAGTATATGTATACAATGTATATAAGTATCTATTTAGTTTAATATATATATTATAACATGTAGGTATATGTATATACATATGTCTAATTTTTTAATCTATCACTTTGATTAAGTAGTGTATAAAGTAAAATATATAAAGAAAAATAATTCAAATACTTTATTGTTGTTGATATCACTAAAAAAATGGTGAAATTTATAATATAGAGATCAATTTGTAATGTTCTTCGTCTCCTACATGTTTAATATATATTATACTATATAGCTATGTATATACATATGTCCAATTTTTTTAATCTATCTATTTGGTTAAGTGGTGTATAAAGTAAAATATATAAAGAAAAAGAATTCAAATATTGTTATTATTGTTGATATCACTAAAAAAAATAGTGAAAATTATAATGTAGAGATCGATTTGTAATGTTATTCATCTCCTACATATTAATATATATTATACTATATAGTTATATGTATACATATATCTAATTTTCTGATCTATTTATTTGGTTAAGTGATGTATAAATTAAAATATATAAAGAAAAATAATTTAAATATTATTATTATTAAAATCACTAAAAAATAATAATAATTATAATGTATAGATCGATTTATAATGTTATTCATATTAATTTATGAGAAATTAGCAAGGGTTTTATTTTTTTCATCACAAATTGTGAAGAAATAGCCAGGAATTTTAAAAAAAAACTAAAATTTTCCAAAATTTTTCACTCCCTCCTTTTTTTTTTTTTTCCCTCCTTCTTCCTCACACCATTCTTCCCTTCCCACACGATCTGCCACCCCTTCCCCTTCCCAAGCTCGGCACCGCCCATCTCCCCTCCCTATCCCTCCCCCCCCCCCCCCGCCAGCGACCTCCCCCGCAGCTCCTCCATCCCCGCACCCCCCTCCCTTAACTCCCCCCCTATCCCGAGCCCCCTGCACCCCGCCAAGCCCCCTCTCTCCCAAGCCCCCTTTCCCCGGCGCTCCCTCCCCTGCAGCTCCCTCCTCCCCGTGCCCCCCCACCCGCAAGGGCCCTCCCCCGCAGCTCCCCCTCCCCGCGCCCCCTCCTGCAGACCCCCTCAGCCCGCCCCCTCCCCGTGCCCCCTCCTGCGAGTCTCCCTCAACCCCCCTGCTTAGCCCGCCCCCTGCGCCTCCACTGCCATTCCTGTGCTACTGCTGTGCTATTGCTAAAGCTGATTCATTTGGGTGAGGAGTTAGAATTCATTTCTTGAGCTACTTCATATTTTATAAACTAAGTCCATGTTGGGCATATTTGCATTTCCCCCGAAGCTTTGAAATTTGGGTGATTATTTCTGAATGAGCAGAGTTGGAATTGATGTATAAAAGTTGTATTGATGTTGGGGTTGAATTTGAGGAGATTGGAAGTGATATGATGGTGGTTTGATGTTGGATTATTTATTTAAATTTGGAATTGTGAACTGGAATTGCTGAATTGTTAATTGGAATTGTTGTCCTTTTTTAACATTCATGGTGTTTTGATCTGTACTTATATGTGATATACTTTGTACAAAGTGCATTGTCTTTTACCCTATTATCAAAAAACTACTACTTTGATCAAATTATATGGAAACTATGTTTTAGCTATATAAACCCTTATAAATTAATTTGATTGGTTATGATGCCATAATAGGAAGGTTGATATCTGATTAGTTTAGTAATCTTATTACTCGATTATAACAATATATTAGTGTCTCTCAAAATAGTTAGTTTTAAGAAAATCATAGAATAAATGCATAAAATTGAAAAAAATATATATTTGTTCTTCTCATTTTCTCTTAAATTATATGAACAAAAACGAATATGAGACACAAATGTATCAACACTATATTTAGTAGATATATTTTTCTAAATTTTAGTTTAGGTAAAGACAATTTAGCTTTAAATAATACCTTTCTATAAATGACAATTTAATGTATACTAACAGTAACAATTGTATTAAGCGTGTGAATGAAGATTTAACTCTAGTGGAATGCTTTGAAGGCTCTTTTATGTGAGAAATTTGTTTCCTTGGATTATGAAGATGTAAGAGTTGCGTGTTGTTCATATAAATTGCCTTTGTGTTGAATTCAAATATTAGATTCCCCGTGAGTAATGGGTACAAATGAATGCTTGAGAAACTTTGCTTGGGGTCCGTCAAGGCTAGTGAAATCATATAGCGGGTACATAATTAATGGTTACCAATTTCGTTACTATCCCATGTCAAATTTTAATTTACAATTTATTTGTTACCTGATCTAAATTCATTTACAATTTATTTGTTTCACATTTCAAAATCTTTAAATTTTTTTATTATGAAATCACATCACATACAATTTTGTTTCACAATTATGTCTAATTGTCGGGAATCTCATGTCCTTCTTTTTTAGTAGGAATCTTTCGTTTAGACTTGTACAGCCCAGAGGATTTTTATTATTCCTTACTATATTCTTTTGTGATGTAAACAACAAGGTAATTTATATAGTGTATTGTTGTTGTATTGACAGACAATTCACAAGGACAGAGGCATTTATAATTTTTAGCTTGATTTTAACTATATCTAACATTTTAATTGGAACCCCGTGAGTGATGGGTGATCATTCCCCGTGAGTGATGGGTGATCATTCCTCTTGGGTAATGGGTGATTACCCCTAGTTATCTTTTGGATTTTTCTATATTTGAAAGATCTATCTTTATTATTTGTAACAGCGTTTTGATTGTCAAATCTTGAGGTGGCCTTGTGCCAGGGAAATATCCAATTATAGGGGAGACTCAGTTAATTTTTTTTTTAAAATTCAATTTACAAGTACAATGTTTATTTTAACATATCCATCATTTTCATACATATTATTGTATTGCTTTAAACTAGCGAATAGATATAACGTTTCAATGTTATTATTCTTTTATCATTTTTATTCACAGTTATTTACATCCTTCTTTTGAAGTGGGCTTCGTCTTTATTGGTTACTCATTTTTCTTTTTTCATCTCCTTTAGCAATGTCTTCTAATGAAGGATCATTGAGAGAGGGGAGTCAGGAGCGTCAGGAGCCTTATACTCCGTCCCCTACTCAGCTATCAGTGCCTCGTTCATTACATGGCTCTATTGGAGATGAGGGAGTACCATCCCTGGCTTTTCAATCATCCGCTGCTTCAGCTTCGCATTCTGTTGGGTTGCAAGTTATGGACTCCCGACCTTGGATTGTTCCACGAGGAAACGGGTAAGTAACATATTCATACTTTGTAAGATGTTAATTATTAGTTCAATTATTATTATTATTTTTGAGATTAACATAACTATATTGTACATTCTCTTTGCACCAAAAATAGGTTCGTCGTCTCGGACAAATGTGTCCGAGAAATTTCAAATATAATACAGCAGTACTTCACTGGTTCGTATCTGATATACATGCACGTCCCGATAACCGTGCGAGACTTATGGTTTCATGGTTTCAAGAATTTGGGGTAAGCAATTTCTGAGTATTTTTTGTCATTTAAGTACTATGTTATATGTTAATCAGAAATTTTAATCATGATCATACAGAAATATTTTCGGTAGAGGGAAGAGTATTCTTCCCAAATTCGATCAACTTGGGAAAAGAAATGTCGGACGCGATTTTCGGACATAATGTCTAGGCTGAGGAAGATGGATGATTGGGTATGTCCTCATTGGATAGAGGCACAGTATTGGAATGAAATTTGCGAGTACTGGAGATCAGAGAAGTATTAGAAGCTCTCATCCACCAACAAAAAGAATCGTGGAAATAGCTGCACCCATACTGGAGGGTCTATTTCGTTCACAGAACATGAGGACCGTTTGGTAATTCATTTTCACTTAATTAATTATTATTCTAAATTACTTTGAAACAAATTTATATAAGATTGTAATAATTGTGTTTTGTTAATATAAATGTAGCGGGCCAAGGAGGGGAGTTCTTTTAGCTACACAGACATGTTTGAGACATTACATATCTTTCAGAGTGGGCCACAAAAGGGTCAGTTTGTCAGTGAGCAATCTCGCCAGACATTGGTAGTATATAGATTAAATATGTTGAAATTTTGTATACTGCATGGAATTTGTATTTTAGTTTGATAATTACTATTGACAATTCTTTTTTTTTTTTTAGGATGAGGTGCGAAATCTCATACAGAGCACTCCTCAGTCCGAGTCTAGTGACTCCGTAAACTCTGTTGTTCCTTTTGATGAAAAAGCCATGTTCGTAAAGGCACAAGGCGGGTTCAAAAGGGGACGAGTTTTTGGCTTAGGCTCAGAGGCGACACATGTTCGAACTAGACTGTCTCAAAGTGGACTGCATGCATCTTCCACTACACCAGCTGATGTTAGACATCTAGTAGAGCAAAGGGTCCAACAGGCCGAGCAGAGGTTCAATCGACAAATAGACTTATATCGGGATTTCATGAGGCAACAACAGTCTACATTTGATAGTTGGATGGCAGCTATGTTGGACAAGATGGGTATTCCTGCACCATCTATGCCATCCATAGAGGAGATAGAAGCGTGCATAGCGGCTGCTAATGCTGAAGATGAAGATCCAAATGCTAGCGATAGATTTGATCCAGCTGATGAGCACCCGGGTCCACGTAGGGACTCTCGTTCCCCTCCTCCACCCTCTTCTGCAGCTGCTCCTTCTTTAGTTACATAGATTTTGTTATATTTATTTTTATACTCTTTATACACTATTACTTATTTCTGTGAATTATTTTACTTTTTTAGATACTTATTATGTATTTATATTATATTACATTTTAGTATTTTAATTATATTTATTCGGGCTTATTTTTAATTTTTTATAGTATTTTTTTGGATTATGAACATAGTTTTGGCATTTATTTGTATAGTGTTTCAGGACTGATTTACAGGGAATTAATAATTTAAAATAAATATAATAATAGAAAAATAAAAAATCATCGCAAAATTCTCGCAATTTGCGACGATTTAGCGAGGGCTAGAAAATTTCGTTGCAAATTTCGACGATGTAATCGGGCAAAAAATTCCTTGCTTTGCGAGGGTCCAAAAAGTCCCTCGCAAAACCGTCGCAACAATGGTTTTGTGAGGGCCACGGCTTGCGAGAGTTTTGCGAGGGCCATGACTTGGGGGTTAATTCTCCCCTCGCAAAACCGTCACAATTTGCGACGATTTTGCGAGGGTCAAGACTAGGCGGTTATTACTCCCTTCGCAAAACCCTCGCAAATTGCGAGGGTTTTGGCAAAACCATCACAATTTGCGACGATTATGCGAGGGCCACGACTTGGGAGCCCTCGCAAAACCCTTGCAAGTTGCGACGCTCTGCAAAGACCCTCGCAAAACCGTCGCAATTTGCGAGGATTTTGTTACGATTCAATATTTTTCGTCGCAAAACGGTCGCAAATTTGCTTCTGTGGCGAAGTTTGACCAAAAATATTCGTCGAAAAACCCTCGCAAATAGCAACGAATTTTTTTTTGCCCTCGCAAAACCGTCACAAATAGCGACGGTTTCCCTTGCGACGGCATTTTTTGCGACGGCCAAAACCGGTCAACAACGGTTTTGGCCGTCGCAAAACTCGATTTTTCCTGCAGTGTCATGAAATGCTAGTGTTTTGCGCTGTTTTAGTATATTTTATTCTATTGGTTTTAATTAGATAATGCTCCTTTACTCGCTGGAGAGGTGTTATCGAGCTTGGTACATCCTAAGGAACAAGCAAAAATACATAGGAAGAAATATGTATTCCAATCGGTTACAAACACATTCATCTTTCTAAGAAAATTTTCCACTATGATTTTGAAGAGAGGACTCCTTGGAAGGTAAATAGTTAACATTTACCTCGGTGATGCAATCCATATGAGATGTGTACTGGTGCTAAAAAATGTAACTGAAGTAGAGACAGGAAGCTTCACATGTCGTTGGTATTTTAGCTGTTGTAAAATTTTATAATGTCATTGTCCCAAATTGAAGGTCTATGTTTCAATTCTAGGATATCCAAAATTGTTGTCGACTTTCCTAAAACTATAGTACTTTGAATCTAAATTTCCATTTCTAACCTTGTTTAAATGAAATGGATGAAGATGGAACCATTAACACACAGGGGTCATATAACAATTTGTTAAGGGTGAGGTAGTAAAATAAAGATGAAAAAAAAAAATACTCTTTGTGCCAAGTTAAATTTGGACATTCAATCTGAGACAAGGAAGTATAGTACTTGAGCAACATGGTTTTTTTTTTTTTTTTTTTTGGTTTTGCCATGTTATATTATTTTTTCCTTAGATTGCGTTTTCTTTTTTCTGATATGAAATTCTTCTTCCGTATATATACAAAATATATTAAGTGCTTTTTTAGTCTACAGTATCAATTTTCTCTTAAGGGTGCATGTGGGGTTTATATCTTCTTTCAGTCACTTGTGTGCGTGTGGGATTTATTTTTGGGTTTCTAGAAAGTTTGCCTGGAAGTTGATTGAATAATCTTTTCTGACAGTACAGGAGATTATATTTACTAAGGTGCTTTGTCCTGTCGCTTTGCTCATCAAGGAAAAAAGTACATGAGTTTATACGTTTCAACTTAAAATTTCAATATGTATACCTTATATGAAATAGATCCCCGTGAGTGATGTGAGATTATTCCCCATGAGTAATGGGTGATTATTCCCCATGGGTAATAGGTGATTACCCTTATATTAATTTTATTGAATAATTATTGTGACAGTTATTATTATTATTATTATTATTATTATTATTTTATATATTTTTTTGTGTTTTTTGTTGAATGTTTGTTGATTTTGTGGTGACTTAGTGCCTAGAAACGTCTAGTTTATAGGGAAAACTCTGTCAAATTTTTTTTAAGAATTTAGAGAACATAAAGCTTCTTCTATTTGTGAAACGTGATGAAAGAGAACGGTAATCGTTGTCATATTCCATTTCTCCATTTCCACTAGAAAGGTATTTTAATCTAAAAAAATAATTCAAGCCCTTCTTGAAGATACAATATTGTTATAGTAATTTACTTGAACCATGAAGCATACCATATCATATCATATTATCGTTCAATCAACCTAGGCTCATTTCACATTATCATTTAATTTCTAATTGCAGAACAGTAATTGTTAAAAAAAAAAGTTTAAATCATATAAAAAAGTAGAAGCTTTTACATCTTCAAAACCATTTGTTGTCTCCTTCATGTACCCTTTGTATGAATCTTCCTTTCTTCATCTGGTTATTTGACTACCCACTTGTCTTGGCAGTTTTCATTAGGTGGCTATAAGAATTTTTGTCATTCTATTAATTTTATCTGAAAAGATAATCGAGACAGTTGTTCTTTTAGACTGATAACTTTGATTGCTAGATTTGCAAATGACTACTTCACTACGAAGGATGAAGTTGATCTCATGTGTCAAGTCTCTGAGAAGATAAGAAAAAGGCCAGTTAGAATTCTGACTCCCTATCATTGGTACCATTGTTCTTATGCCAGAGAGCCGGATAATTGCCTGGTCATTTTCTTGTCTTTTCAGAGACTTGAAGCATGGACTCACCTTCATCCTTCGTAGTGAAGTAGTCTTTCGCAAATCTAGTAGGAAAAGTCATCAACCTAAAAGAACAATTTATGAAATTTTAAGTAGGTGGAGTACTGCAAGTAGATTTGCATGTCCATACTGCATGGAGCGTACCAAGTCTTTTCAACTATAGTTCGGGGGTAAAACTTTTTGGTTCAATTGTAATTGCCGCTTCTTGCCATCAGATCATCCATTTAGGAGGGATACATGATCATTTAGAAGAGACAAAGGCCAAGAAACCTCATCACCAGCGTCACATCTAACAGGGGACTAAGTGTGGAAAAGAGTGTACCATTTTCCAAGAATAATAGATTCAAGATGTGAATTGGGGCAAAGCGATGGTAGAGTTGTAAATCATAATTAGGTGAAAAGGATCATTTTTTAGGACTTGCCTTACTGGCGCACTCTACTAGTGCCCCATAACATAGATATCATGCATAATGAAAAAAATATGTTCGACAATGTTTTTAATACTGTTATGGATGTAAAGGGAAAAACAAAAGATAACTTAAAGGCACGGCGTGATCTTGAGACGTATTGCCATAGGCTTGAATGAAAAGTTTGTGGAGCAGGCGAAGGAAGGGTATCCATGCCAAAAATATGTTATTCATTGAGTGCAGAAGCTAAGCACTCGTTGCTTGAATGGGTGAAGGAGTTGCTGTTGGGTATCTCACGTATATCATATATGGCGCAGCGAAAAATTAAAAATGAGATACCATCCCAAGATCTGCATATGTGTGGATAACAAGACATAAAGATAACAAAGGCAACAACTTTTTACCTTTCCGTTGATCGTGTGAAAAACAAAATTTTTCTTTCTTCAAGTCGAGGCGCGATCCAACAATCCTTTTGATCAAACACCACAAGAGTTGAATGTCCAACCACTATAATCACAGTGTATGATTATCTCTAACAGAAATCCACACGGAGGATGACACTTAAGCACCAAGATATTTCTGTGCTAGCAGAAATCAAGATCGCGACTAGGGTTTCTTTTCTTTGCAAAAAACGAGAGAGAGAGAGAAGAGAAGAGAAGGCTTTGGAAGCTATTTTTGTGTGTCTTCCAACTAAGGAATTTCGTGCATATATCTACCATATATTACACGAAAAATCTGCTGAAAAATCCTCCAATTGAGAATTCTAAAATTGTTAGAATCCCCTAATTGTAATTGAAAATATCAAGTTCTTACAATTATAATTTTGACCATAAATTATAACTAATTATAATTTATCCACAACAACTTCTCTTTCTCCCAATTAACCCCACTATATTATCAAATAGCATATTGAATATATAATCCTCTATTGTGTGTAACCTATTAGGTTTCCCAGTCATTGGTAGCGAATATGAATTAATTCAAACATTTTTTAGATTAATAATCTACAATTAATTAGAATTAATCATATTGATTCTAATCAAAATTAGTTTATTAATTCATCAATTAATAAACACATATTCCCATATTATGAACGGTATCTAGCAACACATCATGACCACTCAAGAGTCCAGGAAGTCAAGTGACTTGACGTGAACCATTCAATAAGAAACTACAGTGCAATTAATTTCTTTCACCATATAATATCTCATTCGGTTTGGAGTACGGAATTAGTGCCAATTGCCTTCAGAATATATATTAATTCTGGCCCGAATATAATAGTACTTGTACCAGGAACCCACTACTCTAAATATGTATCAATTAGAACTGTTTCTAATACACAGTTGCCTTGGCCAAGGACTTCTTGAGTAGTAATTCTTACAAGTGATTATGAGATATTCGCCCTTAGTATTAGGAGTGGTGAATCCTTTATTAACCCTCTCAACTACTTTCGTTTATCTCACAATATACCCAATATCAATCCCATAGGCAGCCCTCGATCGAGCTCCAGAGATTGGGATCAAAGTACAATGCTTAGCAAACAAAGTACCTTGGAGATCTCAAGTCTAAGGATACTTGCACGTTTGCTATATTGAGATTATATCACTAGCACTAAATATTTATCCATGTGATTATCATAGTTAGGTCATCCAATGAACTTGTTCCATTAACAAACATCTATGTGTTAACTTTGAGTATCTCAATACTCACGGATATGAGAATCACCGCCTGATCAAATCAGGAAGTCTAACACATGCTAGTCTTAACGCATTAATGATGTCATGTCTCATTAATACTATGACTAGGGACTATTTAAGTACTAACACTATACAGTGTAGTAGGAATCTCATATCATGATCTCTATCATAATTTCCTTAATACAGTGTTGTACTAGGGACTTTATCTAACAATTATTTTACATAAAAATAAGCAAAAAAAACTGTATGATAAGTAATGCCTTTTATTAAAATAAAATATGTCATATATAATGTACAAGTGATTGCCTCTAGGGTATAATACTAACAAACTCCCACTTGCACTAGAGTCAATTATTCATGTATCTAATACCGAATTACTTAACATGGCAATCATGTTTCTTTTGGGATAGTACTTTTGTAAGCGGGTCAGCTATGTTCTCATTTGTGGGAACTTTCTCTATCTTTATCTCCTTAACTGCTTCAAAAGCGGCAATGTACTCAGCTTCTGTCGCAGAGTTGGCAATAGTCTCTTGTTTGGAACTCTTCCAACTTATTGCCCTCCTCCACACAACGTAAACACGTAGACAGATTGTGATTTGAAATCATCTTTGTCAGATTAAAAACTGGCATCAGTATCCCGTATATTTTCAAATCACCTTCTCCATATATCAAGAACACATCCTTAGTCCTTCGTAAGTACTTAAGGATGTTCTTTACAGCCGCCCAATGACTCTCACCAGGGTCAAATTGGTATCTGCTCGTCAAACTGAGAGCACAAGATACATTGGGCCCTGTACATATCATAGCGTACTTGATAGATCCAACTGCCGAAGTATATAGAATCTTACTTATGTGATCCCTTTCAACTTGTGTTTTGGGAGACATCGACTTTGAAAAGCTTATATCATGTAACATGGGTAAGAATTCCTTTTTGGATTGATCTATGTTAAACCTCTTTAGCACTTTATCTATATATGTAGACTACGAAAGACCCAATAACCTTTTGGATCTATCTCTATAGATCCTTATTCCAAGAACATAGATTACTTCTCCAAGATCTTTCATGGAGAATTGTTTGGACAACCAAATTTTAACCGTTTGCAAAACAGGTATATCATTTCCTATTAGCAATATGTCAACTACATAAAGCAATAAAAAAATGATTGTACTCCCACTAACCTTCTTGTATACACAAGGCTCATCCATGTTTTAAATGAAATCAAATTCTTTGATTGTTTTATCAAAACGGATGTTCTAACTCCTAGAAGCCTGCTTAAGTCCATAAATGGACCTTTGCAGCTTGCACACCTTTGTGCTATCATTAGATGTGAAACCCTCAGATTGTGTCATATACACTTTCTCAGTTAGATTTTCATTTAGGAAAGCTGTTTTCACATTCATTTTCCAAATCTCATAATCATAATGAGCAGCAATAATTAGGAGTATCCTGATAGATTTTAACGTGGCTACTAGCAAGAAGGTTTCGTCATAATCAATACCATATTGTTGACGATAACTCTTCGCCACTAGTCGTGCTTTATAGGTAACTAAGTTACCATCCATATCCGCTTTCTTCTTTAAAACCCATCTGCATCCAATAGGTTTAATTCCTTTGGGTGGATCAACCAAAGTCCATACTTGGTTGTCGTACATGAAATCCATCTCTAACCTCATGTCCTCAAGCTATTTTTCAGATTCTGAACTGTTCAGAACATCCTTGTAGGTAGTAGGCTCATCTTCATCTATGAGCAATACGTCATTGTGGTCACTAAAGAGAAATCCATATCTCTCAGGTGCCACACGTATCCTACTAGATTTATGAGGATCTTGTGTAGTAGAAGGTTCATTTATTATTTCAATAGATGTGGGATCAGACGGTTAATTCTTATTTGTTTGATCTTCTTGAACTTCACTAAGTTCAATTTTACTCCCACTATCCCCTTTGAGCATGTGCTCCGTTTCTAAGAAGACGATATGCTTCGAAACAAATAATTTATTTTTGGAAGGGAGGTAAAAATAATATCCGAAAGATTCTTTCGGATATCCCACAAACAAACACTTGTCAGACTTACTATCAAGTTTATCTGACTGTGGCCTTTTGATAAAGATAGGATAACCCCATACTCGCAAGTGAGATAACTTTGGTTTCTTACCAAAGAACATCTCAAATGGGGTAGTATCAACCGATTTTGTCGGAACTCTATTTAGTATATAAATAGAAGTCTCTAGTGCATACCTCCAAAACGATTTTGGTAGGTCTACAGAAGCTATCATGGTCCGTACCATGTTTAGAAGGGTTTGATTCCTTCTCTCAGATACACCGTTATGTTGAGGTGTATGTGGTAAATAAATTATTTGTTTCGAAGTATGTCGTCTTCTTAGAGACGACAGACTTACTATCCGGAAGGGAGGTAAAAATAATATCCGAAAGATTCTTTCGGATATCCCACAAACAAACACTTGTCAAACTTACTATCAAGTTTATCTGACTGTGGCCTTTTGATAAAGATAGGATAACCCCATACTCGCAAGTGAGATAACTTTGGTTTCTTACCAAAGAATATCTCAAATGGGGTAGTATCAACCGATTTTGTCGGAACTCTATTTAGTATATAAATAGAAGTCTCTAGTGCATACCCCCAAAACGATTTTGGTAGGTCTGCAGAAGCCATCATGGTCCGTACCATGTCTAGAAGGGTTCGATTCCTTCTCTCAGATACACCGTTATGTTGAGGTATATGTGGTGGAGTCCATTGAAATAATATCTCATTATCTCTAAGATAACTTAGAAACTCTTAGCTCAAGTATTCTCCTCCTCGATCAGATCTTAGAGTCTTAATACTTTTGCAAAGTTATTTCTCTATTTCATTCTTGAAGTCTTTGAACTTTTCAAATGCCTTAGACTTGAATTTCATTAAATACAAATATCTGTATCATGAGAAATCATCGATAAACGTTATGAAATAATTATAACCTTCTCTTGCTTGTATTAACATTGGGTTACATACATCAGAATGTATGAGTTTTAATAACTCCTTGGCCCGTTCTCCTTTTCTTGAAAAATGAGTCTTAGTCATTTTACCTAGTAAACAAGACTCGCATATGCTATATGATTCATAATCAAATGACCCTAAATCACCAAACTTGTATAACTTAGAAACACGGTTTTCATTTACATGGCTTAAACGACAACACCATAAGTAAGAGGTGTTACAGTTATCTATTTTAAATTTCTTGTTGTTTATATTAAGAATTGGATTATCCAAGTCTAGAACATATAAACTATTAACCAGAGTTGCTAAACCATAATGAATATCATTTAATAAAAAAGAATAACATTTATTCTTAAATATCAAATTAAATCCATGTAAGTCTAAACACGCAACTGAGATAATATTTTTCATTAAAACTGGTACATAATAACAGTTTTGCAATTCTAGAATTAATCCTGAAAGTAAGTTCAGCTCGTATGTCCCTACAGTAAGTGCAGCAACCTTTGCCCCATTTGTAGTACATAAGTCCACGTCACCTTTCTCTAGCCTTCTACTGCTCTTTAGTCTCTGCAAGTTATTGCACAAATGAGATCCACATCCAGTATCTAATACCCATATCTCATTTCTAAAGGCAGTATTTATCTCAATCATAAACATACCCGGAGTAGAAGTAGAAGTGCTTGTAAGCTTCTCCTTCTACTTCTTGTCCTTAACGGTCTCCAAATAGGCCTTGTAGTTGCGCCTCCAGTGACCCATCTTCCCACAATGATGGCATGGACCCTTGGTAGCTACGTTCTTCTTCTTCACACCACCTTTGGGCTTCATGGGAGTCTTCTTCTTCTTTTAAACTTGCCTCTTAGAAGAAGATTCTACTATTAAAACTGCATTAGAATCCTTCTTCGTGCAGGACTCCATAGTTTTGAGAAGATTGATCAACTCAGGAATGGTGGACTCAATCTTATTCATCTGATAGTTAATTACAAATTGTGAGAAACTATTAGGTAAAGACTGTAGAATTAAGTCAATACTTAAGTCATGGTCTATTGTGAACTCGAGTGATCCAAGCTTCTCTATCAAGCTCAGCATCTTCAGCCTATGAGTGGCCACAAAAGAACCCTCTGCCATTTTATTACGGAATAATTGTTTCGAGATCTCGTATCTCTCAATTCTGGCTTGGGCATTAAACAGCTCTCGAAGATGTAGTATAATTGATTGAGCATCTATATGCTCGTGCTGTTTTTGCAACTCGAGAGTCATGGAAGCCAGTATATGTTGGATTGTATGCCCTCTTAGACTAGGTTTCTAATGTAAAATCGAATATTTTAATAAAAGAATTTATTTTCAGAAATTAGTTGTGAATTTACTTTTTGTTTGTGCACAATTTTCGTTTGGAACAGACCCATTGTATTTAAATAAGTGATCCATGTGAATGGTGGTCTTTCACAGTAAAGTATGGATCACGGGTTATTTAACACATAAATATTTGTTCTTAACCTATTGATGAGACTGGGAATTTCATTATATTTAGGTTATTATGTTATGAATTCCAAATGGGGAATGGCTTACCTTTAGCCAATGAGTTGTCCACTCACTTCATGACATAAGCGTATTTCGAATACGTAGGACAGGACCTGTAGTAGTGGTTTCTAAAAGTACTATATGATAGAAACCTAGACTACTACCGCTACAGCGTGGACTAGTACTCTACGACTTGAGTATGAGTTGGTGGTCTGACGAAACTGGAAGCATATGCTTTGATATGCTATAATTGAGGTTCTATAGTAGAACCAATATACTTGTGTATTAGGTATATGTAACTAGTTAGTTAAGACAAATTTGTACAAGATAGTTTCTGTACTATATCGCCCCTTGTGGTTGTCCGAATGGTCTAAAATGTCCAAGGCCCTGAGAAACATGACTTAGATGTTTGCTTTAGGGTAACTCCCTTGGAAAGCGGAAATGCTCCAGAAAGTCGTGGATCATCCGACTAGAAGCCTAAGGATGGTAGATATCTTTTAGAGGGGTGTTAGTACACTTCTTCCTCTCTAAATGTACGGCGATGTGTAGAGGGGTATTTTAGTCATTTCACCTGTAGGTCGGAGACTTTGCTAATGCAGCATTGTCCTTGGGGTCAATATTTCCTTATGGTGATATTAAAAAATATTTAAAATGTAAAATACAGCTATTTATATAGCAGGGATATTTTGATCATTTTAGCAGCTAAGGCGATGTGTCTTTTTTGTCTCGGAATAGCCCATATGTCCTAATTAATTTTGGGTTCAGGAATTGGTCTCAATTCAAGAGAATTTTATTTTATTTTATTCATGATGTCTAATTTATTATTAGACTAGAACAAAATAAATAAATAAATAAATAAAATTAGGAGTTGAGAGAAATTAATTTTCTAGTTTATTTGGTTAATTAATTATTCAGGGCGCATGTCTGGTTTGAATAATTAGGAAATTAACCTGGACTTAAACCAATGGGAAATAAATAATTAAAGATTAATTATTTTGGTTCATTTGGGCTCATTAATTATTTATTGGGTTATTTCTATAAGCCTAGGAAATAAATAATTAATGTTTATTATTTTGGGCCTTTTGGGTCCAAGAAAAATAATAAAATTATTTCAGCCCAATAGCTTGGCCCGTAGGATTTTTTCCAGATACGGTTTAGATGAGTTTAGGGTTAAGCCAAACTTATTCTCAGGATAACATCCGGATGTTTGAAATTTGATATCCCGGGGATATGTTTATCAGATATTGGAGACCTAGTTTTTGGCTAACAATAAACAAGTCTCTGGTAAAAGAAAAAAATCCTAATCTCCCTAACAACTAGAGACTCTCGCCTCTCTCTCTCTCTCTCACGTCTCCTTCTCCTCTGGTTGTTCTCCTTGGAGTTTTGCTAACCAATAGTAAGAGAACCAAGGAGACTTGAGACCACTCTTCTTCACCATTATGTTCACCGACTAGAAGTTGGGCAGTGGCGTATTTTGAGAGCTGAAAAGCTTGCCGTTCATGTAAACAAGACGAAGTAGGAGGCTAGCGGGTTATCAACCGAAAGCTTCTTCAAGTGGGCAAGGTGAAGCGATTTCTGTCGTTCAATCCACTCCTACTTAACCTAGTAGGTTTAAAGCACGCAAAGGTATGATCTTTACGCTTTCGTGCGGCCTTTAAGGCTTGTGTTATTTTTTTTTTCCTGTTTTTTCCCATTGAAGCATGCTCCCCTATTTCTCTACCCGTCAATATAATACATGATACTGTATCACTATCCTCCTTGTGCTTTTTGTGGATAACATGCTCATCATCATGAGCATCTTGAGCTGGTGGTGGTGGAATAGGAGTATCTAACACGTAGTGTAACTTTTTCGATTTGAGAACGATTCTCAAATTTCTATACCAGTCGAGGTAGTTTGATTCGTTTAACTTTTTGGTTTCCAAGATGCTATGTAGGTTTAGATTTGTTGACATGATGTAAGTGTCCTATATGTAAAGATAGAGAGGATTAGCTACTGTATATGTACATGAAATGCAAATAATTAGGACATTAATTAAATGCATTTTTACTTCACTATTTTATTCAAACCAATAGCCCCCATTACCGATTCGGGAAAGCCTGTTGGAAGTTTTCTTAGTGGACCGGTATCCGAATTCCTTAAGAATAACCTTAAGTTTGCCCAACAAGCCACCCTTGAGTTCATTGGTAGGTATCCAATATCAATTACATCGTATGTAACTACTGGATCATTGGGTGATTAACAGCTTTTAATCTTAAAGCCTTTTGGGCTACCCCAACTTTTCCTCTAAATTTCTTTATACTTAAGTTTGCCCAATTGGAATAATAAATTTAGTTAAACCGGACCCATTAATTAGGAATTTAATTCCATAGCTTGAACATGCCTGATGTCAAGTAGGCTTGGGTTTGCCCAACAACCTAGTCTCTAAAAAGGACTCTCGTTCTTACTATATTAATAGAAGGAATTAGGTTTAATATTAATTGAGGGATTTGTTCCTTTTAGTGATTTCAATAAATGACATGCATAAAATCAATAAATCACATAATTGATAATCATGGTAATAAAGCGATTACGTGGTATGGTTATGGACTTTATCCTAAATTAATTCCTTTGAGCCATAAAAGAAATTAATATAGTTAACCCTATGTGTTCATGCATGATTTAAGTAGAAGGTCTTACCTTCTCGCCTTGTTTTGGTTGCCATCTCCAAAATAGAATAATTCTACTCATATCTAACCTATGTAAACTAATTACATAATTTCCTAATAGAGAAAACCTCGAGTTAATTCGAGGGGAGTTAGATGAAAAGAGAATTACATAAGAATTTTAGAGAAGGCAGGACACGCAGGCCCTATTTAAAAAAAAAACCAAAACTGCAAAATGTATGAATAGATATAATTGGTTTTAGTCCATAACCATCCACCATGCCATTAATTATGCTTAAACAAAATAAACATATAATTTTTATTATTCCAAAATCACTATTTTGGAAAAATAAAACAAATTCTTAAATTAATATTTTAGAAAAATACATTAAATTTAAAATTTTTAAATCACTATTTTGAAAAATAAAATTATTTGTCTTAAAACTAATTTTGAAAAAATGCTTTTGGGTCCCGTCTCTGGCAACGAAAACGATGGTCCTACTGGCCGGTCAGCGGGCGGGGGTCAAGGGGGAGCGCCCCCTTGGAAAAATTTTTATTTTACCGTCTCTCATCAAATGAGATTTTTTCCTTTCAAAATTCTATTCCAGGATTTTTTTTTTTTTTAAATAGCTAGAATGTTCGCAAATAGAGCAGAACCGGCGGCAGTTTGGAAGCCAAAATTGGCGCCAGCTGCGATCTGGTATTAAGGCAAAAATTTTTCAAAAATGATTTTTGGATGTTCGCAAAAAAGCATGGAACCTAGCTAGAGCCGGTGATGGCTGTAGTCGGGAACAAGACGGCGATTTTTGAAAATTTTCCAGAAACAGTTTCTGGTGCCTTCTTCTTCTACAAAATTTTAGTGAAAGAAATTCTCAGCAGTATTTTCTATTTTGAAGCTCGAAACAACAACCAATTTGTTAGTTTAAACAAAACCAAAACAGAAAACTATGATGAAACAAAAAGCAATCAACCATGTTCAAGAAAATGTTTTTCTGCAAAAAACTTTAAGCACATAAAGAAACCATTTTTCGAAATATGCTATAACTTTTATACAATCATATTGTGCTACGGACTTAACTCATAATACTCGAAACGATTTCGACTCGAATAAAAACAGTTTTCACAGTGAACAAAGACAAATACGAATACATGAAAATAATTTTTCATGCCAAAACAATGTCTGCAATCCACACATAGCAAGGCTCTAATACCACTGTTGGGTATCTCACGCATATCATATATGGCCCAACAAAAAATTAAAAACAAGATACCATCCCAAGATCCGCATATGTGTGGAAAACAAGACATAAAGATAACAAAGGTAACAGCTTTTTACTTTTCCGTTGATCGTGTAAAATATAAAATTTTTCTTTCTTCAAGTCGAAATGCGATCCAGCAATCCTCTTGATCAAACACCACGAGAGTTGAATGTCCAACCACTATAATCACAGTGTATGATTATCTCTAACAGAAATCCACATGGAGGATGACACTCAAGCACCAAGATATTTCTGTGCTAGTAGAAATCAACATGGCGGCTAGGGTTTCTTTTCTTTGTAGAAAACGAGAGAGAGAGAAGAGAAGGTTTTGGAAGCTATTTTCGTGTGTCTTCCCCCCAAGGAATTTCGTGCATATATCTACTATATATTACATGAAAAATCTGCTGAAAAATCCTCCAATTGAGAATTCTAAAACAATTAGAATTCTCTAATTGTAATTGGAAACATCAAGTTCTCATAATTACAATTTGGACTATAAATTATAACTAATTATAATTTGTCCACAACTTCTCTTTCTCTCAATTAACCCCACTATGTTATCAAATAATATTTTGAGTATATAATTCTCTATTGTGTGTAACCTATTAGGTTTCTCAGTCAATTGATAGCGAATATGAATTAATCCAAACGTCTTTGAGATTAACAATCCATAATTAATTAGAATTAATCATATTGATTTTAATTAGGATTGGTTTATTAATTTATCAATTAATTAACTAATATTCCCGATCATGAGCGGTATCTAGCAACACATCATGACCACCCAAGAGTCCAAGAAGCCAAATGGCTTGACATGAACCCTTCAATAACAAATTACAGTGCAATTAACTCCTTTTACCATACAATATCTCATTCGATTTGGAGTACGGAATTAGTATCAACTTCCTCTAGAATATATATTAATTTTGGCCCGAATATAATAGTATTTGTACCAGGAACCCACTACTCTAAATGTGTATCAATTGAAACTGTTTCCAATACACAGTCGCTTTGGCTAAAGACTTCTCAAGTAGTAATTCCTAAAGTGGCCGTGAGATATTCACCCCTATTATTAAGAGTGGTGAATCCTTTATTGATCCTCTCAACTACTTTCGTTTACCTCACAATATCCTTAATATTCATCCCATAGGCGGCCCTCAATCAAGCTCTAAAGATTGGAATCAAAGTACAATGCTCAGCAAACAAAGTACCTTGGAGATCTCAAATCTAAGGATACTTGCATGTTTACTATATTGAGATTATATCATTGGCACTAAATAGTTTGGAATGTGTTGACGAAATTGAGTCTCTTTTATAGGGATTTGTGCTCACCTAAGTTATCAGTGGCTCACATGAAGAAATTGGAGAATGAAATTCCTCTGCTCATATGTAAACTAGAAAAAATATTTCTCCCTGGTTTCTTCGATGTGATACAGCATCTAGTGGTTCACTTGCCTTACGAAGCTCTTGTTTGTGGTTCAACTCAATACAGATGGATGTATCCCTTTGAAAGGTACATAGGCATTCAATATACTTGATATTGACGTTATAGTACACGTCCAGTAATATGGTTTGCAAAATTGTGATCAAATTTGCCATGTTTCAAAATAACAGGTTCTTGCATCGTCTAAAGATCAAAGTGAAAAATAAGGTAAGGGTTGAAGGATTAATTTGTATTGCATACCTAGTCGAAGAAGTATCAATGTTCTTTTTCTACTACTTTAAGCCACATGTTCAAACAAGACATACACAAGTCGCACGCAACGTAGAGGAAATAACGGAGCACGTGCATGAATAATCTTTGCTCTTAATATGCAATGTTGCAGAAAGGGCATTTGGGAAGAAATAAACTCGATTCTTGACATCCAAGGAATTCCGTTCTACCACAAATTACATTTTAATGTACTGCGATGAGGTTCAACCATATATTAGGATTTTTTTTTTTTTTTTTTTTTGCAATTACGCTCCCATCACATAGGTGTTATAGAGTTAGAAGTCGAGAGAAGGATCGAGAACGAATTTGCTAGATGGTTCAAAATTATGTAAGTTCTTAAATGCTTTGATTGACAAGAAAGTGTGATTTTAATGAGAACTTACGAAATACAACTTCCTTATAGGTGCGTGACTCAGCCAATGGAGTGACAAACAAATGTTTGCAATACCTTTTGTGGGGACCGTTGAGAGAGGTGAAATCATTTCAAGGATACGTAATTAATGGTCATCGATTTCACACGAGTGACCATGCAGAACATAGAAAAAGTGTTAACTACAGAGTTTATGTTAAAGGCACCGAGAATGAGCATGACAGTGTTTATTATTATGGGGTCTTAATGGAAGTTCTTGAGCTTCAATTTCTTGGTCAACCAATCCAGAAAGTTGTGCTTATTAAGTGTGATTGGTTTGACGTTACACCAAATCAAGGATTGAGGGTACACCCTCAATCTAAGTTAGTTGATATTAACCATAAGAGGCGTTATCCTAAATATGACCCTTTTATATTAGCCCAGCAAGCACATCAAGTATACTTTGCTACATATCCTTCATCTAAAAGACAGAAATCTGAATGAATGGCAGTCTATAAAACTAAAGCACGCCAAGTGTTTGATGCACCTATAGTTGATAGGGCTTATCAAGAAAAAGTTGATGACAATGCTACAATGACTATATCATTGGTGGTCGATCTTGAGCTCCGAACACACGTGGAAGGTATAAATGAGATGTTGGATGTTTGAGAAGAGATATTAGATCGGGATCAAGACTTGCATGAGGATGAGGATGATGATGAGAGTAATTAGAAGATAGATTCTGAGACAGAAGTTGATTCAAAGGAGTACAGTTCAGATAACGACACATGTGAATAGTACAAACTAAATACTTAATATTTTTTTTAACGTGTTTTTGTCATCTTATTTACTTATTATAATCTGAAGTACAAGCTATAAACTTTTTTTTTAACTTTTTAAGTATTAGAATAGGTTACTAATTTCTTTACACCGCAATACATAATTGTAACAATTTTCTTCTTCTACCTAGATATGTCTTCTAGAGATCAGCTGCTTACTGATGACTCACAGCATACTTGGTCACAAGACTGAACACCCTCACTCACACATGCTCCTCGGATACCACCTATCGAGCAGGACAGAGAGTCCCCTGCACTTTTATCATCCTTAGTGTCGCATCATACTGAATCATAGGCACAGGATCACCGACCATTGATTATACCATGAGGGGATGGGGATGTTCATAGTCTTACGTTGCTCCTCGAATACTAAATGAGTCCAATTGCTACTAACTGTTTTGCATTACTTTTGAAGATTTAATGGTTCCAACAAATGTGTATAAGAGATCACATCCATTTTCCAGAGGTACTTCGACGGGTCTTACACGTCATATGATGATGTCCCAATGAGCGTGAAGAACGTCTGGTTTGGTGAGTATGAGGTAAGTTACTAAGTATTATATAAATTATTCTACATTACTTTTTTTCCCTTCATATATATATTTAACCATTTGTTTGAACTAACAACATAGATATATGTATTAAAATTTTCTTTTTTGTAGAAATTATTTCGTTGGGCCAATGAGCATAGTGCTAAGATTCCGTCCAACTGGGAGCATAATTATCGAACCCACTTTTCTGACACCTTCTCAAGGATGCAGAGGATGACCTCAACTAGCTCGACTCCCTCCTGGATCGACTCTTGGCACTGGGAGGCGATGCAACAGCACTAGACCACACAGGAGTTTCAATAAGTTTCCTCCACTACTTGGAGGAACAGGGGTCAGGGCACCTCCATTCATGCTGGAGGCTCAGTGTCATTTACAGTTCACAAGGAGCATATGGTAAATTACATCGATTATTTACACATTTTGAAATTTTACATCTCACAATTAATTTTTCGAGACACTATTCTTATGAATTAAATTTTAAATTGCAGTGGCAGAAGATAGACCATGCCTTCAGCCACATCAAGTGGTACAAGAGGCTGCACACATTTTAGGGTGGGAAGAGATAGGGCCAGCATGTCAGCGAATGCTTTCGCAAGATATTGGTAATTATTAATAATTTTTATTATTTTAAATTACTTTTTGATAATTTACATTTTACTAAATAAAATAGTGTTGATTAAATTTCGGGAGGATGTGACAGCTGAGAGGGAGCATCTTACTCAGGTATCTTCCTCCTCATCTGCTAGTGTTACGTCTTCAGTCGTCCCCGACGAGATGTCACTATTTCTCAAGATGGCAGGTGGGTACAATCGAGGGCATGTGTTTGGAGTGGGTTCCGAGGCTTCGAGAGTTAGACAGTAGCTCGACCAGGGTTCCTTGCCATCCACACCCACTACACCTGCTGACATATAGGACAAAGTAGAGAAGAGGGCTGAGGAGAAGGTTCATGTTATGAGAGATGAGTTGAAGAAGGATTTCGAGAAGAAGGTGAATCATATACAACATCACTTCGATGGTTTTATAAGCTTGATGTCAGAAAAGTTTGGGATAGTGCTTCCACCATTTCTGCCGATTCAGGAAGACGATGATGTGGACGGGACAGGAGGCAGCTTTATTCCTCCACTAGATCCCCATCCTTCGAGGCATTCTGGTCCTCCTTCTCCTCTCCCACCTCCATCAGCTGGCTCCACTGCTCTCGTAGTGTAGAATTTTATTAAAAACGTTATCTTCTATATTACATTTACTTGACATTATATATTTGTGTTGAATAAATATATTTATTCTTTTATTGAGATGATTTTTTTTTAGTGCATTTTAATAAGAACAATTTACATTTTATTCTGATGGAGCATTTGTGTGGTATATATTGTTTGATATATGATACAAGGGGTTCAAGATAAATACAAAATGGGCTTTAAAATATGGAAAAACATTAGCGACGGTTTAGCTACACCAATAATTAGCGACGGTGTCCCTACGGCAATAAAGCTTTTATTTCAACCGTCTATTACCGTCGCTAAACCATAGCAACTTAGCTAGAGGATCCAAGCCGTCACTACACCGTCTCTAGGCATGCAAGGGAGTAGCGACGGCTGGATATCACTACAAAAAAAACACTATTTGCGATGGCCAAATCCGTAGCACATCCGTCGCAAATCAAGTGTTGCGACGGATTCGGCCGTCGCAAATAAGAGCGTCGCATATAGCGACGAAAAACTAATTCCGTCGCAAATAGCGACACATTTGCGACGGCCAAATCTCTTGTCAACCAAATTACATTTTGCTACGGATTTGCGACGGAATAATTGGAAAAAAATAAAACGTGAAAAAAATCCGTCGCAAATTTTGCTACGGAATAATTGTAATTTCAAAAAAAAATTAAAAAATCCGTAGCAAATCCATAGCAATTTGCAACGGATTTGCTACGGAAAAATATAAATTTCAAGAATAAAAAAAATCCGTAGCAAATTGCTACGGATTTGCTACGGAAAAATTACAATTTCAAAAAAATTAAAAAAGCCGTAGCAAATCCGTAGCAAATTGCTACGGATTTGCTACGGAAAAATTACAATTTCAAAAAAATTAAAAAAGCAATGGCTACGGATTTGCTACGGAAAAAATGAATTTCAAGAATTAAAAAAAATCCGTAGCAAATTGCTACGGATTTGCTATGGAAAAAAAATGAATTTCAAGAATTAAAAAAAAATCTGTAGCAAATCCGTAGCAATTTGCTACGGAAAAATTACAATTTCAAAAAAAATTAAAAAAGCCGTAGCAAATCCGTAGCAAATTGCTATGGATTTGCTACGGAAAAAATGAATTTCAAGAATTAAAAAAAAAAAGCCGTAGCAAATCCGTAGCAATTTGCTACGGATTTGCTACGGAAAAATATGAATTTCAAAAAAAATAAAAAAAATCCATCGCAAATCTGTAGCAACTTGTGACAAATATTTGTCAAAATTAATTTTAAATAAATTAATTTTAGAAAACCTGTGACAAATATTTAAACAATTTTTCTCATAAATATCAACTAATAAAACAAATAAAATTTCGAAACCAATAATAAATTGCATGCCAAATCATAAAGTAAAACTACAATAATCCAAATATGTGTATACACATAAGTATCATAATAGATAAATAATGTTCAAAATACAATCATGTAGCTAAAGGATTTGGAGCACTAGCTAAAGGAGGAGCGGGAGGACCATCAAACCCAGTACTAGGACCGGGGTGATGATCAGGTGGGGAAACAAATAAATCATCGTCCTCGTCCTCATCCTTATCCATGTCCTCATCCTCAAATACCGAAGACAGCTGTGGCATAACAACCCCCATCTTCTCAGACATAACTGCCATCCAAGAAGTGATTCCCGCAACTTTATGTTCAAAATTCTTCTTAATCCTATTCTCACGGCGCTTGTACTTGTCCTCGCGACTCCTCTCTCGATGCCTCCATCGATCCTCAACCTCCTGAATCCTCTGCTGAACCCTAGTCTCAATTATCTGGTCAACATCAACAGGAGTGGATGAAGATGATCCTAATAAATGAGACGCATGCATCTGCTCCCTAATGCGAGTAGCCTCTGATCCCAACCCGTAGACACGACTCCTGTTGAATTCGCCAGCTGCCTCAATGATAATGGCCTTGTCATTTGGCATAGCAACAGAGTCGATGGACCCGCTAGACTCCATTTGAGAGTAGCGCTCCTTGGTGACATTTGCCGTCTCCTGAAATAACGTGAGTTTATAAAAATTAAAAGAAGACCTATTACAATAAGTAATGTAAGAATAAATTATTTTTACCAATATCTTCTGCTGACGCTCGCCCACAAACTGACCCTGTCTTTCTCTGTTCTGGAACATATGTAGTTTTTTGAACATGTCCAGATAGCTAAATGTGTCCCCTTCACGTATCCTCTATAGTTTAATTAATAAAAAAGAATATTATTTCGAATGCGAGTGCATGATTCTGACAATTTTGAAATATGCAAAAGTTAATAAAATTGAATTTATCATGCGTTCCTCGTGCTCAATGAAAGAGATGGAACCTCCTGTGTGAGTGACACCGGTACGAGACCGATTTTGCCTTGCAGACTGCACGATTCGTTGATATTTGGGATCCAACCAATGTTTGTTCATCTCCAACCAATGAGTTGGATCAATCCAATTTGGACATGAATTAGCAGGCGTGCTCTTTCGGGTCTTCGACAAAGTATCGGAAAATCTTTTTGCACACTTTCTTTCCTAATTTTTCCATATCTGGGGACCATGCTCGGGAACCCAACGAAATAACTTCTACAAATATAGTAAACCATCGCCGTTAAAGTTTAAATTAACAATTTAAAGTAAATTTGTTTGCAAATACAACGAATAACACCTGAGCATATAAGCTTCAATAACATATACATGAGATTAAAATTGTAAGAAAGTAAAAGAAACATACTCCCCACTCCTCGAACCACATGTCCTGAATGTATATCGAGACATGTGAGTACGTAGCATACGAACCATTGAATTATTTCTTGAATATGCCTTGAATCTCTCTCACACATCTATCTGAACCAGTAAACCTATTTTGTATAACCAGAAAGGAAAGTAATATGATTATTAAATAAGATATGCTGAATTGGAAATCAATCAATAATTATGAATTACACACCCTTCTCCTTGAGGAATAATCATAGGTCGGTCGTCTGTGCCCTGTGATCCAATATGGTGTGATGCAGAAGTAGGAGCGTCTGTTGGAGAAGCACCTCTTGATTGTGAAGGTGAACCAGAAATCGATCGTGGTACGGAAAGGCGTCGTGCGTGTGATGGTGATGTGGTGTCAGGAGGATGGGTATGTTGGTCTGCTCCAGCACCTCCAGAAGACTGTCCATCGCTAGACATCCTAATTTTGAAATAAATTTAATTAAATTTCAAACATATTTGTAATATATATGTAGAACAAGTTATAAATGCAAATTTATAAAAAAAATTGATAAAGTCTCCCCTATAAAATGGTCATTTTCCAGGCATTAATGCCACATTCAAACATATTCCAAGTATCATCAACACATCAAACACACAAAACATTTACAACAAAACCTGTATCCATTGAACACATTCTCCATAACAAAAAAAATTAACTACCAATAGATAAACTGGAATATGTAGAAACTTAGCCATTTATACAACTTGAGAAAGAAACGATTCGTTATTTTTATTTTCTTTCAAAATGGCTTCATTCTTGCACATAAGTCTGTAACATTTTCCAAGCATTTTGAAGGGCGAGTGCATGATTCTTTCTTTGTCAATGGATCAAAGCCATCAGATAACGAAATGTGTGTTCTTTTATACAGCTTTTATACAGGTTTTATATCCCAACAAAGAAGACATCTATAATAAAAAGTCAATGTCAACAACATCAATTAACTTAAGGGTAATCACCCATTACCCAGGAGGAGTGATCACCCATCATTCATGGGGAGTGATCACCCATCACTCACGGGGATCCAGTCCATATATTAGACAAAAAAATATACCTTTGAAAAAGCAAAAAACACCTGTTGAGCTGAAAATAGTTAGCATTGACTCATGCTTAACTGTATTTTTTTTTAAAAAAAAAGTATACCTATGTAAAGACAAAGAACACCTGTGGAAAAGAAAATAATTAGAGTCTCCCTTAACACTTAACTGTATTTTTTTAAAAAAAAAGGAAGCATACCTATGGAAATGCAAAGAACACCTGTGGAAAAGAAAATAATTAGCATTGACTCGTACTTAACTATATTTAAGCTAATAAAAAGGACAAAAAATGGTATAATAATTGATCATCCAATAAATTAGTAAAACTTGAAATTTTAACATAAATTGTTGATCAACCATATAAGCAACCATCATGAATTATTTAAACTAAACTTTACATCACAAACGTATTAGAAATGTACTTTAATCACTCGAGTCATCCTCTGATATATATTCTTCTTCTTCCATCTCTGTTGTGCTATCTGTATTCCAATTACCTTCGTCTTCGTCTTCATCCTCATCTTCGAGTTCATTTGTATCCCTAAGTAATCCTTCTTCTTGAACATCCAACAAATCACTTGTGCCCGTTTCATGAGCTAAGGGACCAAGATCAACAACTAAGGAAATAGTCATTGCATTGTGAATATCCACCTCTTCTTGGTAAGCTTTATCAATCACAGGTGCATCAATCACATGTCGAGCTTTTACTTTACACATAGCTAACCAGTCGGATCTTGGTCTTTTGCATCCTGGATATGAGGCATAGGACACCTGAGATGCCTGTTGAGCTAATACAAATGGATCATATTTTGGGTAGCTCATCTTGCAATTAATATCAACAATCTTATACTCCTTATGTATTCTAACGCCGCGATTTGCTGTTTGATCAAACCAATCACATTTAAAAAGGACAACTTTTTGTGATGGATTACCAGGAAACTCTACTTCAACAATCTCTTTAAGAACCCCATAATAATCACTCACTACTGAGTCCTTTTCACCCCCCTTAACACAAACTCCAGAATTCACTGTTTTCTTTCCTTCGGCGTGTTCGTGGGTGTGAAATCTATAGCCATTAATAATGTACCCAGTATATGTTTTTACTTTTCTCGAAGGTCCCCAAGCAAGATTCTTCAAACATATATTTGACACATGGTTTTGTGGATCGTTCACCTATAAAGCATATGAAATGTTCAGGAGGGCATACATTAACTAACAGCATATGTTCACGTGTAAAGAAATTTAACTGATTAAAGAAGATCATACATAATCTGTAAACCATCCTGCGAACTCATTCTCTATCCTTCTTTCTACATCCAATTCCGAAATGTTTGGGATTGAAGATTGTAAACGAGATGTGAACTCACTGTAGAGAAAAAAATGTCACAATTAGCAATGGATCTTATTTCTAATTTCAACCAGAGGGGCAAGCATCTCACCTAATATATGGTTGGACCTCTTCACAGTTAAGAAATATATAATTTCTTGCCACTTTGTATTCTTCATGAGAGAGGAATCGAGTTTGAATCTTTCCTAAGATCTTCCCATAAATATTGCATATTGACAACGAAGCTTCATCTATTTCACGCCCGACCACACCTTCATCGTTGCGAGCCATGGTTACATGTTTTGTTCGCACATGTGCCTCAAAATAATAGGAGAAGAATGTAGATGTTTCCTCAACAAGATAGGCATTGCAAATTGACCCTTCTACTCGTGCCTTGTTTTTTACCTTTAACTTTAAATGAAACAAGAACCTGGCATAATTCAAAGTATGATAATAAGTATTATGCAATGACTACAGCTAGCTATAGCAAAATTTTGATAATGACAACTACCTCTCAAAAGGATACATCTATCTATATTGTACAGGACCACAAACCCTTGCTTCGTAAGGCAAATGAACCAAGAGATGTTCCATAACATCGAAAAAATCTGGAGGAAAAATCTTCTCTAACTTACATAGAAGAACCGGTATCTCTTGCTCCAACTTCATCATATGAGATACAGATAATTTAGGAGCACAAATGTCTCGAAAAAATAGACTTAATTCTGTCAAAGTTCCCCAAACATTAACTGGAAGGAATTCTCTAAGGGCAATCGGAAGTAATCTTTCCATGAAGTTATGACAATCATGGTTTTTCATGCCGGACAGCTTCAGTTCATTAAAATCAACACATCTACAAAGATTCGATGCGTATCCATCTGGAAGAGTTAATCCTTTCAACCACTCAAGCAACATTTTCTTTTGTTCTACCGTCAACGTGTAACATGCCTTAGGTATTGCTATCCTCCCTTCTCCGACGTTACACACATGTAGTTCTGGCCTATTGTAATATACTTCAACGTCACGACGGGCCTTCAGATTGTCTTTAGTCTTGCCTTTCACATCCATAACTGTATTGAAGACATTATCGAACACATTCTTTTCATTATGCATTACGTCAACATTATGACGAACCAAATGCGTTCACCAATAGGGCAAATCCCAAAAAATACTCCGTTTAGCCCAATTATAACTCACATATCTACCTTCCGATCTCCCAAGTTCTCTTCTCGACTCTGTTATTTTTGAATATTGGCAAACACTGCTCCACAAGTCATCCCCAGTGGGACATAGAATTGGTTGGAAGATATCAAAGCCCTTATCTCTCTTAAATGATGTTGTATCCCGTCGAAATGGGTGATCCATGGGTAAGAAGCGACGGTGGCAGTCAAACCATGAGTGTTTACCACCATGTTGTAGATGAAAAGACTTTGACCTCTCCATACAATATGGACACGCTAATCTTCCAGCTGTGCTCCATCCACTCATCATTCCATAGGCAAGAAAGTTGTTAATAGTCCACATTAGTGCAGCACGCATCTGGAAGTTTTATTTCTTTGCTATGTCATATGTAGCAACGCCTTCAGTCCACAAATGATTCAATTCTTCTATTAATGGTTGAAGATAAACATCAATTTTATGTTTCGGATTCTTTGGTCCCGGTACAATGATTGTTAAAAACATCACAGGATCTTTCATGCATAACTATGGTGGAAGGTTATAAGGAGTGACAATAATTGGCCAACATGAATACTGCTTTCCTGACATGCCAAACGGCGAGAAACCATCAGTACAAAGTCCCAATCTTACATTTCGAACTTCCTTTGCAAAATCTGGATGAATCCGGTCAAAGTGCTGCCAAGCCTCACCATCTCTCGGATGGCTCATGTTTCCATCTTCGACCTTAGCCTTTGCATGCCAACTCATGTGTTCGGCTATAGTTTTAGATGCATACAACCTCTGCTGACCTTGGTGTAATCGGAAAGTAGTACATTTTTTTCATAGGGATCTCGAGCCTAACCCTTCTTTTTTCCGGCATTTTCTAGGCACGTACCGAGCATGCCTGCAAAATTTGCATTCTTTCAAATTGATATCATCCTTCCAATAAAGCATGCATCCATTACTGCATACATCTATCTTTTGAACAGGCAACCCCAACCCAGATACTAACTTCTTCATTTAATAAAAGTCATCAGGTATCTTGTTGCTACTTGGGACCACTTCTTTCATAAGCTGCACAACTTGGTTAAAAGCTTTATCAGATACGTTATTTTCAGACTTAACATTTAATAGCCTTGAAACTAACAAAAGCACCGAGTGGTTCGTACACCCTTCCCATATGGGAGTGTCTACTGCCCCCAACATATCATAAAACTTCTGCGCTTCCGCGTTAGGAGGTTCTTCAACTTGCTCATCCGACGGTCTTTCCAAATTAAAATTAGGGCCCGCCGCATCAATGATCATTTCCAGATACGGATTTCTAGAACCTGAATCAGCTTGAGCTGTACTAGATGTTGAGGTAGACATGCTTTAATTTACATAGTAAGGTTCACCGTGACAAATCCAACGATGGTAATTGCTAACAAACCCATATCTATACAAATGGATCTCAACTTGGTCCGGAGAGTCAAATTTCATATTCTTGCATTTTGTGCAAGGACATACGATTTTACCGGACGGAGAATTCGATAAAGCGAACGCAATAAATCCCTGCACCCCCTGCTCAAATTCAGTAGTAAACCCTTTACCGGGCAACTGCCTTCTATACATCCAACTGCGATCTTCCATCTATATATTCAACATATATTATACGGCAAAGAGGTTTAACTGTGAGTTTATGCATGTACGCAATAAAAGGTTTAGGAAAGCTTAAGGGTAATCATCTTCATGTTACTATAAACAACAATTATAAATACATGAATAGCCAACTACATGTTTCATGAAATACTTTTTTAGTAATTTATATATACTTCTTTATCGTGCATCATACGTGGGCTTGTGATGGTGAACCATCGTCGCAAAACACTAATCGGTTACCCAATCATGTTTATATAGACACCCAATATACATAACACAGAATTAAAATTATTAACTTCTCTTACAATACCTCAATAAGTAACTAGATTTAAACCATGAAGCATCAACCAACTCAGCCACCAACTAACAATCAAAATTAATGTTAAACCAACAATCATAAACACAACCACCAGTGCAAATTTCATTAGGAATTTCGGCAGAGTTTCCCCTATATACTGGACGTTTCTAGGCACCAAGCCACCACAAAATCAACAACATTGAAAAAAAAATATTAACTGTCAAAACAATTATTCAATATGACTAATGTAAGGGTAATCACCCATTACCCATGGGGAATGATCACCTATCACTCACGAGGAATGATAACCCATCACTCACGGGGATCCATTCATATAAGTTCAAAAAAAAAAAAGAAAAAAAGATGCAATTGGTATTTGTTGGTAGCCAACTAATCATTAAAAAAATAGTAAGTACTAATTATTGACGTGCAGTATACTACTAAACGTTAAATAGTAATTATTATCAAACAATTTTATATTAAAAAATAATGTTATAAAAAAATATTAGTAGTAATGCTAATATAATATTGAAAATAGTTTTTCCCCCCCAATATAATATTAGTAGTAATGCTAATATACTATTGAAAATAATTTTTTGCCCCCCTAATATTTAATAAATAGCAATTCCAATAAACAGTCAATAATAATATTAGATAAACATATGAATAAAAGTATTAATATTATGGAATAGAAGTTTTAATAGTCAACAAGTAATAAGAACTAATAATTGTCATACTAGTAAATACTATTAATAGTGAGCATAGTAATTAACATTTAAGCAATTCACTGCTTGTAATACACATCACATACCACATAGCAAATTCACTGCTAAGCACATAAACATCTCACATATCACGTTGAACTACTTATTATACCAAATATATCTCCACATTACAATTTTTATCCTATCCTTGTATGAAAACAAACCAATGTAATATATTCTTCCATTCTCTATCACAAAATATCACCTGCTACTACCGTTCTCAAAATAAAAAATGATGTAAGAGTTTAAAAAAAGAATGATATTTACTTATTTTGGAGACTGATGTTGAGTGATGACTAAGGCCTCTGATATGCTTTGATGATTCAACCTTAGTCTCCCCTGGTTGAATTTCTTGAATTCTGCAATTCATGGAGAATGCTCCGAATTTGGAGTGTGAAGAAGCGGGTTTTAAGTGTTTTGGGCAGAAATTGAACAATAATATAGGAGAAGGGGGATTGTCTGCAGATGGGGGGGGAGGGGACGAGAGAAGGGGGCTGGGGGTGGTTGGCGAGAAGGCGAGAGGGGGGAGAAGGGGGCCGGGGTGGAGGGGGTAGCCGCGAGGGAGGGGGACCCGCGGGGGCGAGAGGGGGTAGCCGAGGGGGAGGGGTGGAGCCGCGAGGGGGAGGGGAGAGAAACGGGGGAGGGGACGGCGGCGGGGGCGGGGGGAGAGTCGGGGGAGGGGAGCTGCGCCGCGCGCAGCGGGGGGGGAGGGGGAGAGAGACGGGGGGGAGAGAGCCGCGGGGGGGCGAGAAAGTCGGGGAGCTAGGGGAGAGCCGGTGCGGCAAGGGGAGGCGGCGGGAGGGGGTGGCGGGGGTAGTGCTAGCGAGGTGGCGGCAGGAAGAGAAATTGCAAATGGTAGCGCAGCAAGGGGGAGGGGGGAAGCTGGTGAAATTGCGGGTAGCGCGGGCGGCGGGCAGTGGGGGGAAGAAGGAGGGAGCTAGGGGGAAAAAGTGGTTGTCCAAAATTTTTTTATTTTTTTTTTGTATATTTTAATAAAAAAATTGGAAAAAAATAAAAAAAATGTCACGAATTTATCAGAAATAAATTGTAATTTTGTGATTTCGTGACAAATAATCATAGATTAGCCATGGAATACACAACAAAAATTTGTATATTTATATTCAATATAAAACTATATTATTCAAAAATAAAAAAAATATTTTTTTATTTTTTTTATACTATCTTTTTTATTAAATTATTTTTACATATATATATGTATATAAATATACGCATAAATTCATATATAATATAACCCAAATATATATACATATATATATACATACATACATACATACATACATACATATTTTATACATAGACACACACACACACACCATATATATTAAAGTACATATACACACACAATCATAAGCGCGCGCACACACACACACACACACACACACACACATATATATATATATATATTCATATTATATATTTATATATACACACACAAGTATTTATTTATATGTATAGATACACACACATATATCATATACATATGTAAATACGTACACATATACAAACATAATCACAAATATATATATATATATATATATATATATATACATATATACATATATACATAGACATATTCATATACATACATATATATTCATATATATATATATATATATATATTAATGAAGTTTTCTTAATAATTAATGAAACTCCTTATTACTCAATTTATAAAATTATCTATAAAAAACATGTAAGAATATTTTATACAATAAACAATATTAGTAAGAAAATCATGGACATATTCTATGATAATAACACTCATGTGTATATTATGTAGTATACAAAATTATACAAAAAAAAACCTTAATAAGTAACTTTAAATAATTTAGATTAAAATTATTTACAACGATAATTTTTTTTAAAATTTCATTCTATAGAAAACATCAATCCGTCGTATCTTTAAAGAAAACACCAATCCGTCGCAAATCTGTAGCAATTTTGCGACGGATTTGCGACGGATTTCTAAAAATAAAAAATAAATTAATTTTCTTAAAATTAAAAAAAAATCCGTCGCAATTTTGCTACGGATTTGCGACGGAATAAATCTGTCGCATTTTTTCTGCTACGAATTTGTGACGGATTTCTAAAAATAAAAAATAAATTAATTTTCTTAAAATAAAAAAAAAAACCTGTAGCAAATCCGTCGCAATTTGCTACGGATTTGCTACGGAATAAATCCGTCGCAAATTTTGCTACGGATTTGCGACGGATTTCTAAAAATAAAAAATAATTTAATTTTCTTAAAATTAAAAAAAAAAGCCGTCGCAAATCTGTCTTAATTTTGCAACGGATTTGCTACGGAATAAATCCGTCGCAATTTTGAAATTTTTTCTACAATTTTTTATTAAAAAATTAATTTCTGTCGCAAATCCGTCGCTAATTTGCGACGGATTTTGGCCGGCGCAAAAATCCGTCGCAATTTACTGACTTTCTTGTAGCGTATTGTCAACATTATAGAATTCCGAATTAATCCATTGCTAAACCGTCGCCATATGACGATGATAATTAAATTGTCGGCAAACCGTTGCAACTTTAGCGACGGTGTTGCAACGGTTTGCTGTCGGTGTAAAATTTATAATTATCAAGAATTCAAAATTCTTTTTCATCGTCGTTATTCAGTCTCTGATATGAACTTTGACTGATTGCCGATCTGATGATGTTTTGTCGCAAAGTCGTTGCTACTTACGACGGCTTTTCCATCCCGTCGTAAATATTTTATTTAGCTATTGGGATTTCAGCTACCACTATGCTCGTCGTTAGACTGTCGCTAAGATTAGTTGTCGACGGTGTAGCGACGGGAATAGCCGTCACTAATGTCCTATTTTCTTATAGTGAGATAATAGACATGAAAATACACCAAGTGTTCTTGAAGCATATACTTTCAATATGTTTGTTGGTTCTCATTGTTGAAGCATGCTTCATGGTTCAAATTAATTGCTACAACAAGATAGTATCTTCAAGAAGAACTTTAATCAATTTTCTTCAAATCAAACGCCTTTCTAGTAGAAAGGTTTGTGTGTCAACAAAGTACCGTTGTGTTGTAGCAATAAAGATTGAAGAGAGTTCAATCAGTGGAGGTCTTCAGTAAGTTCAACACAAAGAACATTGAGAGAGTATTTTGTTAGAACCTATTAGGGATTACTTGATGATTAAGATAAGTGTATTCTTTCTAACTTTGTTAACATTTTAATGGATTTTTTACTGATTTAAAATTTGCAGACACAAGTTTATTGACAGGCAAATTGCATTAACAGGAGCGGCCGAACAGCATTGTCAATTCTCCGTACTGCAAGACGGTACCACTAGTGAACAAACTCTATCAATGGCTGCAACTGATTGGATAAAAGACCTTTTCCTGAATTAGCTTCAAATAAGGAAGAAGCAGCTAAACAGCATTGTCAATTCTCTGGATTGCATGAAGGAACCGATAGCGGACAAACTACCTTAATAATTGCATTTGACAATGCCATGATGGATTTGGAATTGTTTGAGGCCTCTGCTGATTGGATAGATGACAGTTTTCCTGAATTTGCTTTAAATCAGGAAGAAGCAACCGAACATTGTGATTAATGAATTAACTTGATTGTCGCCATCTTTTGCCTTATATGATCATGGTATGGTCTTGTGAACATCTGCCTGATGGCATTGCATACGGAAGGGGATAGATTTAGAACTGTGTACTCTTTGTTTTGAAGTTGTCGTGAAGAAACATTGGTTCTCAGATAGTTTTTACTTTTCTTTCTTGAGGATTCCTCATCCTATTTCTTGTACATCATCTTTTCATTAGTGTAATTTCATTTTTTGTCCAAAACTGCACCAATTAATGTATTTGTTTTTCCTGCACTTCTTTTTATTTCAAGTTCTTCATTTTACTCTATTAGTATGGTAGCAAAGTTGCATGTGCTGCATATAATCCTCCAATTCTATGCCTCCACTACACATTTTTCGGTCTAGATAATTCAGTATCTTTTCTTTCCTTAAAAGATCATCACCGCGCACTCGATATCATCATCATAAGAATCAGCTGGCACAAATAGATTTCTAGAAATTAACTAACTTGTTTTTTCTGAGTTAAGGGTTTAGAAATCATTCCTTAAATGTGTCAATTGCAGATCCTTGCATATGAGCGAATGCCTATTTTCTTTTCACTGTTTTTTGTTGCAAGTAGATTCTGAGATTGTGTTAGTCAAATCATCAGTGAATCATGCTTGAGCTTATTCTGATGAGGATTCTTCAAGATTTTGTTAAAAGAGTTGTCCTTTTGTACCTCAATTTTGGATCTCATTACTACAGACTTTTTCATAATCTATCTCGATGTTGCATTGTGAGGTCCAGCACAATACTTGTCCACTTGGAATTTTCCCTCATAATAGAAGTATGCCATCCCATGATCTGCAAGATAATTTATTGGTTTCACTAGTAGAAACTCTAGGATGATAATTTCTTAATGAGGTCACGATTTTCTATTTCTACACTCTGATTTTTATTCTAGCAACTTATTATTATTTTTTCACTGCATATCAGTAAAACTATACCTTGTCATGTCCATGACAGCATTGATGAAAATTTATGAACTAAACTATTTTGTTTTTATAGTGATAAATTATGTTTTTTTTTACAAAAAGAAAGTGGTTTTATCAGTTGATTTTTGTCTTTTTCTTTTTGCCTCTAAAGTTTCTAGAAATGTGGGGTACATGGCTAATTTTTACTGAAAATTCCAACGTATATCTGGTCCCGTAGATAGATTGTATTAAGGAATTTTACCTTGTACAATACAAGTTGTACGGTACAATTTCTTAAAATACTTAATTTATATGAATCCGGTCCAAGCAAGAATTGCCCAATCTTTACAACTAAGGAAATTGGATTGGTGAGAATTGAACACCAAACTTTTGGGGGTTGAGGAGAATTAATTGAGCACTAGATTAATTGAAGTTCAAAATTAATTGATTAAACTTTCCACCTTGGCTTTATTGAGTAAGGGTGACAGTGATGAGAACCCTAGAAGTATAGGATTGTTGTTGTTGTTGTTGTTATTAGACGGATTGGATAAGAATCCAGATTGAAACTATTGCTAGGTGAGGAAATGTTACAAATTAACACATTGCCTCAAGTATGAGATTTATTAAGTAGTTGTTCTGGATTTTTTTCTTTTTATAATTCATTTAAAATTTTTTCTTTGTTATAATTATGTTTTAGAAAATGAAGAAGGCATTTATTGTTTATTTTTTAAGTATCATCCTTATCATTCATTACCCCCCATTAACTTATGTTGTTAATGGATTTTCAATTAACAAAATGTTTGTTTAATCTTTCTTTCCCTCTCAAAACTCCATAAATTTAAAGAATTTCTTATTTGAGTACCCAAACTTATCGGTGACTTGTAAAAAAAATCTAAAGGCGATATTACAAAATGAGTCATGTATTATAAAATGAGTAGTAGAATATGCTAAGAGAGATGGATATGTGGTTCAAATTTGAGATCCTTACAGGATAACAAAAATTCATTCGGTTTGATTTTGAATATTGACATTATTTATAATAAGCCAGTGTGAAGTCTGAGATTGAAAACCGTGGATGAGAAGAGAGCTATATGAGCCACTGCGGTGGGGAGTGATGAATTCAAAATGGAGATTATGGATCTTTAATGTTAAAACCACTCAGAAATTGGAAAAGGGATTTCATGTGAGGAGTTTGTTCATTCCTCTGAGGTTTTGTATTCCTTTTCCCTTTTAAACTGTTTTTTTTTTTAATCTTTTCCTGGGTTTTGAGAAGAAATGGCAAAGGAAAGTTGGAGAAGAAAGGAGGAAGAAGGATTTTGAAGAGGTTTTATGAAAATTGGGTTTGTCTCCAACAAAAGAAAATGGTGATAGAGGCCCTGGAGATGAGAGTGGATTCTGGTGGACCACAGGTAGCTGTGGTAGTCTGAGAAAGACTCAATATAAGGATGAAGAGAGAGAATGAGGAAAGAGTTGGATAGAGGAGAGGAGGGAGAAAGATTGTGTGAGATTTGGGTAAGGTGTAAATAGGTCGAATCAAATTTGGATCATCTTATTATGGATTTGGATTCGGACTCAATTAGCAAAATGGAATTTTGATCCGACCTAAATACCCAGCGAGTATGGACTTAAAAGACCCATACCCACTTAAGCGAGGATCGAGACTCGACCCAAAAATTTCCTGTGTAAAACACTATTTTGTGTAAAAAATTCCTATATAAAACATTAAAATAATTTTGTTTACATTTAATTTAATCTTAAAAACTCTTCACACTAATTGAATAATAACTCTAATATCAATAACAATCACAATTCCAAATTCTCAAAATTTCATATTTACAACAATAAAAAAAAATTGTCTAAGTTCAAAAATAACAATCTTATATAACACACACACACACACATATATATATATATATATAATATAAACTAAACATTAAATAGCAGTTTACAACAATAATGCCAAATATCTATAAATTTATAACTATTATATAACATGAAATATCTTCAATTCATCCAATAAGTTATTTTTAACTTTTCCATTCTTCATCAATAATCCTTATCTATATCTCAACTTAATATATTTTATATATCATTAGATAATCGGATATGGGTACTATAATTATATACTCGAATCTAATTGTATGATTAAACGGGTAAACAGATTTAGATCAGGACAAGTAATAAAAATATGTGTCAAACCCATTATAAAATGAATTTGATACGGGTTCGATTTTTGGATATATCTGACCAATTGACAACTCTAGATTTGACTAGGAGGGAGAGAGTGTGTGGAGAGGATGTCAAGAAATCTGTTGACCAAAAAGGATGAGGATGGAATTTGAACAATAATTACTCTGGCAAGTGGAAAAGGGCCATAATATCGCCAGCCGTTTAATCATAATACAAATAAAAGAAATTATATCTGAAAATATTTAATAATACAATTAAATAAAAAATATTAATCAAATTGTAAAATAGCGATTTAACTAAATAATTATAAATAAAGGATATCGTGATGAAGAAGTAGAGAAGCAAAAGAAGAGATATGATAAACAAGTAAAAAACTAAAAGAGCGGAGGCATGAATGAAAAGATTGGGGAAAAAAAACCTTAGAATAAGAGTAAGAAGGGTTAATTATATAAAACGTTTATAAGTTACAAACAATTATATAAAAAAGTTCATAAGTTACGAACAATGTCCGTAAGATTTTTAAAGAAAAATAAACTTTTAATTATATATTTTATAAGAATTAGTTCAGTTTGAAAGAATTTTCTAAATCGAATCGATTTTGCAATTTGAGAACTTCTCAAACGGAAACTAAATTAAACACAGTAATTTTAATTTGATTTGGTCTAAATTAGTTTAATTTGGATGATTTTTTTTTTTTTTGAGAAATTAGTCTATTTAGTTGTTAAAGTTTAGAATTTATAATGTTTTCATTCTTACACATCGTTTGATTGGCACACATAAAAGTAATATTATAAAATCTAAATCCTAGTAAATTAAATTTATGAAATATAATTTTAGATAGATTATATTCCTCTGTTTAAAAGGTTGAAAAAATATTAAAGGAAAATGATATAAAATATTTTTTAATATTTTAGAATAAAGTATTATATGTATAAAAATTTTGAAATTATTTTAAAATATATTTTATATTGTTATACAATCTAATAATATATTATTCTTTTAAATGTTTATAATAAATAAAAATAATATAAATAGTATTTTCACATATTTAAATATATTTTTATTTTATTTTATTCAAATTTCTAATTACTCTTAAATTTAAATTCAAATTCTAATATTTGATTAAAAATATAACACTTGATTATTGTTAAATGAAAATATTTATAGAAAATTCACTAAATTTTCTTATCAAGTAATTAATTCAATCATGATATAATTTAAAATTAAAATTTTATAATTATTTTTAAATATTTAGTCTTTTAATTTTTTAAAAAAATATTTATTATAATTAAGAATATAAAATTTTTTAACACACTACTAGATTGGAGGGAGGTGTGAGGGGACAATAATTAGTAGGAAAAACGTGAGAGATAAAGTAAATGATGTAAATAGAAATGAATTTACTTATTTATTTTTAATTTTTAATCTTTTATTATTAGAATCATTGGGAAAGGAATCACAATACTACATGCCAAGAAGGATTCATTTTCCCGAGATTATGCATTTTGTTTTTCAAATATGAGGAATCAGATTTCTTTCCCAAATCATAAATAGTAAATCAAACGCTAAATTTTAAAAATAAAGATTGTGATTATTTTTCTACCTTACTTTCTTTGGTAATCTAACCGAACCTTAATGATTTTTTTTTTTTTTTATCGTTATGATCCTTAATGAGATTATAACTTAACAAATGATCATCTACTTTCTTTTGTAGTGTAATATATTAAGTACCATAAAACATTCATTAATTTCATTAAAAATAGTAACTATAAAAAAATTAAAAGTTTCAAATTTCAAAAATTAAATAAATTAATTTCTGTTTTTTTAATACTCTCGGGAGAAAAAATGTTTTTAATTATCTTATAGACACGAGCAGCAATGCAAAATGGATCGGGCCAAAATGAGCCGGCTATGCATAACTCAAGGATTTAAGGTGACCCATATGTAGCCCATCGAATCATTTCCTTTTCAAAATGAGCAGCCCGCCATATTGAGTCATGCCCGGGTCACATCTCCGAGTCAATGCATCACAGAACTCTCACACAACTTAAGCAAAACTCAAACACAGTTAATCACCATCTCAAGTTCTCAACGAAGCCACTTCTGAAAGAGCCCCAAACCTCAATCTTTCAAACTAAATCATCTCTACATAAGCACGTATACGGCCACATATTAAAAGTATGTTTACAACATTGCAAGAAAATCCAGTCCCGACGAGCGTTCGACGAATTGCCGCAGAGAATCTCTTGTGCTTTGGAGGCTGGGAAAAAAATTCATTCGCACAGCCTGAAACTTGGGTTTGCATCAGAAGGGAGATTAGGCGATGCCATTGTGGATTTGTATGCCAAATGTGGGAACATGGATTATGCAGAAAAGGCTTTTTATCAACTCGTGAAAAGGGATAGTTTGGCTTGGAATTCAATTTTATCAATGTATTCGAGACATGAGTTGTTGGAAAATGTAGTGGAGAGTTTTTTGTTGATGCGGAATTCTGGGGTGTTGCCCAATCAATTTACGTATGCTATTCTCTTATCTGTATGTGCTAGGTTGATCAATGTTGAGTTTGGGAAGCAATTTCATTGTAGTGTTGTGAAAATGGGATTTGGTTTTGATTCATTTTGTGAAGGTGCTCTTATTGATATGTACGCAAAATGTGGGGTTTTGGTTGATGCTAGGAGGATATTTGATGGGTTGGTGGATCCGGATACAGTTTCTTGGACAGCAATGATTTCAGGGTATCTTCAAGTAGGTTTGCCGGAGGAGGCATTGAAAGTGTTTGAGGATATTCAGAGACTAGGTCATGTACCAGACCAAGTAGCATTTGTGACCATCATTAATGCTTGTGTTAGACTAGGAAGGCTAGGTGATGCATTGCAGTTGTTTTTGCAAATGCCTAATCCCAATGTAATTGCATTTAATGTGATGATTTCAGGTCATTCCAAGAGGGGGTATGAGATGGAAGCTTTTAAATTTTTTCAGACCATGAAGAGAGCTGGTGTTCAGCCAACACGATCTACACTAGGAAGTGTTTTAAGTGCCGTTGCAGGTGTAGCAAATCTTGAGTATGGATTGCAGGTTCATGCAGATGCAATGAAGCTGGGGCTGGACTCCAATGTTTATGTAGGCAGTTCCTTAATTAATATGTATGCGAAGTGCAGAAGCATGGAAGCTGCAAAGGAAGTATTTGATTCATTGAGCCAAAAAAATGAAGTACTGTGGAATGCCTTGCTCGGAGGTTATTCACAGAATGGGTATGCCCATGAAGTTGTGAAATTATTTATGAATATGAGGAATTCTGGTTTACAACTTGATGAATTTACTTATACAAGCATACTGAGTGCATGTGCTTGCCTGAAAAATATGGAACTGGGACGTCAATTACATTCTGTTATAATTAAGCAGAGATGTTCACTTAACTTGTTTGTGGGTAATGCTATGGTTGATATGTATGCTAAATGTGGGGCTTTAGATGATGCAAGGCTACAATTTGAGCTAATAACTAATCAAGATCACATTTCATGGAATGCAATTATTGTTGGATATGTCCAGGATGATAAGGAACAGGAGGCTTTTGACTTTTTTAAGAGAATGCTCATGGAGGGAATTTCACCTGATGAGGTGTCTCTAGCTAGTATACTTAGTGCCTGTGCAAATGTAAAAGCTCTATATAAAGGGAAACAAGTGCATTGTCTTTTGATCAAGTACTCTCTGGAGACGAGCCGTTTTTCTGGAAGCTCACTTATTGACATGTATTGCAAGTGTGTGGATGTTGGGGCTGCAAACAAAGTTTTTCTTAGCATGCCTGAAAAGAGTGTGGTCTCTACAAATGCACTTATTGCTGGTTATGCTCAAATTAACCTTAGGGATGCTGTTAATTTGCTTCAGTCTATGCTTGCTGAGGGATTGGAACCGTCGGAAGTCTCCTTTGCTAGCCTTCTTGAATTTTGCAATGATCTTAATGAATTGCAACTTGGGAGGCAAATCCACTGTTTTATTTTAAAGTTTGGGCTCTCATACGATGATGAGTTCTTGGCCATTTCTTTGTTGCAAATGTATACGAGTGCTCAAAGGAAAACAGAAGCCACTATTCTTTTCAGTGAGTTCCCTAGTCCAAAAAGCACAGTATTGTGGACTGCTATAATATCAGGACATGCTCAAAATGACTTCTGTGAAGAGGCAGTAGAATTGTATAAAAAAATGCGCAATTCGAATACCATGCCTGATCAAGTCACATTTGCTAGTGTACTCAAAGCATGCTCAATGTTGGCTTCTCTGCAGGATGGTCGGAACATCCATTCTCTCATATTTTGTATTGGATTTGACAAGGATGAGTTGACAGGCAGTGCCCTTGTAGACATGTATGCCAAATGTGGGGATGTCAGAAGTTCGGAACAAGTATTCCATGAAATGCTTAGCAAGAAGGATGTCATCTCATGGAATTCAATGATAGTTGGATTTGCTAAAAATGGCTATGCAGAAAGTGCACTCAAAATATTTGAGGAGATGAAGAGGAAAAGTATAAATCCTGATGAGGTGACATTCCTTGGTATCCTCACTGCTTGTAGTCATGCAGGAATGGTATTTGAAGGGCGTCAGATATTTGAGGATATGATTACTCAATACAGAATTCAGCCAAGAGTCGACCATTGTTCCTGTATGATTGACCTCTTTGGACGATGGGGTTTTCTTGAGGAGGCTGACAATTTCATTGAGAAATTAAATTTTGAACCTGATTCTATGATGTGGGCCTCATATCTTGGTGCCTGCAGATTACATGGAGATTATGTGAGAGGGCAGCTTGCAGCAGAGAAACTCATTGAACTGGAGCCTCGAAATTCTTCTCCTTATGTTCTTCTTTCTAATATTTATGCTGCATCAGATAACTGGGACGCAGTTAACTCTCTAAGGAGGGAAATGAAGGAAAAAGAAGTGAGAAAGTCCCCTGGATATAGTTGGGCTGTAGTGGGACAGGAAACAGTTTCTTTTGTTGCAGGTGATAGACTCAATCCAAAAGCTGGGGAAATCTTTGCAATTTTGAAAGATTTAACTGCAGTAATGAGGGATGAGGGCTATGTCACTGAAATTGGATTCTTTATGGATGATGAAGAGTGAGAGAATATGTTCTCTCTATGTTTCTTGATGGTTTCTTTGAAGTTTGAACTACAGATGAAAACCATGACCAGTTAATGTAAAAATATGGGAGCATGTAGGCCACACGTTGAAAACCTCAAAGCAATCTAATCTAATATGAGTGCAAAGAATTGCTAGCATTTGATATGTACCAGGAACTTCTTGGAGATCTGCTGTGAGTCAAAGATGGTTTTTTTATTTTATTCTATATTTTTTAACTGCTTAGGTCTAGTAGTGGACAAGGCTGTTTATGTATGCAACCAACAATCTGCAACCTGCCAAAGCAAAAAAATTGTGAACTTCCTGGTTGCACAACCCAGTGGTCTGCTAAGGTTGGCTTCGCTCTTGATAGATATGGATCTTAATTATTTGAGCAATAGGATTTCTTGTTTGATGTTTAACTTAACACTTGCAATTTTCAGCTCTTAAGAATGAAAAACTAGTCAAAGTGCAATGAAAATTGTCAAATTCATACCTTTTATCTGATTTAATTTCCTTCCTGGATCTTGATTTTGTATCTAGTGTTGTGCTTATTAAATCTGGAAATATTTCTGATGTTTTAAGCCTAATTCTCATATATTGAACTGTGTTACAATGTTTCAGTTCACAAGGAAACTACTAATTGGAAAGTGAAGGAAGATGATCTTTGTTTTCTACAAGTGTTATTCAGGTTGTTTTGTTTCCATCTCATAATTTTCAATGGGCAGGTACAAAAAGAGATTTAATTGATGTCCTTATTGTCATGTGGTACGTTAGGGAACTTACTGTTCATTTGATATGTTGGGCAAACCATTAATCTTTTCTTTGTTGTCCATTATGGTTCTGAGAAAATGGTTGATGGAAAAGGCTTTTGCATGAAAGAGCTCCACCTTTCCCAGTCTTTTCTCATATTCATAATTAGAATTCGTATTTTCCAAGTCTTGCACAGTATGTCCATTTTAAAAGCAATAGACTCCAATAAGGTTTGCTTTTTCTTTCTTTTTGGCCTTGAGTTAGAACTTCCTTTTCTTACTCAAAATAGATTTGTATCTCCTTCAAAGTTGACTTAAGTAAAGCATTTCCCATAATAACTGAGGCTGTTTCCTCATAAATTTCCCTTACACTTGTTTGGTTTGGGGAATAGGAGCACCTTTACTTCTACTAGGGGAAGTAAATTATATTTTTAAGACGCAACATTTTTATGCATCAACATTTCTAAGTTTCCAAAAAGTATATGTGAAACATTTTGATTCAGAATGTGATGACATTTGTGTACTTCACCGAATCCATTGGATTGACTATTATCGCCGACAATGAAATTCCTAGTCTTTCTACAAAAACTGCAACTGAAATCTTCAATTGAAGACAAGGCATTATAAGGCAGGATTTTGAACGCAGCCATCATCCTACATTTTTTCAGCAGCAGCTCTTCCTTAGTATGGGAAAGAATTGCTCTTTCCAGTTTTTGTTTACTATATATTGATGTTGTCTTCTTATGTGGTAACTTTAATCATTTGCTCATGTTTCAAATTTTGGGGCAGTTTTTGTTCTATAGACATTTTAACAGTTCTGGTCATTGTCAGGCTTGTGTAATTTAAAGGCAAAAGGCTAAATATCATTCTCGATGTCTCTGACAAGTGTAATTAGATAGCATGGACTTATGGAATATGCTTTTCTGCTTATTCATTGAATTCAAATGTTGGGATGAATAGTTTCATGAAGTCACTGCACTCATATGGACAGATGTACTACAGAGTCGGCATGGCTGTCTTTCGTGGAGGTGGAACACAATTTCTGTGCAGCCTTTTGCAGGAAAAGTGATCATTCAAGTAGAGGTGCTACACTTGCATAGCTATTTTTATTCATGTTGTATTTCGTAGATTGACATCGTGAGTCTCTTATCCGTGAATAGTTACTGGATAATTTTGTGCTATAGTACATGCAAGGAAAAGTTTATTAAGAGCCAAGACTAATTTGTTCTCCAGATCACAAAACCACATTGTTAGATTGCACCTTCTCTAAAAGCTTAAGCTGTTACTGAGAAGAGACATTGTGTGTCTCTTATCCTTGCATAGTTATTGGATAATTTTGTGCTATAATACCTGCAAGGAAAAGTTGATTAAGAGCCAAGAATACTTTGTTCTCCAGATCACAAAATTACATTGTTAGATTTCACCTTCTCAAAAAGCGTAAGCTGTTACTGAGAAGTGTAATTTATTCATTCAACACTTAACCCGCCTCTTTACATATTAGGTAGACATACTTTTGAGTAATAGGCGCAATACATGCATGTGCCACATGAGATGTTCATCTATAGTAGCATGTAAAATGATTACCTCCTCATCTGAAAAAGCTTAAGCCTGTTAGAGAGAGGTGTAATTTTGCACAATTAACATGGCCATGATAAAATTAACACTTTTTGTTCTCATTTCATTTGTCTTCTGTTTTGTCAGATTACCTGCACTATGTGTGGACTGCCCACATTGATTACGGATGGTAGGTGCATGTCAAAATTAAATGACAATTGTTGGTAAAATTCTTTTCCTATCCTATTCTGCAAGGAGAAATTTGCTTGATATTTGCTCTGAAGAGGACAAAACCTGTCCCTACTTTCCTGGATTGGGCTTTTGAATTGATGCAGGTCTCCACCTAATGTTGTTTTCTATGTCAATGATGATTGATAATGACCAACTATGCAGAACTTTGTTTACGGAGTTCATTTATCCTGAGAAGCTGATAAACTGACTTATTTGAAATGAGTTGTTAGATCAAGTTTGAGGACCTCTAGGTGCTCATGTCCTGTGCAAGTCAACATTGATATATGCTTTGTGCATGCCATTATTTGTGGCATTTTGGATCACACCATCACATTTATATAATGTGATGGTATTTATTGTTTTAAGGGAGGAAAAAGGAGAAAAGGTTCTGTTGCCATGTTCGTAGAATCGGAATCTTCTGAAGGAAAAAGGTATGAAACATCTTTAGCGCTTACAGGAAGGACACAAGCCGGTAGACCAAGAAGGATCAGAGTTATTATTTGAACTAGGAAAACTAGTTAGAGGGCACAATTTTAGATGATTTTAAGGCAAAGAAAAGGGGAAGAAGTTATTGGAGTTCTAATGTGGTCTGTACTGCAGTGACTTGCATTTGCTGGGCTTAACTCACCAAAATCAGAAGGATCAGGGAAAAGTTTTACCGAAGCCAATGGTAGGGTATTCTGTTTATTTCACTATATGTGTAATTTGTATTAGCTCTGGCTTTTCGTTCCCTGGTGCCAAGTGATACCAAAAATTGGCAGATAAAGTGCATTGATTCCACATGAATCAAGTTTCATTTATAACCTGAATCTTGAGATGAAAATTATTGATATATGTCTAGCCAAATAGAGAATATGCTCCGCTGCTTCTGTTCTTGACCATGCTTGTCATAATATCTATTTCATTTTATTTATGTGCCTAATACTTAAATTCTCTATACCTCTAGTGCACGAGATTACAGAGGGAATAACACAGTGTAACAGATGTGCTGCACATACACTTGTTGCTCAGATATGAATGCTGTCCCTATGCATAAACTGAAGAAATATACAGTTGATAGGAATTTTAACCACTGTATCCTCTTCTTGATTGGTTTAAAATTTGAAAGTCTTAGCACTAGTGTCTCTGCATCTTTGTAAGCTTTCTCCCTGCTTTTCTTTATTGTTCTTATCTCCGTAATTTGTACAGCAGACACTTGTAAAATCTTGAATTGTTTTCTCTGCCTAAACATAGTGATATGTAATTGATTGGCAGCAGACGGCCGAGCTGCAGGGAGTAAATTGCACCAGATCCATCCAACAAACCAGACAAGCAGTGCAAATGACTAATATGACAAATAACTTCGATATGTACGAATTAATTTTCGTATTTCTCAGGAAGAATCTGTCCATTTCTTGCAAATTGTGCAATTATCAGAATTTTTTTAAAGGACTTTGGAAGAAACTCCCAGGAAAATTGCGGGAATAACACTTATTTTATTGTTATACTTTGACAAATTCCCCTTTTGATTCAATAAGTTGATCTGTACTTTCCTCACCCATTCCTTGTACCGACAAAGAAATGGGACCTTCTTGTTTCAATTTTCATTACCAAGTATTCCATGTTTCATTTTGGTTGCCGGCTGGCGTATTATGGTGATGGCCATATCACATCGTTAATAAAAAATACACCTAATGGTGATGGCCATATCATTTGGATTTCTCTCTAGAATTTTTTTTTCTAGGAATTTGAAAATTCGAATGTTTAACACTTGTTATAAAATTTGGGTAGTGTTAAAATAAAATCTACACACTACACACTAAGAAAACTCTAACTATTCTTTGCACAAAAATTTTTTCAAACTTCTCTCTTTCTTTTTTCTCACAATTCTTTCACAAAATTATGGTATATTTCAAGCTTAGAGAATAGTTCTATTTATAGAGCTCTTAGTTAGTGGAATACATAATTTTTCACTAATATGAATTAGTGATGTCTTGATAGGGGCTAAATTGGTTATACTTTGCTTAGTTATTTGAGGCTCTTTTATAATACATTTTGTGAAATAACTAGTCATATTCTTTCATATTTGAGATTTTACCATTGGAAAGGTATTTTGGTCATTATCTCAGGATTTTGGGTAAAACAAAGCAAAATTGTCGCAAAACAGAGCAGAGGCGGCGCCGGTTGTAAGGCTGGAACTGGCGCAACTGCATTCTGGAACAAATGCGTACAATTCGGAGAAAAATCGGCGGACAAGTGGAGAAACAGAACCAAGGCGGCGCCGGCTCCGAAGGACCAGGCGGCACCGGCTATGGTCTGTCCCTGAGGTAGTGCTGCGATCTTTCTACGCGTTTTTTGAAATCTGAAGAGTTTTAGCAATTCCCAACTTCTACTCGGCCAAGAACTTGGTACCTACGAGTTTAGGCAGCTCTTAAGCCTATAAATAGATGGAAAACACAAGGGAAAATGAGAGAATTCATTGATCGTCATAGAAAATCACTCAGTCCAAGGAGGAATTCTTCAAGTTCAAGAAGGATTGTACAAGAAGGTCTTCAAAGGAAGAAGAAGGAGGTTTGTCTATGAGTTCTTTCTTTTACTTTGTTTTCTTTCTCTTGAATAATGATATGTTAATTGTTTTATTGTAATTCAACATTGTTTTAAATATTCATGATTTCTAGAGTTATTTGATCTTTTGATTAATTGGTTATTATTCTTGGTATTCAATTACTTATGTTTATTACATGATTAGTTAGATGATTCTATCCATTGACTTGCTGGACCAAAGGGGGTTGATGGGCATTTCGATTTATTAATTTCATATTCTGTTGGCACTTGACTTGCTGGACCAAAGGGGGTTAATTGTTTAAGAATTGGTAATTGAAGGTTAATTGATATCTTCTGAGACCAAGGGTTCATTGATTAATTTCATGTTCTAAATTTACCGAGACCAAGGGAATTTAATTAAGGATTGTGTTTAATGCGTCTTTTGGATGAATTAGTTGAGACGGACCAAGTGATTCTAATTTATCTAGAAGATAGTGATTTCATGGATTGACCATCAAAGTGAGTTTACCTTCATCCTTCATGGTGCCAAGAGAATGACTGGTTATGATAATGGTTAAGTTCTTTAAGATTATGTTTGTCTAAATAATGGCTTGAGTTGCATAAATCTACATCCTTGACATATATATATTTTTATTTTCTTTTTATTTGTTTTTCACTTTATTGAGTCGGTTAAACAATGAAAGAAGGGTAATTAATGTCTACTTGTTCCTTGAGGATCGACACTCGTTTTAACCATATGCTCAGTTAATGATGAGTACGCTTGCTCATATGTGTGATTTGGGTTTAACGTTTTAATTTGAACTTGATTGAGAATGTGTTTAGTTTTGTATGATTTTTATACCCAAGTCTGGACGCATCAAGTTTTTTGTGCCGTTGCCGGGGAACAATAGCATGAAAACTCAAATTTTGTTGATTTAACCATGTAAATATGTAAATATGTCAATAGGTAAATATGTATATTTGTTCTTTCTGCAAAACGGTGCTATTTTTTTTGTATTTCGTGTATTCTTGTATAACCTTGTAACCTAACCTAACTTAACCAACTAACTTAGATTGAGTTTGAATTACTAACTTTGTAACCTTGTATTTGTGTTATTTTAACTATTAATTATATCTCTAAACTTGCTTTTTGTTTTCTTAGGTATTACCCTTGGTACATGACCCGAAAATCCAACAACGAGATAGCTGATTTTGACCCTGAAATCGAGAGGACGTTATCGAAAATTCGCCGAACAATTTAAAGGAATTTGATTTGTCGAGATGGATGGTGCTCAACAGAACAATGTTGGGAATGATATAAGAGTTATGAACGACTTTGTGAAACCCGCAATCTCGTGCTCAGGCTCGAGTATCACTAAACCTAGGGTAGATACCAACAATTTTGAAATAAACCCAACATTATTCAAATGGTGCAGAATATGGTTCAATTTGACGGGTTACCGGAAGAGGATCCCAATGCTCACTTAGCCAGTTTTCTTGAGATTTGTGATACCTTCAAGATGAATGGTGTTTCTGAAGATGCCATTAAATTATGACTTTTTCCCTTTTCCTTGAGAGATAGAGCTAAATTGTGGTTAAAGTCTTTACCTACAGGTTCCATCACAACTTGGAATACCTTAGCTGAAAAATTTTTGGCTAAATATTTCCCTCCAACTAGGACAGCCAAGCTTAGGAATGAAATATTCGCCTTCCAACAACTAGATTCTGAGCCCTTAAATGAGAGTTGGGAGAGATTTAAAGAAATGTTAAGAAAATGCCCACACCACGGATTCGAGCTGGGGATGCAAATGCTTATCTTCTTGAATGGCCTCACGTTTGCAACACGGCAAATGGTGGACTCTTCTGCAGGGGGTTCCATCAACCATAAGACCCTGGAACAGGTATTTGAACTTATTGAAAATTTGGCTTCTAATAACTATTCTTGGGGAAGTGCAAGATCAAAGGCTCGTGTGCAAGGAGTATACAAAGTGGATGTCGTGGCAGCATTAGAGGCTAAGGTAGATGCCTTAACTCAAAAGATGGAGCAGTTGGTGATGCCTCAAGGCCAAGTGTTAAACGTCAACTGCGATTTCTATGGAGAAGGGCACCTCAATCATGAATGCCAAAAGATGGGGTCATTCCAAGAAGCTTCAGAACAAGCGGCCTTCACAGGTAATGTCCGGCCAGGTAACAATCCATATAACTCTACCTATAATCCTGGCTAGAGAAATCACCCTAATTTCTCTTGGAGCAATAGGAATCCACCTAGGCAAAGTTCGTTCAATTTTGGAGGTAACCAAAGGAATCCAAACTCCATAAACACCACAGCAACACCTCAAAAACCACCAGTGGAAGAATTGATTGGTCAATTGGTAAGTACCACGGAGGCTAAGTTCCAAGGACTCGATGCGACAACAAGAAACCTAGAGGCTTCCATGCGCAACTTAGAAAACCAAATTAGTCAACTGGCCAAACTCATGGGGGATCGTCAAGTAGGAACACTACTAGGGAATACGAAAGAAAATCCACGGGATCACAACCGTGGAAAACCTCGAAGCAGTTCTTTTCTCTTTTCTTTACTTTTCATTTTGTGTTAAGGATAATTTTTAATTTATAGTATTTTTATTCAGCATCCGTGTGTTTTTGCATTTTCATTAAAAAAAAAATTTGAACCGGACAAAACAGAGCCAACGCCGACTCCAAGAGCCGGGCCGGCGCCGGCTCCTGTCGAGAGGAACATAATTAAAGGGCCATTTTTGCCACTTTTTCTTCAAAACCTCCCTTCTCTCTCGTAAATCCTCTCAAGCCCGCGCCGACTTCACATCCATCAGTGCCCAAAGTTTGATTTTTCAATTTCTAAACACCTCCATAACATCTCTTACCCTCTTTTTTATTAAACCTACGAATCAAACATATCAAAAGCTTTAATTTTTCACAACAATAGCACATTCAATCCACAAGCAAAGGGAGTAGATTCTCGCAAAAAGCTTGCATCTTTTGCTTACCCATGCATATAAGAGCCTAAAGGTTGTGTTGCATTAGGTGAAAGTGGTTGATTGAATTGGGTGTTGGAGTTGATATACATTGAAGGAGTTGTGGTTTGTGGATTGTGAGCTTGGTTGAGGGTTGTGTGAAATTTGAGATATATCTGTGTAGGGGTAGCTATACTCTCTTCAGTGATTGAGCGTACCTGTTCTCTCTTCTTAGTACTCCATTCCTTCTGTAACCATGTCTAGAGCAAGGAGTCAACCATCTAAAAGGGCGAGAACTTCCTCGTCCTCAGTTCCATCATTTGTTGATCCCTTATCTCTTAGACTTACTGAGTTTGTCGATACCTCTTGTGAGGAATGGTATAGTAGGAGAGCTTCAAACAAGATTATTGTTGAACGTACTTTCTCCCCCACCTTAAACCGAGCACTTAAATTAGGAATGATGTTTAGACGACTAGGTTGGGGATCCATAGTGCAATTGAAAGGGAAGTTTTACCCCGTGCTTGTCAAGGAATTCTATGCTAATATGACGGACAAGAGTAATAAACATCTTCCGCATATTGAAACAAGAGTGAAAGGAGTTCCTATTGTCATCACTCAAAACTAATTATCTCACTTCCTCCAGGTTTTTGACGATGATACTTGACAAAGGATTGATGTGATTAATTAAAAGATTCTTTCGGACCTAAATTGGGATGTTAGGGGGACATGAGCAACCCTAGGCTTATATAAGTATAATGCCTTCCAAGCTAACAGTTTCTATTCCAACAATGACTTGGCAGCCAACTTTCGCGCACTGGTGTACATGATTGGGTTTAATATTATTCCCCGTGCTAATGGTTTCAATGAAACTAGGCTTATTGACACTTATATTCTGCACCGGATGATGAATACATTACTTATCCCTCTTGCTCCTTTGATCATCCAATCTATTAGGGAGGTTGTTCATCACCGTCTCTCCACAAAAGCCTTTGTTTTTCCCTTGGTTATAATGAAGATTCTAAAGGACTTTGAGGTGAGTCTTGAGGGAGAACTCATGGAGGCTACCACTAAGTATGATATAGTCACTAAGTACACTCTTATGAGTTGCGGATACAAATACAGCCCGGAGTTGAAGAAATGGCTCACTCCCTTCGAGGTCCAACATCCCGGTCAGGAAAGGCCACCTACAGTGGAGGAGGAGCAGCCACCACCACCGGCACGTGCTAGAGCTGGTCGTTCTCAGTCCCACTCCCAGAGTAACTTTGAGACCACCGTACTGGGGCGCCTCGACCAGCAAATGGAGGTGCTCCTATGCTTGTAGGGTACTATGGAAGATATGGCACGACGACAAGCTACCATGGAGCAGCAGTTGACTGAGTTGAGGCAGCAGCCTTCTAGGCCACATGATGGTGCAGGCCCCTCTACACTCACTGATGAGGAGGAGGATGAGGATGATGATGCTGCGAATGATTGATGATGCGTTCTTGCTCACTTTTGTTTTTGTTTCCTTTCTCTTTTCATGTTTTTGTTTTAGTTAGTTTGTCTTTCCTTTCGTTATATTTATATTCCGTTTGTCTTTGCTTTATTTTCTTTTCTAGTTGTTATGCTTTGGTATTTTCTTTTATATTTTTTTAGGTACTTGGATGCTGCCTCCCTCTTCACGCATTCAGCTATTGTACGCCACAATGAATGGAAATTTGTTTTTCCTATCTCTTCTTTATTTTGTTTGGTCTAATGGTATTGGTTGTTTTAGTTATATTTATTTGGCCATTGAGGACAATGTCCAGTTTAAGTGTGGGGGAGTGGTTTGATTGACAATTCTTCTATACATATTCTTGGGATACATATTCTTGGGAGCGGGATTTTTCAAAATTTTTCACCAGTTTCTGATTTTCTGGAGATTTCAAGTTGTATATATATATATTTTTTTAGTGCATGTCTTTATGATAGATTATAGAGCATATGTTCTAGATCATTGATGGCTTATGCATGACTTTTTCCACTCACTTGGACAAAGCAGTTCTTGATCAAATGCTTTGCATTATTCTTAAACCTGTTTTTCTCTAAAATTCATGGAGCATTCTAGAACTTACTTGAATACCTCTCGAGACGAAATAAGAAAGACATTTATGATTTAATTTAGGGATGACGGTAATAGGTCTTCTTTGGATAGTTTGAGCTTTTCAAGCCTACCTATTGTTATATTATCCATAGTGCATATTTTGAGCCTAAATTGGTGATTTCTTTCTTTAAAACCCGTCACGATATTTTGTCCATTACTTGTGCTGAGAGTTTGTATAATTTTCAAATCTTTATGCTCTTAAAGGATGAAAGTATATGTATGTTGGAAAAAAATGCAGGGATGGAGATCATGACTTGTTACTTTCAGTCATGGATCAATTACAAGTGAAGCTAGGAAAAGAAAGGAAGTGGAATGGAAGGAAGAAGATGAAAAAAAATTGAGAAAGAAAAGAATGTTGAGCTGAAAAAGATGAAAAAAAAAGAAAAGAAACGAGAGGAAGTGAAAAGAGAAAACAACAAGCTGCTAGAAAGAAAAGAACAGTAGCAGTGAAAACAAAAAAGGAGTGAAAGAAGAGAGAATTGAAAAGAATTGGAAAAAAGAAGAGCGAAAAGATCACAAAAGGGATGGCGAGTGAACTGTAAAAGTAAGTTCATATAAAACACTTGACGCTATTGCTGGAAAAATTGAGTGATCTTGTGAGGAAAAGAGTTGATGATAAGAATAGGTGAAAAAGAAAAAGAAAAAAAAAAGAAAAACAATGCAGGATTTGCTTGAAATGTATAAGGGTTGTTATATAAGGTTATGGTTTGATTGATTCTTGGAATAGGAGAGCAAGAAGAGTTGGGAATTATAGGTTTATTTTGGTTACCCTTTTTTGCTTACTCTCAGTTTTCTTTGACTTTTGATGTTCCTATATCCTTCCTTTGCTAAGCCACATTACAAACCTTTAGCCTTACATTACAAGCTTAAAAGTCCTACTTGATCTAAGTAGAATCATGATATGTCTCGGATTAGTGGAGAAAGTGTATGAAAAGTAAGCATATGGAATGCATATTCTCTTTAAACTGACTTCTTTCCAATGATTTGAGAATATTATAAAGTATTGAGATGATTCTACTAAGTCATTTATCACTACACAAGTCTTGCATTGGCTATGAAAGATTTAGTATCATATGTTTTATGTTCATAAATAAAGAAAGCATTGAAGATATGGTTTTGAAATTGATTGAGTGATTAAAACCTTGTGTTTTTCCTACTTGTTCTTGATACTTTGCTTGAGGACAAGCAAAGAGTCAAGTGTGGGGGAATGTGATAAGGGCTAAATTGGTTATACTTTACTTAGTTATTTGAGGCTCTTTTATAATACATTTTGTGAAATAACTAGTCATATTCTTTCATATTTGAGATTTTACCCTTGGAAAGGTATTTTGGTCATTATCTCAGGATTTTGGGTAAAACAAAGCAAAACCGTCGCGAAGCAGAGCAGAGGCAGCGCCGGCTATAAGGCTGGAACCGGCGCCGGCTGCATTCTGGAACATATGCGTACAATTCGGAGAAAAATCGGCGAACGAGTGGAGAAACAGAACCAAAGCGGCACTGGCTGTGGTCTATCCCTAAGGTGATGCTGCGATCTTTCTACGCGTTTTTTGAAATCTGAAGAGTTTTAGCAATTCCCAACTTCTACTCGGTTAAGAACTTGGTACCTACGAGTTTAGGCACCTCTTAAGCCTATAAATAGATGGAAAACACAAGGGAAAATGAGAAAATTCATTGATCGTCATAGAAAATCACTCAGTCCAAGGAGGAATTCTTCAAGTTCAAGAAGGATTGTACAAGAAGGTCTTCAAAGGAAGAAGAAGGAGGTTTGTTTATGAGTTCTTTCTTTTACTTTGTTTTCTTTTTCTTGAACAATGATATGTTAATTGTTTTATTGTAATTCAACATTGTTTTAGATATCCATGATTTCTAGAGTTATTTGATCTTTTAATTAATTGGTTATTATTCTTGGTATTCAATTACTTATGTTTATTACGTGATTAGTTAGATGATTCTATCCATTGACTTGCTGGACCAAAGGGGGTTAATTGTTTAAGAATTGGTAATTGAAGGTTAATTGATGTCTTTTGAGACTAAGGGTTCATTGATTAATTTCATGTTCTAAATTTACCGAGACCAAGGGAATTTAGTTAAGGATTGTGTTTAATGCGTCTTTTGGATGAATTAGTTGAGACGGACCAAGTGATTCTAATTTATCTAGAAGATAGTGATTTCATGGATTGACCATCAAAGTGAGTCTACCTTCATCCTTCATGGTGCCAAGAGAATGACTGGTTATGATAATGGTTAAGTTCTTTAAGATTATGTTTGTCTAAATAATGGCTTGAGTTGCATAAATCTACATCCTAGACATATACATATTTTTATTTTCTTTTTATTTGTTTTTCACTTTATTGAGTCGGTTAAACAATGAAAGAAGGGTAATTAATGTCTACTTATTCCTTGAGGATCGACACTCGTTTTAACCATATGCTCAGTTAATGATGAGTACGCTTGCTCATATGTGTGATTTGGGTTTAACGTTTTAATTTGAACTTGATTAGGAATGTGTTTAGTTTTGTATGATTTTTATACCCAAGTCTGGACGCATCATGTCTCCACTAAATAATGGACATTCATAAAAATTCATAATTAGTGGAGCTTCCACTAATTCTCTAATAATTCACAATATATTCATAACACTCCCCCTTGGATGTCTATCCATTACATAAAGAATATGTCTCGCTAAAACCTTACTAGATAAAAATTCAGTGAAAAAAAAAATCTAGTGAAGGAAAAAGAGTACACTATTCGATATGTCCGTTTATTACTCCTCTGATCAGATGATTCCTTTAAATTTTTGAACCGACGCATACCAATTTTATATTTCAACTTCTCAAATGTTACAGTCGGTAAAGTCTTTGTGAAAATATCTGCGAGGTTGTCACATGACCGAATTTGTAGCACATCAATTTCACCTTTCTTCTGGAGTTCATGAGTAAAGAATAATTTTGGTGAAATATATTTTGCCCGATCTTCTTTAATATATCCTCCTCGTAATTGAGCTATGCAAGTTGCATTGTCTTCATAAAGAGGAGTTGGATTATCTCTGATAGATGCTAATCCATAACTTTCTCGGATATAATGAATCATTGATCTTAACCATACACATTCTCGACTTGTTTCATAAATGGCTATAATTTCAGCATGATTTGAAGAAGTAGCTGTTATAGATTGTTTTATAGAACGCCATGATATAGCAGTATTTCCACATGTAAATAGATAGCCCATTTGAGAACGTACTTTATGTTGATAAGATAAATAACCAACATCTGCATAACCTATCAATGTTGGGCTGGTTTTATTTGAATAAAATAATCCGAGATCAATTGTACATTGGAGATATCGAATGACTTGTTTAATTCCATTTCAATGTCATCGTGTTAGTGAATAACTAAATCTTGCTAATAAATTGACAGCAAAGGTAATATCAAGTCGTGTATTATTAGTAAGATACATCAACGTACCAATTGCATTAAAATATGGTACTTCAGGACCAAGGAGTTCTTCATCATCTTCTTGAGGTTGGAAATGATCTTTATTCACATCTAATGAACGGACGATCATTGGAATACTCAATGGATTTACTTTGTCTATGTAAAATCTTTTTAGAACTTTTGTTGTATATGTTGATTGATGAATAAATGTTCCACTTTCTAGATGTTCAATTTGTAAACCATGACAAAATTTAGTTTTACCAAAATCCTTGATTTCGAATTCTCTTTTTAAATAATCAATTATTTCTTGGAGCTCTTCAAGAGTTCCAATAAGATTAATATAATCAACATATATAGCTAAATCACAAATTTAGAACCAGATTTCTTAATAAGAACACATGGATATACCTGGTCATTTTTAAATCCCACTTTCAATAAATGTTCACTAAGACGATTGAACAACATGCGCCCAGATTGTTTCAGGCCATATAATGATTTCTGCAACTTGATGGAGTAATTTTCACGAGGATAATGTTTATATGCTTCGGGCATGCGAAATCCTTCAGGGATTTTCATGTAAATATCATTTTTTAAATTTTCATACAAGTAAGCAGTGACAACATCTAATAGGTGCATATCTATCTTTTCATGTACTGCCAAACTGATAAGATATCGGAGTGTAATAGCATCAACAATATGAGAATAAGTTTCATCATAATGAATACCTGGTCTTTGTGAAAAACCTTGGGCTATTAACTGTGCTTTATATTGTATGATTTTATTATTTTCATTACACTTTCTCACAAATATCCATTTGTAACCAACAGGTTTTACACTTTCTGGTGTTCGGACTGCAGGTCCAAAGACTTCACGTTGTGTCAGTGCATTTAACTCCGATTGAATTGCATATTTCTATTGTAGCCAATCTTTTCTATGTCGACATTCATCAACTAATATTGGTTCAGGATCATCATTATCCTGTATAACATCAAGAGATATATTATATGCAAATATATTATCAATAATTGTTTCTATTCGATTCCAACTTCTGCCGGAAGTGGTATAATTGATAGAAATTTCAGTGTTATTTTCATCAATTTCTGGTTCTTTGTCATTAGTTTTCTCTTAGTCTTTATCATTCTTTTCTTCAATATGATTATCTGGATCATTTACTCCTATTTTCTTTCGAGAATTTTTATCTTTAGAACCAAGAGGTCAGCCACGCTTCTGGCGTGCTTTTGACTCAGTAGCTATAGGTATAATATTTTATTCTGCTAGAATTTCAATTCGAATAGGAGCATTTATAGCTGGAATATGCGATTTTGTAACTCTTTTGGAGTCAACAAAAGCGTCTGGCATTTGATTTGCAATACTTTACAAATAAATTATCTTTTGAACTTCATATTTACATACGCTTGTGCGTGGATCAAGATAATTTAATGATATTGTCTAAGCAAAATCTTTTTTATGTTGTTTATGTTCTCTCCCTAATTTAGGGAATAATAATTCATCAAAATGATAATCAGCAAATCTTGCTGTGAATACATCTCCTGTCAAGAATTCAACATACCTGATAATAGAGGGAGAATCATATCCAACGTATATCCCCTTTCTTCTTTGAGGATCCATTTTTGTACGTTGGTTTGGTGCAATTGGAACATATGCAGCACATCCAAAAATTCTTAAATGAGCAATATTTGGTTTTGAACCAAAAGCCAATTGCAAAGGAGAGAATTTATGATAACTAGTTGGCCTTATACGTACAAGTGCTGCAACATGTAAAATAACATATCCCCAGGCAGATGTTGGGAGATTTGTTTTCATTAATAATGGTCTAGTAATTAATTGTAATCTTTTAATAAAAGATTCAGCAAGACCATTTTGTGTATGAACATGAGCGACATGATGTTCAACATTAATCCCAATTGACATGCAATATGCATCAAAAGCATGTGATGAAAATTCACCAGCATTATCCAAATGGATATTTTTAATGTGATGGTCAGAAAATTGTGCTCGTAATTTAATTATTTAACCAAGTAATCTCGCAAATGCCAGGTTGCGAGTAGATAATAAACACACATGTGATCATCAGGATGATGCATCAATTAAGATCATAAAATATTTGAACGGTCCACATAGTGGATCAATAGGTCCACAAATGTCTCCGTGAATCCGTTCAAGAAATGTAGGACTTTCAGCTCCTACTTTTACTAGTGATGGTCTAACAATTAATTTTCCTAAGGAACATGCAGCACATGAGAATTTTTCAAATGTCAATATCTTTTTATTTTTCAATGGATGACCATATGTATTCTCAATTATTCTTCTCATTATGGTAGATCTCAGATAACCCAACCGGTCATGTCATATGCTAAAAGTAGTAGGATCAGTAAACTACTAGTTTACGAGATGATGAATTTCAATTGTACGTATTTTTGCAAAATATAGACCAGTAGAAAAAGACGGCAGTTTTTTTAATACAGATTTCTTACCCAAATTAATTTGAGTAATATAAAGATGTTCAATACCATTTTCCTCATTTGTTTCAACATGATATCCATTTCTGTGGATATCTTTAAAACTCAATAAATTTCTTCTGAATTTTGAGGAAAATAGTGCCTTATCAATAGTAATTATTGTTCCTTCAGACAACAATATACTAGCTCTTCCGGAGCCTTTAATCACATTTGTACTACCGTTTATTGTATAAATATTTATTTCTCCAATTTTGATATAAGAAAAATATTTATCATTTTTTAGTATGGTGTGTGTAGTTCCACTATTAGTAATACATACATCATCATTAACAACAACCATTTGAACAAAAAAATATATATATGCAAACGTAAATATTATTAAAATATAATGAAAAGTCAAACATATCAAGGTGAGACATTAGTTCTTCTGGACACTGCTATCACCAATTAAATGGTCTATCCTACTGTCTGGGTGTTCAAAAAAATCCGATACATCTGTTGGGAATATGCCCTCTTAGACTAGTTTTCTGATGAAAATATCGAATATGTTAATAAAAGAATTTATTTGTCAGAAATCGTTTGTGAATTTATTTTCTTTATTTGTGTACATTTTTGTTTGGAACAAACCCATTGTATGTAAATAAGTGATCCATGCGAATGGAGGTCTTTCACAGTAAGGTATGGATTTGGGTTATTAAACACATAAACAGTTGTTCTTAACCCATTGATGAGAATGGAAATCTCTTCATGTTTATGTTATTACATTATGAATTCCAAATGGGGAATGACTTACCTTTAGCCAGTAAGTAGTCCACTCACTTCATGACATAAGCGTTTTCGAATACGTAGAACATGACCTGTAGTAGTGGTTTCTAAAAAGTACTTTATGGTAGAAACCTAGACTACTACCACCATGGATTAGTACTCTATGACTTAAGTATGAGTTGGTGGTTTGGCGAAACTGGAAGCATATGCTTTGATATGCTATAGTTGAGGTTCTATCGGAGGGCCAATATACTTGTATATTGGGTATGTGTGACTAGTTAGTTAAGACAGACTTGTACAAGATAGTTTCTACACTATATCGCCCCTTGTGGTTGTCCGGATGATCTAAATATCCAGGGCCCTGGGAAACGTGACTTGAATGTTTGCTTTAGGATAGCTCCCTTGGAAAGCGAAAACACTCCAGGAAGTCGTGAATCATTGGATTAGAAGTCTAAGGATGGTAGATGTCATTTAGAGATGTGTTAGTACACTTCTTCCTCTCTAAATGTACGGTGATGTGTAGAGGGGTATTTTAGTCATTTCACTTGTAGGTCGAAGACTTTGTTAATGCAGATTGTTCTTGGGGTCAATATTTCCTTATGGTGATATTATGAAATATTTAAAATGCAAAATACATCTATTTATATAGTTGGGGTATTTTGGTCATTTTAGTAGCCAAGACGATGTATCTTTTTAGTCTTCGAAATAGCTCGTAAGTCCTAAGTAATTTTTGGGTTGAGAAAATGATCTCAGTTGAGAGAGTTTTATTTTATTCGGGAAATCTAATTTATTATCAGACTAGAATAAAATAAATGGAAAGAAATTTATTATCTAGTTTAATGGGTTAATTAATTATTTATGACTTGGGTCCAGTTTGAATAATTAGAAAATTAATCGGGACTTAAACTAGAGGAAAATAATTATTATTTAATTATTTATTGGGTTATTTATTTAATTAAATCTCAAGAAATAAATAATTAATGTTTTTTTTTTTGTTCATTTGGCTTCATTAATTATTTATTAGGTTATTTATTTAATCCCAAGGAAAATAATTAATGTTTATTATTTTGGGCTTTTCGGGTTCAAGGAAAAAAATAAACATTAATTTGGCCCAATAGTTTAGACTATAGGATTTTTTCGGACACAGTTTAGAAGAGTTTAGAGTGAAGCCAAAATTTATTTTATTAATAATATTCGGGTATTAAATCTCAGGAATATTATTTTTATCAAAATAATTATTTTTGGTTTTATGACTATTAGTTTTCAGTGTGGAAAAATAAAAATAAAATAAAATAAAAAAAAGGGAAAAAAATGTCTCTCTCTCTCTCTCTCTCTCGGCTTTTTCTTTCTTGACTTTTGATTTTCTTCATTGGCCATTGTATTCTGTGAACCAAAGAAGCCAGAGAGTGAAGATGAAATGTGAGAGTCTGTGAACTGGAAAAATAGAGAGATCATTTTCTCTATTCCATTCGTTGCTCACCAAACAGAGTTTAGGCTGGGTTATATTCTGTGAGTTGGAAAGCAAGCATTCCACTAGAGGAGAAGAAAGTAGCCGGATGAATTTATGCAGTGCACTAGACAGTGGAAGCTCACTGGACATTGGAGAGGAAGAAAGCTGTTTCTGGCTTCAAGCCATTCAACCATGATCTTCAAGTTTTTAAGGCTCCAACAGGTATGTTTCAAGCCTACCATGCTACTCCAATACTCTGATATTATGTCATGTTCTTCCATTTTTGTTCACTGTGAAAGCATGCTCTGTTAGTTCAATCCCTTCAACATCCATATGGGTAATATTGATATTAAAATCTTCAAGATCAATATCATCATCCCCAGCATCATTCACTGGATGTTGAGAAAAATTTGCTTCAATATTTTTATTGTTCTTTTTTAGTGAAACTTGATATAACCACTAAATACTTGGCCATACGATAGTTATGTGACCAATGACCTTTCATGCCACATCTATAACATGTATCTTCATACTTTTCTTCCATTTCTTTTTTTTTCCTTATTATATTTTATGTTCCACTTCAGGTGGCCAGTATTTCTCTGTGATAAGAAAAATATTGAGTGTGTCCATGACCATAACCACGGCCACTGCCACAACTACGACTATAACGATGACTTCTGCTGGAGCCAACAACATTCACTTCTGGGAGTGCTGTTGAGCCAATTCGTCTGGCTTCATGATTTCTCAATAATAACTTATGTTAAATCTGTACACTTTGGATACCCTTTTTCTCGATATTATTGTTGCAAGACAATATTCGAGGCATGAAAGGTTGAGAATATTTTTTCCAGCATATCTTCATTAGTAACTTTTTCTCCGTATAATTTTAACTGAGAGGTAATTTTATACATTGCAGAGCTATATTCATTCACGGTTTTAAAATCTTGCAACCTCAGGTACAACCATTCATACCGTGCAGTGGGTAGTACGACCATCTTTAGTAGTCAAATCTTTCTTTTAAATTTACCCACAGGACATATGAATCTTTTTCAGTAAGATATTTTATTTTCAAATTTTCATCGATATGACGACGGATAAAAATCAAAGCTTTGGCCTTTTGTTGTGCAGATGCACTATTATTTTCTTGAATAATTTCACTAAGGCGTTCAGCATTTAGATGCATTTCTATATCGAGAACCCATGACATATAATTTTTTCCAGAAATATTAAGGGCTATAAATTCGAGTTTAGTAAGGTTAGCCATAAGGATCAATAAATGCGTACATGTCTTCTGGCTTTTGTAATGGCAGAGACTCGTGCTGATAACGTGTTATAAAATTTGGGTAGTGTTAGAATAAAATCTACACACTATACACTAAGAAAACTCTAGCTATTCTTTGCACAAGAATTTATTCAAACTTCTCCCTTTCTTTTTTCTCACATTTTTTTCACAATTCTTTTACAAAATTATGGTGTATTTCAAGCTTAGAGAATAGCTCTATTTATAGAGCTCTTAATTAATGGAATACATAATTTTCCACTAATATGAATTAGTGGTGTCTTCACTAAAGATGAACATTCATAAAAATCTATAATTAGTGGAGTTTCCACTAATTAGTAGAACTTTCATTAATTCTCTAATAATTCACAATATATTCATAACATAAATGACAAATTAAAGAATTAATTATGAAATTATTATTTTAAAACATATCATTTTCCTTTTCATTTACTGTTGACAAGAAGTCCATTCTATTAGGTTTGTATGCCCAATAATTTTAATATTTTTTCAAATATAAATGCTCATTGGTAATGATGGAAACGCAAAATTATTAGACAAATGCGACCTTTAGGAGTTTGTAATTTCATTTGAGTATTTTGAAATGATTTATTATCCAAATCGTTTTATATATTTCTTCGATTTCAGATTAAACTTAAAGTTTTTAACATTTTGAATAGAATAAATATTTTATTATTAAGTTGCAATAGAGATAGAATTAATAATTTAAGATTGATATTAAAATATATAAAAGACAATTTTTAGAAGTTATAAATGGGAACAGAAATAAGAATTTGAAATTAAAATGGAAGAGAGTAAAATTTTTAAGATTTTTTTAAAAAAATAATTTTTTAAAAAGTAAAATCTTAAGAAATTTTAAAAAGGCATATAGTAACCGTTATTAATGTTTAAATCACATACTTGAGTTGTACTTTGTGTATTACCCAATCTATGATTAGTTCAATCACAAGGACATGGTACCGCGTAATCAATGCCCAAAGCAGTTTCTAAAACATTGTAATCATCATTGGCTGGCTGGCAGTTTTATTTTACTTTATAGGGGACATTGTAGCACACTGTTTCATAGCTATTGGAGTATTTCTTCGTTCTTCCTCAAAAATCACCGACAGTGTTGTAAAGTACCACCTTAATAACTCAACCGCAATTAGCTCAGAGATCACATTCAGACCAACTGAAAGCACTTGGAACCAAGTTTGGCATCTACCTTTTGTCTTAAATGACCCAATTCCCCTCCATCCTTTACCATATTATCCATCTCCAACTTCTGATTCAACTCCTCAGCTGCAACTCACAACCCACGATGCATTTTCGACAACTGTAAGATTTTGAGTTTGTTGCTTTGCTGAAGCTCATAAGATATTATTGAGTTTCAGAGTTTGTGGGTTTTGTTTTAGAGCTCGTTTTCTTGCTGGCTTCTGATGTTCAAAGATGTTGAGGTGGCTTAATTGATTGGTGCGTATGTGGTCTTTTATGGGGCATTTGGATTTTGTTCTTAAACAGTGTCACAAGACAGGATTAATCTTATGGTTCTTATAATTCGCAGTTGAATTTCTTGTTTTACTTGTGCCTCTGGTTGAAATGTCTGAGGTGGTGAATAAAATGTATATATATTCATTAGCCCATTTGAGGTCCGTTTATATGAATCTTATGAGTTTTGTTAAGTTAATGGCTGGGGGCTATTGCAAGAGCTGGGCTTTTCAGTCATTCAATGTGCTCATTGTGGTTCTCTCACTAGTCTTCTTTCTTCTAGCAGTCGGTTCTGGGTATTTTTACGTGTTTCCTTCTGTTCAACCGGTAATTCAGAATTTTGAGAATAACACAGCAAGTGATTTAGTAATTCCCAAATTGGAGAATAATACACCAAGTGATTTTGTAGTTCATCCATATGAGAATAAGACATTGAATGGTTTGGGTGGTGAATGTAATGTTTTTGATGGGAGCTGGGTGCTTGACGAGAATTATCCTTTGTATGATGCTTCACAATGTCCGTTTGCTGAGCGTGGATTTAATTGTTTGGCTAATGGTAGGAGAGACAAAGGGTATCTTAAGTGGAGATGGAAGCCAAAGAATTGCGATATTTCCAGGTTTGATGCGAAAGAGATATTAAAATTACTTCGTGGGAAAAGGGTTGTTTTTGTTGGAGATTCATTGAGTAGAACTCAGTGGGAATCTATGATATGTATGCTGATGACTGGTGTGGATGATAAGAAGAGTGTATACGAAGTGAATAGACATAGGATTTCTAAAAGGATTAGGTACTTGGGAGTTCGCTTTAGTTCTTTCAATTTCACAATAGATTTCTATCGTTCAGTGTTCCTAGTGCAGTCCGGCCGGGCACCGAAACGAGCTCCGAAGAGGGTCAAGTCAGCCCTAAAGCTTGACATGATGGACGATATCGGCAAAGAATGGGTTGATTCTGATGTTCTTATCTTCAATTCCGGGCATTGGTGGACACCTTCAAAGCTGTTTGACACGTAAGTCTCAGTTCACATCTAGTACAGTCATTATTTATTTAATTAATATTCATCTAATTACCTAGATTTCGAGTATTCAGTAAATTGTTTGTTCTGTAGTATCATATTTGATTGAATAAATTCTCAACTTTTGTCAAATCTGCTTTTTATCTCTTGAACTATGTGACTAGTGACCATTGATTTATGGTAATTCTTCTGGACTTGATTTGTTCTATGGCTTCTTGGCGTACTGGAAACCTTAAACCAACTTAAGGCCATTACATTCATTAAGCTCATCAACATCAGATCTAAATGGGCACAATCCCAGTTTACTGTTTTGTTTTCTCATCACTTTTTGAACGGACCCTTTAACACATTCTCAAAATTTTTGACCTGATTGACTGTTAGTCATTTTGTGACTTCTCCCTTGAGTTTATCACTTTTTCCCCTTTTACTCAGGCATTTGAAAATTTTTTTCTGGTGGAGCTACTTGATTTCATTCTTTTGCTCCCTACGTTTTCTCCGGTATATTACCATGTTTTTCCCTCAATCCATTTTCACTGTTAATATCTTTCTGGGGTAAGGAGAGAGGAACTCTGTTTGTTACAATGTCAATTGACTGGGATCTGAAGACTCACTTTAACCTTTCTTTTGACCATGTGATGGAATTAACTGAATGATGGTATGGTTACCTTTTAACCTTTTAAATACAATTGCTTAGTCCATATATTAAGATAAGTAGATGGTAAGAAATATAAGAAACGAAGAAAAAAGAGGGGGGGAAACAGAGAAACAGAAAGTGTAATTGGTCTATTAATAAATGTGATAAACTTTGACGTTGTAAAGATCTTAAAGTCAATAGTCTTAATGTGGAAAGTCAGGTATATTTTAATGTGCATGATACTGAAGTCTGATTAACAGAATTATGTAAGAGGATTACTATGACTGAACGGATAGTCCCTAAGGTACTTGTGGCAAAGCCTGTCTTAGCCGACTTAAAATTCCTTGGCCTCACAGTTTCATAGAGCAACAATAGTCCTTTTCAATTCCTCACAGCCCTGTGCGGGAGCCTCTTATGTTGATTACCATTGCTTGAAGGACTAGTATAAAACAAAGTGTATCATAGCCTTCAAACCCATGGCTAATATTAGAGAACATACCAATGACAAACAAATAGTATAAATGGCAAACTGGAAAAAAGAAGTTGCTTTATAAAGAGATGGCTAAAGAAGACCAACTAGCTATAATTGTTGAGCTCCAGCTTTTGGATGAGTTCAATACATATAATAAGCTGATGACAAACTTTACTGCAGCACTACTGTAGTTTTGGATGTTTGACAGGTGTCTAGCTATTGCAAGGATTGATGCATTGCCAAAACAGTCAAAGAGTGAAACTGCAGAAACAACAAGGTAGTATAGTGCAGGATCAGCAGTTGTACAAGAATTTGAAAAGAGACATAAGAAAAAACATAATAATAGTTCTGGTGAAGAATGTCACAGCACACATATGAAGTCTAAATTAGGCTGCATAATTGAAAATGGTATGAAATAGTTGGCACAACATACATAACCGAAACTTAATTGAGCTTGAGTTTTTAGATCAGCTTTAGGCTGTAGTCAAAATCTAAGGGAAGAAAGTTAAAGTAAACTCGGATAATATCCTATAGCAGTTTTCTAATACTCCGTAGATTCATGTGTGGAAAAGCTACATTATTCTCTTCCAACTTTGGCACTAAGTTACATGTTTTTGTTGGGTGAAGAGTTTTCTTCACCCAAGACGGGGATCATTAAGGAATATTTGAAAATGTTTGTGATCAAGTACAGACTATCCTCATTAGTTACATGGTATTTACTCTAACAAGTATTTATAACTGCATATTGTGTTTCCTTCCCCTAGAGTTAGTACTATAATTTCTCAAACTTTAGGGAAAAAGGTAAATTGAGGCTAAAATAATTAGAATGTCACTAAGTTCTTACGTCATACAACAATGAATCTAAAAAGTTTTTTTTTAGATAAATAATTTTATTTTATTTTTCATTTTTATAATTATTAGCTAAATATATATTGAATCTTAAAGAAAATTTCCACGAGATTAGGGGGCATCCCCCTTTTGCTCACAAAACAAAAGATGGAAAGTAAATGTGACTTACACAGACACGATCCTTCATCTGATCCAAAGCATCAGGAGAGTTGCCACTATGCTATAGTGTTGGGAAATCCTCCTTCAAGGTACCACTGTTTCACATATTTTCCTTACCCAATCAATTTTACTCTAAAATTCTGTAGAACCCTTTTTATTCTTGGTTTCCTTTGTATACTTTGAGAGTGTATTCCTCCTGCAAAAATATGGAATACTTCATTCCATAGTTGTCCTTAATTCTATTTTATGTGGCAACAAAACACAATGTGTAACACAGTTATCAGCTTTCAAGCTTTCTTCTGTTCTTTGGCATGTATGGCTTGGGTTTTAAGCTTGCTGTTGGGTAGAACCCTCAACCTAGCCATTGCAAGTTTTTAAGTGTGACAGATATTGCCTCAGAGTGCTTCTAATGTGTCCTTTTCAGGCAGGGGCTGCTATTTCCAGCTTGGCGGAAGGATGAAGCTTGGAATGTCGATAAACGGAGCCTTTAAGACAGCATTATCCACTTGGCAATCTTGGGTTGAGAGTAAGATCAACACCAGCAGAACGAATGTATACTTCCGGACCTTTGAGTCCTCCCATTGGAGGTGTGTACTGTCATGTCTATCAGGAAACCTAAGCAATGGAAATTGGTTTTCTTATTCTTTCCTTTTTAACTCTTAATTATGTTTATTATATAACCAAGAGACTTTCTCAAGTCCTGATTAGGGTATGACCCCAATTGGTGGGAACAACGTAACATATTCTAGCCCGAGGGGGTCCTTCTCTTATGAAAGTCCTGATTACAAATGAAAGTTTAATCCAATCTTTGCAGTTACATTTTCTCTTTGCTCTTGTTGCTCTGCAACTAGTAAAATCTTTTCTTGCTCTCTCTTTAAAATGTAGTAAGGCACTTCAGTGGTTATGAAAGTGCTTGTTTAGCCTGCTATATGGATTCCCGTCAATTGTGTCAATACATGTTACGAAGAGTATTGTTGTACTTTAGATTTCTCTTGTTTGGTAATCTTTCATGACAATCATTTAAATCAGGCACAACGCCCAAAAAAGAATCTGTTTATATAAACCATTAGCCTATTGTATGTGCAACTCCAAGAGCTGACATGGTTGATGCTTGTATCTGTTCCAGTGGTGGATCCCGTCAGAGCTGCAAAGTAACCAGGCAACCCATGTCAGAAATCAAAGGCAGGGACCATAGCTCTATCTCTGATGCCATTGTCAATGTTGTGAAGAACTTATCTATCCCTGTAACAGTGCTCCATGTTACTTCCATGGGAGCATTCAGGAGTGATGCGCATGTGGGGACCTGGAGCGACAATCCATCAGTACCTGATTGTAGTCATTGGTGTTTACCTGGAGTACCTGATACCTGGAATGAACTGCTCTTCTCATTTCTGCTTTCACATTATAGGGATCATCGTTGATGAACTGTAAGTTCCTTCTCTTTAGCTTGTTTTATATATATCTACTTGTATGCCTCTTTTTTAGTTTATAAGGACATTAGGATAGCAGTTCAAGTGCTTTTGATGCTTCTTCTTAAATAAGTTTTCTGCTTCCTTGTACAGGTTTGACAATCTGGTTATGATATCCACTATAAATAAGTTGATTCTTTCCGTTTCCAGATTGACTTTCACAGTATGGAAAAGAATGTAAATTCAGCTTGTAAACAAAGGTCGACAGTTCACAAGTGTTACCATGATATGTGTAATCTTTTTGAATGCTGTAGTAACAGGAATTCAATTTTAACTGTGTTTCCTTTGCAAATGTTTTTTTCGATTTGGGGTTTCCTTTTCGATTTTTTCTTTGAGGGCCGGGGTTGAGATGTGAGAGTGAGAGTGAGGATGGGATTCGGTGTGCACAACACAAGACTTGTGTGGACGATTGGTACCACATCTGGTGTTGTGTGAGGATTGTTGAGGATAACTTCGCTATTCAATATGCAAATTTCAGTGCCTGTTTCAATATAATTATCAAAGTTCAATAGTAGTATACAAAATACTCTCATGGTGCTTAAGAAATTTATACCGTAACCAGCTACCACAAATACATGATTTGCCCGTTTATCAAAGAGGAAAGAAAAATCTAGCTCGTTAAGGGATAGCCCTCTTTGGTCTCTGATCAGAACTAAAATGTACTTTCAAGTCCCTTTTTGCCTTACTCTTGAGCATAAGAAACGGGAACTATTAATCTCAAAGTAAATAAGAGAGATGCCGCAGAAGTGTTTTTCACTCTAACCAAGTTTTCAAGACTTCAAAATCTTGACATGAGAGCCAAGTCTTGGAAGCTTGAAAGCATTATCATACAAAACACGGCTGCACCTCAACTACAAATGGGCATTCTCCGATCCTCCCTCATCACAAAGCCCAAGAACAAGTCATAAGCGATTCAAAACACAGCAATGGCCTCTCTTCCAAACAGCTACATGTTCCCCCGTGTTCCTCCTCCACCACCTCCTTCTGTTAGACCACCGCCTCCTCCTCCTCCCCCACATGCCATTCCACCGCCTCCTCCTCGTGTCTCTCCACCACCTCCTCCCCGTGTCTCTCCACCACCCCCTCCTCCTCCTCCACATGCCATTCCACCACCTCCTCCTCATTTCTCTCCACCACCTCCTCCTCATATCTCTCCACCACCTCCTCATGTCCTTCCACCGCCACCCCCATTGCCACCCCATCCCCATCCAATTATCATAATAATTGTGATCATATCGTGGGGTGGCCTCTTATTACTTGCATGCTTGTTTGCCCTTTTCTGCTTCCTCAAGAAGAGGAAGACGAAGACGGTAGAAAAAACTCATGATGAGATTGTCAAGGTTGACGAACATTTGAAGATCAAGGAAGCCATTGAAGAAGGCCCTCAAGGTAAAAAAATTGTAATGCTCTCTGTAGAGGATGATGTGCATATGGAACGCATCGATGATGATGAAATAAAAAAGAAAGACAGTTTATGTCAAGAAAACATGAATGCAACATCTGCAGAAGTCACTCCTAGCGCTCTTGAGGAAGGGAAAACATCTCCAAGTCCCAAACATCAGCCTTTGAAGCAGAATTCTTGATTCCCTTATTATAATGCAATTGATTAAAGAACCAAAATTATTTATCTGCATATGAAATAAAAAATAGCGAAACAAAAATCGAGGGAAAAAAAAAGAGAATTGTTTGTATAAGATCATTTTATTCTTCTTTTATCGAGAATAAAATTTATTCTTCGCAAGTTGTTTTTAATTCGTCCAAAATTTTGCATTTTATTTCAAGTGAATTTTATTTTGTCCGAAGGAATAAAGGATAACTTTACAAGAGGCAAGATTAACACGTAATTGATAAAATATTATTAAAAGATTTTACAAACAATTTATTTTATAGTAACGTGATAAATCAATTGATGAAGAATTTAAAAGTATTTCTAATTAGGAAAAAACGGTTTGATTCATATATTCCTTCGTCTAGCTATAAAAGAAAGAAAGGGGGGAAAAACTATCAAGATAACATCTAAATCAAATAAAAACTAATTTCTCACATATAGATATTTGTAATTTCTCTCTATGATCTTTGTTTCTCCAAAAGTGGGGAACAGTCACGAGGTACAAAAGGGACAACTCCAAAAGATATTTCCATTTTACAAGATTACCCTTCTTTCCAAATGCAAAGATCAAATTGTTGAGTGGGCAGACTTGGTATTTAACACCAATCTGTATTTAGCTACTCCGTCCGAACAATTGCATCCTCACCTTTCTAAGCTTCAAATCTTATTTCCTTTTCTTTCTTCTTTCCAACAAAACAATCAACAAATTTCTTGCAGCCATCCGATTCATCATTTCATCCCCCATTAAAGGGCCTCCAAACTTCAGAAACGAAAGCTTCACAGCACCACCCAATCCATCAGTAGCAGAATGTACGCGATATCTTGTGCAAATGGAAGCACGTCGCCTGAGTTTGATTCTGGTAAACGTACAACTCTTAATGTGCAATGCAAAACTCTTCAGTTCTATTCCCCTCTGTCTCTCACAATGTTTGAAATGCACATAACGTGTATAGTGTGTATGTGTTCCTAATTTTCTGACTTATACTAAATTTTTTTTCTCAAACACGTTATGTGCATTTAAGTCTCTCGTGATGTCTGCATTTATCTGAATTATCAAAACATTATAGCTTTGCAAGAATATTGTCAGAATCATTATGTTGCTTCCATATCTTCCAATGCTGGCTGTGGATTTACTACTATTAATTTTTGGGATTAGAAGCGTACATAGAAACGTTTTAATACTGTCATTTATGCATAAATGTATATCCTTATAAAATCATAGTAATTTTGATTGTTAGGATTTAGTTTGCTGATTCAGGGATTGCATACTATTTAAAATGATCCTAATAATATCTTAAGGGGAAAAAAAGAAAAAAAAATCATAGTATTTTTTTTAATTTAGATATGTGAAGATTTTAACATTTATTTATATTATATTACAAAAATACGTCAAGATAATAATTTAAAAACCTGCTAATTAGAAATAAAGAAATTCCATTCAAATCTCTCACCACTCTTATATCTCTATTTAAATTCTATACTTGATTTAAAAAAAAAAAATCACAACACAAATTATTTTTATGAAATTTTTATAAATTACTGTTGACTCTTAAGTTGATTGAGATAATTGATATTATGAATTCTATTCTGATTTTTCAAATTCGAATATGAGATAATTTTATTAAAAAAAACAAATAAATTACTGTTCAAATATATATTTATTCTTTTCATGTGTATAGAAAAAATGTATATTTTTAGATAATACTAATTAATACTTAGTGTATATTGTTAGAGTATATATATTTATTTTTGAGTTGGTTGAAATAATTAATATTAACAATTACACACTAAAATTACGAATTCGAACGAGAGACATTCTTATTAATTAAAAAATAAATAAATTACTATTTAAATATATATTTACTCTTTTTATGAGCATAGAAAAAAAATGTATATTATTAGACAATACTAATTAATAATAGTATATATAAATAAAATCATAATACATATTATTTGCATGAACTTTTAATAAATTACAACCCAAAAAAAATGTATTTAGTCTTTTCCTTGGTATTCTAAAACATCTACATTTATTTATAACAGAAACTCCAAGAAATTTGTGAATCCCAAGAATCAACTCCCATACCGTTCCCTCCCAAATACTAGGTTAATTCCACATCGCCCTCCCACCTCCTGCGGATCAAGTTTTTACTGCCCCCAATTTGGGTTTCTTATATTTCCACTGGCTTTATATACAGTCACTGATTATATTTGCAAATGTTCATAGTTCACTGGCATATTCGTGCTGAAAACTCTTATCAGTAAGTGTGCCTTCTCTTGATTTTGTTTGATGAAATGTCGTGATGGGTTTTGGCATCGTATTTATTAGAAGAAATAATGTTTGGAAGCTTTTAGTACTTTAAACTCTGAGCTTGTAGCAAAATTAAGAATTGATGCTTCGTACAGCTTATGTGATTATGTGTTTGTTGCAACATAAGTGTAAGTTTGAGAAGGGCTGATTGGTTATTTGACCGATTTTCTGTTGTTGTGAAAAAGATTTCATCTTGCTTTAAGCATGTGATAATTGAATGACTGAGTGATGATGAATGTTTGATGGCCTTTGATACGAAATGATTCGCATATTGGGATTGAGTTGCATCATTCCAAAAAAGTTGTCAATTAAATTTTAATTTAAGTAATAATTGTAATTTATCACTTAAAATTTTACTCTTCTAGCATCCCCAATTTTTTGCAGGTGCTGTTGAATCTCTCCTCACCTCTATGTTGATGCCTTGTTCAAGGTTGCTACTTTTGGATCTGTAAACTTATTGAAACTTGCCACAGCCCTGAAAAACATTGCCAATTTGCATGCAATTGTGATTTCTATTGGAATTTGTAAATGGCTGGTTCGTTAGTGCCCTTGGGTAAGGTACCATTGCGGGTTTCTCGACGTTCAAAGTTCTGTGCATTTGACTCTTACTCCCATCAGTTAGAGCCCCATCGCTTCTGTCATCAACATTCTCAACAATCATCCATTGGCAGTGTTAGTTTCAAGAAGTCACTCTTATCTCTTTCATTAATCTACCATCATCGGCTCTCTCCAGTTCTTGCACTCAGTTCGGATCTTCCTCATCCCAGTCAAGAGGTAAGGTTATTTTTCTATTAATAAAAGTGAGTCTAAAGTTGTTCAAAATTTCACCACTGTCTCTGTTATGATGAGAATGAAGCCTTTATAAATGCCATTAAAGTTCTTGAGAATTAAGTTAACTGGTTCTTTAGTGTACTAGTTCTCTTTCTGGTCCTCATTCTCAATGTTTTACATGAAGGGATCTAAGAAAGCAAAGAACTTTGAGCAATGGGATTCATTGACTGCAAAATTTGCTGGAGCTTCAAATATACCATTTCTTTTGTTGCAACTGCCTCAGATTATACTCAATGCTCGTAATCTTTTGTCTGGGAATAATACTGCACTCTTTGCTGTGCCATGGCTGGTAATGCAACATTTTCTTTGATGGGTACTTGAGTTTTAGAACTTAGATAAAATACTTGGACGCTTTTTTCCAACAATTGAAAATCAAAATACAGGGGATGTTCACAGGATTACTTGGGAATTTATCTTTGCTTTCTTATTTCATAAAGAAGAGAGAGACTGAGGTTGTGGTAGTGCAGACCTTGGGAGTTGTATCCATATATGTGGTAATAACACAGCTGGCTATGGCAGGAGCTATGCCTCTTCCACATTATATTGCCACTTCTGTAGTGGTTTTTTCTGGTTTGGTTTTGAATTTCATGAATTACTTTTTTCTTCTCAACCCTGGGATCTGGCGTTTATGGGAAGATTTTATTACTATTGCTGGGCTTTCTGCTTTGCCTCAGGTAATGTTTCTACCTCTCAAGCAAACAAGCATGTTGTGCTGTTTGGGTCAATGTTGTTTATATTTCATCATTTTGCCTTACCATGAATTTGTGTACAGGTCACGTGGTCGACATTCATTCCATATGTTCCAAATACTAGTTTGCCGGGTCTGATAGCTTTCGTTATGGCAGTTCTTGCAGTTCTTCTGGTAAGGTTTCATTTTATTTTATTTTTAATTAAGTGGACATCTGGTTGGGTAGTCTATAAATTTGGAATAAATACCTGTATAATTGAACAATTTTGATATTTGACTATTTTTCTGTTTTGTTGCAATCCATGTGCAATAGCTCAATAAAATACAATTTGAATCCACTCTAAATGATCATAAATATCACGGCATATATCAACGCAATTAGAATATGCCTAGAGAGAGATAGGGTGGTCTTCATATTTGATGTAAGTATTGAATTCTGTCGTGTCGGAAGATGCTATGGAGATGTTCTTTGAGAATATTTGTCTTCTTTAGCTTCTTCATTTTTGCATTGTTTCTCTGGAAATGATTTGGAGCTGTGAGTACTGAGATATGTTTTCTCGAGTATGAGTATCATTGTCAAAGGAAAAATTGAATGCTTTGAAATGAGTAATGATACTATTAGTCCTCCTGAGAAGATGAAACCCCAAAGGGTTCTGGTGTCATATATAGCTGGTAGCAATTATATCAGACAAACACCACTTAATCTGGATATGTGGAAGAGTCTGTAATTGTACTTTTGATAGTACAATTTTTTTTTTTTCCTTTTCTTTTTCTTGTGGCATGTTTTCTTCTGTAAAAGCCATGAATGGCAAACTTATCATTTGAAGTTCTCACTTCTCATGCTCTAGGTGCCCAAGAAATGATCTTGGTTTACATGCAGAGTCAATCTAGTGCTCAAGTATTGGCTTGCTTATACTAAAGAAAATAGTTTGAAGAGCTTTGTGAAGAACAAACCATACTTTTAGATACAAATTTGCTGGGGAAGAGACAAAAGGAGGGGGGGGGCTATGAGTTTTGAAACACTGAGAATCACTTTTTCAAATGTCTTTGTTCTTCTTGGGCTGTTCCTGTATCATGTGTTTTCCTCTTCTTACGTGGGATTGCATGGAGCTTCTATTACCTGTTTCCTTAATTATTAGTGTCCCGCTGCTGTGCTTTAAGATGCCCCAGGCATAAACCTGGAGATGTACGCAATCCATCTGAAGCTGCATTGTTAATTTTCCTACACTACCACAAAAAATTCAGTAACTTCAGGAAATATGACAACTTTTGTGAAGGACTACCAAGTAACCTGTTGGAGCCTAATGCACTGATACTTAAGCCTTAGTTACTTAGCATGCTTTGATGGCCTTGTATTGTGAATTTATTGATATAATAAAATGATTTTCCTCTTGGAGTGAAATGAATTGCTTAAACATGTATATTTTGTTGGTTTGAAACATGAGTAACGGGATAGAGTGCTTTCTTTTATTGCTTGTTTGATTGCAAAGGAATTTGTCAAGGACGAGTTTATGCAATAACTAGGCTGCATTTGAAGTAGTGATTTAGATCTAGAACAAATTAATAGAATTCATTTTGGAACCATTATTTATAAATTGCATCTTCTGGATAGTCAGAAGGATTTGAAGGAAATTATGAAATCCATCCCAAGGGTAGTCAAGAATGTCTAATTCCAACTTGGAACCATTTATTGTTGGGTTTCAATAGATCATATGAACTCATCCATAATAGTTCTCTGTTCTTTTGATCCTAGCAGGCTGTAGAGTTAAATACAGTATCACCTGATTGGTTTGTATACACTTATTCTACCATCTACCATGACTGCCAACATTTATCCGCCAATCTCTTTTCTACATTGCTTGTCTCTCTTTCCACGACAAGAACAGACTTATGTAAATGAAACCATTTCTACTTCAGAAATAGCTACAAGTGAGATTTTTATATTCCAAAATCTGAAAATGAATTGTTACCTTTATCCTTTTTCCTCCTACTGCTTACTTGAGCTAATATAGTGCATGTTGTGTATGTATTGATATCCTTATGCATACATGTATGTGCATGCATGTCTCTCATAGATACCTACTTCTAAAAACAAAAATTCAGAATAAAAGTTCCATCATATGTCTAAATCTTGTATGATGAACCTTCTAGCTGCTGATTTTTATAGGTGCGGCTAGGCAAGCTCTCTCAGAGTGGTGTCAAATTTGTTGGTTCAATATCTGGGTGGACGGCAACTCTTCTTTTTATGTGGATGCCGGTTGCACAGATGGTAATTTTATTCTTCTTGTTATGGGGAAAGAATTAAGTCAAAAGACTTTTAGCATTTTAGTGGCCATTAAGCTTGAAATTTCTCATACAGAGTTTTGATTTCTGATTAGTGGACAAATCTCCTAAATCCTGATAATATCAAAGGTTTATCAGCCACTTCAATGCTGCTTGCTATGATCGGGAACGGACTTATGATTCCACGTGCACTCTTTACTCGGGATCTCATGTGGTATGCATTCTTTTTAACATATCTTTTTAATTGCCATTTACTTTATTATTGAACTTGCATGTAAGAAATTACAAATCTGCTCGAATTAGTTCATCTATGTAGTTTTTATTGGTCACCATACTATATGTAGATTTACATCTTAACTAAAGGGAAAGCAAGTCTGGAAACTGCCATCTGCTAAACACTGTAATCCTACAAGTCTGTTTTTTGTTGCACATCATAGATCTTTCGCATTTGGAAGGGCCTTTCTATCTAATTTTTTTTTTAATTATTAAATAAAAGCCACTAAGAGTCGGTGGGGGGTTTGGCAGGACCCGGCCATTCGAAAGGCTTGAACATCCATCTGATGGTACTTTATTGGAGCTTTGCTGCATTTATTGGATGTCAATAATTGCCAATGTGCCCATGTGTTCATTCATTGTGCTGTTTCTGTGTCTCTGAGCAAGGCAGAGAATAAGTAACTATTGAAGCTATATCGCTTTCCATTGGCTGGTAAAAAGATAAAAGATTATCCTCTGCATTGACATTGAACCCTCCTTGTAGAACTAGACTGAGACCCAAAAAATGGATGGTAAACTTACATAGTATTCTTTATGCTTTCTGATTCAATTTGTTCATATATCAATGCCACTTTGGGAGCAATTCACTGATTCTGTTCTTTTGAATGGTGGCATTACATAGAAGGTAAAATGTTCAACTCTGCATTCAGTATTGTTTTTAAATTTGTTTCTGAAAGAAAAGGGTAATGGGCAGCTAATTGATACATACATTACTTGATATGAGCCTATTTTTCCTGCATCTGGTGTTTAAGATTGCAATTGAGTCCAGGAATGGATCTCAGGGTTGGGGGGTGCCCCGTGCCCCTCCAGAGTTTTCAAAACCCTTTATTTCCCATAGAAAAATTAGGATTTTCCCAGAAAACTCCGTTTGAATTTACTTTTGGCCTCCTAAATTTTTTCAGAGTTTATAACATTGTCCTTCACCATATTCTTTCCTTTGACTTTCCCTGCAACTCCAAGTTCTCGGTTCTATCCTTGGTTGAGTTTGAGCATTTTCTATTATCTTCTTTCGTCAAAGTTTGAATGAAAACCCATCTGAGAAAGCAAATGAAAAAATTATGCTGCATATGTAGAGAGGATAGATATTTAGGCTTTACTTGGGTTGGATTCTCTATTCTCATTTCAAACTAAACTTTTACTTTACTTTAAATATATTATTATTTTATATATTTCTCATTTCTCGAGAACTGTCATCTATTCACATATCATATTTTCTCTCTTTGAATCCCACCTACCCAACATATTTAATAATTTTTTACAAAACTCATCTCAAACCAATTCTTATCCACTTACACCCTATCCACTTAAACTTTGCTGTCTATATTATTCTTGCAATAGAATCCATGTTTGCTTTGATGTTTTAAATCTTTAACAGTATTAAAGTGAGGAGAATACGTACTTAAGAATATGTTTTGTTCAATTTTAGTTTAGCTTTTAGATAAGTAGGAGGATGATTCTTCAGCTGCTGATAAATTTACTAATTTTTCTGGTACTGTCTATGGACAAAAGTAAGTTTTAGTTCAATTTATACAGTTTGCTAAGATTATTATGTGAAGAATTAGAAGGATCATGGATGTGGGACAATATGCATGAACTTAGTGACTTCTGTTCGATTTAAATATTTATTTTGCCAACATGCTTTCTAGAAGGTTAAGCATTTGGATTTTGATTACAAAGATTATTGGAATGGATATACTACAACGTGACTCATTAACATAGAATAGCATCCATTTGTGGAGCTCATAGGTCTACTTAGCAAACTGGATGACTATCTTTAGGCTGAACAGCAAACTTAGTGTATAATCTTTAGGGATGGTTTATGCTTCATTTGGTAGTGGTGCTTTTGAACTAAAAATTGAAGTCCTGATTCATATGAATATAAAAGCATTGAAAAGTTGGTGAATGTAACTTCAACAATGCAAAGAATGACCATTGCAGTATATATATTTTTTGAAACGTACGCTGTGAATCAACAGAGCTAACCAAACATTATAGAGATTATAAGCAACATACTCTTTGTCAAATACATGATGAATCCCATTTTAAGCATACAAGAGAGGTCTTATACTCCATGTGATCTGTCGAACTCCAATGAAGTCACTGTGGATGGTTAAATCACACGTCTATTTATTTTCCAGTCTGACTAGATATCAATATACGAAGGTAGAGCTCCTCAAGGAGTCTCAATTTCCCCTTCAAGTTTTGGTAGGTAGAGCTCCTACTAAGCAAGTTACTGAACTTTTGTAACCACCTAAAAACTTATAAATGTACCCCCTTAAAAAGTAATAATGCCATTTCATTCGTAAATGCACAGGAACCCTTTCCTCTTATGCTTTTAGTCTAAATGTATTTCCCGATAATCTTGAGGCATTTGAACACTTACCAATGGATAGGTGTGCTGCAGTGATTTTGTCAATAATCAGCCATGTTAAAGTTAAGAAGAGTGCAAATAGTTTTCTTTGCTTTCTTTTAACCATGTGTTTATTTTTCTCATGCTGATGGCAATTAAGGACAGATTTATATGATCACTTGCAGGTTTACTGGTTCTAGTTGGGCGACTATCTTTTACGGCTGGGGAAACCTTCTCTGCTTGTATTGGTAACCTATTACATCATAGAGAAGATTTCTTCTATCAGCAATTTAGTTCGCCTGCTGAGAAATAGTTTGATTTGGTTTCAGTTTTAAGAGTATCAGCAAGGAGTTTTTCCTGGCTGCTACAGTTGGCTTCATTTCCTGGATGGGTAATTGCTATCTTTTTCCTCTTTGCATCTTTTATTCCTATACTACGGTTAAATTTTTACTTGAAGACTAGGCACTTCTCCTTTTGGTTAACATTTTATTCAGTTTCTGTTTTTGTTTTGCAAAACAAAGATAAAAGAAATGTTTGTATTTAAAAGCCTGTTTTTGGTTCCAAAAAATATTTCTTGTCCATTTTTTGGGGCGTTTTATAATTCATTCTAGAAATATGATGTTAGTTCTTCTCATTTTCAATCAATTTTCTTTTGAGCAACACTTGAATTGATTTTAGCTCACTCCTTATAAATGCAAAACCAAAATACTGGGCAAAGCACATTTTTAGGAGCTATTAACCATTCTAAAAACAGGAAAGTGAAACAAAACGTCATCCAAATCTTTGCATAGTGTGACTGATGTTCGTTTGCCTTTTGAAATAGGAACGACGCTATGGAGAGACAAAGAAGTTTATGGACATTCTTCTCCCTTGACATCTCTGAAGGAGTTGGTTTTTGGTCCTTAGATTTTTCCCATCCAGTTCTTCCTGCTGGCTTATGATCCCAAATGCTGCCTGCTTTCAGGATGTTTTTCCATTAAAAGCTGTTTACAAATGCATGCCTGAAGCACAAGAACTCTAGGCTATCCTGAGATGCCAGATGAAACTGGACCTACCAACCAGTTTACCAACAGATTCTAGTTTAGAAATGCCCTTGCTGGAATAACGCTGAACCCTATCCGTCATATACATCTTGTCTATGAAGTGCCAAAGACTTTAGGCATACTTTGATCTGTACAATGTAACTAATTTTTTCTCAAACATAAAGCTCCTTTTGTTTATTTTTCATCTAACGTTCTCTTACCAAATAAGGTGTGAGGACTTTTGTTGCTGAAATTGGAGTTCTTTACAGTGCCATGCAGTTACCACATTAACAGGTTTCCACGTGGTGGGAGGTAAGGCTGTAACTGTGCGATAAAAAAAAGGGGGGAAAAAAACTAAATTTGATTGCTTCCCTCTGGCTTAGGAACTCTTCCATTGCAAGAAAGTATACTTTATCCTTCGGATTTCTCTCACTAAGACATGGCAGGATGACAAGGCCAACCAGTAGAGCTAAGTGGCCAAGACCCAAATTTTGAAAAAGGATAGGACCAAAACCACAGCAATTAACAGTGTTGGAGGAGTACAGATCAGAGTTGCTCCCTTCGTGCCTTAAGGTATCTTAGAAAGCCTAGTCCTAGATGTGTCAGAGTACTTATCCTCAGCTTTTAGCTTCCCAAAAGCTGTGAATTCCAAAACCGTTCCCAAACAAAAACAGAAAATTCTCTGCAGCCGCTATTTGCAAGCTCCGCCATGTGAGCAAATCACACCTGATGCAAGCGAGAATCCCAATAAAAGGCGTTCCACATTGAGAAGGCTTACCGAAAAGTGAGACGAGACACTGCTCATCTCCGCCAACAACATCCCCATACTTGACAAAGCTGAAGCCCTCAACCACGTCCCTGCAATGCTTTTCGCTATATCAGAGAAATAGCCATCTGTCCACCCTTCATGGTCAAGTGGTACCAGGGCAGCTCCAGTGCCGTTAAGAAGAGGGGCAAAGTAGCCGAGAACAACCAAGATAAATGCATCGAAGAGAGCTTTGGGGCACCAGGGTTCTCCACCTTTCCTGCTAAAGGACTAATGGAATCCCAATAATTCAAGTTCCAAAAAAGAACATTCTAGTCTAATCTCCAATCCACATTCTTAGAAGTTCACCACAAACCATCCTGAGGGCTTGAGTTTTGGGATAATTACAAGCCCCATAACCAAGAAGAAAAACACAACCAACAATATTGCAACCCACTCAAACAAGATTGCTGTCATAACAAACAATCTCAAGCATACATTTGCGCAAAACTTTGCTATTTAAAAATCATTTTAAAATTTAGCACCATTTAGAAAATCAAATTTAAAATATGCAAGACAATACCACCATTTAACATTAGGCAATTCAAAGTTTAGTTTAACCGAAACTTATAAATGTTGCATGCAGTTTCTGAATAAAAATTATAAAATTCTTTCTATGTTCTCTAAGCTAGACAACTTGTTACTATTTTTACATTATTTGAAAAGCTAAACACAAGTCAATAAAATGCCGATGATGGAATATTGTGCTAATAAATTAGTTCGTCAAATTATTTGATTAAAAATAACCTGGAAATAAAAATTTAAAATTATATTTATTAAAACCTAAGAGGTTTTATTATTAATTAATATATATATATATGTAAAATTATTGTTCTACGAAATATATAAATAAACATATAAATAGATATATTAATAATTAATATAAGTAATATATTTCCATATTTTCAAGTGTCGAGCTGTACATATGCATTGAGAATTTATTCAAGCCGAGCACTTGGTGAACTTCAATGCGGGCTTGATTAGGCTCAAACTTAGCTCTTTTGTCTACAAGCTCGACTGGAGCTCAGTCAATGCAAAGTTGGTGCCAAATTTTTCTTGAGCCGTTCATAAAAAGCTCAGCACAATTGCATCCTTAAGGGTGGCTATGTTTATTATACAAAAATTGTGATATTCAACTGGAGACATTGAGAGTATAGAAAAGATAAGGCGAGCAGTACATCTAAGCGTTCTTAATTTGCATTTGATGAAACACAAATATGCATCCATGTTTTAAATATTTCCTTATGACAAAAACTTTTGCATTCCATGTGTAGTAATATTATGGGACCTTTTTAAATCTCATCGTCAGAAATTCTTACATTTGCATAATCATAAAGTATTAACACAGATCTAAAAATCAGGTTATTGCAATAGGGCTTTGGACCTTATATTCTCCATTGGTCCATGTAATTGAGCCAAATAACTCTGAATACAGTATTGCGAACTTGAATTTTAGTGTATAGCTCAACTTCTTCTTGTTTTTCGTAAAGTATAACTTTTTCGGAGTGACTTGAACACTCAATCCCTCTGCAATATCTAGATTTGCTGTGTAAACCGATTCATCTTCACCAACATTTGTTACTGTTCTTGTAATTTCGACATTCTTTTGAGGTGAGATGGTTATTGATGGGTAGTTCAAGTTGGAGACTAGATCAATGCTTGAATTTCTTGGGCAGGAAACTGTACTAGGAACCGATGAGGATATGAGTTTTATCGTGGAAATGTTATAGCCTCTGTAGCAAAGAAATTGCAAGTAGTCGATGTTTTCCATGTCATAAACGAGGCCTGGTTGTAATGGACCTAAGGCACTAACTTGTCCTGCACCGATCTCGTATGGAGTGGATGGCTAATCATCATTATTCTTGATTGGGGTGTTCATATTATCTTTCTGAATTCCTGTGGATGAACATAAAATCAAGTTAGGCTACGGGATTCAAACTGTAACAATGATTTGCTCTGCTGGAATGATAGAATCTTGGAGAGTAGCCACCTCATATAACAAAAGAAAATACCTACTGGATCTTCATATACTCTTGCATTGAATCACGAAATTTCTGTTAAATGGTGGTGTTTTGAGCCGATATTACGACAGTGGGATGGTGTCTTTAGGAATTCTGTTTGTAGCGTGGTCGCATTATAGAAATGCGACCAGAACAGCCCTCAGTCGCTCTAAACTTAACTAAAAACTGAACACCTGAACATAGTTGGTTGCATTAAGGTAATGCGACCTTCTTCTCATCTTACTTAAAAACTTCTTCGACTAAAACCTCCATTGACTGAACATATTTGATTCTTATATATAAAAAAATATATGTAAAGTGCGGAAGTATTCTAAAATATAAATTCCAACATCACAAGTACCATTTAGAAATCATTCTTAAAATACAAGAAAATATAATACAAAGGAACATTTGAAGAAATGGCCTAATCTCTCGAAACAGTAAAAGTGTTATTATTACAATTTCTCCTAGTATGTCCACTCCTATAACAGTTGCTATATCTTAGAAGAGAGTTGGGCGTTCGATAATTCATATTACAAGGTATCCTTGATGTTCGCGGATGGCCAGGAACTTCATTCCTCACCATTTCTTCCACAGGTGCAAGCGTAAAAGTAGAAGGCCTCCAATATTGTTCATCTGCCACAGGGAAAAAATGACCCTCATATATCAACTCGTAATTCCGGCTGGTATAGAACTCCAAAACAAATTCAATAGGGTTCCAACCTCTGTGACGACATGCCGCAAACCCATGCGAACAAGGTATACCATATATGCTCCACTTTTGGTAGCTGCATGATCTCTCCGTCAAATTGACACTGTAAATATTTGGACTTCTATCCCATTGTTGGATAGACAATTTGATCCCATATATGCCAGCCTATGCATTAAATTCAATCACAACATGTCCTCTCGATTTGTCCTCAAAATAAGAATACAACTTCCACATTTCAGATGGCAAAGGGTGGCTCAAATTAGATGCCTCATCTCTATGTTCATTGAAATACTTAACTAACTTATGAAATGTTGTTTCAACCAAAACTTTCAGCGGGAGAAATCTTGCTTTCTTCAGTACACTGTTCATGCATTCAGATAAACTAGTAGTCATTGAACCATATCTATGCCCTTCATCATATGACAAAGTCCATTTCTCTAAACCTATTTCCATCAAATATTTAAATGCATCTTCTTTTCGGATCCTGATTTCATCCAAGTATGCTTGACATTTGGTTCTCTTACGCTCCAAACCCATAGCATACATCAAATTTGTTAAATTTGTGTCCTTAAACTTAGCATGAAAATTTCCCTTAATGTGCCCGAAGCAATATCGATGGACAACTAAAGGTTCTTGCCATTCATTCATATATCGTACAGCATTGATTATGCTTTTATGTCTATCTGAAATCAAACATATATGTCTTTCCATAATGACATGTTGACGTAGTAGCTTTAAAAACCAGCTCCAACTCTCCAATGACTCGTCATCCACGATGGCAAATGCAAGAGGGAAGAGGTTTGCATCCCAAGTGGACGCAACTAACAATTTGTCTCGATAAAGTCCCCTTAAATGGGTTCCATCAATGGATACCACTTGTCGACAATATTTGAAGCCAACAATTGAAGGTTTGAAAGCCTAGAAAAGGAAACCAAAAGCTTTCAAATCACCCACACTAGTCTAATGATGTCTCCATTTCACAATGGTCCTATGATTAGAATCCTACAATGCAAGCATATATTTTGGTAGCGCAATTCAAGTGGAGGGCCAATCACTGTATACAAGTTCCATAGCTACTTTTTGGGCTTCCCATGCTTTCTTATAAGAATAACCCGTCCTCCATAGTTTCTGAACTTCAGCAATAACATCGCTCACATGACATTCAGGGTCATTTAAAACCAAATGTGTCACATTACATGCTATAAACCGATGATCCATGTTTCTATGCACATTATTCACAACTGTAATGACACATGCGTGTTTCTTGTTCAAAACTGTTATCTGCCATTATCCATGGGTCTTCTTATGTATAATACGAATATGCCAAGGGCAAAGATTGCCAGCACTTGCATGCTTACACTTAGCATACCAACAGTCCTTCTTACTTTCGAAGACCCTGAATTCCCATCCTGCTTGATTAGACCACCTTCTCATTGCATATATAGCCTCATTCTTGTTCTGAAACCTCATGTTTAGTTACAAATCAATATCAATGTCGGACCAACTTCTCGTGATATCAACAGAGTGTCTACGAAGCGATTCATTAGCACATGCACCGGATCCTGTGTCATTAATTATTGGAAATCTTGTAGGTTCCTAGGTGGTGTTAGAAGGTCCCGCCACGTCACCCCCATCATCTTCTAAGGGAATGCTTGGATTATAACATGGATTGTTGGCTGAAATGTCATCTTCTTCGCTATCATATTTATCACTCCAATTCATTGGCCCCTCGGAGCCTGTGAAACCCTCACCATTAGATGTATGCACTGTTGAATCAACATTCACAGTAGCAGTGACCATTTGTGGGCGAGATACTCTACCATGTGATAGAGTGGTGGTGTTACGATGTACCCATTCCTCTTGATATGTACTGGGTTCTGGACTTCGTGTAGAACCTGAGAGATGTTCTGGGCTGACCAAGTTGCATCTATCGCCTCCAGATATGGGCCGAACATTAACTGTCCCAGCATTACTACCAGTTGAACTAATGTATTTAGTTCCAAAACTGTTTATGGCAGCTCTTGTATTTCCCATTGGTTGGTAAAATGCTTGGAGTTGCATGTAGTTAAAGGTGTCCCCTCCAATACCGATAGGGAGTTGAGAAAATGAATTGTGTTGCTCTTGAATCGAATGACCTAACCCCGCCACTTGATTAAACATTGTCACGAATGAACCTGTTGCTAGGGATATATCACATAAATAACTCGGGCATTGGAAAGTCACCTCGCCCGAGTAGTTGGATGTTTTGGGACTTAAATTCATGCAGCAACATCCATAAAACCTCCATATCGTTGTCGTCGCTCAATTCATGTACAGCATATTGTTGATAAGATCGATAAAGAAATAGATGTCTCAATGTAATCTTGATTGTCACATTTTGCCCTCCCAATCCAAGATATGTATGAATCTTGTCTACTAGTTCCGAGTAAGATATCCAACGTCGGAGAATGTAAGTTTTTTTAATCGCTCCATCGAACCATATTGAGCCTCGATAATCGCACTGTATTTGACAATCCCAAAAAAAACATAGCACAATAGGTGGTTCCAAAACACTCATGATTACCAAGTCAGCACAATTTGAAATTTACAAGATGATATACCATTATAAGCAAATTAAAAATCAAAGCCCAAAACACAGCAATTTCAAAGACCAAAACAAAGCAATTTCAGAAACCAAAACAATGGTGAAGCACATTGGAGGAAAAATGCAAGGAAAATAAGTGTATGTTGATGGATGAAGTTACTTTGATACCTAAATTAGTAAAATGGCATCAACACAATCAACATTCGTAGAGATTGTCCATTGAGAAATTGAAGTCGCCGACAATGGAGATAGCAGATTTTTGTGAAAATGGCCGCAAATATGGAATTCTTATATCGGCGAAGGTCGCATTTAGTAAATGCGACCTGTATGGCTATGTTTTTTTTTTTCTCTAAGTGCCAGCAACACCACAATCAAAATGCTTGTAAAAACGTAAACAGATTTCCTGCATATATCCTATACATAATCATCCCAACACCAAAACCATCAAATCAAAATCCACACACCGGAACTAATTAAACCCCAAAAACTTCCCAATACCAAAACAGTTCCAAACACACACAACCCAAACACCAAAACCATCGAAACACATATCTTTCAAATAAAAAAAACCGTCCAAACACATACAGTACAAACACTAAATCCGTCCAAACAAATACAATACAAACACCACAAAATCATCCAGACTACATCTATACAAGTAAAGAACGACTAATGCGGAGATAGTACACATGGCCTCCGAGGCCTAATCTTTCTCTTAGGTCTCCCAGTAGTCTCTGGATCATCCTACTGGGGAGAATGAGCGGGCTGTGGATCATCCTGCTAGGGGAGGGGGTCTGGAATTCGTTGTTCGTGCCTAGTACAGACAATCCCGAGAAATGGACGAACAGGAAGCTCATCGATGTGTGTGACAGGCTCCTCCTGCTCATCTGTAGTTAATGAATCCGTGCTTATATGAATGCCTGTTTCAGGCCTAAACGGAGACTGAACCGAAATCACCATAGAATCATCCCCTAGTAGCTCATCCGCACCAAACTCGGGGGGCAAACCCATCCCCGGCCTCCTGGTCATGATGGTCAGCAGCGATATCCTAGTGATGATGGTCCTTTGGAGGATATGGTCGCGTTCGGGGTCTCTTACCTCCTCGCCATCAATAGGCTCTCGGGGCCTCAAAGTAGGCAGACTCACTGCAATAGTTGGCTCCTCTGACTTGATTGGGTCAGGATATCTATCATGTGGCTGATGACATGCTGTCAGTCCTCGAGCACACATATCCCGTATCTCTATAAACGCCCTCTGAGAAACCACGTTAGCATTATGAATATGTTGCTCTGCCACTATCATAGCACGTCGCACAATATCGGCCTGCAAAAAAACATATAACATTTAGTTATATATTTCAACATGTTATAACTTATTAAATTATAAGTACGAACCAATACAACTGTACTAGATCTGGTAGGCTGATATTCCGACTGTAGTGCATCGCAAGAAACGGGGTTCCCGATCCGAAGATGGGTATGATCCCTATACCACTGCATGTATGCTCTATCAACTGAACACCTAACTTAGTAGACTGTATGTACTCTAGTTGATGTGCCCACATCTGGAGATACGACCCATGGTATATGGCATAATCTTGGGCAGGATTGCTCTGCCTATCAATAGCATGGATGAACGGGGTTTCCGATCCGAAGACGGGTATGATCCCTATACCACTGCATGTATGCTCTATCAACCGAACACCTAACTCAGTAGTCTATATGTACTCTAGTCGATGTGCCACGTCTGGAGATACGGCCCCTGGTATATGGCATAATCTCGGGTAGGATTGCTCTGCCTATCAATAGCATGGAGGTCAATCCGTGTATCGCAGTCTACCGGTATAGACTGCAGCATCCCAAACTGACGCATAACCCGATCCGGAAAGTATAGCTCGACGACCTCCCAACTAATAAGCGTTGTGCGTAACCTCCAAATTTGGACTCCATCCAAATAGTGCGGGGGGAGGACACTCACCAAATCCGACTGGTATGGCTGCCAAATAAACTATAACACACACAATAAATAAAAGTTTGCGTACACATAGATGGAGTTATAAATAAAGTATGCATACATAACATATATACTCACATCATCGTCGGAGAGGGCATCAAGTTAGGAACGATATGACACCAAAACATGCATGGACGTGCGATAGAGGTGTAAACCTACGTCCCATCGAGCTCCATATGGTGCAAGTATGGTAGCTCGTTACGGGGTCTACCTTGCTTCGGTTGCACAACCCGAAGACGCTTCCAGGCCTATAGCTACATCGCATTTACAAAAAGGTATTAGAAATATTATATATGTTATCAAGAATTTTTAAAATAAATAATTGACCAAATTCAAACTTACCTGAACTAAGACCATTGGGCCACAAATCTCCTAGGCAAACCCAATAGCAGCTTGGCACATATATCTATACAGGTATGCCAAGACTGCACTACCCCAACTCAAGGTGCCACAGGTATCCAAATCTTCTATAATAGGCAGATATCTCAAGTGTAGTAAATTCCCAGACTTATATAAAAAAAATAACCCCTGATCAGCAAGAATATAAGACAACAAGCACGCTGCGGTATAACGTCATCAGTAGCGTCATTTGCCAAAGGAATCTCCAAGTGCTCCTCAATAGGAGCCTTCCTAATCCTATTCCCTCGAATGTGCTCTACTCGTGGTCTAATACATAGTAATCTATTACAAAGATCAATCCAATCGGATTTTGAATAGTGAAAAGGTGCTCCTACGACTGCATCCCCATTTACTCTAAGGCCCCATAAAAGCGCTACATCCTCTAATGTAATAGTAGCCTCTCCTACTGGTAAATGAAATATATGAGTCTCCTGCCGCCATCACTCTACTAATGTAGTAATGAGAGCATGATCTACTTATATATGCCCAACTCGTCTAACTCCCCCAAAACCAGCACTATCCACTAACTCCATATTCTGCCTGAAAGTAGAGTGTGCTCCCAAAATGCAGAATTGTATCGTCTAAATACCAGTGGAGTCTCACAGGCACGCTAATCTCCAGACCATACCAATGAAGAACGGTGACTGGGCTGGAGAGATAATAAACCACCTACAAGAGGGTCGGGATAGATATCCACGTGCATGTGATCCATCCTACCTATTTAGAGTAAATCGAAACAATTAACGTAATACCTTGATCATATATATAAGCTACCCAGTGGGCATACATTCGAACATGTATAAGCTAGCCAAATGATCCCAAAACTTCAAGGAACAGAGTTAAATGAGTATGCACTTGATTTCTATTAAAATCCCTAGCAAACTATAGCATTTGATATATACTAGAAAATTCTATTTTGCAACACTCAAGATATTAGCAATTTGAGTAGCTTTTTACTCAAGAAAATGAATTCAACTTTTTCTCGAACTTTCCAACATCTAAAAAGTATAATATGTAATACAAATTCAATCCAAACTCTCTTTAAAAAATTGGATAAAAACTACACAAAAGGTAACTCCAAAATAGAGTACAACTTTAACAATAAATTGGCATCTCTAACATGATTGTTTTCTAAATAATATTCAATAAGAATCAAGCTTATTGCCCTAGAAGAATCAAAATGTTCAATCAGAATAATATTCAATCAAAATAATATTGGCATATTTAGCAATAAAGATGAATCAAAATATTTAAAAATTGGCATCTCTGGCATCAAAATAAATATTCAATAAGAATCAAGCAATAAAGTGCTAGTATGATTTCTTAGTAAATACCCTAATAATATTCAATCAAAATATCACAAGTTTAGGCCAAAAAGATCAAATAATTATACCAAAATGCTTGGCTTATCCTTGATGAAGAAACCTGCTGCCGGAATAGGGACGTCACCGGCGCAAATAGTCCGAGCTCGTTGCAAAAGAAGGGAGAAATTGGGAAGAAGAGGCGGAAATGAAAATCGCATCGCAGGGGAGGGTTAAGTAATGCGACCTCAAAAAAGGCCGCATTCTACTAATGCGACCTATTTGCCTTTCATTGGCTTCTCAGAACAATCTGTTGTCTTTATGATCGCATTTCTGTAATGCGACCTTATTTTATAAGGTCGCATTATAAAAATACGACCATGCTACATCCGGAATTCCAAAAATTACCGCCCCACTGTCGTAATATCGGCTCAAAACACCACCATTTAACGGAAATTCCGTTTGAATCATGTCATTCATAAAATTCTAGTTTATATAAATAATTCCTGACTAAGGTTAGAATCTTCAATGCTTAATTAAAAAGGTACCTGTGGTCATGATAGCTAATTTGATTGCAGAGGGAGTCCATGTGGGATGTTGCGATTTAACTATTGCAGTAGTTGCAGGTATATGAGGGCAAGCCATTGAAGTCCCTGAGAGTATGTTGAAGTGGGATATTCTTCCTTTTTCGGCTGTATTTCCATGCCATGCTGCCAGAATGCATACTCCTGGAGCTGCAATATCAGGCTGCAATCCAATTGGAACTAAAAATCAATTATTATCAATTAATTAATGTTGTTGAAGGCAAAAATATTGTGATGAGGTTTCTTATGTCGGGAAGTTGCTTGGTTTATGTATCAAAGCACACCCTTATGGAATGCAATAGGAAATGCTTTACCTTAAGGATGTTTGTAGTCTTGTACGTAGGGCCTCTCCCGGAGAAGCGTGCTACTGATGGAGCTGGCCTGTGTCCAGGTGCAGTTATTGTTGGTAAAATAGTTTCCGTTGGATTCCTTGAAAATGCCAATGTTTGCATTAGCAGAGAAATTCATTTATCCAAGCAATGATCTTGGAAGGAAATTTTAGAAATTTGAGATTCATTTACCTGGTTGAGTTCATGTAGGAAAGAATTGTTTCACCATCCTTCGAGTCGATTGCTGTCATTGGAGAACTATATATGGAAGGTACATTTCTCTCATTACCGTCTATCAATATCATTCCAATACCCCCCTTACTTAGTATTGCCTCAAGCTTCGATGTTGGTGTGTATTCCTCCGAATCATAATTTTCACAAATAACAGTCTTTCCTTTGACTTTGTTTGTGTCTAAGGAATCTGGTTCACAAGCTCTGAAACAATTAAGTGTACATTAGTTAAATATATATCTCACCAAAAGAATTAAAAACCAAGGAAAAAAAAAAAAATCAAGTGTTATGTTGTTGCACCTTGCTTCATCCTCAATGTATGAGTTGTTTATTGTTGAAAGGCTCGAGATTAAGGGGTACACCGGAGACTTTTGGATAATAGCTAGATTTATGGCTCCTCCCTGAGATTTATTCAGAAAAGAATTATATACTACACTGGAGACTTTTCACTACAAGAAAACAGAGAATTAGTGAGGGACAATTCTGTCGCTAATCCGTCACTAAATAAAATTAGCGACGGATTAGCGAGGGAATATTCCCCCGCTAATTTCTTCCTCGCAAAGGCAAAATTTTGCGACGGATTCCTTTCTATTTAGAAAGGGATCAGTGACGGATAATTTTAATAATTAATAAAAGGAAAATGTTGGGAATTTTCTGTCGCTAATCCCTCACTAATTTGCGAGGGATTAGCTACGGAATTTTTCTTTTTAATTTTACGGTTTAAATTATCCATCGCTAATCCCAAGCGAATTTGCGAGGGATTAGCAATAGAATTTTTCTTTTTAATTTTATAATTTAAATAATCCGTCGCTAATCCCAAGCGAATTTGCTAGGGATTAGCTATGGAATTTAATTTTAAATAAATGGTTGAATAATTCTGTCGCTAATCCCACGCAAATTAGTTAGGGATTAGCGACGGATAGTTAATTCGTTTCTAATCCCTCGCTAATAGCATGCGATTAGTGACAGAAAAACGTGGCTTTTGGCGAGGGATTAGCGGTTGAAGTTAATTTCCTTCTAATCCCTCATTAATCACTCGCTAGTACTGTATAATTTTAATATATTTATTAAAAATATTTTAAAAAATGCCCTGTATTTGAAGAAAATTCATCTATCAAAATAATGCAAAATTTAATTAAATTAAAAAAACCACCAAATAGTATAATTAATAGATATAATAATGACAAATATGAATAATACATAAAAATATTGTCTAAATGTCCTAAATAAATATAATAATGAAAACATATGAATAATATATAAAAATGTAGTGTATATATCCTAACTACGAAGCAGGAATCAGTGTGGATGCTGGAGCCGACGGAGGGGGTGGGGGTGGATCGAAAGGGTTTGACTGATGATCTGGATGTGAATCTGGAGGACTGATGACGAAGTCCTTCTCATCCTCAGTATCATCCTCCTGAACAGCTGGCATCGGCGGTGGCGGAGGTAAATTCAAATTTAGAGACATAAGTGTCAGGTACTCAGTCAAGCTCTGGCTGTGGCTCCGATATACCTATACCTGATGCTCAACCCTCTCCCGCCTCTTCCTCTCGGTGTGTAACTCTCTGCAGCTGGCTCACATGCAATGAGGTAGAAGAAGTCAATGACTCAGATGAAGTTGGCTGCTGTAACCTCTGTCTCACCCTTGAAGACTCGGAGTCCAATCCGTATACTCGTCCTTTCTTGTACGCTTTGTCATCCACCTCGATGAACATCGTCTTTCTCATCGGGCACCCTACTTGGTATGACCGTGCTCGTAGAATTAGTCTGGGAACCCGACTGCACATGACACTTAATAATAGCAGGAACAGTATCCTGTCGAATTTGGGATAAGAAAACACGCATAAAATATTTAAAATTAGCGATCAAAATATAAATAATATTAAACTTAAAAACGTATAAGATTGTGTATTCTTACTAACGTATGACGCGATTGATCACTGACATATTGGCCATTCCTCAACCCGTCCTGAAATATGTGAGTGTGTATGAAGAGGTCGATGTAACTGAAATTAGGACCTAACTGTCTCCGTTATCATTGTAACAAGAAAAAACTAGATGTTAGTTTTTATGATGGATTACGTGTGAAATAGCGGATAGATCGAACAGTAAAAATTTTTATACTTACCACCCGCTCCTCATGCTCAGTAAAAGAAATAGATCATTCTGTGTGGGACACCTCACCAGTGGATCTGTTCTGCTTAGCAGCGGAAGAGATACGCTGCCACCTATCGAACCTCCAATGCTCTGATAAAGTAGCCCAATGCTCTGAGGAAATCCACTTGGAGCAGCTACCCCCATGCTTCTTCTGAGCCTTGGACAATATGTTCGAAAGTCTAGCCTTACACTTCTTCTCCCAATTAGCCCGGATCTATGCGGCATGCTCGGGGCGCCAACAGAAGAAAGACTGCAAAATTAAAGTAACCGTTACAAGTAGTTATAAATAAGAAAACATATTAAAAATACTAAAAATACTATAAGTAATAATTACAAATCGGACTCACACTCCAAAGATCGAACCACATGTTCCGAACATCAATCGGAACCTGTGAGAAGGTAGCATAGGCTCCAGTGTAGTGGCGCTTAAAAATCTCAACAATCTACCTCACACATCGAACCAAATGTGTGAACTTGTTTCGAGAAAATAGATTTTGTAATATTAGACAAAGTTATAATTTTAAAAATTTAGAAAAGCGTATAATAAGTAATTATGTAATCGACTTACGAGTCACCAACTGGCTCAATCTGCAGTCGCGTATCGTCAGTAGGTGGAGCGCCAACTGTGGATCCTGAAGAACCTGGGATCAGGGTAGGGACCTGCTCTGATCAGGCCTTGTCTGGAGGCAATGGCTGTGGAGCAGATATACGTGGCGTGATGCTAGGGGACAGTGTCTCATCCGCCCTCGACGACTCACGAGTCGCTGACCGATCGTTGGGTGAGGCATCGGAAGCTATATGTATCTAGAATTATTTAAATACATAAAAATGGTCATATTTTGGGAGAAGAAAAAAATAATAAATTTAAAAGTATAAAGCAAAGTAAAACGCTTGTAATGTAACGATAGCAGAACTAATAATTATATCTATACATTAGTTAAACTTGGACCTAGTCTATGGACTTCTGTCATCATCGGATGAGTAGCCTTCCACATCGTCGTCAGTAGATGATCCTGTCTCCCATTCTTCTTCCTCGTCATCATTTTCATTTTTCGGTTGTGCTTCCTCCATCATTAAACCCGAATCCATAAAATCGATTATATCTCCAACACTGGACTCATCTGCTAATCTTCCAAAGTTGTCATCCTCAACACATACATTGATTGTTTGCGTATCATCTACTTTCTCCTCATATGGTGCCTCGACAACGGGTGCATCAATGACATGTCAAACTTTCATTTTACAAACAGCTACCCAATCATATTTTGGTCTTTTGCTCCCGGGTAGGATAGGAAATACACTTGAGTTGCTTGTTGAGCTAACACAAAGGGGTCATATTTTGGGTAATTCCTCTTGCAGTTGATGTCAACAAGTTTGTAGTGAGGATGAATTTTAACCCCCCGATTTAGCATTGGATCAAACCAATCACACTTGAATAGGACAATTTTTAATCAAGGAGTCCCAGGGAACTGAAGTTCGACAATCTCCTTCAACACTCCATAATAATCGTTGGCACTATCTCCGTCATTTTTAACACAAACTCCGCTATTAATTATTTTTTTCCGAATGGCCGATCATGTGTATGGAACCTAAAACCATTTATGAAATAGCTATGGAAGTATTTCACTTGTCTCGAAGGTCCTCAAGCCAAGCTTTTTAAGTGTTGTTCAGTCATTTGATTTTGTAGATCATGAACCTAGCAAAAAACAAAGTGTTAATGCACCTTCATTATCAATGTAATTTATTTTAAAGTCTTATTTTGGATGTGTTCAACTCACAAAAGTCCTAAACCATCCTACAAACTCCGATTCTATTCTCCTGTCAACTTCAGGGTCAGTTATACTCGACTCATACAATTGCAAGTCATTTTTGAATTTCCTAAAATGACCAAAATGAACACATAAGGATACTTGTTCAAATTATTGCCATATAAAATCCAGAAACATGCAAAATAGCGGTATACTTATGTAATGTATGGTTGAACTTCTTTACAGTTTAGGTATATGTAATTTGTGGCTGCCTTAAATTCATTTGGGGTAAGATATTTATTCTGAATACTTCCCAAAACCCTCCCTGGAATGGTGCATATAGACAACACAGTGTCACTTGAGTTTGTATCATGAACGCCCTCATCATTTCGATCCATAGCTGTATGTCGAGTCTGCACATGTGGCTCAAAATAATAGGAGAAGAATGTAGATACCTCTTCAACTAAGTAAGTATTGCAAATTGATCCCTCCACTCTCGCCTTATTTTTAACTTTGGTCTTCAAATGATATAAGAACTTAATGCATTTTTTACAGTTAGAACTGATTCACATAGTAGATGTATATATAGATATAATAATACACAATGATTTACTGCTCGAATGGATACATCCATCTATATTGAACAGGGCCATCAACCCTGACCTCGTATGGCAGGTGGACCATAAGGTGCTCCATCACGTCAAAGAAGCCGGGGTGGGAAGATCTTCTCCAATTTACAAATGAATAAAGCAATATTATCTTCCAATTGCTTCATATGAGTTGTGGAAAGTTTAGGAGAACATAAGACGCGGTAAAAGAGACTGACTTCAGTTAAAACATTTCAAATTGACACCGGAAGTAATTCTTTAAATGCAGTTGGAAATAACCTTTCCATAAACATATGGCAGTCATGGCTTTTCATACTCGATATTTTGAGCTCATTCAAATCAACACACCTGTTTAAATTCGAAGCATATCCATCCGGAAGTTGCAAATCTCTAACCCACTCAAGTAAAAGTCTCTTTTGTTCGGGTGTAATAGAGTATTTAGCCTTTGGCATTAATGTCCTCCCATCACCCAAGCCAATCACATATAATTCCTATCTATCACAATATTCCAACAGATCATGTCGCGCCTTCACATTGTCCTTTGTTTTTCCCTTTACATTCATGACTGTATTAAAGACATTATCAAACACATTTTTTTTTTTTTATTGTGCATCACATCTATGTTATGGCGAATTAAGTGTGTTCTCTAATATAGCAAATCCCAAAAGATACTCCTTTTGGCCCAGTTATGGTAGATGCCTCTGCCATCATCCCAACTAAGCTCTATAGCTGTCTCGGTTATTTTTGATAAATGGCACACTCTATCCCACATACCATCTTCAGAAGCGCGTTGTACAGGGTGTGCAGTCTCACGACCTTTATCCTTCCTGAAAGACCTAGCATCTCTTCTATATGGATGATCTAAAGGTAAGAAGTGCCGGTGGCAATCAAACCAAGAATGTTTACCTCTATTTTGCAAATGAAATGATTTTGTCTGCTCCATGCAATATGGACATGCTAATCTACCGGCTGTACTCTAACCACTTAGCATCCCATATGCCGGGAAATCATTTATTGTCCAAAGAAGTGCTGCTCGTACACAAAAGTTCTGTTTCTTTGAAATATCATATATAAAGACTCCATTGAACCACATCATCCTTAATTCATCTACCAAAGGTTGTAGATAGACATCAATTTTATGCTTCAGATTCTTAAGTCCCGGGACAATGACGGTAAAAAACATAAATGGATCCCTCATGCACATCGACGGAGGTAAATTATATGGAGTAACAATAACAGGCCAACAAGAGTATTGTTTCTCCGACATTCCAAATGGTGAAAATCCATTTGTGCATAACCCAAGATGCACATTACGAACTTCAGCTGCAAATTCAGGATGACTACGGTCGAAGTGTTTCCAAGCTTCACCATCGCGTGGATGGCTCATAACGTCCTCTTCTGGTTGACTCTCTGCATGCCATTTTATGGGCTCCCCTGTTGTGGAGGATGCAAACAGTCTCTGCAGTTTGGGTGTTAATGAGAAGTAATACATTTTCTTGAAAGGAACGTCTTTCTGTTGTTTGTCGTTTGCAACTTCCTTTTTCGCCATATATCTGCCATGTCCACAGAATTTGCAGTGCCTCCTAACACTGTCGTCCTTCCAGTAGAGCATGCATCCATTTGGGCAGACATCTATCTTCTGAACAGGTAGCCCTAGACCAGACACCAACTTCTTTATTTAATAGAAGTCATCCGGAAGCTTATTACTACTTGGTAATACCTCCTTGATCAATTTCATCACCTGATTAAAGCATTTCTCCGACACGTTATTTTTAGATTTAATATTCAAAAGCCGAGAAACAACTGATAACGTACTGTAATTCTTGCATCCATCCCATATAGGAGTTTCTGAAGCTCTCAGCATGTCATAAAATTAATTTCTACACATTCGGGTTAGGTGGTTCCTCAACATTCTCTGATGATGAAGGTTCAATTGGAAATTGATGTCCAACTGCATTAATCACCATATCTCGATACAGATTATTAGAGTTTGACTTGACTGCAGTCGTACAAGTGCCGGTTATTGCAGTTGGTGACGAATTAATGCCCTCACCATGACTAGTCCATCTTCGGTAATTAGCAACAAACCCAAATCTGTACAAGTGCAGCTCCACTTTATCTGGGGAAATGTACGCTTTGTTTTTACACTTTCCACATGGACACCTTATAACTGAGGTTGGACTAGTTGACAAACAATATGCAATGAATCGCTTGATCCCTTGTTCAAACTCAGATGTAATTCCTTTAATCCCCTGTACATGTCATCTGTACATTCAACTACGATCATCCATCTATATTTAGGCCATAACTATTTAGCTTATTAGCACTTGTATAATTCGAATGAAGAACAATGGTGATTGTGAAAGTCGAGGACCCTAATATACTTGTTATGAATTATGGAAGAAAGATTGAATAATGATATCGAAGAAATACTATCAACTATTGATTTGTGTATTCTAAATCCTTTAAAAAAGATTTGACAGAGTTTCCCTTATAACTTGAACGTTTTCTAGGCACAAGGCTACCTCAATTCATCCAACATTCATTGTCAAAAAACACACAATGCTAGAGTCATTAATCAATAAAATAAAATATTCTACACAAGGAAGCTAAACCTTTGAGACTACAATGCCAAACCAACAAGAAAAGAAAAGAATAGGGCGTCCACGGTATGAATAGTCAGTTGTGACAAGATATAGGTCCTTGATTTGAATACAAAAGGAATAAATGAAAGAATGACACTTTTTGGTGCTATATATCTGCTAAAATGACAATAAAGAAGACAGATACATAAAAACCTTGGAATCCATATATTTGTGTATATTGTTTAAAATACACTATTTTTGTGCAAATGTTGTTAGTGTATCCAAAAACTTGAAATAGTTGTGGTTTTGAGGTACTGAACTGAAATGCCTAAACATAAGCATTCCCTGAGATGTTAGGATGATTGTAGAACTGAATTTGGGAGGAGTTGTGATAAGATAAAAGCATGTGAATGGAAGGGTGGCTAAAACATTTTCAGTTGAGTCTCAACATGGATTAGAAAGGCTTGGATGGGGTAAGTTCTGTAGAAAAATGGAAAGATATAATTGGTGCAAAAGAATGAGCAAAACAGAGAATTCTGCTATGCTTTTGTAAACTATGTCTCATTTTTGGATTAAACTGTACAAAATGCCCATATATGGTGGAAATCCATGAACTAGACTTTGGAGATAAATGTCCTAGGAAGATTTTCGAACAAATTTGAAATGATTTGGATTTATGTATAGAAGGTTATGAATTTTCGGTGCTAGTTAGCTATAAATATTCATTATCCATTTTCTTCCAAAATTTAATACTACCCTTTGTTCTTGCCCTTCTTTTTACTTCTTTTTCTTCGCACCAAAACACATAAAATGAACTGAAAAATCACACCAAAATACTCTCAAACAGGTAAGAATCAATATGGAAAGAACATATGGAAATACACTAGGTAAGAATCAATAAGAATATCTTGGCATGCCACCTCAATTTTAAAAAAAAAAATAACAGAGTTTTCCTTATAACTTGAACGTTTTCCAAGCACAAAGTTACCACAATTCACACAACATGCATTGTAAAAAACTCACAAAACACAAATAACCTCAAAACATTTAATCAACAACACTAAATTTGAGGGTAATCACCCATTACCCATAGGGAGTGATCACCCATCACTCACGGGGAATGATCACCCATCACTCACGGGATTCTAAAGATGCAATTGGAGGGTTTTCTTATCTAAGAATAGCTCGTCTGTCCAAAACAATCAATGAAGAACTGTATGCTTAACCTGTGCGTAACAATAACATAAGATTACTGTAGAACAAATTATAAGTGTAATATAGTCTCAACATCAGATGGAACAAAATCTTAATTAGCTAAGTAAATAGAATGAGATTAAAAGGCATTATCCATCAGTAAACTTTTGAGTTCAAAAAGGCCAAATGAGACTAAAACAAAGGATTAAGTCCAAAAGAAGGTTTTCTAGGTAAATTATGGTTAAGTCCAAAATAAGGTTTTTCATCATAAGTCATTATCCATCATAAAATGATTTTTCAAAATATAGCATGCTTGAGTAGAGCATAATCATTTATGCTTCTTGGACAATTAGCACATATTTAATATATGGTGTATATCTTGATTTTTCAAAATATACCATTAGTAAACATTATACACAATTAGCACATATTTAACATGTCACACATAAATACACCATAATTTTAACTAATGGAATCAATATAAGCATTTGTTAGTTATACAAAAGTAAAACAATTCTGCATTTTCACTATCATGGCACACTTTTGTATTTTAGCCATAACTTTTTATTTACAAGTTTGATTAACCTCAAATTTGTGCCAAAATACTCCTAAGATCCTTGGCTACAAAATTATGAAGTCTTTTCTGGATCGATGTTGAATCAGCAGAAAACTACTCGGAGCAAAACATAAAAAATTCTCTATATAACAAAGCATTATCTTACTAAATTCACACTCCATATATTCCAACTTCATTTTACTACTTATATCTCATTTGATTCATTTCCCTACTCATGTTAACCACAACAAAAACCGGCTGCTTAGAATAACAACCATCAAGCTTTGATTTTATGTAATAATTACATACTTTAATTCATTTTCTTTCTTCCTTCATTTAGTCATGATTTCAACCATGAATATCCTTCCATCACTCCTCCAAAACATCATATAATAGCACAAAAATCACACCAAAGCCATTCACAAGTTCACCAACACACAAATCTCCAACAAAATCATATCACTACATTGTAACATATCAAGTACTACAAAGCTATTCACATATTTATAATTCACTATTAAACATGCATCACAATACATCTCATTTGATTCACTTCACTACTCATGTTAACATCATAAAACCATCCTAATTACAGCCATGATGAAAGCAGAAAATCCCATAATTACCATGACTAAAACTGGTTGCTTAGAATAATAACCATCAATTTTTAAAAAAAAATTGACAAAGTTTCCCTTATAACTTGAACATTTTCTAGGCACAAGGCCACCTCAATTCAACAATAGAAAACAACTCAATATTTATTCAATCAAGAAGACTTTAGAAAAACACAATAGGACAAAAATAAGTATTACTCAAATGATGTGGGAATTTACTCATAGGTGCTTATGTGAACATTTATTAGCAATATCCATTTATAAGTATAGTTTCAATAGAGAAACTTAATAAATCTCAAATGATATTTCAAGTAAAAAACATACATTCCAATGTCATGAGCAATGCCAAGGCCAAACAACCTAAAATAATTTGTGCCAGAGTATCTGATATCTTGACAATACTCAATTATTTCTACAATACTCTTTACCATTTTGTAAGAGAACACCTGAGATGAAAATCAAATTAAGCTAGTAATGGCACACTTATACATTTTGAATTTCATAATAGTTTTTTGCATTTTCTTTTCAAAATTCCAATCCTTGAAGCTAGTATTTTGACTAAAACAAGGTAATGCATTTGTACAACTTAAAACTAACACTAGGATCAAACAAGCAAGTTTTAGATAATCTTGTTAACATAAAAAACCATCATTCAGTACACAAATCTAGAATTAAATTCAAGATAAGGTCTTTTTCTCCCCTTCTTATTGTTAATGCAAAATGAATGCAGCAATCTCATAGCAATATCATGATATTTCCATCTCTTTTAAAAACCAGAATTTCATACACCAAAACATAATACAGTCAACCATAAAACTCCTACTCATCACATTGAAACTAAATGGCTACAATTCATGCTTGTTCTGGGGTAAAATAAGATTTTCAAATGACATTCTCAAAATAGTAACAAATATCCTCGTTTACCTCCAAAATAACCATGCTACAAACCAAATCCCTAACATATATTCAAAACTAATAATATGCCGAAAATAGAGCATATGCAAGAAAAATAAGCTTTTACATAGCGGCCCCGCACTGCTATACTCGGCAGTGCATTAGCCCAAATTTTCAAGCTAAAAACTCCTTTTAAACCAATCTAATTGCACAAGAATGACTCCATTTCATTTCCTCACTTCAGGTATAATCAAAACCAAGAAAGAAATGTGCATAAAATGGGGTATATATAGTTCAGAATTAGAATTAAAACCAGATCATTAAAACTGCATGCAATTTGCAACATCAGTTTATCCTTTCAATTTCTACCAAATCCACAGTCTTCTATACCGTCCCAATTCCTTCTTAAACCCTTCTTTTAACATTATACTAGAAGTACCAAGGCAAAACTAGCAAACTCATTGACTTTTAGTTCAAAGTCAGTGTTTTCTAATATAAAATTCCAAAAGCAACACAGGAGGACACTCAAAGAAATTGGACACCAAAATAGTGCATATAATCAGGAAACCTTCATTTGAACCTTTTGTTTTGTAGGTTTCTGATTTGAAACAACTTTCAAGGACCTTTACCAACAAATATTTCCGCATTATCGCGCCTAACTGAGCTGTAACAATTGGATCCTAAATACATCTATTCTTATCATTTGAAGCAATATTCATCCTTTTAGTTTACTCCATCAGTAATTTGTTTGTCTTATGATGAACTCATACAGTGCTATAAGTGGCTTGGCCTAAAGTCCGGGTGGTTCTTTCTTTCCAAATATGTCAAATGCTATATATCTGCGGAGCTTGTAAGTTTTCACATGCTAATGAAAATGTGCATCTATAATTCATGCTCATGGTTCTCTACATTGTCTATTCTTATAATAAGAGTTATCAAATTTGTCTCAGGACATTGAGGAAATGTTCATTGAGTGGTAAAATTCCTGATTATATCTGGCAGTTGCCGTTTCTTACATATCTGGAAGATGCTAACTATTTTGTTTGGGGAGGTGCCTAATCTTTAAAATTTGACAAACCTTCAAGTTCTTGATTTGGAAGATAACAAATTTGGACCTCATCTTCCAAGTCTACCAACTAAGTTGATTTCATTGGTGCTCAGAAAGAATCATCAAACAGCTCTAAGTAATAACAGAGATAATAAACCTATGAAGAAATCAACAGAAACGCAATTAGAAATCAACACAAACTTATGCAGTCCACAGCTTGCTAAAGTCCACAGCTTGATGAAGGTCATCGGTGGCAGTCGTCCGAGAGGCGCAGGGCGGCAGTCGACCACAACTTGATGAAGGTCACCAATAGTTCGATGGTGGGGGGAATTGCTACTTTCATTTGGTGCGTCTTTTGGTGGTAGGAAAGGCAATGAGAAGGTAAGGTCGCTGGCGAAATTGGAAGGGATTAGAGAGGAATAGCCGGAGAAGACAGAGAAAAAGGGAAAGAGCACAACGAAAGGGAAGACAGAAATGGGGTGTTATAGTCGTTAGGCTTTGCGAGGGAATTTCCGTTGCTAATCCCTCTCTATTAGCGAGGGATTTGCGACGGTTAAATAAATAAATAAATAAAATCCCTTGCTAATCACTCGCAAATTTGCGTGCGATTGGCGACGGACATTTTCAACGATGGATTAGCGAGGGTCATCTTCAACAGATTTTTTAGTTCCTTTCTGATCCCTCGCTAATTGCATTTCATTAGAAAGGGATTAGCGACGGATTTTTTGAATTTCAGATTCCGCTTAAAATTTTCTCTTGGTTTCAAGTTATAAGTTTTGTATCCCTTGCTAATACATCTCAAATCCTTCACTGTTAATTTTCGTCGCTAATCCGTCGCTATTTAGCAACGGATATAAAATTTTCCCCACTTTTTTCAATACTCAACTGGGAAAACATGTTTATTTCTATCAACACTTAGCTACGGATTAAGAGTATAAAATATTTCGCCAGTGAACAATTTTAAATAATCATCATGGTATTTATTTAGGTTTAATTAACATCGATCTTGTTACGCTTACTAATATATGAAAAGTTAAATTAGTATTGACGTGTTTTCATATCCCAAAATTGTATTTATTACCCTAATCAAATATACTAAAATGTAATATATAGAACTTCGATTATACACATAAACTACATATAGTAATTAAATGTGTGTTCATATTTGCATAATTATACATCAACCATATGATCGATACATCAAATATATATATATATATATATATGTGTGTGTGTGTGTGTGTGTGTGTGTGTGTGTGTGTGTGTGTGTAAAGTGATAAATGTATTATATATATACTTCACACGATGAATTTGTATAGAGGTATAATGTATGCATATCATTTAATTGTAATCTATACTTTGTAACTTGCCGATGGTAAGTACACACACACACACACACACACACATATTTTGAATGCAAATACAATAGTTATAATTCAACAATTAATAAAGAATTAAGTATTTGTAAGGATAGTACATAAAAAAATTTACCACACACAAAAGTATCATGAGGAAAAGGTTTGAGAATTCGCAAAATGGGAAATCTCTCGCAAATCCCTTAGAAATTAGTGAGTGATTAGTGATGGAAGTTTTCAACGACGGATTAGCGAGGGATTATTAAATCCCTCGCTACTACAACTCTAATCCATCGCAAATCAGGCAATGAATTGCGACGGATATTTCGGTCGCTATTTCCTCGCAAATTAGCGTTGGATTAGCTTGAGTCTAGTTGCAAATCCGAAACTAAAAATTTACAAACAATATTAAGTAAAAATAAAATATTCGTCGCAAGTCCCAATCAAATTAGCGACAGATTAGAATGGGATTTCTTTATCCCTCGCTAATTTAAAAGGGTTTAATCTTAACGCTGATCCATCGCTAATCAACTACGGATTAGCGACGGAAAGTCAATCCGTGTACCAAACTCATTATTCCCTTGCTAATCCCTCGCAGATTTAGTGAGGGATTATTCCTTCGCTAATTTCTCTCGCTAATACCTGCCTTTCTTGTAGTGTTTGTAGTATCATTTACAAGGGTTGAATACTGCATGTGCATGATTCCATACTCTCAACGTATCGTTCTCACCTAATGATAAAGCTCGGTATTTCAACTTTCGAAAACCATTAAATTAAGAGCTACTTCAGGAACTATACTAACACAGTTTGCTTATGTATTGTGTCCTATATGTGGGTACCAAAGATCGTCTAGTTTTTGTTTTGATATGATGGAGAATATCAGTTAATACCTTAATCACTTTGTTTCCGCCTAGGACAACATTTGACTCGAAGTCGCGATCAATGGAGGTGGCAGCAACAGTAAGAATCCAGGGAGCAATATTAACAACTGAGCCCTCCTCACCTTCACCATTCCCTGCCGAGCACACCACAAGTACACCTTTTTCAGTTGCATGAAATGCTCCAATAGCGATTGGATCGGTCGAGAACAGTCCCTCATCTTGAGATGAACCCAGAGACAGTGATAACAGATCAACTCCATCAGCAGTGGCATCATCAAATGCTTTTAACAGATGGGATCCTCGACATCCATAGTCATCACAAACACGACATGTAGCAATTCTGGACCCAGGTGAGCCACCTTTAGCAGTGCCTTGAGCTAGGCCATTATAGGATGCTCCTTCTATGGGATTTCCTGCTGCAATGGCAGCGACATGAGTACCATGCCCTTGTAAATCCCTAGCCGAACGACTTGCACTAGATGAAGATTCAGGGTCCGCATAATACCTAGCTCCAATCAATTTCCTGATGCAAGTTGTAGGTTGAATTCTGCTCTAGGGCACAATAATTTGCACAGCCTATGAATATTTCAAAGCTGAATCGACGGTGAAAAACAGAATATCCCAAACGGACCTTCAAATTGGTTGAATTTTGTTAGATGAAGCAGTTTGGATTAATTCGAGACAACCAATTCATCCAAAACCATGATTGAGTCTTATTAAATAGATTTGAAATGATACACATCAAATCCAATGAATTTTTTAGTGGCACAAGTTGAGACTTTCTAACAAATGGTTTGGGATTTCCATCATAATTATAAAATATAAAGTTTTCTTTTCTTTATAGCAGCATTAATACATTTGTATTTTATTCGTTGTGTAATTTTTACTAATAATATAATTTTTATAGATCTCTTTATCTATCTATAGAAAAGACTGACTTTCACAACTTAAAAAAGAAAAAAAAAAGGCCAAATGAAGTTAATAGAATTAATTAAGCTTTTTACTAATTGAACTACTATGTAATCATAAAAATCTAATGATGCCATGGATCTAAACATGCATTCAATAATATCTAAACTCTAATATTTAAAAAAACAAAAGACTAAACCCATGGAAGGAATTCAAAATTCAGTCAAATTACTACTCATATTTGGGACCCTCATAAAAATTGAAAAATACATTTTTATTAGTATTTTTAAAATTATATTTTGAGCCCAAAAAGTGCCCAAATTTGTGAAATAATCCCTAAATTTTTGGAATTCCACAAAATGATTAGAAGCACTTGTCGTTACTCTTGGCAATCAAAGCAATAATATACAAATAGAATTGTGCTAATGTAGCTTCTCAGGCAATAAAATATTCGTTATATATGGCCACGTCCTTCACCGCTTTCTCTTCACATAATGTAGGATTTCCATCCAAAAAAAAAAAAAATACAGAAAAATGTGTATTACTCTCTCCGTTCCATAATATAAGTCGTTTAAAGTTACTTTTGCTGTCCCAAATTATAAGTCGTTGGAGATTTTTCAAGAAGGTTTTGAAGCTGCTTTTACATTTTTGTCCTTATTTATTATTCTCTTTCCCTCTCATTCTCTTTCCTCTCTTTTCTTGTTTCCAAAACATTTAAATTGAGGTGTTTTAGGAAGAAAAAACATAAAATCACATTGATTTTAAAAATCTTAATACGTGTGAAATTAAGTCAAACGACTTATATTTTGGGACGGAGGGAATATAATTAAAGCCGTGTGTGCGCCTCCGAAATGAAACAAAAATGCTTTTGGAAATGGTCGGGCGTGTGGCATACCTTGTGGGATTGGATGAGGGTGCGATGTGAATGGATTGGAGTTAATTTATCTGTATTGGAACCCATTTTTATATCACTCACGTCGTTTTTAAGTTTCTTGTGGACCTCCTTTTTTTTTTTTTTGGAAATGGAGGTTAGGTGATATACCTGTTGCAGTTGGAAGGATGGAAAGCATGGCCGGCCATACAAGTTCCCTTCCACCTTGATGGAATCGGACCCATACCTTCATCGTTGAAGCTTTTTGATTCAGGCCAAATCCCTGCAATATTAACAATTCAAATGATGCATATTATAAGAATTCTGTACAACCTTTCTGTTATGTTATAACCTGTGTCCAAGATGCCAATTATGGTGTCCACTCCTCCATGGGATGAGGAATTTGATCTTGGGCTTAATCCCGCTGCTAAATCAGTTTGATACAAAAAATCCCATGAACGTGTTGTGTGGAGTTGTAAGATTGGATCTGGGAAAACTGAGACAACTCCAGGCATTTGAGCAATTGATCGTGCCTTTTTCTCTGATAAACGAGCTGCAAATCCTGAGAAACCATTTTTGTAGCTGTGTATGACTTTGTTCTTCTCCCCAAAACATTTGACCATAAAAATCACAAAACTACATAAAATTCTGCTTTAACAAAAAAAAAAAAAGACACAATATTTTCTTCACATTAAGTAGTAGGCAATTGCCTGTATAGCACAGAATCCGTTTCTTTCTTTACCTTGTTGCCAAATAGCTTAAAAGCAGATCATGATCAGATTTTGGTGAGGCTGCTCCCGTGTAGACAATATAAATGCCATCATCTTCCAGTTGAGTTGCCTTAGATTCTGTTTGGGATGAAGCAGTTCATCTTTAATCTTACACTGAATCGAGTTTCTAGTTATAAAGTGTCGAGAATGGTAATTGAGAATTTGAAGTTGGCGGCTTTGTGGGCACTGGACAATCCACTTAAAAATACTTATCTAAACTCCACGTTCAAGAGCACAATATTGAAAAATGATGGGATAGGAGAAAATAGTGATCAGATTGGAGCTCCAGAGTGAATAAAATAATACTTTTTTTTTTGACAAATAATTATTTTAAACAATAACATATTTATTTTGTTGTAGTAAAAAAGAAAATAAAGTGTAAGAAAGGCCATAAAAATCGAATAATCACCCGTAAGATTAAAGAAAGATTTTATAAAGAAAAATCGCTATTGAAAGAAGAAAATTAGAAAGTAATTGACAGGGCGTACCTTGAAGGGGAGCTTCTTCCTACCTTTGAAGTCTTTTATAGCTTTTTCCCCTCTAACGGCTTTTCCGAAGGGTTTATAATTTTAATTTTTTAAAGTTCCAAAAACAAAATTTTGTGTTTATTTTTTGTCTTTAACACCATTAACGCGTCAAAGTTTGATATACATATAGCACACATGTATCATATAATTAAAAGGTGAAGGGACACAATAAAAAATATTCAAAATAGTAAGATTGTAAATGAATGTAATATTCAATAACTCATATATCATTATATATATATATATATATATATATATATATATATATATATATATATTTTGTTAAATACAATTCTATCTATCTTCATCCCTTTAAATTTATCAAATGCGGAACTAAGATTTTTACCCTTCATCTTTATTCATTAGAATCTATCAACTGAAAAACTAAGTTTCTTGCCTGAGAGGACTGTGGGCTGCATGTCAAAGGTATTTACCACATGTGAATGCTACTTAAAACTATTAATTTGAGATAAAAGTTCAACAGGATACGAGAGAGGACACGAGCGCGCTAGTGCATGGTAAGGAAAAATCAGTCCGATCGACAACTATAATCGAATCATAATGTAATTAAATATTTTTTAATATTATTTAATATTATATATATTAAAAAATAAAAATAAATAAAAATATAAACAAGTTCTCTTAAAATTAATAGATTTTAAATAAGAATAATATAATTATTTGTTAAAAATGTCTAAAATATAAAAATAAATTTATTTTTTTAAAAAAATTCAAATTGACCGATTTTAATCGATTATTAACCGATTTCTTTATTATTGACTTATAGTATATAGTCGGATCGAATCAATAAATCGATTTCAATTTAACCAGTTCGGTCCGATTTTCAGAACCAAGATAGTAAATGCTCTTGTTCTTGTTCCATTTTTTAAACTAAAATTGATGACTATATTTATTTAGAGGTTAGAATTTTAAATTTATATTTTTTTTCCACCCTCTCAACTAAACTGATCCTATCGTGCTTAAGTCCGTCGGACTTTTATCGCCATTGTGACAAAGACGAAAATAAATATAAAATTTTAAATAAAAAATAAAATTATAAAATAAATATATTAGAGACTAAAATGCCTATTTGTCCTTTTCGTTTTCAAAACGTTAACTTATCCGCAAAAAGTTGGGGGAGTTGTTGGTCGATCGCGGGGTTTACATACTGCACATTGATTACCAGACATTTGTAAGATGGATTTGCCCTGAATCCCTATATAGATATGGATAAGTTGAAAACTTAAAAGAATTGTATTGAAAAATTATTTTAAATATTACAATAATACAAGTCACGTGTACAATACCAATATATACACATATTTAGACCTCTTAACATTGTAATATTCGTTTGCATTTCAAGTGAATTATTAAATATTTATGTGATGAATTTGTCCCAAATTCTTGCATAGATATAAGTAAATTGAAAATCTAAAAGGATTGTATACGTAAAAAATATTTAAATATCATGACAGTATAAATCACGTGTACAGCATGATACTAAACATACTTGCATAGATTTGGGCAGGGTTAGCCTTTAAAAAAAAAAAAAAGAAAAAATATTAACAAAGCCGGAGCCAGATGAGTATTTCAAAATTATCCACCGAAATACAAACATTTTAATTCCTATTCAATTCTTTTCTTCAGTAAGAATTCAGTAAAGAAAGACCATCCATTATGAAGTAATTTTCAACTAGCGTTTTCATCATCATCATCATCATCAACAACAACAACAACAACAACAACAACAACAACAACAACAATAATAATAATATGAATATATTAGTGGAAGTTCCACTAATTATGGATTTATGTGAACTATTAGAGAATTAGTGAAAACTCAACTAATTAGTGGAAATTCTACTAATTATGGATTTTTATGGATGTTCACCCTTTAATGGAGATACCACTAATTAAAATTAGTGGAAGATTATGTATTCCACTAATTAAGAGCTCTATAAATAGAGTTATTCTCTAAACTTGAAAAACACCATCATTTTGTAAAAAGAATTGTGAAAATTGTGAGAGAAAAGAAAGAGAGAAGTTTGAAGAAATTCTTGTGTAAAAAATAGTTAGAGTTTTCTTAGTGTGTAGTGTGTAAATTTTATTCTAACACTACCTTCTTAGTGTGTAGTGTGTAGATTTTATTCTAACACTACCCAAATTTTATAATACGTTATCAGTACGAGTCTCTGCCGTTATCAAAGTCAGAAGATAGGTACGCATTTATTGATCCCTATGGCTAACCTTACTAGCCCTTGATTCCTCTAAGGTGACCAGGGATCAAATCCTAGATTTGTCACATTCTTCCCACTTTTTTTTAATTATTTTTTTAAATAAGGAGCATGCTAGATCGACATATAAGGAGCATGCTGGATCGACATGCTTATGTGTTAACCAAATTAAACTTTGAGAATACGTGAAAACGGATCATACCTTTAATATGATTTTTGAAGTCTTTAGCCTTCTGATAATGTTTTACTAATCGTATTTTTTCCCCTCTTTGTTGAGGATGAACTCACAAAAATTGACAGAAAAACCTAGAGAATAATAACGATGTTTCTCACGTATCACGAAATAGAGTCATAAACCAATTTGTATAAATAACTCTATCTCAAAATACGAATCCTGATAGAATAAGAAAAGTATAGTTGGATACAACTATTTCCATTTATCCTATTCCATCTAAAATACGATTTTTCTACAACTTTCATTAATAAATTATAAACAAATTATAATTTATTATTATCCCATAATTAGGAGCCAATGAAGGGACCTGACCGGATACAATTGGACTAAGCTCCAATAAATTAGTTTGTCAATAAAAATAATTTATTAATTACGTTCCACTCTACTAAAAGAACGTAATTGCACTCTTAGTCTAATCGCAGTTACTGGAGTTAATAATTATATCCATTAATTGATCGATCCAACAAATTACCCCCGTTGATCAATATAATACTTTGAATGAGGTAGTATGACCACAGTGCCCCTCATTCAAAACTTCAATTTTGATCTTCAATTTAACAGTAGCATGTGATCACGTCACACTTACAAAATGAATTTAATAGACACTATTGAATTGCTGAACTCAGATTTAACTGTCTCTTAGAAGAACTTATGAGGAAATGATCTTGCCTATTAAAGGTGACGGATTTCATATTGCATAACAATTTTTTCATATTTATTTCACTTTAATTCCCAAGATGCCAAGATATTGATTATTAAATTAATCTCACTCTTTGGCAACTCAAAGAACTTCAAGTTAGTCAATATAAATAATTGTTTGCTCAGGGTTAAGGTGTTATGTACGACAATCTTTTAATATTTTATTTGTATGGTCTATTCCATAAATAAATATTGATGGTCCATCCAATACATCAAAATATATCCTTAATTTTATTACCAAAGTCAAAGACATATTTCAATAAAATTAAGACGATCTTCTAAAATAAATTGCCCGAATTTATTTTAGATCGCGGATAATTTATTTCAAATTAAATTATAAATCAAATTTTTCTGTATTTAACAAATAAACACTTGATTTATAATATTTAAATAATTCGTGAGCAAACAGGCTTATACAAAATTCATATATATAAATATATAAAGACATACTTTATTTAATTTCAAAATACAAATATTATATTTACTCGATGGGCATATCTAACCCATAGGACAAAGCAATTGTATCCTAAAGTAGAATTCACCGCTTAACTTGCATCAGGAAATTGATTGGAGCAAGGTACTATGCAGACCCTGAATCTTCATCTAGAACAGCTCGTTCGGCTAGGGATCTAGACGGCCATGGTACTCATGTTAAAGCCATTGCAGCAGGAAACCCCATCGAAGGAGCATCCTATAATTCGAAGGAGCATGCTATAATGGCCTAGCCCAAGGCACTGCAAAGGGTGGTTCGCCAGGCTCCAGAATTGCTGTATATCGTGTTTGTGATAAATATGGATGTCGAGGATCCGATATCAGGCTCCAATTGATGATGCCATTGACGCTGGAGTTGATGTGCTATCACTGTCTCTGGGCTCATCTCAAGATAACGGAGAGTTCTCGACCGATCCTATTGCTATTGGAGTATTTCATGCTAATGAAAAAGGTATACTTGTTGTATGTTCTGCCGGGAATGGTGGAGGTGTGAGGGAATCAGTTGTTAACATTGCTCCTTGGATGCTTACTGCTGCTGCCACAACCATTGATCGTGATTTCGAGTCAAATGTTCTCCTTGGTGGAAACGAGGTGATTAAGGTATGAATTCTTCGTTATCATACCAAAATATTGCCCTTGGAAATATTCATTATATGAATTAATTATTATTGCCGTAGTAATTCTTGAAATAGTTTTAGAAAAGTTGAAATTTCAACGATTACAATTAGAGTTTGGAATTGCACACGCACACACACACATATTATTATTATTATTATTATTATTATTATTATTATTATTATTATTATTATTATTATTATTATTATTATTATTATTATTATTATTATTATTATTATTATTATTATTATTATTATTATTATTATTATTATTATTATTATTATTATTATTATTATTATTATTATTATTATTATTATTATTATTATTATTATTATTATTATTATTATTATTATTATTATTATTATTATTATTATTATTATCACAAGGGGTATTCAACACTCTTGAATTAAATTCGGTTTAGAATTCTAGAATTCTTTTAACAGTCTTTTTTTTTTTTTTGGAATAATCTTAGGGAGGAGCCATAAATCTAGCCAATATTCAAAAGTCTCCAGCATTCCCCTTGATTTCGGGACTTTCAGCAACAAACAACTCCTACATTGAGGGTGAAGCCAGGTGCAACAACATAACGCTTGATTTTTTTTTTCCTTCGTCTTTAATTCTTTTGGTGAGATGTATTAAACTAATGTACACTTAATTGTTTCAGGGCTTGTGAACCAGATTCCTTAGATACAAACAAAGCCAAAGGAAAGATTGTTGTTTGTGAAAATTGTGATTGGGAGGAATACACTCCAACATCGAAGCTTGAGGCAAAAATAAGTAAGGGGGTAGTGGAATGATATTGATTGACGGTAATGAGAGAAATGTACCTTCCATATATAGTTCTCCAATGACAGCAATCGACTCGGAGGATGGTGAAACAATACTTTTCTACATGAACTCAACCAGGTAAATGAATCTCAAATTTCTAAAATTTCCTGCCAAGTTCATTTCTTGGATAAATGAATTTCTCTGCTAATGCAAACATTGGAATTTTCAAGGAATTCAACAGCAACTATTTTACCAACAATAACTGCACCCGGACACAGGCCAGCTCCATCAGTAGCACGCTTCTCCGGGAGAGGCCCTACGTACAAGACTACAAACATCCTTAAGGTAAAGCATTTCCTATTGCATTCCATAGGGGGGGTGCTTTGATACATAAACCAAGCAACTTCCCGACATAAGAAACCTCATCGCAATATTTTTGCCTTCAGCAACATTAATTAATTGATAGTAATTGTTTTTTAGTTCCAATTGGATTGCAGCCTGATATTGCAGCTCCAGGAGTATGCATTCTGGCAGCATGGCGTGGAAATACAACCGAAAAAGGTAGAACATCCCACTTCAACGTACTCTCAGGGACTTCAATGGCTTGCCCTCATGTATCTGCAATTGCTGCAATAGTTAAATTGCAACATCCCACATGGACTCCCTCTGCAATCAAATTAGCTATCATAACCACAGGTACCTTTTTATTTAAGTATAAAATATTCTAATTTTAGTTAGAAGTTATATACATTTTTTTGAGAGATAAATACGTAAAATATTCAATTTTTACAAATGACATATGTTAAATATAATTCTCTGTACACCCACAGCGGAACTTGATTTTTTGTTCATCCACAGGTATTCAGACAAATAATATGAAGACCCCAATAAAGAATAACAATGATTCACCATCCACTCCACACGATATTGGTGCAGGACAAGTTAGTGCATTAGGTCCATTACAACCAGGCCTCGTTTATGACATGGAAGACATCGACTACTTGAAATTTCTTTGCTACAGAGGCTATAACATTTCCACGATAAAACTCATATCCTCATCTGTTCCTAGTAAATTTTCCTGCCCAAGCAATTCAAGCATTGATCTAGTCTCCAACTTGAACTACCCATCAGTAACTGTCTCAGTTCTCTATCTCGTTGATAAAAAGAATGTTGAAGTTACAAGAACAGTTACAAATGTTGGTGAGGATGAATCAGTTTACACGGCAAATCTAGATACTCCAACCGGGTTGAAAGTCCAAGTCACTCCGAAACAGTTGTACTTCACCAAAAACAAGAAGAGACTAAGTCATACATTAAACTTTAGACTTACAAAACAGTATATAGGAGCTTTATTTGGCTGAATTACACATGGACAAATGGAAAGTTTAAAGTCCGAAGCCCTTTTGTAGTAGACTAATTCTTAGATTTGAGTTATTACTTGGTTATTCTTCAAATGCAAGACCGTCTCATGATGAGAGAAAAGATATTCCAATATTTTGAGTCCAAAGCATTTCTAAAGTAGAAAATCGTAAAAATATTGATATTCATTTCTGTTTCGTCAAAATTTAAATTCTACTTACATAAAATAAATTGAGAACTCTTAGTAGCACTGATTGTCTTATCATTTCTAATATCTCCAATTGCTGTTGCAGATATTAAAACTGAGCTTGAGCCTAGTTGCTTCTTTTGGAAATTTAAGTGCGGAAAAAATTAAGAAGAGAAAAGGAGGATTTTGCCCCTCTTCAATCCACAAATATAGAACGAAAGATTTTTTTTTTCTTTTAATCCACCCTTTGGTGGTTGAATAAACAAACAAACAAACAAACAAACTAAGTCTTAATCCCAAGTAATGGAGGTTTATTTTTATTGTTTGAGAGGTTCTTTGGTGGTTGAATATAAAAAAAAAAAAAAAAAATCTGTTCTAACCTCTCAAACAATAATAACAAACCTTTCAATTCTCTTCTTTTCTCTTCTATCACGAAGTAGCAGACTCATAGTGAGGAAAGTGTGAATTCATGAACCCCAGTGGCTGCTGCGTATGGATTATTTTGAGAAAAAACCATTAAGGAAAGCATCGTTAACATCCAGACGATTGACTTGCCACAAAGGAGACAACAAGAGTTAGGATAATTGGTATAGTAATCTACAGCTTAACAACTAGAGTAAAATTTTGATCCTGCAGGTTGACAAGAAGATGGAAATGGTAGAAGGGAACAAGTTGTATTGTAGAGGAGCACACGTATTCATCGATCAGTCATAGGTTGGTGCCAGTGAGGAACTCTAAAAGCATTTGAAATAGACCAAGGAAAAGTAGAAGATACTAGAGTAATAGAAAGAGCTCTTGTATTAATGAGATCAATTCGAGGCCTGTGTTTAAAATGCCCAATCCCTTTCGAGATCCTCGATCAAACATATTGGTAATTTCATAGTTTAGGCTAAGAGAAAGGAAAATAAAAAATTATGCATATTAGAACACACATTAAAAAAAAAACTTATTAAAAAATTGCACTCAATTTTCATGGAAATTCCAGAAAATGGTGCTATTTTTGCATCAAATTTCGACAGAGGAGCAGCTGGAATCGGGATTCCGTTTATAGTAAGGTCGCATTTTGGGAATGCGACCAATTAACTAGAGGTCGCATTCAAGGAATGCGACCTTAACCCGATTTCTTTTTTTTTTTTTTAGAATGGCCGAGTTTGAGATCGCAATCAGAAGTTCTGGTCGCATGCATGGAATGCGACCTGTAGGTTGCATTATATCCACCATTCTTCCCCGCGTCGTCGTTCCTGTGCAAAAACTCAGCAAATATTCAGTGCACTCGCCCCTCTCCCTGCCCGTCCCCTCTTCATCGGAAAGCATTCGCCGCCGATTGCCCTTCCCTGCAGACATCAAAGCCTGCGGACATTCAACCAATTTTTGCACTCCCTTCTTAAAGCTGTCATCAGTAAGCACATATCCTTTTCTAATCTATAGTGCTTGCACATTCTTTTTCATTTATTTACTGAGAAGCATTTGTTTTTTATGTCACTTAACACTCTATGTTTATGCAATATTTAGGTTTTGAATCTTTAGATTGATTTATAAGTTTATGTCATTATCCTTAATGATTAGGATATGTGCTTACTGTTAACAACTCAATTTCATCATTCAACCATCAACTCCCTTCTTAAAGCCGTTTCAATGATGTATACAGACATCAAAGCCTTGGAACCAAAACTACTTCGAAGCTAAGTGAACTAAAAGCTAAAATGTTTGACTGAAAATTACTGTGTGTTGATTGGTTAAACTAATTTGCTGCAAGTTGAAAATTACTAAAATAATCTAGACCCTAAATGCTAGATAAACAAACACGCGGCTATTACAGGACTGAATATTTATTACAAACCACTAAAAATAGTTTCAACTTTATTACATATGTGAATTTTCAAATTCTCTTGGTCTTTTTTTTTTTTTTTTGCATTTTACATCACTTAGAATTTAGAAAAACTAAGCCCTAAAGTCTCTTGCTTGCCTCATCCCAATTGTTGTTACCAGCTTGAATGCAGTAATGGTAGTTATTTGATTTGCAAATGAAAGATCTGAAAAATGAGCCCCATTTTCTCCATTCTTGTTTTGGAACTATAATTGAATGTCTTTAGTTACAAAAGGAAAAACTCATCTTCAATAAGGTTAGAAATGTAGACTTTTGTTTTATGCTTTGTGTCAAATATGACTTAAGTAATGCAGAGATCTTGTGAAGAATTAGGAGAGTTATCTTTAGATTGACTCATTTTTGAATGAGATAAATCAGAGGTACTGGAATTATTAGCTGGGAACTAAATAAGGAAAAAATAGAGAATCATAGATTTGATACTGCTTGAGTAGCTGTGAGACAGCTTTCTTGGAGGGCGGCAGATGATTTTTCTATTTTCCTTTTTTTTTTGGGTGGCGATTTTAATAATTCTTAAGGGTGTATTTGGATTGGAAGTATAAAGTAGCCATTTTTTAAAAATAATAATTAAAAATAAAATAAATATAAATATAACCTAAAATAATAAAAATGTAAGTGAATAATAAAACTGTTAAAGTTTCACAAATAAAATTCATTTGCTTTGGGTCTATTTTTTTTTAGTCAAAACAAGCACTAACTAAAACAGTAAAATTAAAAAAAAAAAAAAATTCAACCCAAGAGCAAACAAAAAACCTGAAAAGAGTATTTTGAATTTTGCATGCTAAAAGCAAACAAAAAGGATATGATAAATGTGGGGGGATTTAACCAGTCTAAGTGTAAACATGGTGAATTTAAGCCTTAGCAACATAGTTCTCTATTCGAGCCATTGCTTTGGCTATTATATACTCATTACACTTTATATTTTTTGAGTGTCTATAATGCACATAGATACAATCGTAGTTTAATTATGTGATCCTAATTTAAATAGGTATAATGGATCACATGCACATAGATATTCATTCGGGTCCTCTCGTCGATGGTTTACTATCTCTTCAGTCGAGCCATCGTTCATCTTTGGTATGGTCCGGTGATCAGTATACTTGTGAGATTCTATTGGTGTATAGATGATACGATTCCGCATTTTGGGAGCATACTCCCTTTTCCGGTAGAGTTGCGGAGTTAGTGGATAGGGCTGCTTTTGGTGGAGTCAGACGAGCTAGACACATCTAGGTTGATCATGCTCTCGTTACCGCATTAGTAGAGCGATGGTGTCAGGAGACCCATACATTTCATTTCCCTATAGGAGAGGCTACAGTGACATTAGAGGATGTTGTGATATTATGGGGCCTTAGAGTAGATGGGGACGCGGTGATAGGGCCTCTTTATCACTACAGCAAAGGTGATTGGATTAACCTTTGTGATAGACTTCTTGGTATTAGGCCACGGGCCGAGGACATACAAGGAAATAGGATTAAGAAGGGTCCTATTGAGGAGTCATTGGATTTTCCTTTGGCCGATGATGCTACTGATGACATCGTCCTACAGCATGCTCGTTGCCTATCTTCCTATTGATTGGGGGCATATTGTTCTCTGATAAGTTGGGGAACTTGATCCACTTGAGATACCAACCTCTCCTCGAGGATTTGGAGGTATGCGGGACGCTCAGCTGGGGTAGTGCTGTTCTAGCATTCCTGTATAGATGCTTGTGTCAAGCCTCTCTTGGGTTTGCGCAGGAGATTTGTGGACCGATGGTCTTACTCCAGGTACGAATTCAAATGTTTTTTATATTTTATATTTATCTAATAAACATGTGTGCTACGAGTCTAACACGTTTGTGACTATGTTGTAGCTATGGGTATAGGAGTATGTTCGGGTTTTACGGCCAGAGCGGAGTATGGCTCTCGATGATCTCCCACCCCTTGCACTCTACGGTGCTCGATGGGACGTTCCAGTACAATTTTATCGGACATCCACACATGTTTTCGTGACATATCGCTCCCAGCTAGATGCCCTATTAGATGATGATGTGAGTATATATAAATACTTTATTTAGAATTCTTTATTTATTTGACACTAACAATTCCGAACAATGATGTGACAGTTTATCTGGCGGCCTTATTAGACTGATTTGGTTAGTCTTCTCCCCTTATATGTTTGGAGGGACCCGATATCTAGAGGTCACGCACAGCGTTGATTAGTTGGGAGGTCGTCGAGTTATATTTTCCCGATCGAGTAATGCGGCAGTTTGGGATGCTTCAATCTATTCCGATAGACTGTAATACGAGGATTGACCTGCACTTGGTTGATAGGCAAAGCAATCCCTCTAGAGATTACATAATATATCATGCGCCGTATTTTCAGATGTGGGCTACTCGAGCAGACTTTGTTGAGACCACTACGATGGGCGTTTCAGTCGCAGTGGATTACATGCAATGGTATAGGGACTGTACCCATCTACGCATCGAGAACCCCACCACTCGTGCGTTTTTGCTCTCGGGGTATCATCCTACCGGGTCTAGTACAGTTGTCATGGTATGTATTTTATTTGGTAACGGTAGGAGTAAATAATTTGATAATTCCTTTAAGTATTCACAAAATTTTTCGAATGATGATTTCAGGCTGATATTATGCGACGATGTATGATAGTGGCTGAACACCACATTCATAGCGCCGACTCGGTGTCCCAAAGAGCATTTATTGATATTCGAGATATGTGCGCCTGAGGACTTGCAGCTAGTCATCAGGATCATGAGCGGTATGCTGGACCAATACCGCTCGATTCAGGCACGCCGACCATCCCAGTGACACAGCCAACGTCGAGGCCCCGGGATCCTGTTGATGGACGTATGCACCCAGGATTGAGGCGTGGGGGCAGGAGGCCCCGAGTTGGAGCGCATTCTCTATTTCACGATCCCGCTCCGGAAGGGGTGCCTCAACAGTCGGAGGTTCAGGAGCAGACTGGAGATGGCACGTAGTTCGAGATTGGGACTGATATTGCACCAGATGATCTACTTGGTCATGACTTTGTTGTCATTCCTGTTCACTCTCCTCGTCTCACAGCGGGCGTGTTCTATCACGGGGATGCGAGCCCATCTTTCCAAGACCAAGGGACATACACTTCTCGCATTGAGGAACTTCCAGTACTCCCTTTCACGGTATAGTCTGTCACCGGTGACTCAGACCCCGCGCACCAGCAGTAGGCCAGATTCCCGATCCCGAGCCAGCTCCTGTGCTAGCAGTAGACCAGCTACCAAATCCCGTGCCAGTTTCACCCCATCTCGATGATCTCATGCCAGCTCCACAACAGCCTTTAGACGACGACGAGCCAGTAGGTGGTGGGAAACCAAGGCGAAAGATTAAATTTCGCCGTCCGTGTGTGCTCTTACCACATTTGGTGTACTTAATGATTTTGTTTTTTGATACTCTGCTTTCGTTGTCATTGCATATAGTGTACAAGTTATGGCTTTCATTTCGTTTGGTACTCTGCTTTTGGACTTTGCTTATAGTGTACAAGTTATGGATTTTATTTCATTTGGTACTCTGCTTTTGGACTTTGCTTACAGTGTTCGGGTTATGCATTTCATTTCGTTTGGTACTCTGCGTTTGAACTTTGCTTATAGTGCACAGGTTATAGATTTTATTTCGGGCAGGAAGTGAAAAAAAAAAAAAAAATTCAAGGTCACATTCATGAAATGTGACCTCTACAAGCATATTTCAATCCCAGTTTCAGCATCTACGACCAGATCTAGAATGCGACCTCTATGAGCATATTTCAATCCCAGCTTCAGCATCTATGACCAGATCTGGAGATTTTCATTTTTGGGCGAGACTCAGCAATATTGTAATGCTGCTGCGAAATGGGTGTTTGATGGGTAGCTCAGATTGGGCCTATTGATTTTGGATTTCGATCTACTTAAAAAGGTAACATCAATGCATTCCGGTTGATTTTATTTATAATTTTACAAGTCAGTCTTTCATATTACTTGCTCATTTTCATTATTTCCTTACATTTATCAGATTGTGCCCACATTGTAACAATGAATGCATTGGATCCCCCTATTGTGCTCTGTTTTTTTAGGATTGTCAAATTCAGCAGGATTATCGAGGCAGCATATGGTTTGATGGGGCCATTAAAAAAACCTGGATACTTCGATGTCGGATATCGTATGCTGAACTACTTGAAAAGGTCCGGAACTACCTTGGACTGGGAAGGAGAAATTTGATATTGAAGATTACACTTCGACATCCATTCCTGTCTGGATCTGATCAATAATATGTTGTGAATGAGTTGAGCGATGATGATGATATGGAGGTTTTATGGATGCTGCAAAATGAGTTTAAGTCACAGAGCATCCAACTTCATGTTAGCTATTCAAACTTGACATCTCAACACACAGGTCACTTGGCCGGGTTGTCTCCACCAACGGGTTCATTCCTGGCAATGCTTAATGAATTCATTATCCCAACTTCCCACGGGCATAAGGATGGAAGACTTGAACAACATATGCCCCCAATCATTTTACCAACCGATGGAAAATACAGGTGCAACATTTAACATTACCAGAACTGGATACATTAGTTCAACTGGTAGTAATGCTGAAACAGTCGATGTTGGTTACACATCTGAAGGTTTGGCAAGAAGGAATAACTTAATCATCCCCGAGCTGTTGGGGATATGCCCTAGAGTCAATTTGTACTTATACTATTGTTATTATGTTTTATATAATAATATGAGGCTTTCCTTTCCATGAATATTGAGTTTTGTTTTGTTGGTCATCAAGTACGTGACTTGATAGTAAAACCCTACAATGAATACAATGACTATTCTAAAACTGTCCCTGATCAATTATTATTATTGGAATAGTAATAAATTAAGATTAGTATGTTTGTGACTTGATGGCTATGTTTTACTGGCCATGGATATTTGTGATATCGAGTCAAGACATAAATAAATGTTAGAGAACATTGTATTAGACATGACCCACTGTGAGAGTACTTCATGGAATATGTCATAAGTACTTTCTAGCCATAATAATATTGAAAGTCCTTCGACCTAAATTCATCATAGTTTCCTACTTGATAAATTCTATATTTTGACATTGTCTAAAGTTGTCTTTAACCAAATAATAAATTAGACTACTGTTGGATATAGAATAAATCAAGGAGAGGAATATGATTGATTGTGAAGGAATTTGTCCCTCTCAGTTATGGGAGAGATATCCATGGGCCCCTTGATAAGTTAGACTGTTAAAAATGCATGACCGTGCTCAAATATATCAATCTAAGTTATTGATATCATTTGTTTGAACAGTCTACTATGAAATCAAGAAATAATTGATTAATCTTAATAAGGATGACATGCTCCGTGCCTTATGCTTAATCTGGATATCGTGTGACAAAAGGACTAAATATAAAAATTATAGTTTGGTTCAAAGAGATCACCGATCTTCATTTAACCTGGATAGTTATAATATTTTGCTAGAAACCGCTTATAACTTGTGGGCCATTTAAATATGATTTAGGCACACGCCAGTGTTAAATGAACCTATAGGGTCACACAATAAGCGAACTTGTTAGGTTATTTTTCTGGTGACCAGGTTCGATGAATCTGGAAATATGTCTAAGTTAATCGTACTTAGAAAATTTACTAGATACAATGAATCTGGAAATATGTCCATATTCGATGTATCTGGATGATGTCCAGATTATAAGAATCTGACTCGGTAAATTAATTAGTTAAATTACTGAGATAATGGCAGAATCTTATCATATCAGTTTTAATTTAATTTGAATTTAAATTAGAATATGATAAGATATTATTAGGGTTGGACTCTAAGAGGTTCGGGGGTTTTTAAGAAAACCCTAGCCATCTTTTCAATAGTCCAATTTTTCGGTTGAGAACATTCGTACCATTCTCTACCAGAAAAGAAAAAAAAAACCTCTCAAACCCTAGGCGCTAGCACTTCCCGGGTATCGAGTGAGTTCGCGGTGTGTATCCGATAGAGGACGTTCGCATATTGCAGCGTCTGGTGATTGTTCGGGTTGAACGTACAACAACGCAATCAGAATCGAAGGACTTCGATTACAGCAACCAGAGGTAATTCTTAAACCTTAGATCTTCTTAATCGTTTACTTGGGTCCTCGGGAGGGATTCGTGGGTGTTTTTCGCGTTTAGGAGTCCACGAATTCTAACACGAGCAACTACTGGTTCAAACATAAAGTCGACGGGAGATGGATACGTATCCAGCAGACGACAACCGACTGCATGCTAGCACTATCCCAACAGATATAGCATCTCAATCGCATTTGGCCACATGTGCAGTAAATGTTGATTCAATGTTGCATACGGCTGACGGTGACTGTTTCACTGGCTCGGAAGGACTAGTGAATTGGCATGACACGGATGAGAGTGAAGAAAGTGACATTGCAGCAAACATTCCCGCATATGAAGTGCAAGATGACATGAGTGACATGGCGGGGCCGTCTAACAACATTTCTCAAACAACAACACTTCCAATATTTGATGATGTAGCGGGGCCTTCTAATACCTTTTCTCAATCAACAAGATTTCTAATATTTGATAATGTAGGGTCTGGTGCATGTGCTAACGAGTCACTCAACAGGCACTCAGTCAATGTTACAAGAAGTTGGTCTAACACTGACTTGCATCTAAACATGAGATTTCAGAACAAGAAGAAGGCTATATATGCAGTCAGAAAGTGGTCTATTCAAGCAGGTCGAGAATTCAGAGTCTTGGAGAGTAAGAAAGACTGCTGGTTTGCTAAGTGTAAGCATTCAAGTGCTGGAAATCCTTATTCTTGGCATATTCACGTTATACATAAGAAGACTCATGGACAGTGGAAGATAACAATCTTAAACAAAGAACACACATGCGTCATTACAGTTGTGAACAATGTGCATAGGAACATGGATCATCGGTTCATAACCCGTAATGTGACACATTTAGTATTAAATGACCCTGAATGTCATGTGAGTGATGTTATTGCTGAAGTTCAGAAACTGAGGACGACGGGTTGTTCTTATAAGAAAGCTTGGGAAGCCCGAAAGGTTGCTATGGAACTTGTATATGGTGATTGGCCCTCAATGTGGATTACCCTACCAAAATACATGCTTGCCTTGCAGGATTCCAATCCTGGGACTATTGTGAGGTGGAGACACCATTGGACCAGTATGGGTGATTTGAAAGCTTTTGGCTTCCTTTTCTGGTCATTCAAACCTTCAATTGATGGTTTCAAATATTGTCGTCCAGTGGTATCAATTGATTGAACCTATTTAAGGGAACTTTATCGGGGCAAACTGTTGGTAACATCCACTTGGGATACAAATAGTCACCTATTCCCTCTTGCTTTTGCCATCGTGGATGAGGAATCACTGGAGAGTTGGAGTTAGTTCTTAAAACTCCAACGTCAACATGTCATTTTGGACAGACATATATGTCTTATTTCTGATAGACATAAAGGTATTGTAAATGCTGTATGCCATATGAATGAGTGGCAAGAACCTTTGGCTTTTCATCGATATTGCCTCGGGCACATAAAGGGAAATTTTCATGCCAAGTTTAAGGACACTAATTTGACAAGTTTGATGTATGCTGCTGGTTTAGAGCGCAAAAGGACCAAGTGTCAATCATATTTGGATGAAATCAGGATTCGAAAAGAGGATGCATTTAAGTATTTAATGGATATTGGTTTGGAGAAATGGACTTTGTTATATGATGAAGGGCACAGATATGGTTCAATGACTACTAGTTTGTCTGAATGTATGAATAGTGTGTTGAAGAAAGCAAGATCTCTTTCGCTGAAGGTTTTGGTTGAAACTTCATTTCAGAAGTTAGTTAAATATTTTAATGAACATAGAGATGATGCATCGAATTTGAGACACCCTTTACCTTCTGAAATGTGGAAGTTGTATTCTTATTTTGAGAACAAGTCTAGAGGGCATATTGTAACTGAACAAGTCTAGAGGGCATGTTGTAACTGAATATATGGAAGTTGTATTCTTGTTTTGGAGTTCTATACTAGAAGGAATTATGAGTTGACATATGAGGGTCAGTTCTTCCCTGTGGCGGATGAACAGTATTGGAGGCCTTCTAATTTTACGCTTGCACCAGTGGAAGAAATGATGCGAATAAAGTTCCTGGCCATCTGCGAACATCGAGGATACCTTGTGATATGGATTATCGGACACTAAACTCTCCTCCAAGATGCAGCAACTGTCATATGAGTGGACATACTAGAAGGAATTGTAATAATAATAATTTTACTGTTTCGAGAGACTAGCCATTGACATTGGACTATTAGTTCGTTTTATGTTCAATTGTATTTTCAATACAGTTTCTCTATGTACTTGCGATATTGTTCTTGCTATTTTGAATGCTTCAATCCATATATATTATTATATTGAATTTTATTCATGTGATAAGTGTGTGGTCTACTATCAGTCCTTACTCAAACTACATTAACTATGTAGCAGGTTGGTTGCAGGTGGAAATTGTAGTAGGTTGAGGTTGCATTGCAGGTTGTTTGATCTGATTAGACAATTACTTATCACAAAAATGATAGTAGGTTGGGATTTGGGAAAATTGCAAGTTGGGAGTTGGGAAAACTGCAGGTTGAGGTCACATTCAAGGAATGCGACCTTATCCAGAAAGGTCGTATTCCAAGAATGTGACCTCAAACTCACCCATTAAAAAAAAAAAAAAAGATATGGCGTTAAGGTCACATTCAGGACCCTGAATGCGACCTCTACTTAATTGGTCGCATTCTTGCAATTCGACCTCACTATAAATGGAATTTCGATTCAAGTTCCCCATCTGTCGGAATTCGGTGCAAAAACGCCACCATTTCACGGAATTTTTGCAATTTTCAATTACTATATTAAATAAAAATATAGATTGAGTATCGAAGAATTTGTTGGGATGACTTTCATTCCACGATCCCACATCGAATTTAGCAAACCATTACACCACCTTTTGTGTTGTTTTACAAAAAACAGATATGAGATAAGAAATTTAATGTTTCATTAAGATTTCGAATAGCGGTCTCGAATTCAAATTGATTGTATTTCGCCTCTTTCTCAGAGCAAAATGATCAAACAATTTCCAATCGCGGTCCTTAGGGGTTGGATCATCTATATATAATATACAAAAGAAACTTCAAATATTTTAAATCTTTCTCTTTGAATAAGATCTCAATTCCAGCGACGGTTTCATTAGATATCTTACAACTAGATCCCCTTTTTTTTCTATCTAGTTCCTCCACCACCGCGAAGCGAAACCTAGTTAGATTCAAGGATGCTATACTTTTTAGTTATTGGGAGAACCCAAGTACTCTCTTTCGGATTCAGGAAATAACTCTCAAAGATCTTTTTTCCTTTTGGAATATACAGGAACGAAACAATCAACCTATTGATATTAGTCCTCCACGGATTCTTCCAATGTATCATTTCTGGGTTCAATAGAATTCATAGATATGAGAAGAAGTCTTATCAAATAGAGATTTTTTCTTTTGACCATATTTCAATTGTTAATACGATATATAATGACTGTTATACCAGGGGTATTATACCTTTGATCACGAAATATCGATTGCTTGTTGAACTCTGTGAATTGCGTGAAAGTAGGATACTCCAAATTCGGGAGGTAAAGAATTTTATGTAGCATTCTTGGTGGAAAAAATGTGAATGAAAGATCCCACTAAATTGAATTAGGTCCATGAATCTAAGAAATAGTGGGAATTCTTGATCTATCTCAATATCTCTTGAATTAGGGCCAAATTCACCCAGCAACCAATCATAGGAATCTAGTTTTAAAAACATTATGCTTTGTTAGGCTTTATTATTTAAAAAAAAAAATGCACACACACCAAACACCGTAAGAATAGAAATATCCTTTTTAATGACTGAAAATGAGTGGGTCGCTGCTGATTTACCACGGCTTTTAATTTTTTTTTCATTTTTTTAAAGGCAGTCATTAGTTTTAAAAAAGGAAAAATTTACACACGGTCTCTAAATAGTTGCTAATTGATTAGCAATCTATTTATTATGGTCATTAATTAGCAATCAATTAGCGGCAACTTTTTAAAAAATTTTAAAAACAGAAATTTTTAAATGTGGTTGTAAATCGTCACTAATTGGTGACCAAAACAAATAAGTTAGCGACCACATTTACAAAAAAATTGAAAAAAATTGGAAACCCCCAATTTCAACCCCAATCACGAAGTTCTACGTTGACATTTCCTCATACTTTCCCTCCGACTCCAATCTGCATCACCATTTTCTTTAGCTCTGATTTGCGTCGTCGTTCTCTCCAGTCCCAAATTGACGATATCGCCAAGCCCTTCTCTTTGACGATGACATCATGACAGCCTTTGTGAACTCTAGTGATGCTCTCATTAATTGGAATTCACTCCAAATCGATCGTTACAACCTATTCAATGTAGCCTTCGTTAGTCATATACAATGTGTTCTTTCTTTACTTCTACAAATTGTTAGCCTTTTGGTAAATCTGCTAGCTTTTTCTACTTAGTTGTTTGTCTGCATGTTGTGGCTTCAATCATTTGGAGTATAATATACAAATATAGATACAGTTTGTGTAAGATATAGTGGAATTTCCTCTCATTTATTAGGCCTTGTACGGTTTCCTATTTCCTGTTTGTTTCTTTAAAATGTCCAAACTATTTCTGAATGATAATGACTTCATTCAACTATGAAAAATTGCTATGTGCAAAGTATATATACAAGTGTTGGTGTTGGACGTGTAGAAAAATATACAATTTATTTAATATACACTACAAATATATTAGTTAACTAGCTGGCTTAATAGAAAATGGAAAGAAAAGGGGAAAAACGGAAATAGCTTTGGAAGCATTGTTGGAAACTTCAACTAGGGTCAATGACATATGTTTGCAATTTGTTTGCTAAGTTAGCTGCCGAACTGGAGTTCAAGCTGTTGCTAATTGTTGAGCTATCTACTTTAACAGCTCCCTACAAGCTGGATGCATAGACAAGATTAAGATTGGATAAAAGCAAATAAAAAGATGCAGGTGGTCAAGCTTTAGTGAATATATTTGCCAATTGCTTAGAGGATGAGACAGGTAATAGCTTGATGCAACGGGCTTGGAATTGATCATGGACAAAATGATAGTCAAGCTCAATGTGCTTGGTTCGTACATGAAAAACAGGATTCTCAACTAAATACACAGCACTTCGGTTGTCACAAAACACAGGAATAGGCAAAGAGCAATCAAAATAAAGTTCATGAAGAAGATGAATAAGCCATTGTATCTCATTTGTAGATTGAGCTACTGCACGATATTCAGCTTCAGTTGAACTTCGAGCCATAACAGACTATTTCTTGGATTTCCAGGAAATAAGAGCATGACCAAAATATATGCAGTAGCTTGTAACTGTTTGTCTAGAATCAAGACATCTAGCCCAATTAGAATTAGTGTATACTTGGAGAGTAAAAGAGTTGTCAATAAGAAAAAATAAACCAAAATAAATTGAACCCATAAGGTATTGAAATATTCAGTAAATAGCTTGCATTTGCAAAACTGTGGGAGCAATTAAGAATTGACTTAGCTATTGAACAACAAATGAAATATCTGGTCGACTGTGAGTTAAGTAAAGAAGGTGACCAAGAAGACTCCTGTAAAGCGAAGGATCATAGAATAATTCAAAATCACCAGCAACAAAGGGGTTGAAACAGATTTACACCCTGCATATCCATGACTTTAAAGAAGACAAAATGTATACTTCTTCTAAGTAAGAGTGATGCCAGCTAAAGATCAATGAACCTCAAAGCTTAAGAAATAATTCAAATCTCCAAAATCTTTAATCTGAAATTTCTGATGTAACTGAGCTTTAATATCAGAAATGGCTTCAAATTGATTACTCATGACAAGAATTTCATCCACATAAACTAAAAGTGCAATGAACAATCTAGTGTGATGTTTGAAAAACAAGCTATAATCACTCTTAGATTGATGAAAACCAAGAGATAGCAATAAATAAGTAAGCTTAGCATTCCACTGTTGACTTGTTTGTTTAAGTCCATAAAGGGACTTATCAAGTTTGCAAACTAAAGAGGGATAAGTCGAAACAGAACCTAGAGGTAAGTGCTGTAGATGATGGGTGTTCCATAGAGGGGTATTTTCGTCATTATACTTGTAAGTCGAAAATACTGCACTTGTAATATTATTCTCTAGATCAATATTTTTATATGGTGATAAATAAAATATTTAAAATAATAAAAATACTGCTATGTGTTACTGGGGGTATTTTGATCATTTTAGTAACCAAGAATAATATGTCTTTTGGTCCCAAGAGTAGCTCAAATAACTTTAGTAAATTTATTTACTATATAGGCTTATTGGGTGAATTTATTATCTAAAGAATTATTCTAAGAATCTAGTTAATTATTAATTTGGAGTAGAATAATTAATTAGGCTAATTTAATTAATTAGTTCATTAATTGATTATTTTAGATACTTTTAGATTGGACCTAAGTAGTTTAATTAATTAATAAAAAAACTAATTTAATTTATTTATTATTAATTAGAATAATTTTTATATTGGGCCCAAGTAGATTAATTAATTAATAAAAGAGCTAATTAAATTAGTTATTTGGGCTAATTTAATAAAACCCTAACCCACTATGGTTTTAGTATGACGGCTTGAGGATTTGAGAAGCCTTAGTAGCCGACACAAGAAGGAAAAGAAAAAGGAAATAAAATAGAGAAAATAAAGAGGAAAGGTGGGCTGGCTTGTTTTGTAATAGGAAAAGGAAACTATTTTATATATAGGATTACGTGTGCTTATTTGTGCGTTGACTGACATCACACAAAAAAAGAACATCTTCAGTTTTCCTTAAGACAAAACAAGGGCCACCATTTTTCTTAGTCGTTTTTTTCCTTTCGTTTTCTTTTAACATTTAGCTCTTCTATTTTTCTTCCATTCTTCTTCACCTTAATTTTACTTTCACCGGTAGAGGTCCATAGAGGTAGGAGAATACTTTGGAAGGTTAAGAGCCAGCAAATGCGGTAAGTGGTTGATGCGAAGGAGCTGACGTTTAGTTGGTGTACTCGCAGAACAAGTAGATTTTCCTATTCAGGAAGCACCGTCAAATCCAAATCCAACTCTGGTTATGCAAGTAAAAGGCCCTAGAAGTAAGTATTTGCTTTCTTCTGCTGTGTATTTATTTTTCTCGCGGTTCTTCAAGTGGTATCAGAGACAGGTTATAATATAGGAGCGTGCTTAGAGTTAATAACCGGAAAGGTGGTCTATTTATTAATAAAAATTATGATTTTTGTGATTGTGCAATCCCTCGTGGTTTTTGATATGGGTAGATTTTGTATACACCTCGCGTGTGGAGGCATAGGAACCTGTAATTCATTGTTAATCGCTTTTGTAGAAGTCGTGTATGCCTTGTTTTGAAATGCATAGGCATTTGAAATTGTATTTCAATTTGTTTATGAATGCTTGTAACAAAATGGTGCCTGGTTCAATGCCGAAAGAAAACCCCTGAAGAGAAACAAAAAATGGAAGAAAAACAGAGACAAATAGAGACGGAACGAAGGAGACCATTTACCCGCGGCACATGGTGAGCCGCGGTGGGCTTGGGAGACTTGTCTCCCCAGAGCCACGCATGGCTCATGGCATGCTGCGGCTGGCACAAAGGCAAAAATGCCTTGATTCGTGAGAGGCTCACATAGGGCCTCTTGCGGCTGGTGCATCAAAGGGTATGTCGGTTTCACCGCTGTGCACACAAGGATGATGCGGTTCTATCGTCATTCATTAAGTTCGGCTTTTGGGTTCTCCTGAAGATTCTGTTTTTGATAGTTTTCTTTTATAATTTTTTTCCTTTTTGGGGTCCCATATCACACGAGGTTATTTTTCTTGCAATGGTTTATTTATTTTAATAAATAATTTTGCATGAAAATGGTTAGTAAAGGGGGAACCACCTTAGGATTAAATAAGATCATTTTAATTTTATTATTATTATGATGTTTAATCCATTATTTAGTCACATAAGAACTAAATGTTAGAAATGGTATGTAAAAATTTTATTTTTGGAGCATTTCTATTATATTTAATTTTGTGATTAAATAAACTAAGGTTTTTGGGAAATTAATTTTTCTCCAGAAAAAACAATTAAGAAAAATGTTTTAAAATAGAACTAAGTAATTTAAAATAAATTCATAGTTTATTCTTCCAAAGGGTGTTATCCTTGACAAGGAGAATAAGTTTGAATTTAAGTATTTTAACTTTAGTTCCTAGAAAATGGTTTTAACTTAAGTAGTAAAATAAAAAATTCATAATTTATTTTCTAAAGGTTTTATCCTTGACATAAAAAATAATAGTTGAATTTTTGGGTTTTCACTAAAGTTAATAAAAACAAATTAATTTTTTAAAGAAACATTTTTTCCTTAAAAAAAATTATTTTTCTCAAAAGATTAAGTGGGAGAGGGGTTCCAACAGCTCCACCGCTTCCATCATGGATTCTTATTAGAGATTGTGATTATACTTGCGTTATTCTGAGCATGAACCCTATAGGATGGATTTCCATAAGAATTTAGAACTAATAGAGGAATTATAATTAAAGCCTAGGATAAGTGTTAGTATCGGCCAGCCTATCATTGGAGGTATTAATGCTGGATTATCTGTAGGTAGTAAGAGTAGTGACCATCCTATCGATGGAACTATTTCTGAATCATTAGCTATTAAGAAAGTTTAATTTGTGATGGCTATACACTTAACTTAGAAAATTGTTAATCTTCTTACGAAGTTTTGTCCATTATTCTAAGAGCTAAATCTTTCATATTGTTGATAATGATTTTTGTTAGCCTAAAGGGCATTCTCCTGTGTTTTGATTTATGACAAATATTGATGTGGTCTAATTTGTGTAATTTGTATATGATAGGATATGTTTGACTTCAGTTCTTCCACAGCGTACAAATATGATTACTAAGCAACTCTTAAGTAATGAAATCCAAGAATGCGTGATCAAGTATAAGACAAGTTTAAGAGATTGCATATCAAGAAGCCCTTGAGAAGAATCATAGACTGGAATCGTTATTAAATGTATCAATTGTAAATTTCTATATCTCTTTATCTTGTGGTCAATTTTGTTTTACCTTGAAACAGTTAAAAATGATTGCCAAAAAAAAAAAAAAAGGATATTTCTAAATCTGAATATTTGGATGAAGTGCTTTTGGATGGACCTATGAATCTAAAACATCATCCAACTATCTGTAGCATTTTTCAAAATATTTCTGTTTAAAAAAGTGTCATTTTAGGCTCACCTTTTGGATAGACATCTTTCCACTTTGTAAATCTAAAATCCTGACAGAAAGTAACTAACTGTTACTAGCCATTGGGACTTTGGGTTTGGCTCCTATAAAAGCTTTTAAAACTCAATTTTGAAGTAAAATTTTGTGCTATCTCTCTCAAAAACATTCTTACACTTTAGAATACAAAAATTTCCCTTTTGATTTGTGCTTCAAAGTGAAATAAAATTGTTCCAAAGGTAAAACGGTATTGGAGCTTAGCTGTTCAGATCTTGCCTAATCTGTAATCCTTCTTTCAATATGACTTGTATTAAGGTTAAGAAGGTAAAATTCAGTTGGGGTGAACCTTGATTACTGTGTTTAAAGAGATTGGGTATAAAACTAAGAGTGGTGATCCTCTTATGTAAGATTGGTGTCACCTACCACCATTAAGTTGGGAAAAGGTTTTTATTAGGGGTGGCATATTGAATACGACAACACGATACGAAAATGACACGATTATAGCGTGTTAGGGTTGGGGTTTCACGGGTTCGGGTCGAAACAGGTCGACCCGTTTAACTTTAAACGTGTACAGGTCATAAACGGGTTCAACCCGTTTTAACCCGTTTCAACTCGCAAACCCGTTTAACTTTTTTTAATATTTATATTTAATACTTTTTGTAATACCCTACAAATTTCACTATAAAAAATTAGATAATTTAATTTTTACATAAATTAATTGAATTAAATTTTATTATATGAATTAATTGAATTGTTTGTGTGTCTTTTTTGTTTAATTATATGAGATCTCTTAAGAAAAATAAATTATGTTAATGCTGCTATTTACTTGATATATAATAAATGAATCATTCTTAATTAATTATTATTTAGTGTTTATAATAATATTATTATTACAATGACTTTTAGTTAGAGAAAATAATTTTTTGAATAATCCAATTTTATTGCAAAACTACATTTGTTTAGATTTTTAAGATTAAATCTTATGAATTTATTAAGATCTCTAAATATTGAGTGAGATAGTTTGTTATTTTATTAGTTTTTTATGACTTTATGGGTTGTTTTATTAGTCTTTTTAATTTTATATGATTTGATTTAATTTTGTAAAATTTTTTGTGTAATGGTGCACAGATTGGTGGGTCTAATAAGTATTCGGATTGATGGATTTAATAATTATCTATTTAATTTTTGTGTCTAATCGTGTCAACCCGTTTTATAACATGAACATGAAACGAGAATAAATGGGCTGACACGACACGACACGACACGTTTGTTAAACGGGTCGTGTTCGGGTTGGCTTGTCGAGTGTAATTATCTCAAGTTGACATGACCCGCTAACCCGAACACGACACGATTGCCACCCTTAGTTTTTATTAAGTGGTGTTGAAATCTTTAAGTAAGAACTTAATGTAGTGGATGTAGATCATTTGAGAATTGAATCACTATAAATCATTGAGCCTTTTCTTGTGCTATTTGCCAAAATTTCTTCACTGCAATTTTTTGCTATCTTTAAATCTTAAATGTTGTATTCTTTTTTCTAAAACTAGTGGCTTATTTATAACTTTTGCATTCTGAAGTAAACTTGTCCTTGATCCCTCAACTGCCTATCTTTAATTCATACCATTCTTTTATCATTTTGTAATGATTTAAAAACCCGTGTTTGCACTCTTGAAGTTGTGATGCATCTCTGCCATTTGATTCGTTATTTTTAAAAAAAATGTATCAAAAATTTTAATTTACATTTGCTTGCCAAAAACATTATTCACCCCCTAAAGTTTTTTAGTTCTAATAGGTTAACCATATCATGAAAATAATATGATGTTTTAAATATGTATTTTTATATATGGTTTTCAAAACAAGCATTTTTCTGAATGAAGTTTTTTTTTTTTCCAATTAACAGAAATGTTTGGTTTCAGTCCTTTGTTCATTATTCTCAAAAAGAATAAATTAACAGGACCCAACTACATGGACTAGAAAAGGAATGTAAACATAGTACTCACTGCCGAGGAATACAAGTATGTTCTGACTGACCCCTGTCCTAAAATTGGAAAAGATTCTACAGACTAGGATCGTGAGATTAAGAGGGCATGGAAGAAAGCTGATGAAATGCAAGATGCTACATATTGGCTTCCATGTCCAATGTTCTCTAGTCTAGCACGAGAACATACCTACTGCATACGACATTGATATATCTTTGCGCACTATGTTTGCTGACAAAAGCCAGCCTGCAGAGTAAAAACCTCTTAGAGTAATCATGAATACTAGGATGGCTAAGGGAGCATCGGTTCGAGAGTATATGCTCAAGATGATTGCTCATTTTGAGGAAGCCGATGTCCTAAGGGTAATAATTAATGCTGAGAACCAATTTGACATGGTTTTTGAGACTTTGCCATCGTATTCTTAGTTCAAGCTAAATTATAGCATAAACAAGTTGAATATGTCTTTGACTGAGTTGATGAAAGAACTCCAGGTTGTTGAGAAGATCATGAAGCCTGTGTTAAAGGTTTTGGTTGCTTACTCTAGACCATCTTCTAGAATTAGGGCCCAACCCAAGAAGTTCAAGAAGAAAAAGGCTGAGAACAATGTAGGGGCCTAATTGAAGGGATCTATGCCTGGTCTATCCAAGCCCAACGCCAAGTCCAAGGGCAAGTATTTCAAGTGTGGCAAGAAGGGGTACTTCAAGAAAGATTGTCCAGACTTCTTGGCCAAATCCTGTTCAGGTATTACTTTTTATTTAGAGTTTATATTGATGGTTGGATCATTATCTACTTGGATTGTTGATTCCGGAGCCACTGACCATATCTGTAACTCCTTGTAGGGGTTCAGCAAGATAAGGTGACTCAATAGAGGAGAGCAAGAACTTAGAATGGGTAACAGAGCATAAGTGTAGGCCGAAGCAGTGGGACACTTAGAACTTTTATTTGATTGTAATAGGATTTTAGTTTTAAAAGATATTTTATATGTTTCTAGTTGTAAATAGAATTTGATTTTAGTTTCAAGATTGATTAATCAAGATTCTTCTGTTTCTTTCCATTATAGTATTTCAATCAGTAGCAATGGAAAAATTATTTGTACTGGAAACATGTGCAGTAATCTTTTTTACATTAATACTATAACTCATTAAGTAAATAATACTTAGACGGAACCTAATAAGAAGAAGAGAAATGCCATATCAAATAACTCATATTTATGGCACTTGAGATTAGGATATATAAATCCTAATCGGATTTAGAGATTAATCCAAAATGGATCTTTGGACTTATTGAAAAGAGAGGAATGGCCTTAGTGTGAATCTTGTCTTAAGGGTAAAATGACCAAAAGGTCTTTTACTCAAAAGGCGAAAAGGGCCAAGGAAATATTAGAGTTAGTTCATATTGATATTTGTGCTCCTATGTTTTCACCTGCTAGAGGAGTTTATGAATACTTCATCATGTTCATAGATGATCATAAGTGTTTTGGTTATATTTACTTGATGAGGTGTAAGTTTGACTCTTTTAATAAATTTAATGAGTTTAAAGCTGAGGTGGAGTGTCAAACAGGTAAGCTAATAAAAAAGCTAAGATCGAATCATGTGGAGAATATCTCTTTGGTGAATTCAAAGACTACTTGGCACATCAGGGTATAGTATCTCAACTAATTGCACTAGGAACTCCCCAGCAGAATGGAGTAGTTGAGAGAAGAAATAGAACGTTGATGGAAATGGTCAGAAGCTTGATGAGCCATGCAATTCTTCCTATTTTATTTTAGGGATATGTTCTAAAAATAGCAGCATATATTCTGATATGTGGCCTGGACGAAAGCACAATATAAATCATCTCAAGGTATGTGGTTGTCTAACATATGTACTAACTAAAGGAAATAAGTTAGACCCAAGATCAGAATTGTGTTACTTCATAGGGTATCTAAAAGGAACAAAGAGTGGATACTTTTATCATCCCCAAGAGCAAAAACTACTTATTACTACTCATGCTAGGTACTTGGAAGATGAACAAAGTGCATCCACTAAGGTTTCGAGTAATGTGGAATTGGAAGAGAAGTTGGTTGGTACTTCAACTTCAAGTACCCCAATTGAGGAACTAAAAGAGATGCAACCAGAAGTTTCCATACTGATTAAGTCGCATTGTAGTGGGAGGATATCTAGGGTTCATGAGAGATGGACTGGTGAGGATTTTGAGGTTGTCTCCGACTATCAAGAACAAGATCACGCTAGATACGATGAGGCCATTTTTTATGTTGATGCAAACAAATGGAAAATTGCAATAGATGCTGAGATTGAGTCTGTGTACCTCAATCAAGTTTGGGATCTTGTCACTACACCTGAAAGTATTAAACCTATATGGTGCAAGTAGGTATATAAGAGAGGTGCGGATGGAAAAGGGGAAACCTTTAAATCGAAGTTGGTTGCAAAAGGTTATATTTAGAGAGAATGGATTGATTATGAGGATACATTTTCGTCTGTTGCCATGCTTAAGTTCATACGCATTCTCTAGGCCATCGCATGTCATTATGACTATAAGATATTGCAAATGGATGTCAAGACAATCTTTTTTAATGGGTATCTTAGAAAAAACATCTATATGTCTTAACTTGAAGGCTTTATTGCGAAATGCCAAAAACGTCTAGTCTGCAAGCTTAAGAAGTCCATTTATGGACTTAAGTAAGTATCACGAGCATGAAACATATATTTTGATAAGACTGTAAAGTCTTATGGTTTCATTCAAAACGTGGATAAACCATGTGTATAACAATATGTCGTTAATGGTTTATGTAGATGACATTCTACTCATTGAAAATAATGTAGGGATATTGTCATCTATAAAGGTTTGCCTATCAAGTTAATTTAGCATGAATGATATAGGAGAAGCTAACTGCATTCTTGCTATTAAGCTTTTTAGAGAAAGGAGCCAAATAATGTTAGGTTCATCTCAATCTGCTTCTGTTGACAAGATATTAGCTAGGTTTAGCATGGATCAGTGCAAAGGGGCAATCATACCCTTTAGGTATGGATTGACCTTATCTTCCAAGTAGTGTTCTAAGACACAGGAAGAAAATGAGAGGATGAGTAGGATCCCTATGCCTAGGCAGTGGAAAGTCTCATAAATGCCATGCTTTGTACTAGACTGAATATCTGCTTTGTAGTGGGCATGATTAGTAGGTATCAATTAAATCCTAGGAAAGAACATTGGTAAGCTGTAAAGTATATATTTAAGTATCTAAAGGGAACGATGGATTATTTGTTAGTTTACAAAGCTGATGACTTAGTTCTTACCAATTATATGGACTCAAATTTCCAGACGGATTAGGATGAAAAAAATTCACAAGTAGATATGCCTTTACTTTGTCTGGAGGGACTCTTTTATAGAGGAGTGTCAAGCAATCTTGTATTATTGATTCTACGATGGAAGATGAGTATGTGGCAACTTCAGAACCTTCTAAGGAAGCAGTTTGGCTCCAGAAATTCTTCATAGAACTTGGAATTGTGCCATACATGAACATGCCCATAACAATATATTGTGACAATTCTTGAGCTGTGTAACAATGTATGGAGCCAAGAAACCATAGGAAGGACAAGCACATGAAAATGAAGTATCACTTGATAAGGGAGTTAATCAAATTTCCTCAACAAACAATTTGGCAGACCCATTTACCAAGCATTTAACAGATAAGGTGTTTCGAAGACACTTAGATATCATAGGGGTAGCCACATATAGACTATCATAGTCCATTTAGTACAAGTGGGAGATTGTTAGAATGTATACACAAAATGACTTATGTATTTCTGTATTTTGAAAATTAATAAAAGTTTTATTCATTAATGGTTGTTTATATATATATATATTTTACATTAAGGTCTAAGTATGTCAATAAGTAATCTATGTGATTGGGTCGTGCTTTCACAATAAAGTGTAGATTATGGACTATTAACACATAAGTGAAAAATTATTCTTGATCGATTGATGAAGTTGGGTACTTCGTCAAGATTTAGATCATTACATTATGGATTCTTAATAGGGAATGATTTACCTTTAACCAGTGAGTAGTCCACTCACACCAATAGTGTAAACGTATATAGAATATGTAGAACTGGACTACGTGATAACAATCTTTATGAAAGTTCTAAAATAAATAAAGATTGGGTTATCACCCTAGAACTTGAGTGTAAGTTGGTGGTCTGGTGAAGTTAGACTTGTATACTTTGATATATGTTAGGTGAGGTCTTATCGCAAGGGTAATAACTTTGTACGTTGGATGTATGACTCTAGTTAATTAAGACAGACTTATACATTAGGGTTTCTATGCTTCATTATGTGAAGAAATCACCCTCTTGTGGTTGTTCGAGGTAATCTAATAATTCAGGGCCCTGGAAAATGTGGCTAAGTATGTATGCTTTATGGGTAGCTCCTTGAGATAAGTTGGTATATACTGGAAGTCTTGGATTATCAGACTAGTTATCAAAGGATGGTAGATGACATTGAGAAATATGTTAGTACTATTTTCCTATCTCAATAATGGGTATTACATAGAAGGGTATTTTCATCATTATACCTGTAGGTCAAAGACACTGCACTTGCAATATTTTCATATGGTGATAAATGAAATATTTAAAATGATAAAAATACTGCTATGTGTTAGCGGGGGTGTATTTTGGTTATTTTAATAGCTAGGAATAATATGCCTTTTGGTCCCTAGAGTAGATCAAATAACCTTAGTAAATTTATTTACTATATGGGCTTATTAGGTAAATTTATTATTTGAAGAATTATTCTAGGAGTCCAATTAATCGTTTATTTGAGTTAGAATAATTAATTGGGTCAATTTAGTTAATTATCTTGGATAATTTTATATTGAGGCCAAATAATTTAATTAATTAATTAAAGAACTATTTTAATTTATTTATTATTAATTATCTTGGATAATTTTTATATTGGGTCTAAGTGGATTAATTAATTAATAAAAGAGCTAATTAAATTAGTCACAGGCTAAATTAATAAAACCTAACCTACTAGGGTTTTAGTGTAACAGCTTAAGGATTTGAGAATCCTTAGTAGCCAACACAAGAAGGAAAAGAAAAGGAAATAAAATGAAGGAAATAAATAGGAAAGGTGGGCCGGTTTGTTTTGTAATAGGAAAAGGAAGCTGTTTTATATATAGGACTACGTGTGCTTATTTGTACGTTGACTGACATCACACAGAAAAAAGAACAGCTTCGATTTTTCTTAGGACAAAACAAGGGCCACCATTTTTCTTAGTCATTTTTTCCTTTTGTTTTCCTTTAACGTTCAGCCTTTTCTTTTTTCTTCCAATCTTCTTCACCGTAGTTCTACTTTCACCGGTAGAGTTCCATAGAGGTAAGAGAATACTCTAGAAGTATTCTGTAGAAGGTCAAGAGCTAGCAAACGCGGTAAGTGGTTGACGCGAAGGAGCTGACGGTTAGTTGGTGTGCCCATGGAACAAGTAGACGTTCCCATTCAGGAAGTGCCTTCAAATCTAAATCCAACTCCTGTTATACAAGTAAAATGCTCTAGAAGTAAGTATTCCTAAACTTTGGCTTGGGAAAAATTTTAATTTGCTATTGATAGGGCCTAAATTAGTCATATTTTTTCTAGTTATTTGAGGCTCTTTTATGATACATTCTATTCAATAATTAGTTATATTCCTTCATATTTGAGATTTTATCCTCAGAAAGGTATTTTGTTCATTATTTCAGATTTTAGGGATAAAACAAAGCAAAAATGTTGCAAAATAGAACCAAGGCGGCGTCGGACAAGATAGAGGAAACGGTGCCGGCCATGAGCTATTGACACGAACTTTGAGGCATCAAAAAATTATTAAAACAGGACCGGAACAGAACCAAGGCAGCGCCGGCTCTAGTAGCCAAGGCAGTGCCGGCTACACTCTGGACAACACTGTGCTAAAATCAAGGAAAAATCGGTGAATAACGGAAGAAATAGAACACAACTAGTGCCAGCTTCAGCAGCCAAGGCGGCGCCGACTGTGCCTTGAAGATAAGGCAGAACTTTGATTTTTTCACGCGTTTTTTGGTAATATGTGGAATTTTAGTATCTTCCTACTTCTACTCGGCCAAGAACCTTACACTAACGAGTTTAGGCACTTCCTAAGCCTATAAATAGATGGAAAACACAAGAGAATGGGAGAGAATTCATAAATCATCATAGAACATCACTCAAATCAAAGGAAGAATTCTTTAATCAAGAAGGGTTGTGCAAAAAGGTTTTCAAAGGAAGAAAAAAGAGGTTTGTCTATGAGTGCTTTCTTTTTCTTGAAAAATGATGTATTAATTGTTTTATTGTAATTCGATATTGTTTTAAGTATTTATGATTTTTAGAGTTATTTGATCTTTTGACTAATTGATTGTTCTTCTTGGTATTTAATTACTTGTGCTTATTACGAGATTAATTGGTTGTTTCTTTCCATTAACTTACTTGAAAAAGAGGTTGATGGTGGTTTCAATTCATTAGTTTCATATTTGTTGTCTCCTAACTTGCTTGAAAAAGAGGTTGATTGCCAAGAACAAAGTAATTAAAGGTTAATTGATGTCTTCTAGAATATGGATTCATTGGTTGATTTCATATTTTAAGTTTGCCAGAGTATGAAAATTTAATCAAAGATCGTGTTTAATGCATCTTTTGGGTGAATTAATTGAAACAGAATGTGTTATGCTAATTTGTCTAGAAGATAGTGATTTCATGGATTGAGAAAGAAGTGAATCTATCTTAATCCTTCATGATGCCAAGAGAATAATGAGTTATGACAATGATTAGGTACTGTAAGGTCATGTATGTCAAAATAATGGTTGAAGTTACATAATTTTGCATCATTGACATGTATATATTCTTTTATTTTATTTTATTTTATATTTCGTTTTAACTTTATTGAGTCGGATAAACAATAAGAGAAAAGGGATTAATGCATCCTTGTTCCTTAAAGATCAACACTCATTTGAACCCTATGCTATGTTAATGATAAGTACGCTTGCTCATATGTATAATTTGGGGTTAACGTTTTAATTTAAACTTGATTGGGAATATGCTTAGTTTTTATATGATTTTTATACCCAAATAAATACGCATCAAAATTTTGGCGCTATTGCCGGGGAACAATAGGATGAAAGCTTGGATTTTGTTAATTTAACCATGTAAATAGGTAAATATGTAAATATGTACAATTGTTCTTTTCGCAAAAATGTGCTATCTTTTGTATCTTGTGTATCTGTGTATACCTTTGTAACCTAACCTTCTAACTTTAACTATGTTCTATTGACTAACTTTGTATTCTTGTACTTTTGTTGTAATCATGAATTCCGTTAGCTAACTAGCTTTAATGTTCAGGAAAAATGGTGAATTGGAATCGGAGGAAGTTTAGTGAGGGGTAATACCCCCATTACGCTTCAGAGATAACACTCATAGCACCAAAATCACAGAGCTAGAAACCGTAATCGGAAAGTTTGATGTTCATGTGACGAGGTGCTTCCAAGAAATAGATTCCACCTTTGAAAGGTTCGAATCAATGATCCATAATATGGAATAACAAATCTAGTTTTTGATTGACATGGTGTTAAAATCTACAGAACCAGCACCGTTAAACAAAGAGGAAATAGCTACTGTCACATTGCGGAGTGGAAGAGAATTGCCTGATGTTACAGATTGCAACAGGCGCCAGTTGCAGGAAGAGAACCGGTGCCGGCTGTCTGGTAACCCCGAGACCACGCAGCTCAGAATTGAACTGGCGCCGGACAAAGCACTGAAACCAGCGTTGGCTACCTCCTATCCATCCTCCGAAAATCCTACTTTTCAGCCTAAAATACTATATCTTACCCTTCTACAAAAAGGCCAAAAAGATGCCCAATTTGACAAATTCCTTGAGGTATTCAAACAATTGCACATAAACATCCCACTTAGTGAAGCTTTAATTCACATGCCCAAATATGCCAAATTTCTTAAAAGCATGCTCGTCAACAAAAAACAATTTGAAGAGTTGTCCACAGTGATCCTAAATGAAGAATGTTCAGCTATATTGCAGGACAGTCCGAATTTGCCACACAAAGAAAATGATCCAGGGAGTTTCTCTATTCCATGTCTAATTGGCACTCTTAATTTCTGCAATGCATTAGCTGACCTAGGTGCTAGTATTAACTTATTGCCATACAAAACATTTAAAAAGCTAGGCCTAAGAGAACCACAACTCACTAGGATGAGTATTCAACTCACGAATAGATCTATTAAATATCTTAGGGGTATAATAGAAGATGTGTTGGTAAAAGTTAATAAATTCATATTTTCAATGGATTTTGTTATTCTTGACATGGATGAAGATTCCAAAGTCCCTTTAATCCTAGGTAGACCTTTCCTAGCTACAACAAAAGCATTAATTGATATTCATGGGGGTAGGTTGACATTTAGGGTTGGAGATGAGGAAGTAGTCATTCAAATCCACAAGAGCATTCAACACCCTTTGTCGTCTGATGATTCTTGTTTAAGAGTTGATATTCTTGACGAACCTATTTTTGAGTTGATGCAGGAGTCCATTGAGGAGGAGTTGATAGAAACATTAATGGCATATTCGAAGGACTATCACAATGAGGATGGGATGAAGAATTTGGAAATTGAGAAAAGCAATTTAGGGAGAATGAAATCATCCATAGAAAATCCTCCCGAATTGAACCTAAAAGACCTACCCGAACATTTGGAATATGTGTTCTTGTCTAAAGGACATAAATTGCCTGTGATCATTGCCAAAGATTTCAATACAGAATAAAAGACCAAATTGGTACGTATGTTGGGAAAATATAAGGGAGTCGTAGCTTGAAAAATCACTGATATAAAGAGAATTAGTCCATTATTTTGCACTCACAAGATTTTGATGGAAGAAAGTGCAAGACCTGTAGTGCAACCCCAACGTAGGTTGAACCCACATATGAGTGGAGTGGTAAAAGGTGAGGTGGTTAAGCTCTTAGATTTAGGCATCATTTACCCTATTTCTGATAGTGTTTGGGTGAGTTCTACTTAAGTGGTACCAAAGAAGGGAGGAATGACGGTGAGTCCCAATGATAAAAATAAGTTAGTCCCTATGAGATTGGTCACGGGTTGGAGGTTTTGTATTGATTATAGGATGCTAAACAAAGCCACTAGAAGAGATTACTTCCCTCTCCCTTTCATTGACCAAATATTGGAAAGGTTAGCTGGATATGAGTATTATTGTTTCTTGGATGGTTTTTTTGGCTACCTACAAATCCCCATAGCTCTGGAAGACCAATAAAAAACCACTTTTACGTGTCCATATGGTATTTTTGTATATCATCGGATATCGTTTGGTCTTTGCAATGGTCCCGGAACATTCCAAAGGTGCATGATAGCTATATTTGAAGGACTCGTGGGGGACATCATGGAGGTATTTATGGATGATTTTTCAGTCTTTGGTGATTCATTTGACTTGTGCTTATCTAATCTTAAAAAGTACTAGTAAGGTGTGAAGAGACTAACCTCATGCTCAATTGGAAAAAATGCCACTTTATGGTGCAAGAAGGTATTGTGTTGGGGCATAAAATTTCAAGGAAGGGTATAGAGGTTGATAGAGTAAAAATTGAAGCAATTGAGAAGCTACCCCCTCCTACTTCTGTGAAAGCAATAAGGAGCTTTCTTGGTCATGCAGGTTTTTACAAGAGGTTTATCTTAGATTTTTCCAAAATTTCCAAACCTCTTACTTCTTTACTTGAAAAGAATGATGTATTTAATTTTGACGAAAAATGTCTTATGGCATTCACCTTGCTTAAAGAGAAGTTGATTAATTCACCCATTTTAATTGCACCTGATTGGTTTCTTTCCTTTGAACTAATGTGTGATGCAAGTGATTTTGCAGTTGGTGCAGTACCGGGACAGAGGCGGAATAAGCACTTCCAACCTATATACTATGCAAGCAAGACTTTGACGGATGCTCAAGAGAACTACACAACAACGGAGAAAGAATTGCTTGCCATAGTGTTTTCTTTCGATAAATTTCGTGCTTATCTGATTTTGTCCAAAGTCATTGTTTATACTGACCATTCTGCCCTAAAGTACCTACTGACTAAACATGATTCAAACTAAGGTTGATAAGATGGCTATTATTATTACATGAATTTGATTCGGAAATTAGGGATAAAAAGGGTGCTGAAAACCTGGCTATGGATCACTTGTCAAGACTGGATAATCCCAATTTGGAATCATTGGTGGAGAAGGACATCAATGACACCTTTCCGAATGAATAACTATTGCTCATAAAAGGCGAGATGCCAAACACCTTTTGGTTTGCCGACTTTGCTAATTACTTGGTTGCAGGAATTGTTCCAAAAGCTCTCACAATGCAACAAAAGAAGAAATTTCTCTTCGAAGTAAGGCATTACTTTTGGGACGATCCGTATTTATTTAAGTATTGTGCGGACCAAATCATTCGACGATATATGGACTCTAAGGAAGGCGAAGATATTCTAAGATATTGTCATGAAGGACTTGCTGGAGGCCACTACCATGCCAACAACACTGCACGAAAGGTGTTCGACTTCGGATTCTATTAGCCTACATTGTTTAAAGATGCCCACAGGTTTGTCCAAAGTTGTGATAGGTGTCAACGTACAGGTAACATCTCTAAATCTAGTGAGATGATTACAAAATTTTCAAGCTTGTGAAGTATTTGACTGTTGGGGGATAGACTTCATGGGACATTTTCCTAGTTCTTTGGGGAATAAATATATTTTGGTGGCAGTGGATTATGTTTCTAAATGGGTAGAAGCCCAAGTTTTACCCACTAATAATGCAAGGGTTGTGGTAAGATTTCTGAAAAAAATTTTCACCTGTTTTGGTGTGACTAAGGTGCTCATTAATGATAGAGGGGCTCATTTTTGCAATGCACAAATGGAAAAGGTTCTCAAACATCTAGGCGAGAACCATAGACTTGCAACCCCTTATTATCCCTAAACAAATGGATAGGTTAAAGTGGTTAATAGGGAACTTAAACGAATCTTGGAAAAAACTGTTAATTATATTAGGAAGGATTGGAGTTTAAAATTGGATAACACTCTTTGGGCAAATCGGACAGCGTTTAAGACCCCAATTGGCACAACTCCTTTTCGGTTAGTTTATGGAAAAACATGTCATTTACTTGTTGAGATTGAGCATAAAGCTTATTGGGCTATAAAACATGTGAACATTGATCTTGAGTCAGTTGGAAAGTCTAGATTGCTTCAACTCACAGCCTTAGAGGAGTTGCGCAAGGATGCTTATGATACGTCAACATGGTATAAAGAGAAAGTTAAAACATGGCACGACAAGCATATTACTCGACAACACGACTTTGAGATAAGCGATCAAGTATTGTTATTCAATTCTCGCCTACAACTTTTTCCAGGAAAATTGAAATCACGGTGGTCAGGACCATACATGGTACTTTGCCAATGCCTCGTTCTTCAGGAATTCAGCTCTTGTACAGCACATTGCACAATCTATGGAAGTATTGTCTTTCTTATCTCTTCTCCTTTATATTTTTGGTCCCATGGCATTGCTTATTCCTTGTTTTATTTAGTTGGCCATTGAGGACAATGTCCAGTTGAAGTGTGGGGTAGTGATTCGATTGAAAATTCTTCTATGCATCATTCTTTTAAATTTTATCATCCTTCTTGTGAGCAAAATTTTCAAAATTTTTTTTGATTTTTTTTGAGATTTCAAACTGTATTTTTAATGCATGTCTTTATGATGGATTATAGAACATATTTTCTATATCGTTTATGGCTTATGCATGACTTTTTGCACGCACTTGGACTAAGTAGTTCTTGATCAAATGCTTTACATTGTTCTTAAACCTATTTTTCTACTAAAATTCATGGAGCATTTCAGAACTTACTTAAATATCTCTCTAGGCGAAATAAGAAAGACATTCATGATTTAACTTTGGGATAACGGTAATAGGCCTTCTTTGGATAGTTTGAGCTTTTTAAGCCTACATATTTTTATATTATCCATAGTATCTATTTTGAGCCTACATTGGTGATTTTTTTTTCTTAAAATCCGTTATCATATTTTGTCCATTGCTTGTTTCTGAGAGTTTGAATAATTCTTTCAAATCTTTATGCTCTTGATGGATAAAAGTACATGAAGGAGAATGTTGAGGGAGAATACTTGGAGAAAGATCATGATTCGTTACTTTTAGTCATATACTAATAGTTGTGTTGAGCTGGAAGAACAAAGAAAAGAAAGAGAAGAAAGAGAGAAGAAAGATTGAAAACAAGAAAAGAAAACAAAAAGCTGCTAAAAAATAAAAAGATGGAAAGAAAGAAACTGAGAAAGAAAAGAACAGCAGCAGTGAAAGACAAAAGAAGAGAGGAAAAAAAAAGTAAAGAGAAAAATTGAAAGAAAAAGAAAAGAAAGATCACGAAAGGAATGGTGATTGAAGCTATAAAAGTTGAGTTCATATAAAATCCGTGGCACCATTGCTGAAAATTCGAGTGATCTTGTGAAAAATAGAGAAGAGTTGATGAAAAAAAAAAAAAAGAAAAGAAAGAGAGAGAAAATGTAAGATTTGCTTAAGTTGAACTATAATTGCTAAACAAGGTTATGGGTTTTGATTGATTTTGGAATAGGAGAGCAAGAAGTGTTTGGAAATTATTGATACATTTTGGTTATCCTTTTCTTCCGAACTCTCAACTTTTTTAATATTTGAATTTCCTATATCCTTCGTTTGACAAGCTACATTACAAGCTTAAAAGTCCTACTTGACCTATGTAGAATCATGATATGTCTCGGATTAGTGGAGAGAGTGTATGAAGAGTAAGCTTATGGAATGTATATTGTTTTTGAACTAAATTCTTTCCAATGGTTTGAGAATATTGTTAAGTATTGGAATGGTTCTACTAAGTCATTATTCACTTACACATTCTTGCATTTGTTGTGAAAGATGTAGTAGCTTGTGTTTTATGTTCTTGAATGAAGGAAGCATTGAAGATATTATTTTGAAATTAATTAAGTGATTGATGAAACCTTGTGTTTTTCTACTTGTCTTTGACACTTTGCTTGAGGACAAGCAAAGAGCTAAGTGTGGGGGAATATAATAGGGCCTAAATTAGTCATATTTTTTCTAGTTATTTGAGGCTCTTTTGTGATACATTCTATTCAATAACTAGTCACATTCCTTCATATTTGAGATTTTACCCCTGGAAAGGTATTTTGTTCATTATTTCAGATTTTAGGGGTAAAACAAAGCAAAAACATCGCAAAACAGAACCAAGGCAGCGCCGGACAGGATAGAGGAACCGGTGCTGGCCATGAGCTATTGACATGAACTTTGAGGGGACAAAAAATTGTTGAAATAGGATCGGAATAGAACCAAGGCGGCACCGGCTCTAGTAGCCAAGGTGGCGCCGGCTGCACTCTGGACAACACTGTGCTAAAATTAAGAAAAAAATCGGCGAAGAACGGAAGAAACAGACCACAACCGGTGCCGGCTTTAGCAGCCAAGGCGGTGCCAGCTGTGTCTTGAAGATAAAGCGGAACCTTGATTTTTTCATACGATTTTTGGTAATCTGTGGAATTTCAGTATCTTCCTACTTTTACTTGGCCAAGAACCTTACACTAACGAGTTTAGGCACTTCCTAAGCGTATAAATAGATGGAAAACACAAGAGAATGAGAGGGAATTCATAGATCATCATAGAATATCACTCAAATCAAAGGAGGAATTCTTCAATCAAGGAGGGTTGTGCAAAAAGGTTTTCAAAGGAAGAAGAAGGAGGCTTATGTATGAGTGCTTTCTTTTACTTTTTTTTCTTTTTCTTGAGAAATGATATATTAATTGTTTTATTGTAATTCGACATTGTTTTAGGTATTCATGATTTTTAGAGTTATTTGATCTTTTGACTAATTGATTGTTCTTCTTGGTATTTAATTTCTTGTGCTTATTGCAAGATTAATTGGTTGTTTCTTTCCATTAACTTGCTTGAAAAAGAGGTTGATGATGGTTTTAATTCATTAGTTTCATATTTGTTGTCTCTTAACTTGCTTGAAAAAGAGGTTGATTGCCAAGAACAAAGTAATTAAAGGTTAATTGATGTCTGCCAGAATATAGATTCATTGGTTGATTCATATTTTAAGTTTGCCAGAATATGAAAATTTAAACAAGGATCGTGTTTAATGTATCTTTTAGATGAATTAATTGAGACAGAATATGTTATGCTAATTTGTCTAGAAGATAGTGATTTCATGGAATGAAAAAGAAGCGAATCTATCTTAATCCTTCATGATGCCAAGAGAATAATGAGTTATAACAATAATTAGGTACTTTAAGGTCATGTATGTCAAAATAATGGTTTAAGTTATATAATTTTCCATCATTGACAAGTATATATTCTTTTATTTTATTTTATTTTTCTTTTTATTTCATTTTAACTTTATTGAGTCGGTTAAAACAATAAGAGAAAAAGGATTAATGCATACTTGTTCCTTAAAGATCGACACTCATTTGAACCCTATGCTATGTTAATGATGAGTATGCTTGCTCATATGTGTAATTTGGGGTTAACGTTTTAATTTAAACTTGATTGGGAATGTATTTAGTTTTTATATGATTTTTATACCCAAATAAATACGCATCAGCTATCTTCCGCTGCATATTTATTTTTCTCGCAGTTTTTTAAGTTTGTGTAGTTGAAGAGGATAGAAAAGAAGAACTCTTAAAAGGAAACTGTATTTTAAGAAAAATAACATGTCTGTGAAGGATTGTGGGAAAAATAAATATGCAGTGGAAGTATGCAAATTAAAATTTTTTCAAGCCAAAGTTTAGGAATACTTATTTCTATGGCGTTTTACTTAAAGAACTGGAGTTGGATTCGAGTTTGACGACACTTCCTCAACTTAAATGTCTACTTATTCTGCGAGTATACCAACTAACTGTCAGCTCCTTCGCATTAAAGACTTACCATGTTTGCTAGCTCTTGACCTTTCAGAGTATTCTCGAACCTATATAGACCTCTACCGGTGAAAGTAGAACTAGGGTGAAAAAGACTGAATGAAAAATGGAAGAACTAAAATGGTAAAAGAAAAACGACAAGAAAATGGGTTCTTTTTCTTCCAACAATTCGGTCAACCCTTTACCAGGCACACGTGATGCTTTAAAAAGAAAAAATCAGCTTTCCTATTCCTTTTCAAATTCAACAGCTGGCCACATTTTCTTTAATTTCCTTTTTCCTCTTTTCCTTATTGCACATGGCGGCTACCATCAAACCCTGATGGGCCATGTTTTCTTAATTAGTCCAAGACTAATTAAATAGCTCTTTAATTAATTAAATAATCCACTTGGGCCCAATATAAAATTATCCAAGATAAATAATTAATAAACCAATTAATTTAATTAAATTAGCTCTTTTATTAATTAATTAAACCACTTGGGCTTAATTATAAAATTACCCAAGATAATTAATTAACAAACTAATTAATAAAATTAGCTTAATTAATTATTCTAATCCAAATAAATAATTAATTGGACTTCTAGAGTAATTCTTCTAATAATAAATTCAACCAATAAGCTCATATAGTAAATAAATTTATAAAGGTTATTTGAGCTATTCTGGGGGACCAAAAGACATATTATTCTTAGCTACTAAATTGACCAAAATACCCCTACTAACAAATAGCTATATTTTGTCAGTTTAAATATTCTATTTATCACCAAATGGAAATATTCACTCGAGAATAATATAGCAAGTGCAGTGTTTTTAACCTACAAGTGTAATGATGAAAATACCCATCTACATAACACCTATTATTGAAATAGGAAGAATGCACTAACACTTTTCTCAATGATATTTACCATCCTTTGATAGCTAGTTTGATAATTCATGACTTCTAGTATGTATCCATTTATCACAGGGCGCAACCTAAAAGCGTACATACTTGTCATATTTTGCAAGGCTCTGGATTTGATAAGAATCGTTCCAAGTATGAAGGTCATTCTAAAGAAGGGGGAAGGAGGACAAAGACACAACACACGGCTCCATGGATGAAGCTCATTTTCAAGAGACTTCAAGGTGCATTTCAAGATTTCAAGCCAAGGATGAAGAAGGTTACCAAGCAATGAAGGATTGAAGAACGACCAAGAAGATCAAACCTTGGACAACAGTTGGCATGGAGGGCTAAAGGAACATAAGAGGGAGCTGAAAAAACAAAAAAAGCCGGCTGTGTAGAGATCAGAATACACCTGGCGCTAGGCCCACCTAAGCACTCATCGCTAGGTCACCACTGGAGAAGAAACGTTTCGTTTCCAGAACAGACCCGGTGCCAGGTCTACCCAAGCACCTGGCACTAGGTCACTTCTAGCATGATCCAGTTTTTCTGATTTTTCTTGTTTTATTTTATTTTGTTCCCAATTTAATTCCTACGACTTTTGACTTGTAATAGGTATATTTTGGACTTACTTAGGAGATGAATGACTAAGATTACATCTCCCATTTTCTAGGTTTAGTTTGTTATCTTTATATATACCTCCTTACTCTTAGAATAGATAGTTTTTTTTTTTAGAGAATTAGAATATTTTGGTAGAGAAACCAAATTCTCTCTAGAGAAGAGTGTGTAAAGGGTGATTCTCATTTCAAGACCAAATCAACGAATTTAGTCCCACATTTGATTCCATATCTCTAAACTTTAAAGGGATAATCTAAATATCTTTCTCTGTTCTTGGGTACTAGTGTTCTCTCTAGTGTTCTTGAGTTTTTGGGTGCCTTCAAATCCTATCTTTTTGTTCTAATCTCTTAATAGATTAGGGAATTTAGGTGTTTTGAAGTAGGCTAGATTCATCAATTCTCATTGGGTTAAGTGCATTTGCATTTAGTTTATTTGTGTGTGTGAATTTGGTAGGGAGTTGGGTGACCAACTCTAGGGTTCTTCAAAAATCAAGAGGCTTCCACATTTTTAGCTCGTATCAAAGTGGTATCAGAGTAAGATTGTGTTGATTTTAATCAATACAATTTTCTTCAAGAACTTGTTAAAAGTTTCAGATTTTCGTCACTTATTTTGGGACTATTTTTGAATGCTTAGAATTCAATATTGTGCCATAAACTTGATATGAAATTAAACATACATGTTGGGTGTATGATTGGGTAGCTATTTGAAGATTAAAATTGTTGAAAATTTGAAGTTATTTAAGTTGACTAGCTGCACAAAATTCTACATGTAAGAAATCCCGTAACTAAATTTCTTGCAATTTTTTTTGGTTAAAAACTTGAATTTGTGCTATGAGAATGTTGTGAATTTGATCCTATATGATATATTGGTGTTTTGGATATCATTTGGTGTCAAAATTTGTTAATTTGGGGCCAAAACAAGCTAAAATTTACCATTTAAAGTTGACTTACAAGGTGAATACAAGTTGTTTGATATATTGCATCAATGACTTGTGATTGCTCACACTACAGGAAATTTGCCATTTTGCAACGGCAAAAAACCGTCAGTACTGCAAGGGTCTTTGTATATTAAAGAAATTAGCCCTCGCAAAATCGTTGCAAATTGCAAAGGTTTTGGGAGAAATCTTTTGTTCCTAAAACTTGGTCCTTGCAAAACCCTCAAAAATTGCGAAAGTTTTGCGGGGGACTTTTTCACCCAAAGTCATGGCTCTTGTAAAACCCTTGCAAATTACGAGGAGTTTACGAAAGATTTTTGTTTCCAAAGCTTGGCCCTCGCAAAACCCTCGCAATTTGTGAAGGTTTTGCAAGGGATATAAAATCATCACAATTTGTGACGATTTTGCTAGGGATTTTTTTGCCCTCGCAAAATCGTCATAATTTGCAAGGGTTATCGTAGCCCTCGTAAAATCGTTGCAATTTGTGACGAAGTTTTCTAACCCTTGTTAAATCATCGCAAATTGCGAGGATTTTGTGATGATTTTTTTTATTTTTTTATTGTTACATTTATTTTAAATTATCAACTTCTTGTAAATCAATTCTGAAACAGTACACAAACAAATGCCAAAATTGTGTTCATAACCCAAAACATAATATAAAAAATTGAAACCAAGCACAAATAAATATAATTAAAATACTAAAAAATAATATAATATAAATATATAGTAAGTATCTAAAAAAGTAAAATAGTTCACAGAAACAAGTAACAGTATATAAAAAGTATAGAAATAAATATAACAAAGTTTATGTAGCTAAAGAAGGAGCAGCTGCAGAAGGGGGTGAAGGAGGGGAACAAGAGCCCTTATATGGGACTGAGTGCTCATTAGTTGGATCAAATCCATCGTCAGCATTGGGGTCTTCATCTTTAGCATTAGCAGCTGCTCTGCACGCTTCTATCTTCTCTATGGATAGCATAGATGGTGCAGAAATGCCCACTTTGTCCAACTTAGCTGCCATCCAACCACCAAATGTAGAGTGTTGTTGCCTCATGAAGTCTTGGTACAAGTCTATTTGTCGATTGAACCTCCGCTCGACTTGCTGAACCCTTTGCTCTTCTAGATGCCCGATATCAACTGGTGTAGTGGAAGATATCTGCGGTCCATTCTGAGACAACCTAGATCGAACCTGTGTCGCCTCTGAGCCTAACCCATAAACTCGTCCCCTTTTGAACCCACCTTGTGCCTTTACGAACATGAATTTTTCATCAAAAGGAACAACCGAGTTTACGGAGTCACTAGACTTAGACTGAGTAGTGCTCTGTATGAGATTTCACATGTCATCCTAAAAAAAAAAAAAAAAAGGAACTATCAATGGTAAATGTCAAACTAAAATACAAATTCCATGCAATATAAAGAAATTTTAACATATTTAATCTATATACTATCAAAGTCTGTCGAGATCAATCACTGACAAACTGGCCCTTTTGTGGCCCATTCTAAAAGACAAGTAATATCTCAAACATGTCTGTGTAGCTGAAAGAACTCCCCTCCTTAGCCCGCTACATTTGTAATACTCCGCCCAAAACTACCTTTGACCTATGGGGGAAAAGTCATGTATTGCATAGCATTTTTCATTTTATGTGATATTTTAAAATTGTTTTTGCATGGATGCATGTGATTTTCAAGGTTGCTCTTGCAACAATTTATTTAATGAGAAATAGTCGTGTTGCTTGCATTATTTGAGAATCGTTTAAGTGAAATTTAGTAGAGGAGATGAAGGGATGAGAGTTAGAGTGAAAGGAATTTCTCAGAGATATATTAACACCGGAGTTGGTTTGGGTTAATGGTTAGGTCTGGTAATTATCCCTTGGTGGCTTGAGTTCGAATATTACCTCTTGTGAATCTTAGCTTCCTTTTTGAAATTTTCTTCTAGAGTTCTTCATGCTTTTGGTCGAGAACCCTAATTAGCCGCCACTTTGGAGAGTTTGAAGTGGTATAAGACTCTCCTTGATAAATATTAGAGATACAAAATATATTAGGTAAAGATCTTATTTTATTTCTCAAAGAATTTCGGATTTAACCTTTTATTTATTTAATTATTCCTAGAGAAATGTTTTAGCTAAAACCTTAGCTACTCTTTTGAATTTCAACCACCATTTTCTTAGGAGAGAAATCTCCATATTTATTTTCCAAACTCAAGGATTTTTTATAAAGATAGAAACTAATTCTATTCTAGCTTTTATTCCTTTAATTTTCGAAAATCTTAGCTAAGAGCAAATAAATTACAACTTTTATTTAATCAATCAGATTTTATGTTTAAAGTCTTGATGGAAATTTAGTTAGATTGAATTAAATCTATTTTTCTCTTTCTTTCCCTTTTCCTAGCAAAATATTTTGTTGAATTTGAGAATAAAACCCTAGCTAAAAATCTGGAAATTTTCTAGCCTTATTGCTGCCACCCTTGGAGCAATCCTAGCTCAATTCAAACTCTTCCAAGCTAGGGAAGCTTATCCTAAATCCTTTAGCAAATCAGATTTTATTTTATCTCCAAATAAATTAGATTTTTGTTCCCTCTTTTTTCCAGAATTTCGGCCAGCTGTGCACACAAAATTTCGGCCAGCTTTGCACACACCATACTACACAAAAATCTGCACTTCAAAGCACACCAAAACTCTTTGTTAATTTGGCCAAATTACAGCTCCTAGAACTCTCCCTTTTTCTCTCAGATTTGCGTCAAAATAGCAGCCAAAAATCAGTCCAGAATTTCTCTTTTTTGCTTACAGTTTTCGCACAGCAAACACATCCACCTTGCACAGAATTTTTGGTTATCAAAACCCGTGCAAACTCCTTCTTGTTTTGGTCAAAAACTGAACACATATACAACCTATCCTTGTGCACTATTTTTGGCTAGCCTAGGAGAGCAATTTTAGATTGCTTTTCCTCTTTTAACCCCTCTTAATTTCGGCCAGTAAAAGGGTGCAGCAAGCTGCCTGTTTCTCGCCGTTGCTACCAAAGAAGTTTAGAACTATTAGGAGTCCTTTATAGCATCATCTTCTAACCCTAAATCAAACTCTTCTAACCCTAAACCAGAACAGCCGTCTATCCCAACCTTGCTGCACGAAAATATCCAGTAAACTCTCGGCTACAATTTTCGAAAGAACACAAGAGCAATCACTAGGCAAAAATCAAAACGCACCCAAAGGTAAGCAAAAGTCCACTTAACCTCTTGATTCCTTTCCTCCATTGATTCTTCTCTTCTTCTTCCCTTGAACCACGCTATATAGGGACTGATTTCATTTTTCCTTTCTTAACTCCCGATCAAGAGGAATTAAAAAAGGCATCTTTCCCTTCCTCTCAAGTGAACTCATGGCAATCATCATAGGGGTACCTTGATCTTGTCAATCTGGTTGTTGTAAGGTAAAGGAATTCTTATCCTTGGTGATGTCTATGGAAGTATAATAGTATGATGAATGTATTTAGTTGGGCTAGATGAATATTTTGAGATGAGTATTGTGTTAAGCTTGTTCAATGGATAGCGATGTTACGTTTTGTTGTGATAATGATGGATGTGAATTTTGATGGTTAAGTCGAGACCTTTTCGATATATTGCTCATGTCTTTAATGGATATACGTTCATGGTATATTTGTTTGAAGGAATGGATGATTTATTTGAAGTTAGATGATGGGTCATGATTTGTTTATGAGAATAAGTGAGTTTATATGCATGTTTTGAGATGACTGAGCCCTTGATCATGATATTATGTGATTCTAGATCAGGAGGTTATTTGAAGGGAGCAAGCAGTTGATTTTTATCTTATTTATCTGAGGTGTACCACGTAAGTCCTTGCATAAACTCTCTTTGTTAAATGCTTACGGTGGCAAGTCAGATGTTGCAAGGCTTTGTGAAGCTATTGTTGAACTATGATTGCTTGGGTTGTAAACGTGGATGTTTATTCTCTAAATGGCTTTGTCAGACTAACGCCTTTATCAAGAACTGTTCTTTCTCTTAAATGTTTAAGAAAACTCTTTTTAAAGAAAACCATGTTTTACAAAGCCAAAGTATGAAAATATTGTGAATCAGGAATTGATGGATATGTTCGTTGAGTACTTAATAAGGGTAGGCTAACAATACTAGTCTTGGAAGACTTGAGTGAGTTTTCTGGCAGGCGGCCACCTCCAGAAGATAAGCTCTGCCTGAAAAGGTGACAGTGTTGGTTGGTTAGGCCGATCTGAGCTAGCATCCATACCTGGTAAGGTATTATTTCTAGGCATGGACACCCAGATGGTTTTGTTGGGTGTAGAGATGGAGGAGTATCTTACCCGGTGGGCCGTACACCCACCCTTGATCAGAACGCCTAAAGTGTGGTAAACTGATCCTGTCAAGGTGCACAAAGTGTGGTGCCTTGACCGTTCTCTTATCATGGGGCTCAAAGTATGGCGCCATGACTTTTTCTCCGAGTAGATGATTTATTTTGTACAAAGTGTGACAATGGAAAAACTCCACTCCTTACAAAGAGAAATTATTTATGACTTGCCAAATATTTCTGCAAATGTTTTTAGTTATGTATACATGAACTATTCAAAGTACCATGTGCACACATAAGACTTACTGAGATATTAATCTCACGCTATTTTTATATCATATTTTCAGGAGAATGACATTGCTGAGCAAGCAGGATGTCTAGTAGTTGGAGCTTTTGTTACCTTATTTATGTTTGAGAGATAGATGTTCATTTATGTTTTTTTTTTTAACCGATGTATGCATATGTTTAGACTTACCCAAGTTTGACTCGGATGTACTAAGAGTTTCCCTTTATTTATCTAATTTTTGACATCTCTGGTTCGTCTTTATATTATGTACCTCGTTTTAAAGACCCCATTGTCCTCGGAACGGGGCGACACCCCTGCCCTTTTATGGGTACATAGTCGGGGGGTGTTACAACGTTTATGTTAACAAAATACAATTATTACAATTTTATATAAATTTATTTTAAAGCAATTTAGAATAATAAATAGTTAAGTGGAAATAAACCACCAAACAGTCCTCTGTTCTGTGAATGAGATAGACCCCCTACTATGGGTACAACTATTTCCTTTATTCTTTTTGTTGATAGCTGAGAGCTTTCGATACTTCTCTAAACTCCAATACTCGCAAATGTCATTCCAATATTGAGCCTCTATCCAATGAGGACAACCCAACTATCCCTCTTCCTCAGCCTAGACATTATGTTTGAAAATCGCGTCTGACACTTCTTTTCCCAAATAGATTGAATCTGGGAAGCGTACTCTTCCCTCCATCGGAAATATTTCTGCATGGTCATGATTAAGAATTCTAATTAACATATAACATAGTATTTAGACAATAAATAATATTCAGAAATTGCTTATCCCAAATTCTTGAAACCATAAGTCTCGCATGGTTAGCGGGACGTGGGTGTATGTCAGATACGAGCCAGTGAAGCACTATTATATTATATTTGAAATTTCTCGGACACATTTGGCTGAGCCAGCAAACCTATTTTTGGTGCAATGACAACGTACAATAGAATTATATTAATCTTCAAAAAAAAAAAAAATTGAAGTAATACTTAACATATTACAAAGTATGAATATGTTACTTACCCGTTTCCCCGTGGAACAATCCAAGGTTGGGAGTCCAAAACTTTCCACCTAACAGGATTCGAAGCTGAAGCAATGGATGATTGAAAAGCTAGGGATGGTACTCCCTCGTTTCCAATAGAGCCATATAAAGATCGAGACACTAAAAGCCGAGGTAGCTGAGTAGGGGATGCACTATAAGGCTCCTGACCCTCTTGACTCCCTTCCCTCAAAGACTCTTTATTAGAAGACACATTGCTAGAGGAGATGAAAAAGAAAAATGAGTGACTAATAAATTGTATCAACACTTCAAAAAAAGGATGTAAATAACCGTGAATAAAAATGATAAAAGAACAATAACCTTGAAACTTTATATCTATTCACTAATTTAAAGCAATAGAATAATAGTATGATAATGATAGATATGTCAAAATAAATATTGTCCTTGTGAATCGAATTTTAAAAAAAATTTGATAGAGTCTCCCCTATAATTGGACATTTTTCAGGCACGACGTCACCTCAAAATTTGACAATCAAAACACTGTTGCAAACAACAAAGACAAATCTTTCAAATATAGAAAAATCCAAAAAGTAACGAGCGGTAATCACCCATTACCCAAGAGGAGTGATCACCCATTACGCACGGGGAATGATCATCCATCACTCACGGGGTTCCAATTATTATGTTAGATACAGTTAAAACCAAAGTAAAGACTTATATATGGCTCTGTCCTTGTGAATTGTCTGTCAATACCGCAACAATGCATTATAAATTACCTTGTTGTTTACACCACAAAAGAATATAATAAGGACTAATAAAAAAATCATATGGATTGCAAGCATGTATATAGATACACCATAAACCCAAAACAGTGGAATTTATATAGCAACACATATAGATATAACCACCTTATGTTTATCTATCTCCTTTTCTCTGGCCTATGCAGGTCTAAACGAAATATTCCTGCAAAATAGAAGGAGATGAGATTCCCAACAATTAGACAAAATTAGTGTAAAAAATTTTATGTGATGGAATTGTGAATGAAGAAAAAAAGTTTATCTATATCTATTTTTATGTTTTAGTTAAAAAAAAAGTTTTATTTAATTGTGAATGAAGAAAAAGATTTTTTATTTATTTTAAAAATAGAATCCTATAGTTTTTCAAAATTTATCTAACTATAACCTACATATATAGGATACATATTAATGTTCAATTGAATAACAGACTTCAGGATAAGGATAGTTATTCTATTCCACAGTAAATAGTGGCAGATTTTGAAATTTTTTTGACAAAGTCTCTCCTATAATTGGACATTTTCCAGGCACGAGGGCACCTCAAAATTTGACGATCAAAATGCTACTGCAAACAACAAAGACATATCATTCATTTATAGAAAAAGAACAAAAAGTAACAAGGGGGTAATCACCCATTACCCAGGAGGGGTAATTACCCATCATTCACAGGGTTCCAATTATTAAAAAGACGCAAAAGAAACATGTGCTTACCACTTCCATTAAGCTAATAATATTGCCTCAAGGTTTACACTCCGTTTTTTGCAAGAATCACCGAAAATGAAAGATAATAATATTTTCTTACTATGTTTTTTCATCCCATTAACAATGATAAGGAAGGTTGGTAAGGACATATATGCTATACATGGAGAGGTTTGTGCAAATACTCTCTTATACAAAGAAACATTATGAGAAGTCAATATAAATTATATAAAGAATCCGTATGTCCTAAGAATAATTCTATCTCACCGTGTTTGTGTGTGTGTGTGTGTGTGTGTGTGTATATATATATATATATATATATATATATATATATATTCGTATGTCCTAAGTGAAGTTTGCTTTTTTTATTCTTATTATTTACAATATTGATTAGAAAGAATAAAAATAAAATTTTACATTGTCTTTTAAGTGAAACCATTTTTTTTTCTTCAGAATTAGATATAACCTTCCATTTCTGACCACTTTGATTTCAAATTTGATGTTACTTCATGATATCACTGGAAATGATTTTAAATTTTTTTTTCATGCATTCATTAACAAAACGGCCAAAAAGTTAAAAATATAACAATCACATTATTCTACGATTAAGCTAGGAATTCAAAAAGTCCATTGAGAAAGGGAAAAAACATATAAAATCTCCATTAAAGATGAAGATGCAAGAAACAAGTATAGTACAAGAGGATTTTTTTTTTAAAAAATAGTTTTTAAAATGAGAACCCTAGTCCCTAACTTTCTTTATGGGCCAATGTACAGTATTTACAAAAAGAAGCAAATTAGCATGTGCTAATTTCAAAAACAGAAGCAAAGATCTTACATTTAGGATGCTAAGGAGGTTGTAGAATGCAGAAAGTGCAAGAACTAGTAGCCAGTGTCTTGAGCTTCCCAACTGCGAATTCTCAAACTGTGAAGAGAACAAAGATGAGAAGGCAATTGTCTAGCTTTCTGTTGGCCGTGGGGGAGGGGGTCATGGGGGTAGAGGCATTTGGGTTGGGGGGCAGCAGGGTACGGGGTTGGGGCTACAGGGGAAGGGGCTGTGCAGGGGGGGGGAGCGCTAGTTAGGGGGGAGAGCTACAGGGGATGCGGGGGGAAGGGGCTGGGGGGAGCTACAGGAGGGGGAAAGGGCTGCGGGGAGGGGGGTGCGGTATGAGGGGGCCATTCGAGCTGGGCACTGGGGGGGGGGGTAGTGGGTAACGAGAAGAAGAAGAGAATGTGAGAAAGAAGAAGAAGAAAAAAAAAAAAAAGGAGGAAGTGGAAATTTTCTAAGTGTAGGAAATTTTTATTTTTTTATTTTTTTTATAAATCCCTAGCTAATTGCGACGAAAAAACAAAACCCTCGCTAATTTCTTGCAAATTGATACGAAGAACATTACAAACCGATCTCTATATTACAATTTTTACCATTTTTTTAGTGATCTCAACAATAACAACAGTATTTAAATTATTCTTCTTTATATATTTTACTTTATACACCACTTAATCAAAGTGATATACATACCTACATGTTATAATATATATATTAAACAAAAGAGATACTTATATATATTTATATTGTATATTACATAAACATATACATTTACTTATATATTATAGTAAGTATATAACATAACAGAATTAACTATATATATTTACTTATGTAATACATTAGGTGTATAACATAACATAATTACATTTACACATTTATAATAAAATGCACAATTTGAGACACATTATTAAAAATATTTCAACAAATTTGTTAAAATACACCACCACACAAATACATAAATAAAAATTAAAAAATTAAAGAAAAATATAGATTAAAACCCTATTTTTTCGCAAAATCCTCACAAATTGCGACGATTTTGCGAGGGAAGAAGTAAATTTGTCACAATTAGTGACTGATTTGCGACGAATTTGGGTATTCAAATTTTCACTGTTCAAAAAATTGACAGAAAGGAATATTCAATTCATTCCATGCAAAAATTCAAAAATTCAATCCAAAAATTTTACCTAGGAAAAGGCGGGTAATTTAAAATTTAAAATTTCGTCGCAAAAGCGTCGTAAATTTGCGAGAATTTTGCGACGGTTTAGACTATTCTCTTTTTTTTTAAATATGAAAATTCCATCGCAAAACCCTCGCAAATTGCGAGGGTTTTGCGATGGACATTCAAAAAAATTTTCCTTTAAATATTTTTTCCATTAAAAACAACTAGCCATCGCAAAACCCTCGCAATTTGCGAGGGTTTTGCAACGGTCTAGATTTTTCTTTCTTTTTTCTTAAATATGAAATGTCCGTTGCAAAACCCTTGCAATTTTGGCGACGGACATTCAAAAAAATTTTCATTTAAATCTTTTTTTCATATAAAACAATTGCAAGGGTTTTGTGACGGTCTAGACTTTTCTCTTTTTTTAAATATGAAAAGTCCGTTGCAAAATCTTCAGAAATTACAAGGGCTTTGTGATGGACATTCAAAAAACTTTTCATTTAAATATTTTTTCATAAAAAAATGAACCGTCACAAAACCCTCGCAATTTGCGAAGGTTTTGCGACGGATAGACTTCTCTTTTTTTTAAAAAAAAAATATTGAAAATCCTCACAAATTGCAAGGGTTTTGTGGTGAACATTCAAAAAAAAAAAATTATTTAAATATTTTTTTCATAAAAACAACTAACCGTCGCAAAACCTTCAAAATTTTACAAGGGTTTTGCTACGGTCTAGATTTTTTTCTTTTTTTTTAATATGAAAATTCCATCACAAAATCCTTGCAAATTGAGAGGGTTTTGTGACGGACATTCAAAAAAATTTCGTTTAAGCTTTTTTTCATAAAAATAACCCGCCGTCGCAAAACCCTTGCAAATTTGTGAGGGTTTTGTGACGGTCTAGACTTTTCTATTTTTTTTAAATATGAAAGGTCCATCCCAAAATCCTTGTAAATTGCCACGATTTTGCGATGGACATTCAAAAAAAATTTCATTTAAATATTTTTTCATAAAAGCAACCAACCATCGCAAAACTCTAGCAAATTTGTGAGGGTTTTGCGATGGATAGACTTCTCTTGTTTTTAAATATGAAAAGTCTATTGCAAAATCCTCGCAAATTGCGATGGACATTCAAAAAAAATTTCATTTGCGAGGGTTTTGCAACGGATAGACTTCTCTTTTTTTTAAATATGAAAAGTCTATCGCAAAATTCTCACAAATTGTGAGGTTTTGCGATGGATATTCAAAAAAAAAATTTATTTAAATATTTTTTCATAAAAACAATAAATCGTTGTAAAAACCCTCGCAATTCCGTTGCAAAACCCTCGCAAATTTGCGAGAATTTTGCAACGGTATTGATTTTTCTCTTTTTGTAAGTAGGAAAAATCCTTCACAAAATCCTCGCAAATTGCAAAGGTTTTACGACGGATATTCAAAAATTTTTTATTTAATCCTTTTTGTATTTTTTAAATTATCAAAAGTCCGTTGAAAAATCCTCACTAATTGTGAGGATTTTGCAATGTTTGTAACAATTTATTTTTGTTTAAATATTCTATTCTTAAAAAAAAAATTAACCATTGCAAAACCCCTATTAATTAGCGAGGGATTGCGAGGGCATTCTAGCCATTACAAAACCCTCGCAAATGGCGATGGTTTTGCTACGAATTACGATGGCCATTTTGGTTGTCGCAAAACCGTCGCAAAATCATTGCAATGATTTTGGTCAACTCGCGAGTACGAGTTCATCAATTATCGTCGCAAAACCATCACTAATTAGCGACGGTACTGTAGCCGTTGCAAATTATGATTTTTCCTGTAATGTCATACAGGACTATCTTAAGCTTCCATTCATGAACTACATTGTCTCCTAGCATAATAGATTATTTTTAGTGAGGTAAATCTTTCTTGTAGCCACTAGACAATTTGTTTCTCTTTCAATTAGTTTTGAGTTTGAGAAGCACTTGAGTGGATTGAAAAAGGCAAGGGTTGAGTAACATTGATTAAGTGGTAAACACGTGAGGGAGTGAAGTGAGAAACTTTTCTTGTGTGTTTTTCTACTCAAAATTTCTCTTTAACAAGAAAAAAATGGCTTATAAGAGTTCATATGATTCATCTTCTATAAGTGCTCAAAGTGAAGTGAGTGATTTCTATGAAATGTCATACTCAAGTAGAGGAGAATGTGATAGCTATAATGAGGAAGAATATGATTATGAGAAATGTGAAGATGATTGTGCATTGTTGTATGATTGTGATGAAGAGCAAAACACTAGTGAAGGTATGAATGGTGGAAATGAAAAAGGAAGTTATAAGCGGATAAATTATGAAAGTGATAGAATACTTGTGGGATGACCTCCAAAGAGAGCAAAGGGTAGATTGCAAAATCATTCAAATAATAGAGTGCGAAAAAAGAGAGAGTATGTGTAAAAGAAGAAGAGATGAAAACAAAAGAAGAGGTTGGGGATAAAGTGGAGAAAGAGAAAGGAGAAAAGGAAGAAAATAGAGTGATGTTACCAAATTTGTGAGAAAAAGAATTGAGTGACAAACAAGAAGGTGAGAAAATAAAAGAGAGTGGAGGTAAAATGAGAAGAAAAATATGGGTGGTGAAAGGAAAAAATAAAGTACATGACAAGGTTCAAAAACCTTCACCCAAAAATCCTTATTTAAATTTTTATGTAGGTGACCATTTGAGGACGAATCATCACAAAGAAGGGAGAAATGATTGGAATCATCCTAAGCATAAAGGTCATTCTAAAGAAAGGGAAAGAACAACAAAGACACAACACATGACTCTATAGGTGAAACTCATATTCAAGAGACTTCAAAGTGCATTTCAAGATTCCAAGCCAAGGATGAAGATGGTTGTCAAGCAATGGAGGATTAAAGAAGGGCCAAGAAGATCAAAGTTTAGACAACAATTGGTATGGAGAGCTGAAGGAGCACAAGAGGGAGTTGAAAAGACAAGAAAAGCCGGCTGTGGAGAGACCAGAACATACCTGGCGCTAGGTCCTCCCAAGCACCCAGTGCTAGGTCACCACTAGAAAAGAAACATTCCGTTTTCAGAATAGACCTAGCACTAAGTCCACCCAAGCACCTGGCGCTAGGTCATTTCGGGCACAACCCAGATTTTTTGTTTTTCTTATTTTTTTTTGTTCCCAATTTAATTCCTATGACTTTTGACTTGTAATAGGTATATTTTGGACTTACTTAGGAGATGAATGGTTGAGATTACATCTCCCATTTGCTAGGTTTAATTAGTTTGTTATCTTTAGATATGCCTCCTTACTCTTGTAATAGATAGTTTTTTTTTAGAGAATTAGATTATTTTGGTAGAGAAACTAAATTATTTATAGAGAAGAGTGTGTAAGGGGTGATTCCCATTTCAAGACCAAATTGAAGGGCTTAGTCCCACATTTGATTCCACATCTCTAAACTTCAAAGGGATAATCTAAATATCTTTCTCTATTCTTGGGTGCTAGTGTTCTCTCTAGTGTTCTTGATAGGTTGAGTTTTTGGGTGCCTTCAAATCCTATCTTTTTGTTCTAATCTCTTAATAGATTAGGGTATTTAGGTTTTTTGAAGTAGGCTAGATTCACCAATTCTCACTAGGTTAAATGCACTTGCATTTAGTTCATTTATGTGTGTGAATTTGGTAGGGAGTTGGGTAACCAACTCTAGGATTCTTCAAAAATCAAGAGGCTTCTGCATTTGTAGCTCGTATAAGGATTATTTAATTTATCCCAAACAATTATAAGGGGGTGATTTCTTCATGTAATAAAGTATAAAAACTCTATTGTATAAATTATTGTAATTAACTAGAGTCATACACCTAACATACAAGATTATTGACCTTACAATAAGACCTCACCCAACATACATCAAAGTGCACAAGTCTAATTTCACCAAACCACCAACTTATACTCAAGTTTTAGGATGCTTATCCACGGAGTAGCTATGATAAATCCATAGTTATTTATTTTAGTACTTTTATAAAAATTATTATCGCGTGATCCAGTTCTACGTATTCCAAATACATTTATACTATTGGTATGAGTGGACTACTCACTGGTTAAAGGTAAAATATTCCCCATTTAAAAACTATAATGTAATGATTTAAATCTTGATGAAGTGCCCAGCTCCATCAATGGATCAAGAATAATTTTTTGTCTATGTGTTAGTAGCCCATAATCTATACCTTACTGTGAAAGTATGATCCAATTACGTAGATTACTTACTAACATATTTAGACTTTAATATATAATATATGTAAAAAAACTACCATTATTACATGAAACCTTTATTAATTTCAAAAAATATAGAAATACATCGGCTATTTTGTGCATATATTTCAATAATCTCCCACTTTTAGTAAATGGACTATGATAGTTGATATATGCCTACCCTTATGACATCTAAGTGTCTTCGAAACACCTTCTCTGTCAAAGCTTGGTAAATGGGTCCACCAAATTATTTATAGAGGAAATTAGGTCAACCACTATATCCCGTTTCTGTATGAACTCCCGGATTAAGTGATACTTCTTCTCGATGTGCCTGCCTTTCTAGTGGTTTCTTAGCTCCTTACATTATGACACAGCTCCAGAATTATCATAATATACAGTTATGGGCCTGTCTATTTGTAACACAACTCCAAGTTCTAAGAGGAATTTTTGGAGCCAAACCGCTTCTTTAGAAGCTTCTGAAGCTACCACATGCTCAACTTCCATGGTAGAATTAACAATGCAAGATTGCTTAACACACCTCCATGAAATAGCCCCTCTAGACAAAGTGAAAACATATCCACTAGTGAATTTTCTTTCATCTTTATCTGTCTAAAAATTTGAGTCTGTGTAATCAATAGAATCTAAGTCATCGGCCCCATAAACAAGCATATAATCTCTCATTCCCTTTAGGTACTTGAGAATATAATTTACAACTTGCCAATGTTCTTTTCCTGGGTTTGACTGATACCTGCTAACCACACATATTGCAAAGCATATATTTGCCCTTGTATAAAGCATGACATATATGAGACTTCCAATTGTTGAGGTATAGGAAATCCTACTCATCTTTTCCTTTTCTTCTTGTGTCTTAGTACGCTACTTGGAAGATTAGGTCAATCTATGCCTAAAGGGTATGATTGCCCCCTTATACTAATCCATGCTAAACCTAGTTAATATCTTGTCAATGTAAGCAGATTGGGATAAGCCAAACATTCATTGCTTCCTACCTCTAAGAAGTTTTTTTCCAAGAATATAGCTAGGTTTTTCCATATCTTTCATGCTAAATTAACTTGATAGCCAAACTTTTATAGATGACAATGTCCCTATATCATTCCCAATTAGTTGAATGTTATCTACATACAATACCATAAAAGACATGTTGTTGCCATCTGTCTTCCTATACACGCATAATTCACCCACGTTTTGTTTGAAATCATAAGACTTTACAATCTTATCAAAACATATGTTTCATGCACGTGATACTTTCTTAAGTCCATAAATAGACTTCTTAAACTTGCAGATTATATACTCTTGGCCTTTCACAACAAAGCCTTCAAGTTAGGTCATATAGACGTCTTCGCTAAGATAGCCATTAAGAAAAGCTGTCTTGACATCCATTTGCCATATCTCATAGTCATAATAAGATGTGATGGACAAGAGAATGTGTATGGATTTAAGCATAGCAACAAGTGAAAATGTATCATCATAATCGATTCATTCTTTCTGAGTATAATCATTTGCAACCAATCTTGCTTTAAAGGTTTCCATCTTTCTATTGGCACGTCTCTTTTTCTTGTATACCCATTTACACCCTATGGGTTTCCTTCAGGTACAGTGATAAGATTCCAGACTTGATTAAGATACCTAAACTCAATCTCGGCATCCATTACTACTTGCCATTTCTCTGCATCAACATCATAATGGCATCATCGTATTTAGTGGGATCTTATCCTTGATGGTCGGAGACTACCTCAAAAGCTTCTCTAGTCTATCTTTCTAGAACCTTAGATATCTTCCCACTATGACATGGTTCATTTTATATAGGAACATCTGGCTGGGCCTCTTTAGGTTCCTCAATTAGGGTACTAGAAGTTAAAGTGTTAATCAACTTTTCTTTCAATTCCATCTTACTTGAAACTTTAGTGGACACATATTGTTCATCCTCCAAGTATCTAGCATAAGTACTAATAAGTACCTTTTGCTCTTGGGAATGATAAAAGTATTCACTCCTTGTTCCTTTTGGATATCCTACGAAGTAGTATAATTTTGATCTTGGGTCTAGCTTACTTCATTTGGTCAGAAAATATGCTGGGCTTTCGTCCAGTCCACATCTCATAAGATATCTTAGGTACTGACTTGGAAGGCACCAAGTTTAGAATATATACTGATGTTTCTAGAGAATATCCCTAAAATGAAATAGAAAAAGTTGTATGACTCATCATGCTTCTGACTATTTCCATCAATATTCGATTTCTTCTTTCGGTTACTCCACTTTGTTGGGGAGTCCCAGGTACAGTTAGCTGAGATACTATACCCTGATATGCCAAATAATCCTTGAATTCACCAAGGAGATATTCTCTGTTATGATCTGATCTTAGATTTTTGATTAGTTTACCTGTTTGACTCCCCACCTCTGCATTAAACTCCTTGAATTTATCAAATGAGTCAGATTTGCACCTCATCAAGTAAACATAACCAAAACATGTGTAATCATCTGTGAATGTGATGGAATATTGATAACCTCCCCTAACATATAAAGACATAGGACCACAAGTATCAATATGAACTAACTCTAATATTTTCATGGTCTTTTCCGCCTTTTGAGTAAAAGACCTTTTGGTTATTTTACCCTTAAATCAGGATTCAAACTGAGACCATTCCTCCAATTTTAATGAGTCCAAAGACTTATTTTGGATTAACCTCTAAATCTGATTAGGATTTATATGTCCTAATCATAAGTGTTATAAATAAGAGTTATTTGATGTGGCATTTCTCTTCTTGCTATTAGGTTCCGTCTGAGTATTATTTATTTGACAATTAATAGGATTAATATGTAAAAAAATCCCATACATGTTTCTAGAACATATAATATTTCCATTTCTACTATTGAAATACCAGAATGGAAAGAAATAGAATATCCTTAATTAATTAATCTTGAAACTGAAATCAAATTCTATTTAACACTAGAAACATATAAAATATATTTCATAACTACAATCCTAGTACAATCAAATAAAAGCTCTAAGTCTCCCACTGCTTCGGCCCACACTTGTGCTCCATTGCCCACTTTGAGTCTATGCTCTTCTCTACTAAGTTGTCATATCTTGCTAAACCCTTGTAAGGAATTGCAGAGATGGTCAGTAGCTCCAGAATCAACAATCTAAGTGGATGATGACCCAACCATCAATATAAACTCTAAGTATAGAGCAATACCTAAAGAGGACTTCGCCAAGAAGTTCGTATTGGAATGCATGCCCAAAATGGCCTATGTACTTCTATATTTTAGAAATTAGTAAAAGTATTTCATTCATGACTGTTTATTTACATATATTCGCACATTAGAGGACTAAGTTTGTTAGTAAGTAATCTACGTGATTGGGTCGTGCTTTTATAGTAATGCATAGATTATGGGTTACTAACACAAGCAAAAAATTATTTTTGATTGATTGATTAAGCTGGGCACTTTATCAAGGTTTAAATCATTACACTATGGTTTCTAAATGGAGAATGATTTACCTTTAACCAGTGAGTAGTCTACTCACACCAATAGTGTAAGCGTATTTGGAATATGTATAACTGGACCATGCGATAATAATCTTTATCAAAATACTAAAATAATAAAGATTATTTATCGCCACTATTGCGTGGATGAGTACCCTAGGAATTGAGTGTAAGTTGGTAGTTTGGTGAAGCTTGACTTGTACACTTTAATGTATGTTGGATGAGGTCTTGTCACAAAGCCAATAACCTTGTACATTGGGTGTATGACTCTAGTTAATTAAGAAGGACTTATATTATAGAGTTTCTATATTAGTGTTGTGCTCTAGAGGCAATTACTTGTACCACGTAAATTGCATATTAAATTAATAAGAGGTATTCTTTATCTTTCAATTTGATTGTTATATCTAAATATGTGTACAAACCGTTAGATAAAGTCCCTAGTACAACACAGTGTTAAGGAAATCATGATCGAGATCATGATGTGAGATTCCTACTACACTATGCAGTGTTTGTACTTAAATAATCCCCAATCATAGTATTAATAAGATGGTATATTATTAACACGCCAAGACTGGCACATGTTATATCTCTTGATTGGATCAAGCGGTGGTTCTCATATCCGTGAGTATTGGGATACTCAGGATTAACGTGTGGATGCTTGTATTGGAACAAGTTCAATGGATGACCTAGCTACGAGATAATCACTTGGATAACTATTTAGTGCCAGTGATAGAATCTCATTATAGCAAGTGTACAAGTATCCTTAGATTTGAGATCTCCAAGGTACTTTGTTTAACGAGTGTTGTACTTTGATTCTAATCTTTGGAGTCTTATCTAGGACTGCCTATGGGATGGATATTGGGTACAATGTAAAGTAAACTAAAGTAGTTGAGAAAGTCAATAAAGGATTCACCACTCCTAATAGTAGGAGAGTATATCTCAAGGCCACCTGTAGAAATCATTACTCATGAAGTCCTTGGTCAAGGCGACTATGTGATGGAAATGGTTCCAATTGATACACATATCGAGTAATGGATTTCTTGAACAAGTACTAAAATATTCAGGACAGAATTAATAATATTCTAGAGGGAGTTGGCACTAATTCCATGCTCTAGACCGAATGAGATATTGTATGGTGAAAGGAGTTTATTGCATTGATAATTTGCTATTGAAAGGTTCATGTCAAGCCACTTGACTTTCTGGACTTTTGGGTGGTCAAGAGTCATTGCTAGATGTCGCTCTTGATATGCTAAATATGGATTTATTAATTAGAGAATTAATAAATTTAATCCTTTATTTTATTAAGGATTATTAATTCTAATATTGTTAGAATTAATTCATATTATGCTACCAATAAGGCCAGGAAACCTAATGGGTCACACACAATAAAGGTTTGAGTGCTCAAATATATTATTTGATAATATTGTGTGATTAATTAAGAGAAGGGAATATATTTATAGGTGAATTATAAGTTTGTTATAATTCATGGGACCTAATTATAATTAAGTAAACTTCAAGGACCAATTTGTTGACAATTAGACATTGAAGGACTAAGTTACAATTTACGGTAATTATAAATCTATAAATATAAGGAAACGGTTTCCTTAGGGTAAGAGATACGACTATTCACGCAATAACAGAGAAACCGTTTCTTTGCCTCTCTCTTGATCAAACCCTAGCCGTCTCTCTCTTATTAATCAAACCCTGGCCTCCTAAATTCTACTAGCATAGAATTGTGAGATTGTGAGTGTTCGACCTTGTGTGGATTATCATTAGAGGGAGTTCTTTCTTGGACTTCGTTGAGCTGCTGTGAACCGGTTTTGTGATCTAGATCGCGCCTGCGTTCTTGGAACAAGAAAAATTTAAATTCCGGCTTCAAGAGGTAATAAGCGTGATCTTCTCTTTTTCCCATTTCTACTGTAAACCCGTGATCCATGGCTTGGGTTTCTTGTTATTTTCCGCTACGTTTAATCTGATTAATTAATTTAGAAACCCTACATTGTATACTTCATTACATGAAGAAATCACCCATTTTGTGATTGTTCGAGATAATATAATAATCCAGGGTTTTGGAAAATGTGACTAAGCATGTATACTTTATGGGTAGCTCCCTGATATAAGTTGGTACATACTAGAAGTCATGGATTATTGGATTAGCTTTCAAAGGATGGTAGATGTCATTGAGAAATGTGTTAGTACTATTTTGCTATCTCAATGATGAGTGTTATGTAGAGGGGTATTTTCACCATGAAACTTGTACGTCGAAGACACTACACTTGCAATATTATTCTCGGGGTCAATATTTTCATATGGTGATAAATGAAATATTAAAAATGATTAAAATACTGCTATGTATTAGCAAGGGTATTTTGGTCATTTTAGTAACAAAGAATAATATTTTTTTGGTCCCCAAAGTAGTTCAAATAACCTTAGTAAATTTATTTACTATATAGGCTCACGAGTGAATTTATTATTTGAAGAATTATTCTTGAAATCTAATTAATTATTTATTTAGACTAGAATAATTAATTAGAACAATTTAATTAATTAGTTTATTAATTAATTATATTGAAAATTTTATATTGGGGCTAAGTAGTTTAATTAATTAATAAAAAATTAATTTAATTAATTAGTTTATTAATTAATTATCTTGAGTAATTTTATATTAGGCTAAAGTAGATTAATTAATTAATAAGAGAGCTATTTAATTAGTCATTGGACTAATTAATATTACATGACCCATCAGGTTTTGATGTAGCCTCTATGTGCAAAGAAAAAAAAAATGAAAATAGAAATAAAAAGAAAAGAAAATTCGGTAGCTAATTTTGAATAGGAAAGAAAAGTTGTTGTTGATAAATAAAATGGAATTGCGTGAGCTTTTAAGAGGTTGATCGAATTTCTCACTGAAGCTATAGCTTTCAGTTTTCTAAAAAGAATTAAGAGCCACCGTTTTTTCCTTGGTCTTGTTTCCTTCATTTTTTTTTCTTTAACATTTAGCTCTCTCGTTTTTCTTCCAATCTTCTTCACCCTAACTCTACTTTCACCTGTAGAGGTCTATAATAGTTAGAGAATACTCTAAAAAGTCAAGAGCTAGCAAATATTGTAAGTGTTTGATGCGAAAGAATCGACGGTTAGCTAGTATTCCTGCGGAACCAGTAGACGTTCCTGTTCAATAAGTGTCGTCGAACCTGAATCCAACTCCGGTTATTAAAGTTAATTGCCCTAGAACTAAATATTTCTAAACTTTAGCTCGGGAAAAATTTTATTCTACTGTCTTCCCCTGCTTATTTAATTTTTTCGTGATCTTGAAGTGATATCAGAGCTATGGTTATAATTTAGGAGCACGCTTAGGGTTAATAACTAAAAAAGGTGGTTCCTTTACTAATAAAAATATAATTTTGCAATTGTATGGATCCCACTTAGTTTTTGATATGGGTAGTTTTTGTGTTTGCCTCACACGTGGAGGCATAGGCACCTGTAATTTATTTAATCGCTTTCTATATATTGCGTGTATGCCTCACTTTGAAAGGCATAGGCAATTGGATTGTATTAAAATTCAATTTACTAGAATTTATGCAACAAAAATTGGTGCCTAAATCAATGCTGCAAAACCCCTGAAGAAGAAATGGAGAAGGCATGAAGACTAGAGGAAAAACAAGACGGGACAGAGAATACCAGTTGCGAGAGGATTTAGGTGTGCCGCGGCAGGATCAAGGCAAAACTGCCTTGATCCACGGGAGGCACTCCATGTGCCGCGAGTGGCTGTGAAAGAGATTTTTTTTTTTTTTTCTTAAGCAATGAAAGGCTTACCCAGTGCCTTTCGCGGTCGGTGGTCACATGCATGGTTTGTTTGCGGGTCTCGTTCAAGGCTTTTGGAATTTTTTTCATTCTAATTTATTTTTGTCTTAGGCCCATATCACACGAGATTATTTTTCTTGCAATGGTTTATTTATTGTAATAAATAATTTTGCATGAAAATGGTTAGTAAAGGGGAATCACCTTAAGACTAAACAGGATTATTTTAATTTTATTATTATTATGATGTTTAATAATTTATTTGGTCACATAAGAATTAGTGGTTAGAAAATAACATGTAAAAGGTTTACTTTTTGGAGTATGTCTATTTATTTAATTTTGTGATCAAATGCACAAAGGTTTTTGAAAAATTAATTTTTCTCTAGATAAAGCAATTAAGGAGAACGTTTTAATTTGAACTAAGTAATTTAAAAATAAATTCATTGTTTATTCTTCCAAAGGTTTTTTATCCTTGGCATAGAGAATAATTTTTTAATTTAAGTATTTTAAATTTAGTTCCTATAAATGGTTTTTACTTAACTAGTGAAAATAAAAATTCATTGTTTATTCTCTTGAAGGCTTTTATTCTTGACATAGATAATAATGTTGATTTTGGATTTTTACTAAAGTTAATTGATAGGGCTAAATTCATCACTATTTTCCTAGTTATTTGAGGTTAATTTGAGATACTTTTGTTGTAATAACTAGGCATATTCCTTCATATTTAATATTTTGCTTGTGAAAAGTGTTTTTGATGAATTTGTGTAGAATTGAGTGGATTACGAGCAAAAAGTATAGATTTTCAAAATGTACCTAGTGCCAGGTCTAGCTACTGTACTAGGCGCCAGGTCCACTTTGGAATAATAGAGGAAAATAGAGCAACGTCCAGGGGTGAACCAGAATGCACCTGGTGCCAGGTGGGTCAAAGTGACCTAGTGCCAAGTTTGATCTGCGAGTCGGCGAATTTCGTATTTTGAGTAGATTTTGGCAAATTCCATAAGGATTCTTTTGGGAACTGATTTGGGATCGATAGGACTCTTGTACACACTTTTTGGCAATTAGAACTCCTATAAATACAAGAGAATAACATTGTACAAACTAGTTTTCATAGTTTTTAATTCTTCAATGTAATATCTTTAGAAAACTCCTAGAGAAACACTAAGATTTAGGAGGATCAAGGAGTATTCTTGGAGAAAAAAAGAAGGTTGATCATGAAGGTTTCAAGGAAGAAGAAGAAGGCTTACTTGTCTATGAGTAGTTTCTTTTTCTCTTCTTTGCAATTTATTGACAATTTGAGATTAATTGTTTAATTGTCTTTAGATGATATTCTTTTAGATTCATGATTTTGTATTGATTTTAGTTCTTTGATCAATTTATTGCTATTCTTGGTATTTGATTATTTGAGCATAATATCTTGTTGGATTGATTAGTTCTCTTCTACTTAACTTGCAAGACAATGTTAGGAGAGAATGACCAACTAATTAATTTAATACTAGTTATTCTTAACTTGCTTGAAAAAGAGGTTAAGGATTAAGAATAAGTACTCAAAGATTGGTTGATAATTGCTATAATATAGATTTATTGACTAATTTCATGCTTTAAATCACCTAGAATATATGGATTTATATAAGGATTGATTTTAATGCATCTTTTGAATATTTTAGTTGAGATAGAATATATTCACTGATTTAACTAGAAAATAGTGATTGCATAGATTGCAAACAAAGTGGGTCTACCTTAATCCTTCATGAAGCCAAGATAATAATTAATTGAGAGAATAGCTAGTTAATCATTATTGTGTATTTAAGGATTTCTATCTATTTACATGTTTTTTTCCTTATTCTCACTCTTTGATTATCCTTGTGACTTTTCTTGTGTGACTTGACCTTTTCTCTAGTATATTATGTTAGTATTTTATTTATCCTTTTATTTTATTGGGTAAACAATAAAGATTTAGATAAAGTAAGGTGGGAGCCTAAGTTTTCATGGATTTGATTCTTGCTATTCCCTATACTATATGATGGGTATACTTGCCGTATGTGTAGTTTTAGTAATTAGCATTTTAATTAAAGCTTGATTGATTGTAAACTTTGTGGATAATATTTTCTACACTAAAAAACACGCATCATTAATGAAACCAAAATATTTTTTAAAGAAATGTTTTTCCTAAAAACTTATTTTTCTCAAAAAATTAAGTGGGGAAGGGATTCCAACGACCCCACGACTTCCATCACGAATTCCTATTAGAGATTGTAGTTATCCTGCGTCATTCTGAGCATAACCCCATATAGGATGGATTTCCACGAGACTTTAGAACTAACAGAGAAATTATAATTAAAGCCTAGGATAAGTATTAGTGTCAACCAACCCATCGTTCGAGGCATTAATGTTGGATTATTCGTAAGTGGTGAGAGTATTAACCATCCTATCGATGGAACTATTTTTAGATCATTACCTATTAAGGAAGTTTAACTTGTGATAGTTATACACTTAATTTAGAAAATTCTTAACCTTCTTACGAAACTCTGTCAATTATTCTAAGAGCCAAAATTTTCATATTTTTTATAATGGTTTTAATAGGTTAACCATATCATGGAAGTAATATGATGTTTTAAACATGTATTTTTATGTGTTTTTCAAAACAAACATTTCTCTAATTGAAGTTCTTCCAATCAATAGAAATATTTGGTTTCAATCATTTGTCCATTATTCTCAAAGAGAATAAGTTAACTGGACCTAACTACGTAGATTAGAAAAGGAATCTGAACATAGTACTCACTACAGAGGAGTATAAGTATGTTCTGACCGACCCCTGTCCTAAATTTGGGAAAGATTCCACAGACTAGGATTGTGAGACGGAGAAGGTATGAAGGAAAGCTGACGAAATGGCTTTATGCTATATGTTGTCTTCCATATTCAATGTTCTCTAATCTAAGCACAAAAATATGCCTACTATATACAATATTGATGTATCGTTGTGAACTATATTTGCTGACAAGAGCTGACCCGCAAAGTAGGAAGCTCTTAGAGCAATTATGAACACTAGGATGGTTGAGGGGGCATCGATTTTTAAGCATATGCTTAAGATGATTGCTTATTTCGAGGAAGTCGAGATCCTGGGGCAACAATTATTACTGAGAGACAAATTAACATGGTACTTGAAACTTTACCAGATTCGTATTCTTAGTTCAAGCTAAATTATAGCATGAATAAGTTGAATATGTCTTTGACTGAGTTGATGAAAGAACTTTAGGCCCCTAAAAAAATCATAAAGCCTGTGTAAAAGGTTTTTGTTACTCACTTTAGACCATCTTCCAGAACTAGGGCCCAACTCAAGAAGTTCAAGAAGAAGAAGCCCAAAACAATGCAGAGGCTCAACCTAAGGGACCTAAGCCTTGTCCGTCCAAGTCCAACGCCAAGCCTAAGGGCAAGTGTTTCAAGTGTGGCAAGAAGGGGCACTTTAAAAAGATTGTTCGGACTTCTTGGCTAAGTCTTCCTCAGGTATTGCTCTTTACTTAGAGTCTATTTTAATAGTTGGATCATCATCCACTTGGATTGTTGATTCTGGAGCCATTACCATATCTGTAACTCCTTGCAGGGGTTCAGTAAGATAAGACAACTCAGTAGAGGAGAGCATGGACTTAGAGTGGGCAACATAGCATAAGTGTGGGCCAAAGCAGTGGGAGACTTGGAGCTTTTATTTTATTGTAATAGGATTTTAGTTTTAAATGATATTTTATATGCTTCTAGCATTAAGCAGAATTTGATTTTAGTTTCAAGATTGATTAATCAAGATTATTCTGGTTCTTTCCATTCTAGTATTTCAATAAGTAGAAATAAAAAAATTATTTGCACTAGAACACATGTATGGCAATCTTTTTTATATAAATAACACTCAGAAAGAACTTAATAATAAGAAGAGAGAGGTCACATCAAATAACTCATATTTATATCACTTAAGATTAGGACATATAAACTCTAATCGGATTCAGAGGTTAATCCAAAATAGGTCTTTGGACTCAGTGGAATTAGAGGAATAACCTTAGTGTAAATCTTGTTTTAAGGGAAAATAACCAAAAGGTCATTTACTCAAAAGGCGAAAAGGGCTAAAAAAATATTAGAGTTAGTTCATAATAATATTTGTGGTCTTATGTCTTCACCTGCTAGAAGAGGTTATAATTATTTTATCACGTTCACAAATGATCACTCGCGTTTTGGTTATGTTTACTTGATAAGGTGTAAGTCCTATTCCTTTAACATATTCAAGGAGTTTAAGGTTGATGTGGAGTGTCAAATAGGTAAACTAATCAAAAAGCTAAGATCGGATCATATTGTAGAGTATCTCTTTAGTAAATTCAAGGACTACTTGGCACATTAGGGTATAGTATCTCAGTTGACTGCACCTGGGACCCCCAGGAGAATGGAGAAACAGAGAGAAGGAATAGAACTTTGATGGAAATGGTTGATGAGCCATGCTACTCGTCCTATTTCTTTTTAGGGATATGCTCTGGAAACAGCAACATATATTACTTAGTGCCTTTCAAGTCAGTGCCTAGGATACCTTATGAGATGTAGACTGGATGAAAGCCCAGTATGTATCATCTCAAAATATAGGGTTATCCAACTTATGTACTGACTAAAGGAAGTAAGCTAGACCCAAGATCAGAATTGTGCTACTTTGAATGGTATCTAAAAAGAATAATGGGTGGATACTTTTATCATCCCTTAGAGTAAAAAGTACTTTTTAGTACTTATGCTAGGTATTTGGAAGATAGACAAAATGTATCCACTAAGGTTTTGAGTAGTATGGAATTAGAAGAGAAATTGATTGACACTTCAATTTCAAGTACCCCAACCGAGGAACCAAAAGTGATACAACTAGATGTTCCCATACAGACTGAACCGCGTCTTAGTGGGAGGATATCTAGAGTTCCTGAGAGATGGACTGGAGAGGCTTTTGAGGTCATCTCCTACTATATGGAACAAGATCTCGCTAGATACGATAAGGCTATTATTGATGTTGATGTGGAAAAATGACAAACTATAATGGATGCTGAGATTAAGTCTATGTACTTCAATCAAATTTGGGATCTTGTCACCACACCTGAAGCGATTAAACCCAGAGGGTGTAAGTAGGTATACAATAGAAATATAGGTGTGGATGAAAAGGTAGAAACCTTTAATGCGAGGTTAGTTGCAAAAGGTTATACTCAGAAAAAAAGGATAAATTATGAGGATACTTTTTCACCTGTTGCCATGCTTAAGTCCATACGCATTCTTTTGGACATCGTATGTCATTAAGACTACAAGATATTACAAATGGATGTCAAGACAGCCTTTCTTAATGGCTATCTTAGCAAAGATGTCTATATGTTCCAACCCGAAGGCTTTATTGCGAAAGGTCAAGAACATATGGTCTGCAAGCTTAAGAAGTCCATTTATGGACTTAAGCAAGCATTACGAACATAGAACATACGTTTTGATAAGACTGTAAAGTCTTATGGTTTCATACAAAATGTGAATGAATTATGTGTATATAGGAAGTCAGATGAGAACAGTGTGTTCTTTATGGTACTTTATATAGATAATATTCTACTCATTGAAAATAATGTAGGAATATTGTCATCTATAAATATTTAGCTATCAAGTCAATTTAGCATGAAGGGTATGGGAGAAGCTAGCTACATTCTTAGTATTAAGCTTCTTAGAGACAGGAAGTAAAGAATGTTAGGTTTATTCTAATCTGCTTATATTGACAAGATATTGGTTAGGTTTAGTATGGATCAGTAAAAAGGGGCATTATACCCTTTAAGCATGGATTGACCTTATCTTCTAAGCAGTGTCCTAAAACACAGGAAGAAAATGAGAGGATGAATAGGATTCCCTATGCCTCGGCAGTTGAAAGTCTCATATATGCTATGCTTTCTATTATGCTGAATATCTGCTTTGCAGTTGGTATAGTTAGCAGGTATAAATCAAACCTTGGAGAAGAACATTGGCAAGCTGTAAAGTATATACTCAAGTACGTAAAAGGAACGAGGGATTATATGCTAGTTTTCAGAGCAGATGCCTTAGTTCCTATTGGTTACACAGACTCAAACTTTCAGGCAGATAAAGATGAAAGAAAATCCACTAGTGGATATGTTTTTAGTTTATCAGAAGGGGCTATTTTATGGAGGATTGTCAAGCAATCTTGTATTGCTGATTCTACCATAGAAGTTGAGTATGTGGTAGCTTCAAAAGACTCTAAAGAAGTGGTTTAGCTCCAAAAGTTTCTCACAAAACTTGGAGTTATGCTACACATGAATAGACCCATAACAATATATTGTGATAATTCTGGAGCTATGTCACAATGTAAGGAGCCAAGAAACCATTGTAAGGACAAGCACATTGAAAGGAAGTATTACTTGATCCAGAAGTTTATCTAGAAACAAGAGATAATGGTTGATTAAATTTCCTTAGCAAACAATCTGGTGGACCCATTTACCAAGCCTTTGATAGAGAAGGTGTTCAAAAGACACTTGGATGTCATAGGGTAGGCACATATGGACTATCATAGTCCATTTAGTGCAAGTGGGAGATTGTTGGAATGTATGCTTAAAATGGCCTATGCACTTCTATATTTTAGAAATTAATAAAAGTATTTCCTTCATGATTGTTCGTTTACATATACTCGCACATTAAAGGTCTAAGTGTGTTAATAAGTAATCTACGTGATTGGGTCGTATTTTTACAATAAAGTATAAATTATAAGCTACTAACACTTAAGCGAAAAATTATTCTTGACCAATTGATGAAGTTGGGCACTTTATCAAGGTTTAAATCATTACACTATGGTTTCTAAATATAGAATGGTTTACCTTTAACCAGTGAGTAGTCTAATCACACCAATAGTGTAAGCGTATTCGGAATACATAGAACTGGACTACGCGATAACAATCTTTATCAAAGTACTAAAACAAATAAAGATTGATTTATCGCATCTACTGCGTGGGCGAGTAGCCTAGAACTTGAGGATAAGTTGGTAGTCTGGTGAAGCTGGACTTGTGCACTTTGTTATATATTGGGTAAGGTCTTATCGGGTATATGACGCTGGTTAATTATGACAGACTTATTCGATAGAGTTTCTATGCTTCATTATAGGAAGAAATCACCTCCTTGTGATTGTCTAGGATAATCTAATAATACAAGGCCTTAGGAAAAGTGACAAGTATGTATGTTTTATAGGTAGCTCCCTGATATAAGTTGTTATATATTGGAAGTAATGGATTATCGAACTAGCTATTAAAGGATGGTAGATGCCATTGAGAAATGTGCTAGTACTATTTTCCTATTGCAATGACGGGTGTTACGTAGAGGGGTATTTTTGTCATTATACTTGTTGGTCGAAAACACTACACTTGCAATATTATTATCGGGATCAATATTTTCATATGGTGATAAATGGAATATTTAAGATGATTAAAATAATACTATGTATTAGCAGGAGAATTTTGGCCATTTTAATAGCTAAGAATAATATGTCTTTTGGTCTCCAGAGTAGCTCAAATAACCTTAGTAAATTTATTTACTACATGGGCTCATTGGGTGAATTTATTATTGAAAGAATTATTTTTGAAGTCCAATTAATTATTTGTTTGGACTAGAATAATTAATTGGACCAATTTAATTAATTAGTTTCTTAATTAATTATCTTGAGTAATTTTATATTGGGCGCAAGTAGTTTAATTGATTTATACAAGAATTAATTTAACTAATTGGTTTATTAATTAATTATCTTGGATAATTTTATATTAGGTCCAAGTGGATTAATTAATTAATAAGAAAGCAATTTAATTAGTTATTAGACTAATTAATATTACATGGCCCATCAGGGTTTGATATAGCCATCATATGCAAAGAAAAAAAAGGAAATAGGAAATAAAAAGAAAAGAAAATTCGGTGGCTAATTTTAAATAGGAAAGAAAGCTATTATTGATAAATAAAAAGGAATTGCCTAAGCTTTTAAGAGGTTGACCGAATTTCTCACTGAAGCTATAGCTCTCGGTTTTCTAAAAAGAATTAAGAGCTATTGTTTTTTCCTTGGTCGTGTTTCCTTCATTTTTTTTTCTTTAACGTTTAGCTCTTTCATTTTTCTTCTAATCTTTTTCACCCAAATTCTACTTTCGCTGGTAGAGGTCCATAGGGGTTAGAGAATACTCTGAAAATTTAGGAGCTAGTAAATGTGGTAAGTATTTGATGTGAAGGAGCCGACAGTTAGTTGGTGTTCCCGCGATACAAGTAGACGCTTGTTCAACGAGCGCTGTCGAACTCGAATCCAACTCTGATTATTAAAGTTATTTGCCTTAGAAGTAAGTATTCCTAGACTTTGGCTCAGGATAAATTTTAATTTTCTATCTTGCGCTGCTTATTTAATTTTCTCGCGATCCTTCAGTTCGGACAATCATTCTTAAAGTGTCCTTTCTTGCCACACTTGAAGCACTTGCCCTTGGACTTGTCACCGGCCTTGGATGCACTAGGCTTGGATCCCTTAGGCTAGGCCCTTGTGTTATTTTAGGCCTTCTTCTTCTTGAACTTCTTAAGCTTTGGCACAATTCTAGAAGATGAACCAAAACGTGTAACTAAAATCTTTGATTCAGGCTTTATAATTTTCTCAGCGGCCTGGAGTTCTTTCATCAACTCATTCAAGGACATATTCAACTTATTCATCTTATAGTTTAATTTGAATTGAGAATATGAATTTGGAAAAGTCCTAAGAACCATGTCAATTTGGCTCTTAGCATCAATTATTGCCTCTAGGACCTAGGCCTTCTCGAAGTGAGTAATCATCTTGAGTATATGCTCGTGAACTAATGCCCTCTCAGCCATTCTAGTATTCATGATTGCTCTAAGAGATTCCTGCCTTGAAGGTCGACTCTTGTCAGCAAATATGGTGCATGTTAGCCCTAAGGGCTTTCTCCTATATTTTGACTTATGACAAACATTGATGTGGACTAACTTGTGTGATCTATATGTGATAGGATATGTTTGACCTCAATTCTTGTAAGGTATTCAAATATGATTGTTAGGTAACTCTTGAGCAATGGAATTCAAGAATGGGTGATCAAGATGAAGTTCAAACTTATGAGATTGCATACCAAGAAGTCCTTATGGAAGAACTTTAGAGTAGGATTTGTTATCAAGGTATTTCTTGTTAATTCATACGTCTCTGTACCTTATGATTCAATTGATTTCTATCTTGAAGCATACAAAGAAAAAGATTTCAAAGTTTTAAATCTCAGAATTTTGGATTGAGTAGTTTGGATAATTCTACATCCAAAAGATTTGTCCAAAATCCTATAAACTGTGTCAAATCGTTTCTGCCTGAAAAAGTACTATTTTGGACTTACCTTTTAGATGCATCATCGTTTGAAACATGAGTCCAAAACACAAGAAAATTTGACAGTAAAATTATAGCCATTTTATAGCCATTGGTACTTCACTTTATGGCTCTATATAAAGCCTCTAAACTTGATTTAACATAAGATTTTTTTTGGTATCCTTCTAAGAAACACTCTTGCTTTATAGAAAACAAAAATCTCCTTTATCAAAGTGCTTCAAAGTGAATTCAAATTGTATCCAAAAGGTAAAAGTTTTTGTGCTTTTTCCTTGGTGTATATCTACTCAAACAAGTGAGCTTTTACTGTTCCATTGATATTCAATCTCTTTTGTATAACAAGGTTATGGTGTAAAATCTATTTGGGGTGAACCTTGATTTGTTGGTTAATTGAGAGGTTTTGAAAAACTAAGTGTGGTAATCTTCTCTTGTATTTAGTACAGATTGATTCCATTAAGTTGGGTAAATGAAATCTGGTTGAAAATCCTTAAGTGTGAGCTTAAGGTAGTGGATTTAGATCTTGATAGATCGAACCACTATACATTCTATGTCTCATTTCTCTGCATAGAACATTAACTACATGGTATTTCTTACCTTAGTGTGAATCTGGATATTTCTCCAAGTTTTCTTGGATAGCTTTCTCTATTGCCATGAAGTTGGTCTAAGAAACTTGAAGATCATTAATATTCTGTATAACAGACAACTTAAAAATTTTAGTTTGCCAAAAACTTTATTTTTAACAACTTTGTAGGAAAAATCCTCATGGCAAGCTCATCATCTCTTCCATATGTTGAAGGATCTTCAACATATCGACTTCCTTTATTCAATGGAAACAACTACACATTCTAGAAAAATAGAATGAATCAATTTTGAGTTGTGGAATTTGATAGAGAAATGTCCTTTTCAAAAATTGTTGATGGCATAAAAATGCCTAAACAAAATGACGAGTTTAATGTTGAAGACAATCTAAGATGACATTGAATTTTCAGGCTATGAACATCTTATGCTGTGCACTGGATTTGATTCAATACAATTGAGTTAGTAGTTGTGATTCAGCTCATGACATGTGAAAATTACTCGAGGTCACCCACAAGGGGACAAACCAAGTTAAGCAATTCAAATTGGGGCTTCTGATTCATGATTATGAATTATTCTTAATGAAGCATTACTGATATATTCACTAGATTCACAAATATCACAAATGGTCTCAAAGCCTATGGGAAGGTTTTTTCCCTTGGGGAACAAAACTGAAAAATTCTAGATTCATTACCTAAAAGCTGGCAGCCTAAAGCTCTTGCTGTGGAAGAATCTAAGGATTTAAAATCCTTACCAACTGAAGAGCTGATCGGCTCTCTTCTAACACATGAAATGAAACTCAAAAGGTTTCAGGAATCCGATGATCATGATAAGGGTAAAAAGGGAATAGCATTGAAAGCTGAAAAAAAGGATGAAGAAACTAGTCAATCTAATAGTAGTGATAGAACAGAAGTAGACAATGAAGATCTGGTAATGATAGCAAAAAAATTCAGAAGGATGTTTAACAAAAGAAACTTCAAAAGAGGAAAGAAGTTCACAAAAAAGAAATGGCAATCCTCAGCATTCAAGCCTCAATGTTATGAATGCAAAAACACTGAACACTTCATTGCTGATTGTCCAGTTGCAAAAGAAAAAGAAGGTAGAATGCTTAAAAAGAAGAAGGAGTTGAAGGCAAAGAAAGGCAAAGGATTGATGGGGACTTGGGACCTAAATGGGATTGAGTCTGAAGAAGAAGATTCTGAGAACGAAATTGCCAACATATGTTTTATGGCCATGGAAAACGAGGTAAACTCTACTACCACTAATTTCATGTCTAATTCGCTTATTTTTATGACTGAAAAGCATGATGATCCAAATGAGTTATTAATTGATATATTCCATGAATTAAAAAAATTATCCAAAAAAAATAAAAAAATGAAATTGAAGATTAATTCTTTGTTAAATGAGAACAAAAAGTTGTTAAGTGAGAACAAAATATCTCTTGAGTCACACATAAGTGTTATTATTGAAAAAAATGTGATCATGACTACTTTACAGTATGTATCTCTAGAAAATAGAAGTTTGTATAATAGAATTAAAACTCTTGAAAGTATGGTTAGCACTTTTGATGACATGAAAAATAGAGTCAATAACCTTACAACATGTATTGAAAAATTCACAAATGGGAAAAGCAACCTGAAAAAATTACTTGGGACTCAACATCAAGCTAGAAATTAAAATGGCTTAGGATATAGACATGAGAATAAGGATAAAATTCACAAGCCTCGATTTGTTAAAGCTATTTCATGTTACACGACACACAAGCATGCACATATTGTGAAAAATTGGGACTCATTGCATCAAGATATCTTATTAAAAGAAAAGTGGAATCCGGTAGAATACCTTTTTGGAAAATCAAAGGAAATGCTACTAACCTCCATGGACCCAAGAAAGTATGGGTACCAAAAATCACTCCTCCTTCTCATGTATATGCACATTCTTTGGAGAAAATGAGCTTCACCAAGTGTTTCTTGGACATCTGTTATTCAAGACACATGACTAGAGACACAGCCTTGTTAGAAGATGTACAGACTACAAATGAAGGATTCGTTACTTTTAGAGATAAGAAGAAAGGAAAGATTCTTGACATTGGTAACATTGGTAAAGGTTCCTCAACCATTATAAAACAAGTATTACTAATAGATGATTTGAAATATAATATGCTCAGCATTAGCCCACTATGTGATAATGGCTGCAAAATCATTTTTGAAAAGGATTCTTGTTCTATCATGGATAGCTCAAATCTTGAAACAATCTTTGTTGCTAATCGTGTTGGAAATGTGTATGTATTCTATCTAAATGACCTTATAGCTCATGGTATTAGATGCCTCTCCGTACATAACAATGATGGTTATTTTTGGCATAAAAGATTAGGTCATGTATCTTTTGATTTGCTAAACAAACTGTCCTCAAAAGAGCTTGTAAGAGGATTGTCCAAAATGAAGTTTGATAAAAGCAAAATTTGTGATGCATGCCAATTTGGAAAACAAATCAAAACTTCATTTAACACAAGAAAATGATTTCAACCTCAAAACCTCTTGAATTAATTCATATGAATTTGTTTGGACCAATGAGGAATGTTAGTCTTGGCAGTAAAAAGTATGCATATGTGCTAGTTGATGATTTCTCTAGATTTACTTGGACTTTATTTCTTGGACAAAAGGATGAAGCCTTTTCTGAATTTTTGAAACTGATCAAACGCGTCCAAAACTCTATTGGATATAAACTGATTTCTATTAGAAGTGATAATGGTAAAGAATTTTGTAACAACGAATTTACACACTTTTGTGATGAAAAATGGAGTATTTCACAATTATTCAGCAGCTAAAACTCCTCAACAAAATGGTGTTTTTGAGAGGAAAAATTGAACTTTGTAAGAAATTGCCAGATCCATGTTTTGTGAAAACGCCATTCCAAAATATTTTTGAGCTGAAGCTGTTAATACAGCTTACTATATAGTAAATCGAGTTATGCTGAGACCGTTTTTGAGAAAAATACCTTTTGAGTTTATGTTTGACATAACTCCATCAATCTCTTATTTTAACGTGTTTGGTTGCAAATGTTTTGTCCTTAATACCTGAGGCAATCTTGAAAATTTTGATAGCAAATCCAACGAGGTTATATTTCTTGGATCCTCTTCCAATAAAAAGGTATATAGAGTGTATAATAAAAGAACTCTATGTGTGGAAGAATCCGTATATGATGTGTTTGATGAATCTAACATTTATGTTCCAATGAAAGATGATGATGATATAGGAGGTTCAAAGGAAGTAAGAAAAGACCAACTCAAAGCTCTGCCGCTAGATACTTGTTAGTGTTATGCCCTAGAGGTAATCATTTGTACATTTTATATGACACATTTTATTTTAATAAAAGACATTATATATTCTACAGTATCTTTTGTTTACTTTTGTCTAAAATAACTATTAGATAAAGTTTCTAGTACAACACTGTGTTAAAGAAATCATGATAAAGATCATGATATGAGATTCCTACTACACTGTAGAGTGTTAGTACTTAAATAGTCACTAGTCGCAGAATTAATGAGATAGGACATCATTAATGCGTTAAGACTAGCAAGTATTAGACATTTTGATTTGATCAGGCGGTATTTCTAATATTCTTGAGTATTGAGATACTCAAAGTTAACACGTGGATGCTTGTTAATAGAACAAGTACATTGAATGACCTAGCTATGAAATAATCACATGGATAACTATTTATTACCAATGATATAATTTCAATATAGCAAACTTACAAGTATCCTTAGACTTGAGATCTTCAAGGCACTTTGTTTGCTAAGTATTGTGCTTTGATTCCAATCTTTGGAGCCAGATCGAGGGCCGTATATAGGATGAATATTGGGTACATTGTGAAGTAAACGAAAGTAGTTGAGAGTGTCAATAAGGGATTCACCACTCCTAATAGTAGGGGCGAATATCTTACGACCACTTGTAGGAATTACTACTTGAAAAGTCCTTGCCCAAGACAACTGTGTATTGGAAACAGTTCCAATTGATACACATCTAAAGTAGTGAGTTCCTAGTACAAGTACTATTATATTCGAGTCAGAATATATATATATATATATATATATATATATATATATTCAGAGGGATTGGCACTAATTCCGTACTCCAAACCGAATGAGACATTGTATAGTGAAAGGAGTTAATTGCACTGTAGTTTGTTATTGAAGGGTTTATGTCAAGCCACTTGACTTCCTGAATTTTTGGGTGGTCATGATGTGTTGCTAGATACCACCCATGAACAGGGAATATAGGTTTATTAATTGATGAATTAATAAACCAATCCTGATTAGAATCAATATGATTAATTCTAATTAATTATGGACTATTAATCTCAAAGACGTTTGGATTAATTCTTGTTCGCTACCAATTGACTGAGAAACCTAATAGGTCACACACAATAGAGGATTATATATTTAAGATGTTATTTGATAATATAGTGGGGTTAATTGAGATAAAGAGAAGTTGTTGTGGACAAATTATAATTAGTTATAATTTATTATCCAAATTACAATTGTGAGAACTTAATATTTTCAATTACAATTAGGGAATTCTAATAGGATTAGAATTCTCAATTTTAGAAGAGTTTTTTCGGTTTATATGTATGACATACTGAAAACCCTAGCTGAGGTTTTTGAAAAAACAGAAACCCTAGGCAATACATGACATTCTCTTCTTCTTTCTCTCTTTCTCGTTGCTCTTGAAGCAAACAACCCAAGCTGCCATCTTTTTCTGCTAGCACGGAAAATTTTGGTGCTTGAGTATTTCTCTGTGTGGATTACTGTTAGAGATAATCATACACTGTGATTATAGTGGTTAGACGTTCAACTCTCATGGAGTTTGATCAAGAGGATTGCTGGATCGCGCCTCGACTTGAAGAAGAAAACTTTTGTTCTTCGGACGATCAGACAAAGGTAAAAAGTTGTTATCTTTGATCTATTTATGTCTTGTTTTCCACACATATGCGGGACCTGGGATGGTATCTCATTTTATTCTTCCGCTGCGCTGTATAGGACACAAGCCTGAGATACCCAACGGTGGTATCAAAGCCAGGCTATGTGTGGTCTACGGACATTGTTTTGGCATGAACAACTGTTTTCATGTATTCGTGTTTATCTTTGTTCGCTGTGAAAATCGTTTTCACTTGAGTCGAAATCGTTTCGAGCTTTGTTGGTTAGGTCTGTAGCACAATATGATTGTGTAAAAGTTATAGCATATTTCGAAAGATGCTTTCTTTATGTGCTAAAAATTTTCTGCAGAAAAACGTTTTCTTGAACATGGTTGTTGCCCTCCTTTTCATCTTATGAATTTGATTTTCTGTTTTGTTTTGTTTAAATTTAGAAATTGGTTGTTGTTTTGAGCTTCAAAACAGAAAATTCTGTTGCGAATTATTCTCACTAAAATTCTGTAGAAGATTAGGGTACCAAAAACTGTTTTTGGAAAAGTTTTCTGAAAATCGCAGCCATTTCCCGACTATAGCCGGCGTCGGCTCTGACCTCCAAATCGGCGCCGATTCCATTCTATTCGCAATGTCCATAAATTATTTTTGGAAGAGAAAAATTCTTAAAACCCAAAACAGAGCCGGCGCCGGCTCTGGCCTTCAAACCGGTGCCGTTTCTGCTCTGTTTGCAACGTTTCAGCTATTTAAAAAAAAAATCATGGAATAGAATTTTGAACGGAAAAATCTCATTTGATGAGAGGCGATAAAATAAAAAACTTTCCATAGGGGCACTGCCCCCTGACCCCCACTGGCTAACCGGCCAGCGAGACCACCTTTTTCGTTGCCAGGGACAGGACCCAAAAGCATTTTCTCAAAATTAGTTTTGAGACAAACAATTTTATTTTTCAAAATAGTGATTTTGAAAATTTAAAATTAATGTATTTTTCTAAAATATTGATTTTAGAATTTGTTTTATTTTTCCAAAATAATGATATTGGAATAATAAAAAGTATATGTTTATTTTGTTTAAGCATAGTCAATGGCATGGTGGATGGTTATGGACTAAAACCAATTATATCTGTTCATGCATTTTATAGTTTTGGTTTTTTATGAAATAGGGCTTGCGTGTCCTACTTTCTCTAGAATTCTTGTGTAATTTTCTTTTCATCTAACTCCCCTCGAATGTAATTCAAGGTTTTCTCTATTTAGGAAATTATATAATTAGTTTACATAAGTTAGATAGGAGTAGAATTATTCTATTTTGGAGATGGCAACCAAAACAAGGCTAGAAGATAAGATCTTCTATTTAAATCATGCATGAATATATAGTTTTAACTATACTAATTTCTTTTATGGCTCAAGAAAATTAATTTAGGGTAAAGTCCATAACCATACCACGTAATCGCTTTATTACCATGATTATCAATTATGTGATTTATTGATTTTTATGCATGTCATTCAATGAAATCACTAAAAGGAACAAATCCCTCAATTAATACTAAACTTAATTCATTCCGTTAATATAGTAAGAACGAGAGTCCTTTTTCGAGACCAGGTTATTGGGCAAACCCAAGCCTACTTGACATCGGGCATGTTCAAGCTATGGAGTTAAATTCCTTTGGAATTAAATTCCTGATTAATGGGCCGGGTTTAACTAAATTCTTTATCCTGGTTGGGCAAACTCAAGCATAAAGAAATTTAGAGGAAAGTTGGGGTAGCCTAAAAGGCTTTAAGATTAAAAGTTGTTAATCACCTAATGATCCGGTAGTTATATACGATGTAATTGGTATTGGATACCTACCAATGAACTTATGGTCAATAGATTATGAATCATATGGCACATGTGAGTCTTGTTTACTAGGTAAAATGATTAAAACTCCTTTTCTAGGAAAAGGAGGATGGACCAAGGAGTTATTAGAACTCATATATTCTGATATATATGGCCCAATGTCAATATAAGCAAAAGGAGGTTATAACTATTTCATAACCTTTATCGATGACTACTCACTATACGGGTATTTGTATTTAATGAAATACATATCTAGGGCTTTTGAAAGGATCAAAGACTTCAAGAATGAAATAGAAAAATAACTTGGCAAAAGTATTAAGAGTCTAAGATCTGATCGAGAAGAAGAATACTTAAGCCAAGAGTTTCTAAGTTATCTTAGAGATAATGGAATATTATTTCAATGGACTCCACCACATACACCTTAACACGACGGTGTATCTGAGAGAAGGAATCGAACCCTTCTAGACATGGTACGGACCATGATGGCTTCTGCAGACTTACCAAAATCATTTTGAGGATATGCACTAGAGACTTCTGTTTATATACTAAATAGAGTTCCGACAAAATCGGTTGATACTACCTTATTTGAGATGTTCTTTGGTAAGAGACCAAAGTTATCTCACTTGTGAATATGGGGTTGTCCTGCCATTATCAAAAGGCCACAGTTAGACAAACTTGATAGTAAGTCTGACAAATGTTTGTTTGTTGGATATCTGAAAGAATCTTTCGGATATTACTTTTACCTACCCTCCGAAAATAAATTATTTGTTTTGAAACATGCCGTCTTCTTAGAGAAGGAGCACATGCTCAAAGGGGATAGTGGGAGTAAGATTGAATTTAGTAAAGTTCATGAAGATCAAACAAACGAAGATCAACCTTCTAACCCCACACCTATTGAGAGAATAGATGAACCTTCTAATACACAAGAACCTCATAGATCTAGTAGGATACATGTGGCACCTGAGAGATATGGATTTTTCATTAGTGACTACAATGACGTATTGCTCACAGATGAAGACGAGCCTACTAACTACAAGGATGTTCTGAACAATTCAGAATTTGGCAAATGGCTTGAGGCCATGAAGTCAGAGTGGATTCCATGTATGATAACCAAGTATGGACTTTGGTTGATCCACCCAAAGGAATTAAACCTATTGGGTGCAAGTGAGTTTTCTCGAAGAAAACGGACATGAATGGTAACTTAGTTACCTATAAAGCACGTTTAGTGGCGAAGGGTTATCGTCAACAATATGGTATTGACTAAGATAAAACCTTCTCACCAGTAGCCATGTTAAAATCCATCAAGATACTCCTAGCCATTGTTGCTTATTATGATTATGAGATTTGGCAAATGGATGTGAAAATAGCTTTCCTAAATAGAAATCTGACTGAGAAAGTGTATATGACATAACCTGAGGGTTTCACATCCAGTGATGGCACAAATGTGTGTAAGCTGCAAAGGTCCATTTATGGACTTAAACAAGCTTCTAGGAGTTGGAACATCCATTTTGATGAAACAATCAAAGAGTTTGGTTTCATTCAAAACATGGATGAGACTTGTGTATACAAGAAGGTTAGTGGGAGTGCAATCGTTTTCTTATTGCTTTATGTAGATGACATATTACTAATGGGAAATGATATACCTGTCTTGCAAATGGTTAAAGTTTGGTTGTCCAAACAATTCTCCATGAAAGACCTTGGAGAAGCAACCTATATTCTCAGAATAAGGATATATAGAGATAGATCCAAAAGGTTGCTAGGTCTTTCACAGTCTACATACATAGATAAAATGCTAAAGAGGTTTAGCATGGATCAATCCAAAAAGGGATTCTTACCCATTTCATATGGTCTAAGCTTTTCAAAGTCGATGTCTCCCAAGACACAAGTTAAAAGGGATCACATGAGTAAGATTCCATATGTCTTGGCAGTTGGATCTATCATGTACGTTATGATATGTACTAGGCCCGATGTATCTTGTGCTCCCAGTTTAACAAGAAGATACCAATCTGACCCTGGTGAGGGTCATTAGGTGGCTGTAAATAACATTCTTAAGTACTTATGAAGGACTAAGGATATATTCTTAGTATATAGAGAAGGTAATTTGAAAATAAATGGGTATACTGATGCCAGTTTTCAATCTGACAAAGATGATCTCAAATCACAATCTGGCTACGTGTTTATATTGTGCAGCGGAGTAATAAGTTGGAAGAGTTCCGAACAAGAGACTATTGCCAACTCAACGACAGAAGCTGAGTACATAGCCGCTTCTGAAGTAGCTAAGGAAATAAAGATAGAGAGAGTTCCTACGGATGAGAACATAGCTAACTCGCTTACAAAAGCACTATCCTAAAAGAAACATGATTGTCATATTGAATCATTCAGTATTAGATACATAAATGATTGGCTCTAGTTCAAGTGGGAGTTTGTTAGTGTTGTGCCCTAAATGCAATCACTTGTACATTGTATATGAGACACTTTATTTTAATAAAAGGCATTATTTATTTTACAGTTTTTTTTGTTTACTTTTAAGTAATATAACTGTTCGATAAAGTCCCTAGTACAACACTGTGTTAAGAAAATCATAATAGAAATCATGATGTGAGATTCCTACTATACTGTATAGTGTTAGTACTTAAATAGTCCCTAGTCATAGTATTAATGAGACAGGACATTATTAATGCGTTAAGACTAGCATGTGTTAGACTTTCTGATTTGATCAGGCGGTGGTTCTCATATCCGTGAGTATTTAGGTACTCAAAATTAATACATAGATACTTGTTAATGGAACAAGTTCATTAGATGACCTAGCTATGAGATAATCACATGGATAACTATTTAATGCCAGTGATATAATCTCAATATAGCAAACGTGCAAGTATTTTTAGACTTGAGATCTCTAAGGTACTTTGTTTGTTGAGCATTGTACTTTGATTCCAATCTCTGGAGCTCAATCAAGGGCCGGCCTATGGGATGGATATTGGGTACATTGCAAGGTAAACGAAAGTAGTTGAGAGGGTTAATAAAAGATTCACCACTTCTAATAGTAGGGGCAAATATCTCACGGCCATTTGTAGGAATTACTACTCGAGAAGTCCTTGGCCAAGGCGATTGTGTATTGGAAATAGTTCCAATTGATACACATCTAAAGTAGTGGGTTCCTGGTACAAGTACTTTTGTATTCTGGCCAAAATTAATTTTGAAGGGAGTTGACACTAATTCCGTACTCCGAACCAAATAAGATATTGCATGGTGAAATGAGTTAATTGCACTGTAGTTTGTTATTGAAGGGTTCATGTTAAGCCACTTGACTTCCTGGACTCTTGGATGGTTATAATGTGTTGCTAGATACCGCTCATGATTAGGGAATATGGGTTTATTAATTGATGAATTAATAAACCAATCCTAATTAGAATCAATATGATTAATTATGGATTATTAATCTCAAAGACGTTTGGATTAATTCATATTCGCTACCAATTGACTGGGAAACCTAATGGGTCACACACAATAGAGGATTATATACTCAAGATGTTATTTAATAACATAGTGGGATTAATTGAGATAAAGAGAAGATGTTATTGACAAATTATAATTAGTTATAATTTATGGTCCAAATTGTAATTGTGAGAACTTGATGTTTTCAATTACAATTAAGGAATTCTAATAGGATTAGAATTTTCAATTTTAGCAGGGTTTTTTGGTTTATATATATGACATACTGAAAACCCTAGCTGAGGTTTTTGAAAAAATGGAAACCCTAGGCAATACACGACATTCTCTTCTTCTATCTCTCTCTCTTGTTGCTCTTGAAACAAACAACCCTAGTGGCCATCTTTTTCTGCTAGCACAGGAAATTTTGATTCTTGAGTATTCCTCTGTGTGGATTACTATTAGAGATAATCACACACTATGATTATAGTGGTTAGAGGTTCAACTCTCGTGGAGTTTGATCAAGAGGATTGCTAGATCGCGCCTCGACTTGAAGAAGAAAACTTTTGTTCTTTGGACAATCAAACAAAGGTAAAAAGTTGTTATCTTTGATCTATTTATGTCTTGTTTTCCACACATGCGGGTCCTGAGATGGTATCTCATTTTATTCTTCCACTATGCCGTATAGGATACGAGCCTGAGATACCCAACACCTTCTCAGCCTCACAATCCTGGTCCGTGAAATCTTTCCCAATTTCAGGATAGGGGTCGGTCAGAATATATTTGTACTCCTTCGTAGTGAGTACTATATTCAGATTCCTTTTCCAGTCCACATAGTTATGAAGGTTTAAAATGAAAAAAATCATCAAATCGAAAGCATGCTTACAAAACGAAAAATTTAACTTTATGTTTGAATGACCATTTTCGCGCTGAAGAAGATGTCTGTATAAGGATACTTGAAGCTATTGTATCACGTCGACTTCGTCTCATTCACGTGAAACTTTTGATCTTCTGAAATGGTGCCTTTTCCATTACCGGTGAAAGCTTAAACGAGTTAGGTTTGCAATGCTTTTGGCTTTTGTGAATGCTTTCACAGTTAGCTTCTGTAAAGCTATCAAAATGCGTTTTCTTGTGAAGTGAAATAATAAAAAGCCAAAGACCATTTTGCATGATTTCCTTTTCATTTTGTTCCTCCACCGAGAGAGATTGACCAAGAGCATGAAAACAGAAAGCCCTATGCTTTCTGTTATCCTTTATGCAAAACAACACGAGATCCATCCCTTGTTGTTTTTTTTAATTTAATTTAATTTATTAATTTTTTAACTTTATTTTACCCTTAGTTTTATTCATTAGGGCAGTTAAAATTATTTACTATTGGGCTTGAACACCCATAAATAATAAATCTCAATTATTTATTTTTTAAATTTTATTAAATAGCCCAATAAATAATTAATAAGTCCAAATAGACCAATATAAAATATCAGAAATTTTATCTAGTTTATATCTAGATTAATTTTTTAATTATTCAATCTGGGCCTAGGGCCCCGAATAATTAATTAACCAATTAAGCTAGATAAAATATATATTCTCTCTCGGGCCTTTTATTTTATTCTAGTCCTATAATAAATTAGACTACTTAAATAAAATAAAATAAAAATGCATAATTATCAAGACCAATCCTTAACCCAAATCTGTCAAGACTTAAAGGCCATTCCGGAGACTAAAAGACACATCGCCTTGGTTACTAAAATGACCAAAATACTTTTACTATATAAATAGATATATTTTGCATTTAAATATTTCCTAATATTACCATAAGAAAATATTGACCCTACGGATCTTCGACCTACAGGTGTAATGACTAAAATACCCCTTTACACATCGCCGTACATTTAGAAATGAGGAGTGTATTAGCAGCTCTCTAATAGACATCTATCATTCTTAAACCTCTAGTCTAATGATCCACATCTCCTGGAATGTTTCCACTTTCTAAGGGAACTACCCCAAAGTAAACATCCAAGTCATATTCCCCAGGGCCCTGGATAATTAAATGATTTGAACAGTCATAAGGGGCGATATAGCATAGAAGCCATCTTGTACAATTCTGTCTTAACTAACTAGTCATATATACCCAACATACAAATATATCGGCTCTACGAAAGAAGCTCAACTATAGTATATCAAAGTATATGTTTCTAACTTTGTTAGACCACTAACTTATACTCAAGCAGTAGAGTATTAGTCCACATTGTAGGAGTAATAGTCTGGGTTTCTTCTAAATAGTACTTTTAAGAAACCACTATTACAGGTCCTATTCTACGTATTCGAAATACACTCATACTATGAAGTGAGTGGACTATTCACTGGCTAAAGGTAAGTCATTCCCTATTTGGAATTCATAATACAATAACCTATACATGATGAGATTCCCATTCTCATCAATCGGTTAAAAACAAATATATATGTGTTAAATAACCTATGATCCATATTTTACTGTGAAATGCCACCATTCACATGGATCACTTACTTAAATACAATGGGTCATTTCCAAATGAAAATCATGCATAAATAAAATATGAGAATAAATTTTTTTATTAATAAATTCGATAATTACATCAAATAAACTAGTCTAGAGGGCATATATTCCAATAATCTCCCACTTACACTCTAATACTAAGAAAGCCCGTAGGTACCCATTCCTATGGCTTCTAAGTGTCTCTTGAAGATAGCGTGGTGAAGGGATCTGTTAGGTTGTTCTCCGAGGCTATCTGTTCCACCACGATTTCCTATCTCTGAATGAAATCTTGAATCAGATGGTACTTCCTCTGGATATGTTTCTCCTTCTTGTGGTTCTTAGGTTTTTTGGATTGCGAGACTGCTCTAGAGTTGTCGTAATACACCACAATCGGTTTGTCCATATGTGACACAACTCCAAGTTTTGAAAGGAATTTTCGGAGCTAGACTACTTCCTTGGATGCTTTCGAAACTGCCACATACTTAGCTTCCATGGTTGAGTCAGCAATACAAGATTGCTTGATACTCCTCCATAAAATAGCTCCTCCAGACAAGGTGAAGACATATCTATTTGTGAATTTTCTCTAATTCTTATTTGCCTGAAAATCTGAGTTTGTGTATGCAGTAGGAACCAAGTTGTCATCCCTGTAAACCAGCATTTAATTTTTCATATCATTGAGGTACTTGAAAATATACTTTACAGCTTGTCAATGAACCTCCCCAGGATTTGACTGATATCTGCTAACTAAGCCTACGACAAAGCAGATATTTGGCCTAGTGCACAGCATGGCGTACATGAGACTTCCCATAGCCGAAGCGTAAAGAATCCTACTCATCTTGTCTTTTTCCTCTTGAGACTTAGGATAGTCCTTAGAACAAAAAAATAACCCATGTCTGTAAGGGATTAGAGCTCCCTTACATGAGTCTATGCTAAACATGGCCAGCATCTTGTCAATATATGTCATCTGGGATAATCCTAACATTCTATACTTCCTATTTTTAAGAAGTTTAATCCCGAGAATGTAACTGACTTCTCCCAAGTCCTTCATATTAATTTGACTAGATAGTCAAACCTTAGTAAATGATAATGTTCCTACATCATTCTCAATAAGTAGAATGACATCCACATATAGGACAAGAAAAATCACATTTATGCATTCCAATTTCTTGTACACACATGGTTTATCCTCATTTTGAATGAAACCATAAGACTTTACAGTCTCATCAAAATGAATGTTCCATGTTCTAGATGCCTGCTTAAGTCCATAAATGGACTTCTTAAGCTTGCAAACCATATGTTCCTGTCCTTTAGCAATAAAATCTTTCGGTTGGGGACATATAGATGTTTTCGTTAAGATGGCCATTAAGAAATGTTGTCTTGACATCAATTTGTCATATATCATAGTTGAAATGACATGCAATGGCAAGGACGGATGGACTTAAGTATAGCTACCAGGGAAAATGTTTCATCATAATCGATTCCTTCTTTCTAAGAATACCCTTTCGCCACAAGCATATTTTTGAAGGTTTTTCACCTTCCCATCCGCTCCCCTCTTCTTCTTGTATAACCACTTACATCCAATGGGCTTTATCCCTTCAGGTGAAGCTACAAGATCCCAAACCTAATTGAAGTACATAGACTCAATCTCGACTTTCATTGCTTCATGCCATAGATCTACATCGGTGTCAGCAATAGCCTCCTCATATCTAGTGAAATCTTGTTCCTGATGGTCAGAGACCAGCTCGAAAGCCTCTCCTGTCCATCTTTCTAGAACTCTAGATACCTTCCCACTACGACGAAACTCCATTTGTATAGGTTTTTGAGGTTGTGCCTCTTCTTATTCCATAATCGGATCTAAAGAAATTGATTCTAAAGATAACTTCTCATTGAGTTCTAACCTTGTTGAACCTTTAGTAGAAGTACTTTGATCATCCTCCAAGTATCTAGTATTAGTACTTACCAATACTTTCTACTCTTTCGGATGATAAAAGTAACTTCCTTTTGTCCCGTTTGGATACCCAACATAGTAGCGTAATTCTGATCTTAGTTCTAACTTGTCTCCCTTAATCAGTACAGAAGCTGGATAGCCCCATATCCTGAGATGATTTAGATTTGACTTACGCCCAGTCCACATCTCATAGGGTGTCTTAGGTACTGCCTTGGAAGGCACTAAATTCAGAATGTATGCCACTATTTCCAAGGCATATCCCCAAAAAGAGACCGAAAGAATAGCATGAGACATCATGCTTCAGACCATTTCTATTAATGTCCTATGTCTTCTCTCAGTTATTTCATTTTGCTAGGGTGTACCCAGTGCAAAGAGTTGGGATACTATTCCATGATGCATCATGTAATCCTTGAACTCATCGAGGAGGTACTCTTCACCACGATCTGATCGTAAAGTTTTGATCAATTTACTTGTCCGATGCTCCACTTTAGCCCTAAACTATTTGAACTTGTTAAAAGAGTCAGACTTGCACCTCATCAGGTAGACATAACCAAACCTTATACAATTATCCGTGAGAATGATGAAGTACTCAAAACCCCCTCTAACTAGTGTAGACAAAGGACTACACACATCAGTATAAACAAGGCCCAATATCTCCTTGGCTCTATCAGCCTTTTGGGTGAATGACCTTTTGGTCATTTTTTTCTATAAGGCAGGATTCATACTGAGGCCAGCTTTCCAATCTTAATGCGCTTAAGGGCCCATCATAGATTAACCTCTGAATCCTGGTTGAGTTAATATGACCTAACCTTAGATGTTAAAGATATGAGTCATTGACATTGGTCTTTCTCTTCTTACTTAAAGGTTTAAATTGAGCTTTATTTATTTGATTGTTTGTAGGATTTAAAAAGAATAAGTTTTCATATATGTGTCCTGTACATAAAACATCCCTATTTCTACTAATAGTAATACCAGAATGGAAAGAAACAGAATATCCATTATTTATTAGCTTTGAAACTGAAATCAAATCTTGTCTAAAATCGGGTACATATAAAATATCCTTTAATACAACTACTTTATTACAATAAAAAACAAGATCCAGCTCTTCCACTGCAAGGGCCCATACTCGTGCTCTATTTCCTACTCATAGTTCATGCTTGCCCTTCTGGAGTCTTCTTATCTTCCTAAATCACTGTAAGGAGTTACAGATATGATCAGTGGCACCAGAATCAACAATCCAAGTAGAAGTTGATCTAACCATTGAAATTGACTCTAGATAGAGAACAATACCTGTAAGGTTTTTCTTAGCCTGAAGTTCTGGACACTCTTTTTTCCAGTGTCCCTTCTGCCTGCACTTGAAGCATTTGCTTTTAAGCTTGTTGGGTTGGTTCTTAGGCTGGGCCGGTGCATTTCCCTTCTTCTTCTTAAACTTCCTGGGCTTGGGCCCAGTTCTGGAAGAAAAAGTCTTAGCAATCATAGCCTTGGAGAATAACGGCCAAAAGACTAAAAGAACCTCCACCAACCATTTCTGAAAATTTGAAAATAAAAGAAAACTTAGTTGGTGAAAAACAAAATAATTTGTGACTTTATCCTCATATTAAATTCTATAATAGTTAACCCTATTACTATTATCTTTAATATAATTAATTTGGCTTTTAGAAAAACGTGGGCTAACTGATCATAGTACGTGTCTCGGGTTATTAATTACATCCATCCATTAGTTCTAAATCCTTGTGGTATCCCCATCATATACAGATTCACTCTCAGGGTGACGCGAATGGACCCACGATCTTTAATGAGAATCGTGATAAAAGCCGTGGGGCCATTGGAACCATTCTCTCACTTAGTATTTTAAAATAAGGGTTTTCTTGGAAAATATCTTTTGAAAAATTCAATTAAGTTTTCTTTTAACTCAAAAATAAAATATCTAAACCCATAAAAATTTCTATGTCAAGGTTTATAGCCTTTAAGAAAATTTTTCATGAATTAATTTTATTTAAATTAATAAACTTAATAATTTCAAAAGTTTTCATTAAAACTTTCGAGAGATTTGATCTCAAGTTTAATTTGACAAAAACAATTTTTCTTATTAAAATTCAATCAAAATGGTTTTCTATTTTAATTCACAAAAATATCTAAATCTAAAATATTTTCTATGTCAAGGATAAAATCTTTTGAGAAAATAACCAAGAATTAATTTTTGTTCGAATTAAAAATTAATCATTTGATTTAAGAAAAAATATTTTTCTTTGTCCAAAATTCCCAAAGACTTTGGTCTTTGAGAAAACACGCATATAGGGTACAAAAAGAAATAAGCATGCTAGAAAACTATAAACGTTTTTATGCTTTTCTATTTTTTTAAGCAAAGTGTCCAAATAATAGAATTAAATATATTAATTAATTAATGGTCTTGTTTAATCCTAATTTTCCTTTACTATTATTTTTCATGCAAAATATTCAAAGAATATTAACTATTGTAATAAAAATAACTTCGCCTGGTATGGGACTAAAAACCAATTTTTTTTTTATTTTTATATCGGGTCCAGTGCACCCACCACTCTGGATCATGGCCCATGGGAAAATCCATGGGCTGCAATCCGGGCAGGTGCTCACGACCCGACTTGTGCCCCACCCACTGCCGTGGTCAAAATTGTTGACCACGGCATCTTCAATTTGCGCAAATGCACAAATTGAAGATTTGCTTCCTCACGGCTTGTGGCTTGGAGCTGTAGCTCAACGGCTCCTCTCACATCCATAGGCGGCTTGGCTCAAACGGCTCAGCTCGACTCAGCTTGGCTTGGTCCTTCTTCTCCAAGTTTTTCCTCTGTGAATTGCAATGCCTCTAGACGCGATTTTTTCCACTGTTTTTTTTTATTATCAAAACTCATCCAAACAACCGCCTATGCCCTTAAAAACATTGGGCTTACACGATATCTATGAAAGCAATCAAAATACAGTGTTTCTATATTTCCACTCACGAAGCTTACAGTGAAACTACCTATACCAAAAAACACGAAGGATCACAAAAAACATCCAAAACAAATATTTTTTTGTTTTAGTTAAGCATATCATGCTTTCTACATTTCCCAAACCATGGCTCTAATACCAATTAAAGGTTTAAAATGGAAAAAATCATCACACTGAAAGCATGCTTACAAAATGAAAAACTTACCTTTGTGTTTGAATGATCATTTTCGCACTGAATAAGATGCATGTACAAAGATGCTTGAAGCTATTGGATCACGTTCTTGTAAACGTCGACTTCATCTCATTCATGCGAAGCTTTTGATCTTCCTAAATGGTGCCCTTTCCACCGCCGGTGAAAGCTTAAAGGAGTTGGGTTTGCAATGCTTTTGGCTTTTGTGAATGCTTTCACAGTTAGCTTCTGTAAAGCTATCAAAATGGGTTTTCTCGTGAAGTGAAATAATGAAAAGCTAGAGACCATTTTGCATGATTTCCTTTTCATTTTGTTCCTCCACCGAGAGAGAGTGACCAAGAGCATGAAAATAGAAAGCCCTATGCGTTCTATTATCCATTATGTAAAACAACACGGGATCTATCCCTTGTTGTTTTTTTTTTAATTTTGTTTAATTAATTAATTTTTTAAACTTTATTTTACCCTTAGTCTTATTCATTGGGCCAGTTAAAATTATTTACTCTTGGACTTGAACACCCATAAATAATAAATCTCAATTATTTATTTTTTTGGCTTCATTAAACAGCCCAATAAATAATTAATAAGTCCAAATAGACCAATATAAAATACCAGGCCTTTTATCTAGTTTATATCTAGATTAATTTTCTAATTATTCAATCTGAGCATTGGGCCTTGAATAATTAATTAACCAATTAAGCTAAATAAAATATATATTCTCTCTCAACCTTTTATTTTATTCTAGTCCAATAATAAATTAGACTACTTAAATAAAATAAAATAAAATTGCATAATTATCAAGACCCATTCCTTAACCCAAATCTGTCAGGACTTAAGGGCCATTTCGGGGACCAAAAAACACATCACCTTGGCTATTAAAATGACCAAAATACTCTTGCTATATAAATAGCTATATTTAGCATTTTAAATACTTCTTAATATTACCATAAGAAAATATTGTCCCTACGGATAATGCTGCGTTAGCAAAGTTTTCGACCTACAAGTATAATGACTAAAATACCACTCTACGCATCGCCATGCATTTAGAGAAGAAGAGTGTATTAACACCTCTCTAATAGACATCTACCATCCTTAGACCTCTAGTCCAATGATCCACGACTCCTGGAATGTTTTCACTTTCCAAGGGAGCTACCCTAAAGTAAACATCCAAGTCATGTTCCCCAGGGCCCTAGATAATTGGATTATTTGAACAGTCATAAGGGGCGATATAGCGCAGAAGCTATCTTGTACAAGTCTATCTTAACTAACTAGTCATATATACCCAACATACAAGTATATCGACTCTACGAAAGAACCTCAACTACAATATATCAAAGTATATTCTTTTTACTTCGTCAGACTACTAACTCATACTCAAGTGGTAGAGTATTAGTCCACACTATAGTAATAATAGTTTGGGTTTCTTCTAAATAGTACTTTTTTAGAAACCACTATTACAAGTCCTGTTCTACGTATTCGAAATACACTCATGCTATGAAGTGAGTGGAGTACTGACTGGCTAAAGGTAAGCTATTCCCATTTGGAATTTATAATACAATAACCTATACATGATAAGATTCCCATTCTCATCAATCGGTTAAGAATAAATATTTATGTGTTAAGTAACCTGTAATTCATACATTACTGTGAAAGACTACCATTCACATAGATTACTTACTTAAACACAATAGGTCTTTTCCAAACGAAAATCATGCACAAATAAAATGTAAATTCACAAACAAATATTGAGAATAAGTTCTTTTATTAATAAATTCGATAATTACATCAGATAAACTAGTTTAGAGGGCATATATTCCAATAAGTTAGGTCTAGCTAACTTATTCTCCTTGAGAATAATAGACAAAGTACTAAAACCAGACATTTCTGTTGATTGAAAAAAACTCCATTTAGAAAAAATGTTTGTTTTGGAAAAAATTATAAAAATACATATTTAAAACATCATGTTATTTCCATGATATGGTTAACATATTAAAGCCATTATAAAAAATATAAAAATTTTAGTTCTTAGAAAAATTGACAGTGCTTCATAGGAAGGTTAACAATTTTCTAAGTTAAGTGTATAACCATCACAAATTAAACTTTCTTAATAGGTAATGATCCAGAAATTTTTCCATCGATAAGATGGTTATTACTCTCACCACCTATGGATAATCCAACATTAATGCCTCCAACGATAAGCTAGCCGATACTAACACTTATCTTGGGCTTTAATTATAATTCCTCCGTTAGTTCTAGATTCTCGTGAAAATCCATCCTATAGGGGATTAAGCTTAGAATAATGCGCAGAAATCCACAATCTCTAATAGGAATCCGTGATAGAAGCCGTGGATTCATTGGAACCCCTCTCCCACTTAATCTTTTGATAAAAATAGGTTTTTAGGAAAAATATTTCTTTAAAAATAATTTGTTTTTATTAACTTTAGTGAAAACCTAAAAATTTAACCATCATTCTCTATGTCAAGGATAAAACCCTTTAAGAGAATAAACTATTAATTTTTATTTCACTACTTAAGTTAAAACTATTTTTTAGGAACTAAATTTAAAATGTTTAAATTCAAAATTATTCTTCATGTCATAGATAAAATCCTTTGGAAGAATAAACCTTGAATTTCTTTTAAATTACTTAGTTCCATTTTAAAATGTTTTCCTTTTTTATTTTTTCTATAAAAAATTAATTTCTCAAAAACCTTTGTGTATTTGACCACAAAATTAAATAAAATAGACATGCTCCAAAAATAAACTTTTTACATGCTATTTCTAACCTTTAATTCTTATGTGAGCAAATAATAGATTAAACATTATAGTAATAATAAAATTAAAATGATCTTGTTGAATCCTAATGTGGTTCCGCCTTTACTAAGCATTTTCATGCAAAATTGTTTAATCTCATCAATAAACCATTGCAAGAAAATAACCTCGTATGACATGGGACACTAAAAGAAAAGAAATTACAAAAAAATTAAATAAAAAAGTTCTAGAAGACCAAAATGGTAGCCTGCGACCCAAATCAGTCAGCAGTAAAAAAAATCCGGTCCACCAGTGCGTAAGCCAAGTCCTGCTTCCTAGTAGCAAGTTGCAGTTCCAGAGAGCATAAATCTCTGAAGTCGCCTGCGACTCCATGGAAGCCACCCGCGGCTTTAGGGAGAAATTCTCCCAAAAGTTGGCCGTGGCTTCCCGTGAGCCAGTGATGTGTTTGAATTTGGGTATAAAAAAAATCATATAAAAACTAAGCACATTTTCAATCAAGTTAAATTACACATATGAACAAGCGTACTCATCATTAACATAGCATACGGTTTAAACGAGTGTCGATCCTCAAGGAACAAGTATACATTAATCACTTTTCTTTCATTGTTTAACCGACTCAATAAAGTTAAAACAAAATAAAAAGGAAAATAAAAGAAAACAAAAGAATATATACATGTCAAGGATGGAGAATTATGTAACTTAAACCATATTTTGACAAACATGATCTTAAAAAACCCAACCATTATCATAACTAATTATTCTCTTGGCATCATGCAGGATTAAAATAGATTCACTTCGATGGTCAATCTATGAAATCACTACCTTCTAGATAAATTAGAATCACTTGGTCTCGTCTCAACTAATTCATCCAAAAGACGCATTAAACACAGTCCTCAATTAAATTCCCTTGGTCTCAAAAAATTTAAAACATGAAATTAATCAATGAACCTTTCGTCTCGAAAGACATCAATTAACTTTCAATTACCAGTTCTAAGAAATCAACCCCATTGGTCCAATAAGCTAATAGCCAACAAAATATGAAATTAATAAATTGAAACTACCATCAACCTCTTTGGTCCAGTAAGTTAATGGAGAGAACCAACCAACTAATCTTGTAATAAGCACAAGTAATTGAATACCAAGAATAATAATCAATTAATCAAAAGATCAAACAACTCTAAAAATCATGACTATTTAAAACAATGTCAAATTACAATAAAAAAATTAATACATCATTGTCAAGAAAAAGAAAACAAAGTAAAAGAAAGTACTCATAGACAAGCCTCCTTCTTCTTCCTTTGAAGACCTTCTTGTACAACCCTCCTTGAATTGAAGAATTCCTCCTTTGATTGAGTGATTTTCTGTGATGATCAATGAATTTTCTCCCTTTTTCCTTGTGTTTTCCATCTATTTATAGGCTTGGGAAGTGCCTAAACTCTTTGGTGTAATGTTCTTGGCCGAGTAGAAGTTGAAAAGTATTAAAACTCCACAGATTACTAAAAACCGCGTAGAAAAAATCAAGCACCGCATTGACTTCAAGGCACAGCTGGCGCCGCCTTGGCTCTCGGAGCCGGCACCGGTTGTGTTCTGTTTCTCCAATTGTTCATCGATTTTTTCTTGAATTCTGCACAATGTATTCCAGAATGCAGCCGACGCTGCCTTGGCTACTAGAGCTGGCGCTTGTTCCACTATGTTCCATCTTATTTCACCAATTTTTTGTCACTTTGAAGTTCGTGCAACTAGTGCATGGCCGGCGCCGGTTCCTCTGTCCTAGCCAGCACCGCCTCTAATCTGTTTCGCAACATTTTTGCTTCGTTTTATCCCAAAAATCTGAAATAATGACCAAAATACCTTTCTAATGGTAAAATCTCAAATATGAAGGAATACGGCTAGTTATTGAACAAAATATATTGCAAAAAACCCTAAAATAACTAAGAAAAATATGACAAATTTAGCCCCTATCAACCAACCACGGCTTCTGGGAGAATTTCCTCTCCCATCTGACCATGGATTGGCCCCCAGCTGCCCGTGGCTAGCCCCTCCTGTGCACCTCTATTTTTCATCCACTTCTTCTGCAATTTCTGTTCCTTCTTCAAGTTTTCTTTAGGGGTTTTTCGACATTGATCTAGGCACCATTTTTGTTACAGAATTTGTAAAATAAATTGAAATACAGTTTCAAATGCATATGTCTTTCAAAACGAGGTGTACACAAATTTTACGAAAAGCAATTAACAATATATTATAGGTGCCTATACCTCTACGCGTGAGGCTTACACAAAATCTACCAATATAAAAAAATATGAGGGATCCATACAATCACAAAGATCATATTTTTATTAGTAAAAGAACCATCTTTTTTGGTTATTAACCCTAAGCAAGCTCCTAAATTAAACCATGGCTCTTATACCACTTGAAGGATCGCGAGAAAAATAAATACATAGCGGAAGTATGCAAATTAAAATTTTTCCCAAGCCAAAGTCTAGGAATACTTACTTCTAGGGTGTTTTACTTGAATAACTGGAGTTCTATTTTAGTTTGACAACACTTCCTTGGCTGGAATGTCTACTTGTTCTGCAAGTATACCAGCTAACCATCGGCTCCTTCGCATCAAACACTTATCACGTTTGCTAGCTCTTGACCTTCCAGAGGATTCTCAAACCTCTATGGACCTCTACCAGTGAAAGTAGAATGAGGGGTGAAAGAGATTGGAAGAAAAACAGAAGAGCTAAAATTGTAAAAGAAAAATGACAAGAAAACGGTAGCCTTGTTTTCTAAGGGGAAAAAAAAAAAACGAAAGCTGATTTCTTTTTCATCCAAGAATTCGGTCAACCCTTTACCAGGCACACGTGATGCCTTGAAAAGAAAAACCAACTTTCCTATTCCTTTTCAAACTCAATAGCCAGCCACCTTTTCTTTTATTTCCTTCTTCCTCTCTTTCCTTATTGCACATGGCGGCTACCATCAAACTCTGATGGACCATATTTTCTTAATTATTTTAAAACTAATTAAATAGCTCTTAATTAATTAATCAATTAGTTAATCCAATTGGGCTCAATATAAAATTATCCAAGATAATTAATGAATAAATCAATTAATTTAATTAATTTAGCTCTTTTATTAATTAATTAAACCAATTAGGTCCAATTATAAAATTATCCAAGATAATTAATTAATAAACCAATTAATTATTCTAATCCAAATAAATAACTAATTGGACTTCTAGAATAATTCTTCTAATAATAAATTCACCCAATAAGTCCATATAGTCAATAAATTTACTAAGGTTATTTGAGCTACTCTGAGGATCAAAAGACATATTATTCTTGGCTACTAAAATGAACAAAATACCCCTGCTAACAAATAGCTGTATTTTGTCATTTTAAATATTTCATTTATCACCATATGAAAATATTGACCCCGAGAATAATATTATAAGTGTAGTGTCTTTGACTTACAGATATGATGACGAAAAAACCCTTTTATGTAATACTCGTCATTGAGATAGGAAAAATGCACTAACACCTTTATCAATGACATCTATACCCTTTGATGGCTAGTTTGATAATCCATAACTTTTAGTATGTATCCACTTATCACAGAGAATTACCCAAAAGTGTACATACTTAGTGATGTTTTCCAGTGCCCTTAATTATTTAGATTATTCCGGACAATTACAAAGAGGTGATTTCTTCATGTAATGAAGTATAAAAACTCTATTATATAAGTCTGTCTTAATTAACTAGAATCATACACCAACGTACAAGGTTATTGGTCTTGCAATAAGACCTCACCCAACATACATCAAAGTGTACAAGTCCAACATCACCAGACCACCAACTTATACTCAAGTCTTAGGGTACTCGTCCACCCAGTAGGTGCGGTAAACTAATTTTTATTTATTTTAATACTTTTATAAAGATTATTATCACGTGGTCCAATTTTTCATTTTCCAAAGGATTACTCACTGGTTAAATATAAACCATTCCCCATTTAGAAATCATAGTGTAATAATCTAAACCTTGATGAAGTGCCCACTTCTATTAATCGATCATGAGCAATTTTTTGCCTATGTGTTAGTAGCCTATAATCTACACCTTAATATGAAAGTACATCCCAATCATGTAAATTACTTACTAACACATTTAGACCTTAATGTGCAATATATATAAACAAATAACCATCAATGAATGAAACTTTTATTAATTTTTAAAAATACAAAAATACATGGGCCATTTTGAGCATACGTTCTAGCAGTCTAGACATGAAAATTTCTCTTGAAAAGAAATCTAATAAAATGTAACCTTTAGTAGATTGAGAATAACTAAGAAAAATGTTGGGTCTACTTCTAGAATCACATTTGTTTCTATAGGGTAGCTGGTTACAAGCATAAGCCAAAGTGCTAAAGACTTTAAGGGAACTATAATCAGGGAGCTTGTTATAAAGTATTTCAAATGGTGTTTACTGTTCTATAACAGGAGATAGAGTAATATTGAATAAGTACATAGCATGTTGAACACAATAACCCCAATATGCCAATGGTATTTGTTATTGAAACATAAGTGCCTTTGACGCATTGAGAATATGATGTTGTTTCCTTTCCACACTACCATATTGCTTAGGGGTATAAGGACAGGAAGTTGGTGAATGATTCCTTTAGATTGAAAAAATTCTATCAGTTGGAATTTAAGGCCATTATCTAATCTTAGTATTTTAAGACATTTGTGAAATTAAGTTTTCAATGTAAGCAATAAAATGTTGAATCAAAGTTCTAACTTCAATCTTTTGTTTCATTTAAAAAATCCAAATAAACCTACTAAAATCATCTACTACAGTCATAAAATATCTGTGACCATGAACAGTAGGGACATTAAAAGGTCCCCAGATATCAACATGAACAAGGTCAAATACAGACTCAGTAACTCCATGATATAAAGGAAAATACAACTTATGTTATTTTGCTAAAAGACAGATAGGATAGAAAATATTATTAGGAGGTAAGGTAATAGAAGAATGTGATTTTTGCAATGCTGCCAATTGTTTGGAAGAAAGATGTCCTAGAATAATGATTTATTGCAAAGACCATCATTTGGAAGAACACAAGTAGCAGTTGTGGAAGAACTTGGATGAAGAAGATAAAGGTAATATAGTCCGCAAGACAAGCTAGCTGATCCAATCATCTGTCCAAGATAAGGATCCTAAATCAAGCAAGAACCGGGTTTAAAAGTTATGACACACTTTAGTTGATGAACAAGCTTACTAACTGAAACCAAATTAAAAGAGAAAACTAGAACAAAAAGCACATTTTGTAAGATTATAGAATGAGTTAATTTGATAGTTCCTATATGAGAGACATTGACAACATTTCTAGTAGGTAGCTTAACAGAAATATTTTTATCAGGGTGAAAATAAAAAAAAATCTTTTAAACATGATCAAATATGATCAATAGCCCCTAAATCTAGAATCCATGTAGTGCAATGCATACCTGTTTCTTGAGCAAGATAAGAAATGGATGTGAAATCCTTTGTTAGAGTACTGGTTTGATTCACATAATGATTAGACTTAGATGGTATATTGGAGTTGGAAGAAACGCGATGAGATTAGATGAGATGCAACAAGTGTTGATATTTCTTTTGAGTAACAAATTTTGAATCCTATAAATCTATAGAATGGTTAGTGTTGCTTGCAAAATGAACTAACAGTAGTAGAAAAATGTTGAAAATTATTTGCAACCATAACTGTATTGGCTTGAGGTATAAAATTAGTTCCATCTCGAGATTTGGCTTTATTCTTATAACCAACAGGAAAGCCATGTTTTTTATAACACCTATCAACTATATGGCCTTGTAATCTATAAAAAATGCTCTGCAACCTCTTGTTCTGATTGTTTATTCTTCGAAAATTTTAATTTCTAGCACTATATGTGTTTTCGCCACTCAAAGTTTCTACCAATCAAATTGCTAGTATATGATCCAATATGATGATGCAGTACAACATTAGAACCAGATCCATTCTTCCCTCCATAATTAGGTACAATCCTCCCATTCATATTTCCATTCACCAAATCATCATATCTATACATGCATTTGTGATTTATTCATGACATTTTTTAGCAATAAACACTTGAGGAGCAATAGGAACTAATATATCTAAATGTGTAGATTTGTAGTTAATATATCTTTCATGTGTAGAAACCATAGAAAATGCTCGATTAACTTTTGGGAAAGGCTGAGTAAGAAGAACTTGTGATTTAATCCCATTAAATTCATCTTTCAACCTTTTTATGAATCGAATAACAAAATCAGCATCATTTGTTGTTTTCACTACTAGAAGTGTTGGACATTTACATTTAGGATCACAGTAACATATAGGAAGAGGCCTCAAATTTAATAATTTTTCCCAAAAAGTTTTTGAATTAGTATAATACTCATTCACTGTTAAAAAATCCTTATTTCAAATTGTAGATATCTTCCTACAGATTTGAGATTCTAAATGAATCTCCTTGAGAAAATCTTTCATATAGGCAATTCTAAACTTTATAGGTAGTGTAAATTCAAATAACACTTTGAGCTATAGAAATAGACACAGAATTCAAAAGCTAAGACAATACCATATTATTACATTGTTCTCAAGTTGTATAAGAACTACGTGCTCGATTAGGTATTTTGATTGTTCTATTGATAAAACCTAATTTATTCTTTGAAATCGAAGCCATCCTCATTATTCTATACCACTGGTGATAATTTCTTTCATTTAAAGTAGGTTGCACCAAAATCAGAGAAGGACTTTCACTTGGATATAAGTAATAAGGACTGGAAATTGATATCTCAAGGTTTTCCATTTAACCATAATAAGATCACACAAATCACACACCAATCAGAAGAAAAAAAAAACTCGAAATGACAGAAGAATTACTAGAATTCTTCAAATGACGAATTGCTTTGATTAATCTATTGACTGTCAACAATTTCATCCATAATTAGAAGAGAAACAATGTTCTAATACCATGATGAAACTACTAAACTTGAAAAATAATCAATGAGAAGATTAGAAGAAGAGAGAACTATTTCTGAATGATAATGACTTTATTTGACTATGAAAAACTATTATGTACAAAGTATATATACAAGTGTTGGACATGTAGAAAAATATACACTCTATTTAATATATACTATAAATATATTAGGTAACCAGTGGCTTAACAGAAAATGGAGGGAAAAGGGGGAAAACTGAAATAGCTCTGGAAGCATCATTGGAAACTTCAACCAAGGTCAATGACATGTGTCTGCAATTTATTTGTTAAGTTAGCTACTGAATTGGAATTTGAGTTGGAGCTAATTGCTGAGTTGTCTTCTTTAACACTTACTTCTTGTATTGTATAGTAAAATTATATTTATGTTGTTTTTGCCTTATCTTCAAGGTGCAGAATGTGCATTCATTAATCTATTTATGGAAGCGTTAAAAGCATCATATATCCATCTTCTTTCTTTTGATTATTCAACAACTTTTGGTTCTATTAGCTGCAGAATCAATTCATGAATCTATTTTTGGTGCCTAAGTGTCATATGCTATTGTTTGCTAGTGGATATTAAACTAAGTAATTTTGTAGATATGTGAAATATGTGTGTGTGTGTGTGTGTGTGTGTGTGTGTATGTGTGTAACAATTCTTGGAGGTTTAGTTCTGTAACTTGAAAACCCTTTATCTGCTTATTTAGATTCCAAAATTTGAGAAAGCTGAGACCTCATAGTGAGCAAAAGCGAGATATAGTATTGTTTTGCTATTGAAAGTATGTTATTTGTTGTACAAATTTTCTAATACATTTTCTTGAGAAGTTCCACCATATTTTGTCATTTGATCATCTTATTCTGCATGCAAGTTATTCAATACGTATAATTTTTGTAGGAGAAGGGTTAAAAGTATGAAGGATCATGTTAAGCTGGGAATTTAGAGCCCACAAAGCTGATGTCCTGGGTAAATTCGTTATGCTCCCTCCATTTCAAAATACTTATTCATGAAGCCATTTGCATACAGATTGAGCATGTTGAAAATAATATTATAATTTAGATAAAGTTCCTATTCTACTTATATTAAAAACAAGATAGCTATTGATTGGAGAAAATTCCCAAAAAGCAAGAAGAAAAAAGAGTTTTGAAAAGTTGTGTAGTTAACTTAGAATAAATGGGAGTAAAATGGAAAGAAACTAATTATTATTTCTAGAAAATTGTACATGAACATCTATTTTAAAACAAAATAAAAAAAACTTTATAAACAAGTATTTTGAGACAGATGGAGTATCTGGTTACAGAAATATCCATTTGCTAGTTTTGTCGCAGATAATAATGTAGTTCCTTTTGCATGATATCAATCTCACAATCATTTTTATTTATGAATTCAAGCTCTTAAGAATTAAGTTTTGTTGTAATTTGCCCATATGGCCTTGTAGCTTCATTTACAAGGATAGTATATTTTGCTTTTACACCTCATGGGCATTGTTGATTGGGTTGCTTGTTTGATGATTGTGAATCATCGACGACTTAAAATATGCTGACATTGACATATTTGAAAGTGTGATTTCTCATTTACCCTAACATGTATTCAAAACTGATTATCATATTCTTGTATTTCCCTAAAATTATACATGTATTCTCATTTACCCTAACATGCATTCAAACTGGAATCACACTTGTTATTTATATATTTTTGGGTTGCTTGACATATATTTGAAAGAATAACAATAATTGTGTATCGAGTTATGAATATATTTTATGAGTATATTAATTATGATGTATTTGTTTTGGCAGTTTTTGGTTATGGATTAATGAAAATAGTTTGATAGGAGCCCAATTTTTAGGATTTTATTGTTAAAAATATTTTTTATAAAAATCACAATTGTTGACCAAAACAAAATGCTGTTACTAATTAGTGACCAATTAGCGACTGAAACAAAATTCAATCGCTAATTAGCCATTGATTAGTGACATAATTTATTTATGAAAATTAATTCTTGTTGATCATTTAGGAATGGAACTATCGATCACTAATTAGTGACTGATTCATTTTATCAGCTGCAATTTTTTTTGTGACCAGCGAAAGAACGACTGATTGGTATCAGTCGCTAATACTTATTTAGTGATACTTTGTAGCTAATATGTCGGTCGCTAATTTTCACTATTTCTTATGGTGAAACACAAGAGACTCTTAATCTTATTTAGGCTTTTATTCTTCATGGTTCTCTTATTCTATATTGGTGGTATTTGTTAGTTTAGGAATACTTTTCTAAAGCTTTATATATTATCTTCTTCGTAGTAAAATTTGTTCCTTAATTGCCAGTAAACATATATCATTTGATCGAACTACATAATTCTTGTGCCTTTTTTATTTCCTTTCTCATTTTTTATTTTTTTGCATTTTTATTATTTTATTTCTTTACTATCAACTTGTGTGGGTTTTTCTATTGAGCTTTTGGTATGTTCCTGGGATTTCAAATATTTTAGTTTTTAACTCCGTGGCAATGATGGTAACAAAGACTCAGATAGAGAAATTAGATTAGGATGTTAACTTTGGCATATAACAGCTAAGATAGAGGCCAATTTAATTTAGAATGTTGTTGATTTAGCTTTGAATAGAGTAGAGGAGAAGACAGCAGAGATGATAGCAGCAACATATGAAGATTTGGATCAAAAGGCGAGATCGGGTATTATTCTAAATCTGTCTAAAGAGATTTTCAGGGAAGTCGCTATTTGAACTACGGCAAAACTATGTGAGAAAAGTTAAAGGTTTTTTATATGAAGAAGATGAAGGATCAAAACGGAAAACATCAAAGAAAATGTAGTGGAAAATTTTTTAGTTTTTCAAGCCACATCTAGGAGAGAGTATTTACTTTTCTTGATCAGTCGCGAATAAACTAATGTAGGGATGGGTTGCACTGGAACTTACATTGCAAGGGGAAAAGGAGGCGTCTGTAGTTCGACCGGTATTCCCACCAATCTTCTACTCCTACCCATCAAACGTCTCCAAGCTTCCTTTCTTCATCTTCCAAAGTATGACTCTACCTTATTCCTGGATTAGCTTGGTGAAAGCTCCTTCTTAGGATAATCAAGATACTCTTCTTCTAGAGAGGAAGAAGAGAAAAAGCGTTCACAAGAGAAAAAAGGAAAGACGACACATAGAGAGACAGAGAGAGAGCTCAAGAAAAACTCTCAAAAACTACGTTGTATTTTCCCTTCAACTCCTACTCATATTTTCGGCCAGCCTTAGGGCTTCATTAAGCCCTAATGGCCAAAAACACTATGCCCTTATGAGTTTGGTGCTGTGCTCCAAAACTAATCCAAGATCGGCTCAATCCTCTTAATTAATTAATTAACTTTTTTGGGCTTCATGAAATGCCCAAAACTAATTAATTAATTCTAATTCGACTCTTAATATATGTTAATATATATCAGCCCAATTAATTAATTTACTCCAGCCCAATTCCCTTAATCAATTAATTTTCTTTTCTAGGCCTTATAAAAAATTCAAGACTAATTAATTAATTCTAATTGGACTCTTAAAATAAATTTTATTCTCTTCCAAATAATTATCCATTAAGCCCAGATTGCATCTAAACAACACCAAAGTAACTTGAGCTACTCCAAGGACTAAGAGACATATTATTCATGCTTACTAAAATAACCAAAATGCCCTTACTATTAAATAGCTACATTTTACACTTTTAAATATTCTCATTTATCACCATATAGAAATATTAACTCCAAGAATAATATTGCTAAAGCAATGTCTCCGACCTACAGGTGAAATGACCGAAATACCTTTTTATGTAACGCCCATCAATGAGACAGGATAAATATACTAACACCCATCTCAAAGACATCTACCATCCTTAGATCTCTAGTTCGATAATCCATAACTCACTTGAATGTACTTGCGTATCATTGGAAGCTACCCAAAAGCACACATTCTAGAGTCACGTTCCCAAGGCTCTGGATTATTAGATTATGTTGAACAATCACAAGGGGGTGATTTAACTTCACAAAATAAAGCATATAAACTCTATTACATAAGTCTGTCTTAACTAACTAGAGTAATACACGTAACATACAAGGTTATTGATCTCACAAAAGAAATTCCACCCGACATACATCAAAGTACAAAACCCAAAATTTACCAAACTACCAATTCATACTCAAGTATGAAAGTATCCGTCCATACTGTAGCAGTAATAACCTGGTCTCTATAATTATAGTATTTTAAGAGAGACCACTACTACAGGTCCAATTCTACGTATTCAAAATACATTTTTGCTAATGATGTGAGTGAACTACTCACTAATTTAAGGTAAACCATTTCTCATTAGAACTCATGGCATAATAGTCTTACCTTGATGAAATGCCCAATTCCATCAAACAATTAAGAACTCAATTTTACTTGTATGACAAGTACCTATGGTCTATACCTTATTGTGAAGAACAACCCAACATTTATACTATTACTTGTCATACTTGGACCTTAAATATGCAATAATATAAGAAACAAACTAAATTAATAAGTGCCTACCTCTATAACACCTAAGTGTTTGTGAAACACCTTTTCTATAAAAACTTGGTAAAGGAATCTGCCAGATTGTTGATAGTGAAATTTTGATCAACCACAATCTCTCAATGAACTCCTAGGTGAGGTGATACTTCCTTTCTATATGCTTGCCTTTCCTACGGTTTCGAGGTTTGTTACATTGTGATACCGCTCTAATATGTTACAATAAATCGTGACAGGCCTATCCTTGTGTGGTACTACTTCAAGTTCTATAAGAAACATCCAGAGACACACAACTTCTTTAGAAGCTTCTGAAGTAGTAACATACTCAACTTCCATGGTAGAATCAGTAATGTAGGATTGGTTGATATTTCTTCATGAAATAGTTTCTCCAGACAAAGTGAAAACATATCCACTAGTGAATTTTCTTTCATCTTTATCTGCCTAAAAGTCTGAGTCTATGTAACCAGTAGGAACTAAAACATCAGCACGATATACAAGTATATAATCTCTTGTTTCCTTGAGATATTTGAGTATATGCTTTACGGCTTGCCAGTGAGCTTCCCCTGAGTTTGATTAATATCTACTAATCATGTCTATTGCAAAGTAGATATCTGGCTTAGTACAAAGCATAGCATACATGAGACTTCCCACAGCCAAAGCATAAGGGATTCTGCTCATTTTCTGCTTGTCTTCCTATGTCTGAGGACACTGCTTGGAAGATAAGGATAATCCATGTCTAAAAGGTATAATAGCTCGTTTACATTGATCCATGCTGTACTTAACCAATATCTTATCAATATAAGCAGACTAGGATAAGCCTAACATTTTCTACTTCCTATCTCTAAAAAGCTTCATACCTAGAATGTAGCTAGCTTTTCCCATGTCTTTCACGCTAAATTGACTAGATAGTCAAATCTTAACAGATGACAATATCCATACATCATTTCCAATGAGTAAAATGTCATCTACATAAAGTACCAAAAAAATCACTTTGCTACTGTCTAATTTCCTATACACACATAGTTCATCTACATTTTGAATGAAACCATAAGCCTTCATAGTTTTATCAAAACATATGTACCATGTTCGTGATACTTATTTAAGTCCATGGATGGACTTCTTAAGCTTACAGACCATTTGTTCTTGACCTCTAGCAACAAAACCTTCTGGCTGGGATATATAGATATCTTCACTAAAATAGCTATTTAAGAAGGCTGTCTTGACATGAATTTGTCATATCTCGTAATTATAATGACATACGATGGCTAAGAGAATACGGATAGACTTAAGCATTGCTACTGGTGAAAAGGTTTCCTTATAATCGATCACTTCTTTTTTAATATAACATTTATCAACTAATCTTGCTTTATAGGTTTCAACCTTTCCATCCACACCTCTCTTCCTCTTGTATACCCACTTACACCCAATGGGTTTTATTCTATCAGGTACAGTGACAAGATCCTAACTTAATTAAGGTACATGGACTCAATCTCGGCATTCATGGCTAGCTGCCATTTATCTGCATCAGCATCAACAATGGCCTTCTCGTATATAGTGAGATCTTGTTCCTAATAATCAAAGACTAGATCATAGATCTCTTCAGTTTACCTTTTTGGAACTCTTGTGACCCTCCTACTACGACGAGGCTCAGATTGTATAGGAACATCTAGTAGTGTTTCTCTTGGTTCCTTGAACGTGTGTAATAAGTACCTGAAGTTGAATCAGTGATCAACTTCTCTTCTAACTCTATTCTACTTGAACCCGTGGTAGGTGTAACTTATTCATCCTCTAAGTATATAGCATTAGTACTAACAAGTATCTTATGCTCTTGAGGATGATAGAAATATCCACTTTTCGTTCCTTCTGGATACCCAATGAAGTAGCACAACTCTGATCTTGGTTCTAACTTATTTCCTTTTGTCAGAACATAAGCTGTACAACCTCATACCTTGAGATGGTTCAGACTGGGTTTTCATCTAGTCCACATTTCATAGGGTGTCCTAGGTATTGATTTAGAAGGCACCAAGTTCAAAACATATGTCGCTGTTTCTAAGGCATATCTCCAATTAAAAAAATAGGAAAAGATGCATGACTCATCATGCTTCTGACCATTTCCATCAAAGTTCTATTTCTTCTCTCAACTGCTCCATTCTGCTGGGGAGTCCTAGGCACAATTAATTGAGATACTATACCGTGTAATCCTTAAACTCACTAAGGAGGTACTCTTCACCACTATCCGATCTCAAAGTTTTAATTAATTTACCTGTTTAACGCTCCATTTTAACCTTAAACTCCTTAAATTTATCAAAAGAGTCAAACTTATGCCTCATCAGATAAATATAACCAAAATGAGTGTGATCATCTATGAAAGTAATGAAGTACTCGTAGCTCCCCTAGCTGGTGTAATCATTAGACCATAAATATCCGTATGAACTAGTGCTAGTATTTCCATGGCTCTATCTGCCTTTTTTGGTAAATGACCTTTTGGCCATTTTACCTTAAGGCAAGCTTCACACTAAGGCCATTCTTTCAATCTCAATAAACCTAAAGGCCCATCATAGATTAGCCTTTGAATCCGATTAGAATTTATATATCCTAATCTTAAATGCTACAAATACGAGTCATTTGATATGTCCTTTCTCTTTTTATTATTAGGTTCGGTTTCAATATTATTTACTTGATTCTAATAGGATGTATATAAAAGAGATATCCATACATGTTTCCTGTACAAATTAAATTACCACCTCTACTGATAGAAACAATAGAATGGAAAGAAACAGAATATCTTTGATTCATCAATTTAGAAACTGAAATCAAATTCTGTTTAAAACAAGAAACATATAAAATATCTTTTAAAATTAACTTCCTATTACAATAAAAAATAAGCTTAAGATCTCCCACTACTTCAGCCCACATTCCTGCTCTATTGCCTACTTGAAGTCCATGCTCACCCTTACTAAGTCTCATTGTCCTTCTGAATCCCTACAAAGATTTACAGATATGGTCAGTGGCTGTAGAATTAACTATCCAGTAAGATATTGATCCAACCATCAAAATAGACTTTAGGTATAGAGCAATACCTGAAGTAGACTTGGTTAAAAAATCTGGACAATCTTTCTTCCAATGCCCCTTCTTGCCACACTTGAAACATTTGCCTTTGGGCTTCCCATTGGAATTGCCCTGACCAAATGCTTTGGGCTGGACCCTTACGTTGTTCTGGACCTTCCTTTTCTTGAAGTTCTTAGGCTTTACCTTAATTTCAGAAGAAGAAGCAGAACAAAAGACCAAAACCTTTGACACGGGCTTCATGATCTTCTTTGCCCCTTGGAGTTTTTTCATAAGCTCTATGAGATTCATATCCAACTTATTTATGTTGTAGTTCAACTTGAATTGAGAACATGAATCAGGAAGAGTTTCAAGAATCATGTTAATTTGGCTCTCAAGATCTATCGTTGCACCTAGGACCTCGACCTCCTCGAAGTAGACAATCATCTTGAGCAGATGCTCTCGAGCTAGTGCCCCCTTAGCCATCCTAGTGTTCACGATTGCCCTAAGAGTTTCCTGTCTTGTAGGCCGGCTCTTGTCAGTAAACATGGTACGCAATGACAAATCCATGCCGTACGCAGTGGCCATATGCTCATGCTTAGATTGGAGCACACTGGATATGGAAGCTAACATATAGCACTTAGCCATCTCGTCAGCTTTCTTCTATGTCTTCTTAGCCTCTCGCTCTTGAACAGTAGATTATTTCCCAATCTTAGGACAGGGATCTGTAAGAACATACTTGTACTCCTCGACAGTACGTACTATGTCCAAGTTCCTCTTTCAGTCCATATAATTTGAGCCTGTCAACTTATTCTCCTTGAGACTGATTGACAATGGATTGAAACCAGAGATTTCTAAAATATTGCAAAAAAAATTCATTTAGTTTGTAAGAAATAAAAATGCACATTTCTTGATATTATTTCTTTGATAATAGATAACTCTTAAAACCATTATCAATAATATAAATATTTTAGCTCTTAGAAAAACTAACAGAGCTTTTAGGAAGATTAATAGCATTCTAAGTCAAGTGTATAATCGTCACGAATCAAAACTTTCTTAATAGGTAATGGTCTAGAAAAAGTTCCACCAATAGGATAGCTACTGATTCACACCACTTATGGATAGTCTAGCGCTAAAAACTTCCATCGTAGGTTGCTCAATCTTAGCAAATGCCCTACGCTTTTAATTTAATTTTTCCATTAGTTCTAGATACTTGTGAAAATCCATCCTATAGGGGGTCCTGCTCAAAATGACACGAGAAAATCTACTATCTCTAATAAGAGTTGTAATAGAAGCCATAGGGTTATTGGAACCTCTCACCCACTTAATCTTTTATTGAAAATAGAGTTTTAGGCCCAAAAATTATTTTCTACAGTCTTATGGTTTCATTAAAAAACTAAAATTCAATATTATTCTATATATCAATGATTAAATTCTTTGAGAGAATAAACTATGAATTTATTTTACTATTCTAAGTTAATAACTAAGCAAAACTTTATTAAACAACCTTAGGTTCAACATTATTCTCTATGTCAATGATTAAACCCTTTAAGAGAATAAACCATGAATTCTTTTATTTTAAAGTTTCCTAAATTAAAACATTTTATCAAAATATTATTCTATCTAGTGGGACTTTGGTCTCACAAGAACTTGCGCATTTGATTACAAAAATGAAATAAGCATGATAACAAAAGTAAACTTTTTCATGCCCAAACTATTCATTTAGACCTAAGTGACCAAACAATGGATTAAACATCATGAATTAAAAATTAATGATCTTATTTAATCCTAAGGTGGTTCCATCCTTTACCACTCATTTTCATGCAAATTATTCATTTATAGATAAATAAAACTATTATAGAAAATTAACCTCATACAATGGTTTCAAAACATGATTATATCAAGGAGAAATTGAGGTACAGAACTTCAGCAATACTCTCCTTTTCCTTGGACACGTATCCACCTCTGGATAGAATGGACCTGGCTCCTGGTCCATTGGGCCAACCTAGCATCGGGTCTGTTCTGTTTCTCCAACACCTTTGACTGGACAGTATGGACCTGGCGCCTAGTCCAATTGGGGCACCTTGTACCAGGTCTATTATAGAGTTCGTCGATTTCTGGAAAAAAAAAATCATACTTTTCAACCATTTTTTGCCCCTCAACTCTTCCAGTAATCACATTCTTCAATCCTCAAAATTTACACATTAAAAGAAACGCAAAAACAGGCATAAAACCATAGCTTTACAAGTACCTATGCTTCTAACCACGAGGCATACATCACATCTACCCAAAACCAGAAAAAAATGGAAAAACCATTAGAATACACATGCTTTTACAAGTACCTATGGCTCTAACCATAAGGCGTACATCGCATCTACTTAAAATCAGAAAAAAAAAATGAAAAAACCATTAGAATACATGATCCTATGCCTCTAACCGTGAGGCGTACATGAACTCTAGAAACTAATTTATGAGGGATCACATGAATTCACAAAAGATTCAATTTTAATAATAGAAGAACCACCTTTTCCAGTTTTTAACCCTAGTACATGCTCCTAGATGAAAACCATGGCTCTGATATCACTAGAAGGATCAAAACAAAAAACATCAAAGAAAACGCAGTGGAAAATTTTTCAATTTTTCGAGCCACATCTAGGAGAGAGTACTTACTTTTCCTGATCGGTCGCAAATGAACCAACGCAGGGACGAGTTGCACTAGAACGTGCATTGCAAGGGGAGAAGGAGGTGCCTGCAGTTTGATCGATATTCCCGCCAATCTTCTACTCCTACGCATCAAACATCTCCAGGCTTGTTCTCTTCATCTTCCAGAGTATGACTTTATCTTATTCTTGGGTTAACTTGGTGAAAGTTCTAGGATAATCAAGATACTCTCCTTCTAGGGAGGAGAAAAAGAAAAAATGTTCACAAGAGAGAAAAGGAGAGACAGCACACAAAGAGAGAGAGCTTAGGAAAAACTCTCAAAAACCACGTTGTATTTTTTCCTCAACTCCTACGTATATTTTGGGCTAACCGTACGGCTTCATTAAACCCTAGTGGCCGAAAACATTAAGCTCTTATGGGCTTGGTGCTATGCTCCAAAATCAATCCAAAATTAGCTCAATCCTCTTAATTAATTAATTATCTTTTCTGGGTTTCATTAAATATTCAAACTAATTAATTAATTCTAATTAAACTCTTAATATATGTCAACATATATCAGCCCAATTAATTAATTTATTCCAACTCAATTCTCTTAATTAATTAATTTTCTTTTCTGGGCCTTATGAAAAACTAAAGACTAATTAATTAATTCTAATTGGACTCTTAGAATAAATTTTATTTGCTTCCAAATAATTATCCATTAAGCCCAGATTTTATCTAAACAACACCAAGGTAATTTGAGCTACTCTGAGGACCAAGAGACATATTATTCATCACTACTAAAATGACCAAAATACCCTTACTATTAAATAGCTATATTTTACCCATTTAAAATATTCTCATTTATCACCATATGAAAATATTGACCCCAAGAATAATATTACTAAAGCAATGTCTCTGACCTACAAGTGAAATGATAGAAATATCTCTCTATGTAACACCCATAAATGAAATAGGATAAATGTACTAACACCCATCTCAAAGAAATCTATCATCCTTAGATCTTTAGTCTAATAATCTATGATTCACTTAAATGTACTTGTTTATAATTGGAAGCGACCTAAAAGTACACATTCTACAGTCACGTTCCCAGGGCCTTGCATTATTAGATTATCCTAGCCAATCACAAGGGAATGATTTAACTTCACAAAATGAAGTATAGAAACTCTGTTGCATGAGTTCACCTTAATTAACTAGAGTAATATACCCAACGTACAAGGTTATTGATCTCATAAAAGAAATCTCACTCAGCATACGTCAAAGTACAAGACCCTAGCTTCACTAGACCACCAACTCATATTCAAATATGAAGGTATCCGTCCACGTTATAGCAGTAATAGTCTGGTTTCTATAATTATAATACTTTAAGAGAGACCACTACTACAGGTTTAGTTCTATGTATTCGAAATATGCTTATGCCAATGATGTAAGTGAACTACTCATTGATTCATGGTAAACCATTCCTTATTGGAACTCATGGCATAATAGTCTTACCTTGATGAAATGTCCAATTCTATCAAATGACTAAGAACTTAATTTTACTTGTACGACAAGTACCTATGGTCCATACCTTACTGTGAAGAACGACCTAACACATAGACCATTACTTGTTAGACTTAGACCTTAAATGTGCAATAATGTAAGAAACAAACTAAATTGAATTTATAAATGTTTTATTGTAATATATTTACGCAGAATCATAGTCTTTGAGGGCATACTTTCCAACAGAGGACAATAGAGAATCGGCTTCAAATGGCTAAATGTGTATCTATTATCTCACATCATGATATGTTTAACTCTCTTATTATAGATTGCATAATATTGATATGGAAATAGATGATGAGGATTAAACCATATTATTATTATGTTCTCTTCCTAATCTTTTAAGTTTTTTTTAAGATACTATGATATCTCGTATCCGAAAATTTGCTTGGAAATTAAAAGAAAGAATTGATAGAGATTCAATCAGGGAAGTTAGTAGAAATCAAGCTGATTGGAAATTAAAAGAAAGAATTGATAGAGATTCAATCAGGGAAGTTAGTAGAAATCAAGCTGAAACTTTGCTAGACAGAAGTAGATTTGAAAACAGAAATTGTGACAATAGTAAATCAAAATCTAGACCCAAATCTAAATATAGAAATTTGATTTGTAATTATTGTCATAAAAAATAGAACATTAGTCTAAACATTTTAAGTTGAATAAGCATAACAAAAATCTACTAATACTACTAAAGTATTGTAGTAGTAAATGAGAGTGAAGGAAATACTTTCTTTATGACTGATAATAGGACCAGGTATGAAAATAAATGAATTTTAGATTCAGATTATCCTCACCATATGTATCCTAATAGGGATTTTATTTTCTACTTATGAAACTTGTAACAGTTAAGTTGTTTTAATAGGTAATAATATTGTCTGTAATGTTTTGGATAAGGGTACAATTCGAATTAAAATGCATGATAGCATAGTAAGGACTCTTATTGATGTTAGACATGTCCCTAATTTGAAAAAAAAAAATTCTTCTTTAAGCACCTTTGAGGCTCTTGAATGTAAATATGCAGTTGAAGGTGGAATTATTAATGTTCGTAAAAGTGCTCTTGTTGTCATAAAGGGTTGTAGGTTTGGTAGTTTGTAAACTTTATAGGGAATTACTGTCACAGGTTTTGTTGCACTTTTTACGTCAACTTTGTCTAATTCTAACATTACCAAATTGTGACATATGTGTTTAGGGCACATGAATGAGAAAAGTTTGCACCTGTTAAGCAAGAAAGCCCTTCTTAGTAGACAAAATACTGGGGCATTAGACTTTTGTGCACATTTTACTTTGGAAAGTAGAAAAGTGCTAGTTTCAACTCACTAGGAATTCACCGAACTAAAGGTACTTTGGATTATATTCATACATATGTTTGAGGTCCATCTCATGTTCCTTTTAAGAGTGGTGTCAGACATATTTTAACTTTCGTTGATGATTATTCAATAAACATTTGGGTCTATTTTTTGAAATATAAAAATGATGTTTACCTAACTTTCAAATTATGAAAAGTTTTGATTAAGAAACAGACATGTAAACAGATCAAGCTGCTGAGAATAGATAATGGCATAGAATTTTGTAAAAAAAAAAAAATTGGTGAGTTTTTGTAAAAAAAAATAAGGAATTGTTCAGCATCATGCAGTAAGAATGATGCCTCGATAAAATTGTGTTGCTGAACGTATGAATAGAACTCTTTTGGAAAGAGTATGTTGCATGATTTCAAATATACGATTGACAACATTTTTCTTTTTTTTTTGTTTTTGGTAGAGACAGTTTTTATAGCTTGTTACATTGTCAACCACACTTTTTCTGTAACTTTTAAGTTTAAAACTCCCGAAGTAGTTTGATTAGGAACACCTACTAATCACTCTGATTTGAAAGTTTTTTTGTGTCTACCATATATATAAAAATGATGGGGAAATGGAGTTGGAGTTAAGAAATGTATTTTACTTAGGTATGCTTTTGGGGTGAAAGAATATAGATTATAGTGTTCAAATTCCAAATCACTAAAATTTGTAATTAATAGATATGTTATATTTAATTAATAGTCGATATTAAATTCCCAATGGAAGTCTTCTAATTCTTCTTGCATAGATAAAGATGGTACGAAGGAGCAAGTAGAGCTTGAAATTGGTAATTCTGGTCCTTTAAAATTGACTTCTTTTATTCAGCAAAGTTCAATACAGATACCTATAATTTTTTATGAGGAAAAATATAAAAGAATAGGAATATTCCATAGTTAAGAATAGACTGAGAAGGAAAATTCATCCGCCACAAAGATATAAAAGTTTAGTTGCAAATTCTTTGTCAGCTATAGAAGAAGCAGGTGCAATTCGTAAGCCTTTCAAACAATGTCTAAAATTGATTGGTATTCACTGTTTGTGATTTACAGTCTTTAGACTTTTGTGAAGAAGGTAGAACAAGACTACTATATTTAAGTCTATAATGCAAGTAGGCTTTGTTTAAAAAAAAAAAAACCAAATGCAAGAGAATCTTAAGCTTATTTAGACTTTTGTTCTTCATGGTTCTCTTATCCTGTATTAGTAGTATTAGGGGGCTTAGAAATACTTTCCTAAAACTTTATATATTGTCTTTTTCATAGTAAAATTTTGTTCCTTCTTCACCCGTAGACATAAATTATTTGACTAAATCACATAATTCTTGTGTCTTTTTTTTTCCTTTCTCGTTATTTTATTTTTCTCTACATTATCATCATCATCATTATTATTTCTTTATTGTCATTTTGTGTAGTTTTTGCTATTAGAGTTTTTGATTTGTTCTTGAGATCCATCCCAAATAGAATCTTTCATTAATCAATTCTTCCTTAAAAAGCTAGTATAAAATATGTGGTACTTCATTTGAGACTTCTTATTTAATTAATCTAGCTGAAAATACTATTATGAACAAGAATAGTATAGGGTCTTTCTTTATTATTCTTATTTTTTTATCGAGAGCCATCGGTCCTAGATGGGGATTTAGCAGACCACTACCCGTATATTAATAATAAAAAGAAATACAAGAAGGTGGGCATAAACCTTACCTCTTATCATTTTGTACAATTCTCAGAGCTAGAAAACTTTATCTATCTAGTAAACAAATAACCCCAGTGCAACAAGGAATAGATGAAAATGAAGTAAATTTGATTTTAATATCATGATAAAAAGTATATCTAGCCAAACTATCATCCATTAAATTACCTTGTCACAGAACATGTTAAATACTGATATGCGAAAAACACAGTATTAGCCTTGCAATACTCCTACAACAATACTAAGCCTCTAAGGGGCGAAGAACTCTATTGTTCAATATTGATATTGCCTTGAAAGAGTTATATTGAACCTATATATTTAGATAACCCTAAGAGATGGCCAACTTCAAGCCACACTCAATGGCAAACAACTCAGCAAGAAAAGAACTACAAAACTCAATCCGCTTAGCAAAACCTATAACAAATCTACATTTCTATGCTGAAGCAATCCTTCCATGTCTGCATCACTGTGTGTGATAGACCCATAAACATGCAATGTGAAAGGAGCAGAAAAGCTTCCCTACCACGAAATAAGTCTAATGGTTGATATCTTGGCACACTTTTGATGAGCAGATGCATAAATGTCCTAAAGCAAAGAGTGGATGTTATGAAGAGAGCTTGATTTTGTCCTAGAAGGATTGTCAATGCACTTTCTATTACAGAATTTGGAAACTTCCCACAAATAATAGAAAAGAGTGGCATAGGAGAAATTGATGTCATGAACCTTGTGATTCCACCAAACATGGAAAAAGTTCTGGAAAGGGAGATTTCCTAGAATGTGAGACATGCGTAGCTGTCTCGATAGATTTAGCTAAACACAACGAACCACTGGACACTCTACAAATAAATGGTTTAGAGTTTCTAGAGCTGCACCACATATAGAACACTTAGAACGAAGATAAAACCTAGTTGACTGAAAATGATCATCCAAAGCAAAAGCATTACTAGTAATTTCCACACAAATTACTTAACCTTTGGAGGAACACTTAGTTTTCACAATTTTCCTAATATTATTCCTAATAGCTCGGATACTGCTCCAAGCCAATGAAAAAGTGAAGCGATCAGAACCAGTAGGAATGAAGATCACACGGTCTTCTTGATAGGAATCAAATTAGGCATAAAGGCTATTTTCAAGAAGGGGGAAGAAGGACAAAATCACACTTCATGGTTCCATGGATTCTAGTGGAATCAAGAGAATTTTCAAGACAACAAATTCAATAAATCCAGGTCCAAGAAGATTGTGAAGAGATGGATAGTAAACGAAGGGCCAAAAGTCACACAACACAAGCAATAATCCATGTAAAGGATCAAGTCAACCTTTAAACGAGGATTGGAGGCCAAAGGAGTATCAAGAAAAGATCGAAATGATCAACATTTCACTTGGAAGATCAGTGAAACACATTAAAAAGATATGGAGGTTAAATGATCAGGGATTGCAGTGCAACAAAACCAGAGAGACCGCCCAGAGTCGACCCAGCGCCAACCCAGAATGAAGGACCTGGCGCCTGTTTTTTGTGCTAGAGCCGGCACTGGCCCGACTACTTTTTACTATTTTTCTTATTTTCAGTCTTTTACTTATATAATTTAATTTTCACGACTTGTATTATGTTTTAACTTATGTTAAGGCATGTAATAGGGCCTCATGAGTTGTATTAAGGCTATTTAATAGATAGGATTAGTTTGCTAATTGGTTTAGGGTAAGACATCTATAAATATGCCATTATAATTCTTGTAAACACAACTTTTGTTATTTTGAGTAGAGAAATCTTTTATTCTCTCTAAAGAGAGTTCTTGAGGGTAATCCTTTTAGGTGATTCCCAAATCAATCAAGATTACTCTTAGGCTTTAGTCCAACCTAAGAATCTAGTCTCTAATCTTCCTAAGATAGATCATTGTTCTTTCAAAAGTAGGTTTTTGATTCCTAGCTAATCTAGGGTTCTTTTAGGAGTTCATTTGGTTGCCTAAATTTTTCCATCCCATTTGTTCTTGATCCTTCTTAGGTTAAGGGTGTTTGGGTGTTGATTTAGTTGGCTTAGTTCATTAGATTTCCGGTCATAGGTAGCTAGTTTACCCAGGGTTCTAGTCTTGAATTAGGTGTCTTGCTTTTGAGCTTCAAAATTCAAATTGGTGCTTCTCAAGATCATATTACTTCTCTTAGAATGAAGGCTGAATCTTGAGAACAGTAAAAGCTGTATTTGAGCTTAAGGAAGCTAGCATTTTTCTTGCGTCCTAGAATTCATTACTCACCTATTTAGCAACAGATGATGACGGTTCAATCATGACAGGGTTGAGATCTACAAGATGGCCCATCCCAGTCCAATTATCAAACCATAAAGAATAGCTACTAGATCTAAGAAAAAAGGAAATTAGCTGCTCAGTTGAAACTTGAATGCTGAAACGACACTACCAGGGACATGAAGCTTGAGATTTTAGGATGAGCTGAGAATGATGCACATTGTTCAGATTGTACTTAATCTGTAAAAAATTTTGCTTACAATGAGCTCCTTTGACAGAACTTCTAAAAGTGTATCAGGGCAAAATAAAACACACAGAAGTAATAAAGTTTACAGCGGAAGCTTTTAAAATATATATACCTCTACGTTTAGGAGCGACTTTTGATTGCTTTGGTTGGCAGACATGCTTGGTTGTTCAACCATTGGTATTTGCCCCGTAGCCTTTGGTGAGTATCCCATAAGCCTTTTGCTTCTTCTTTGCATCAACGTAAATCTTTTGGACTTTCGGAATATGTCCATTGCCTAATGCCGCCGATGAAAGCAAAGAGTTAGAGAAAGTCTCTGGTCTTTTAGTTTTCCTTGACGAACTACTAAAAAGTAGTATCAAGAAGAGGATTTTTTTTAGTTCCTTTCAACTTCTACTTAAAAAGACAAGGTTAACACAAAGAGAAATTGGTAGGCTAACACAAGAGTCTCTATAAAAGAAAAGTCGGTGTGAGAAATTACGTCTATATGGGATATTCTATATTACACTGATCGGGTATATCTGTTCTTCTGGGATTTCAAAACCTTGACAGAATACATATCAGCCGAGTTTATCTACACACATAACTCAACTGGCTTGCCCAAGCCAAACTGGGCAGGGGTCTAATTCTTGTATCCTTTAGTCCAATCTATTGAGTTAAGTTTAAATTATTTATTTATTTTTGGACTAATAAAAAAGAAAGCCCGTAAATAAATAATTCAATTAACCTAAATGGATTAAAATAATTTCTCAAGCCTTTTTCTAATTTAGGCCTAAGCTAATTTCAATTATTCAATTTTGGCTCAAGCCTTGAATAATTAAATAACCAGCTAAATCAAATAATTAATTTATTCTCTCTATTGGGCCTTTTTTTTTTATTCTAACCTAATAATAAATTTAACTTTCTGAAGAAAATAAAACCCACTTTATTTAAGACCATTTTCCTTAACCCAAAATTAATTAGGACTTACAGGCTATTTCGAGGACTAAAAGACACATCGTCCTTGACTATTAAAATGACCAAAGTACCCCTACTATAAAAATAATTGTATTTTGTATTTTAAATATTTTTTATTATCACCATAAGAAAATGTTGACCCCAAAGACTATACTGCATATAGCAATATCTCTAACCTACATGTGTAATAACTAAAATACCCATCTATATAACACCCATCATTGAGATAGGAAAAATGTACTAATACTTCTCTCAATGACTTTTACTATCATTAGATATCTAGTCCAATAATTCATAACTTTCAATATGTACCCGCTTATTTCTGGGAGCTATCCAAAAGTGTACAATACTAAGTCACATTCTTAGGTCCCTAAAACATATAGATTATCCTGGACAATCACAAGGGAGTGATTTTTCTATTTAGGAGTATAGAAACAATCTTATATGAGTTTGTCTTAACTGACTAGTCACACATACCTAACATGCTAGGTTATTGGTCATATAGTAGAACCTCACTTACAGTATATTAAAGTATATACTTTCAATTTTGCTAGACCGCCAACATATACTCAAGCAATATGGCATAAGTCTATGTTGTGGCTATAGTAGTCTAGATTTCTATTAGTTTAGTACTTTAAGAAACTACTACTACGAGCCTACGTATTCCAAATACACTTATGCTATGAAATGAGAAGACTACTCACTGACTAAATATAAGCCATTCTATATTTGGAATTCATAGTATAATAACTTTTTTTCTTGTTTGATCTTTATTCTAATTAACCGGTTAAAAATTAAGTTTATGTATTAAGTAGCTCATGAACCATACCTTATAGTGAAAGACGTCTATTCATATGGATTACTTACTTAAATACAATAAGTCTTTTCTAACAAAATCGTGCATAAATTAAAATAAAGAAACATAAACAATTTTCAGAATAAAATTTTATTTATTTTATCATCAAATTTACACTAGATACATAGTTTGAGGGCATACATTCTAACAATCTCTCACTTGTACTCTAAGACCACGTAAGCCCATAGGTGTCCACCTCTATAGTATTTATGTGTCTTCTAAAGACCCTCTCTGCTAAAGGCTTAGTGAATGGATTTGCTAGATTATTTTCTGAGGCTATTGGTTCCACCATGATTTCTCGCCTCTGAATAAATTCTTGGATCAAGTGGTACTTCCTCTCGATATGCTTTCCCTTATTGTAGTTTCTTAGTTCTTTGGACTGTGAGATAGCTCCTAAGTTGTTACAATACAGTACAATTGACTTGTCTATATGTGGTACAACTCCAAGTTCTGAGAAGAACTTCCAAAGCCAAACAACTTCTTTGGCTGGCTCAAAAAACTGCCACATACTCAGCTTCTGTGGTTAAGTCGGTAATACTAGATTGTTTAATACTCTTCTATGAAATAGCTCCTCCTGACAAGGTAAAAATATATCTACTAGTAGATTTTCTTTTATCCTTACCCGTCTGAAAGTCTGAGCCTGTGTATCTAGTTAGAACCAAATCATTAGCTTTGTAAACTAACATATAATCTCTCGTTCTCTTGAAATACTTGAATATATATTTTACAACTTAGCAATGAACCTCTCCAAGGTTTGACTGATATCTGCTGACTAAGCCTACAACAAAGCAGATATCTAGCTTAGTGTAAAGCATAGCGTGCATGAGACTTCCCACAGTCAAAACATAGGGAATCCTATCATCCTATCTTTCTCTTCTTATGTCTTAGGATACTTTTTTGAAGAGAGAGATAACTCATGTCAGCAAAGGATATGAACTCCCATGCATGAGTTCATATTGAACTTGGCCAACATCTTGTCAATGTATATAGTTTGAGATAATCCTAACATTCTCTACTTTTTATTTCTAAGAAACTTAATTCCGAGAATATAACTTACTTCTCACAAGTCCTTCATACTAAATTGACTAGAAGGCCACACCTTTGTCGATGACAATGTCCCTATATCATTACCAACAAGTAAAATGTCATCAATATATAATACAAGAAAAACTACAACATGTTCCTTAACTAACTTATTTAGTATTATATTATATAACCCTAACAACATATTTTATGAAGATAAGATGGCCAATTAGAACATGGAACGATATCACAACATGTCTCAAGAGATGACACCTCGGCCATCCGACTCTACTACCTTGGAAGGAGTATTAGGAAAATTTGCTAACCATGAACCAAACACTTTCAAGAGATAGATGACACACTAGAAAATTTTAAGAAAATGATTAGAAATATGGAAAAGCAAATTTGGTTTTTAACGAATCTAGTGACAAAATCACCATTAGGGGTGGAAACACAACATGATTTAGCTATCATTATATTATGAAATGGTAAGGAGCTACCCCGATCCTAGCACGGAGCCAGTACCATCTAAAGAGGATGGGTCGGAACCAACCCTCTTGATGAACCTTTTGAAAAACAAACTACAAAGCTAGATTTTCAACCACAAGTACCTTATCCCACTCGCACACACAAAGCAAGAAAAGATACACAATTCGATAAGTTTATGGAAGTATTTAAACAATTGCATATAAACATCCCACTCAGTGAGGCCTTGATACACATGCCCAAATATGCAAAAATCCTCAAATGTATGCTTGTTAACAAAAAGAGGGTAGAGGAATTATCTATTGTGATTTTAAATGAAGAATACTCAACTATCTTGCAGGGCCAACAGACTTTGCCACAAAAAGAGAGTGATACATGAAGTTTTTCTATTCCTTGTCTTGTTAGTACTCTTACATTTTGTAATGCATTAGTGAACTTAGATGCTAGCATTAATCTTTTGCCATATAAAACTTTAAAATAGCTAGGCCTAGGTGAACCAAGTCCATTAGAATAAGTATTCAACTTGCAAATAGATCTATTAAATATCCTAAGAGAATAGTGAAAGATGTATTGGTTAAAGTAGATAGATTCATATTTCCAATGGATTTTGTTATTCTTGATATAGATAAAGATTCTAAAGTTCCTTTAATCCTAGGTCAACCTTTCTTGGCTACTACCAAAGTATTAATTAATGTTTATGGGGGAAAATTGACACTTAGGGTTGGGGATGAGGAAGTCATTATCAAAATCCATAAAAGCATGCAATATCATATTTCTTATTGTAATACCCCGAAGCCTAGGCCCGCCAGGACAGAGGATGTCGCCCCGTCCAAAGGACAAGGGGTCTTTATAACTAGGTCACACAAATAAATTGTGGAATAAAAATAATAATTAACTTAAAAAGTTATTACAACCCAAAGGAAACTTCAAGAATAAATCCATGAATTCCAAAACAGAACCATAAATAAAATTATCAACTCTTGTCTCCCCAAAGCAATACATAGAATTAAATGACAACTATCTCTTCCAAGGCAGATACTACTAGCTACTCATCCCCACAGCAGGATCATCTTGAAATCATGATAAAAAGGTGATGAGACAGAAATGTCAGTAAGTCTGTGTGTGCTTTGGGTGGCTAGTGAAAACAGTTCGTGGATGCAAATTGTGAAACTTTTATAAGAGAAACATTGGCAAGCATCAAGCATTAGTCAAAAGCAAGAGTGGCGTTTTGGCTTATCTAGCCATACACAAATAATGAAATCAACCACTCGAAAGAAAGGGATATGGGTTACCACACGTTGGGCCCCATAACCAGTCAGAATGCCAACACTTTGTGCAGACTGACAAAAGTAGGTGATCGGCCTACTAGGTAAGATACTCCTCCTTCTCTATACCAAACAACAACCAGGTGTCCATTCCGGTAAAACACAGTCACTTGACTAAAAACAAACTGCTAACTCGGACCGGCACGACTCACTAGACTGACATCTTATCCGGGAAGGACTCACCCCTCAGAGGTGGCCACCTGCTGAGAGACTTACCCTAACCCTTCAAAGACTAGTCCTAATAGTCCACCCTTATTGAATACTCAACGACGTTTCCCACTTGGGATAAAATGAACAAAGCATTGCTCTTCATGAAAATAGTAATTTGAGGGTTTCCAAAGTTTTGGGAACAATCAGTTTTAGAAAGAATTTTAAGTTTGGAAAATCTGCTCAGTAACTTTTAAATAATTTAAGTGTTGGAAATAAGAACAAATTCAACCCTCAATTGCCTTCAGATAAACGAGTGTCCATACACTTCACATTTAGCTTGCCATAAGGAAAACATTTTCACATCGATAGGTTTTATGCAGGAGCTTACCTAATTCTTGCTCACAACAACAAGGTCTCGAACAGCTGACCTAACCCCACATGGGTAAATACAAATCTTAATCAATTTCAAGTCACAAACCACTTCCTCAATTTTAAGTCAATTCAATTCACTACTACCATGATCCTAGTGTTCCAAACTTTAAGATAAAATAATAACTAAATAGGTTTATACGCTAAGTTTAAAATAATTAATAGTTTGAAAAATAAATTCTAATAAGTTGAAAGTTTAAACCTTGTTAGGAAAAATTTAGAGTTTATTTGATCAAGAGTCATAGATGATACTAGGTAAAATAGTGATTTAATGATAGTTTAGTTGTTAGAAAATAATTGATAGCTAAACTAGTTGAGATTAAATTTAATAAGCCTTTCTTGGAAAATAATAAGTAAATCCTTAAGGGTTTTGATTTAGCAAATATTTTACCAATTATGAACCATTCTCATAAAGCTTTAGTTGATCTTTTTATTTTAAATAATATTTATTTATTTTATTTTCTAGCAAAATTATTATTTATTTGACTAAAATATCCTTTATATATAATAATTCCAAATCTACCCTTCCTAGGGTTTTTTCGAAAATATTAGCAATATTATTTTATTGAGTATTTTATGCATAAAGTGAAAATTAGTTTTAGGGACAACTAGATCATGATCAAATTTCTATGGCCATCCTCAATCAAGAACATACACAATCCTTCAATTCATTAAATCATCCAAATCTTGCATATAGCCATAGATCTAAATCTATTAAGACATGATTTAACCTTTACTTACATAAACATGATCAAGGCTTCAATATTCTAGTCATGCATATAACTCCTATTCACCAAAGGTGACATAATCTCTAGCATACTTTATGTAAGTAAACCTTTCATGACATGCATCAAACCTCAAATCAACATACAATCAACCAAGATAAACCTTTCATGCATAAACCCCATCTTCTTCACAATCATACAATTGCTCATGTTTCAATCTCAACAATAAATATATACTCAAATCCTACCACCATTCACCTTTTAACAACATCATCCTAGAGACATGATTCTAGAGTTTAAAAGAAGGATTGAAGGTACTTACTTGATTGATGAATGCTTTGAAAGAGTTTAGAGTAGATCTCAACTCCTAGATGGCTAATCTTGTCTAAGAGAGGTGGCGAAAGCATGGTCATGGAAAAAGAGACCATTCGGCCAAGAGAGGGAATTTCGGGCCATGAGAGAGAGAGAGAAGAAGAGATCATTAGTATGTTCATTCACATAAGTTCTTATTGGAGATCAAGTTTGAAGAAGATGAAGTTGATAGGGTAAATTTACCTTGATGATGTTCTTGACCTTCACAATAATTTCTGGTTTTGATCCAAAGTAGCAAGATGATTTGAGAAGTTTGATGTTAATAATGGTGTTGATGGATTCACAGCAAAGAGTAAATCAAATTTGGAGATTTTCATAAGGGTTTGAAGAGGTTTGAAGGCGTACTTGGTGAAAGAAGATAGTAGGTGTTCTTAGTGTAGTGTGTGTGTTCTTGGTGGCTAGAGAAAATCGAGAGAGAGAGGTTGGAAGCAGCTGCCGAATTTCTGTGGAATTAGGGCTGCCGAAATTCTGTAGGGTTTAGAGAGTTGTTTCTCTGATTTGGAAGGGAAATGAGAGGTTAGTTGTTACAATCCTTGAAAAATATTTTTAGGATGAGAATTTGAAAACTAGATATTTTAAGAATATCTTGATTTTTTTGGACAGCTTTGAAGTCTCTTATGGCCGACTGAATGTGAAGCTTTTCTGAGGAATTAAAACTGGTTCAATGAGGCTTATGATGGCCGAAACTAAGGTGTACGATGGTGAAGAAGATGTCTGGTCAATGGTGTATGATTTTATGGAAAGTTGCTAAATAAGATGGCTGAAATTTTGGAAACCAATCAAGCTAAATTGTAGGGATTTGTTGGAGAGATTTTCGGACAGCCATTGCTGCCTTTCGTCCAGAAGCTCAAGGGAACCATTGGAGCTCTGTTAATGGTGGTTTAAGGGAGGTTTTGACAGAAGTAGGTTGGTGTTTTGGCTGGAAGAAGAACAGGAAACAAAGCTGGACATTTGACTGCCCAAAATTTCGCTGCACAGAATTTTCTGGGCAGAATTTCGTCTGCCACTTCCAGCTGATTTGCAGCGAGCTGGGAGGGGGGTTTCAGGGGTATTCAAGGCTGGTTTCCAGCCTTCTTCATGGAGAAAAAATACGGCTAAGGTGCTGCACAAAATATGGAAGAAAACAGCTTGGTTTTGAGCCTCTAAGGTAGCAATTTGCCCAGAATTTTTCACTGGTTTTGCTCAGTCTTTGTGCAGTCCGAAAATGGTAGAAATGATTCATGTTTCAAGCTGAACTTAAGGCCATTTTTCTGGCAGCATTTGGAAGGGAATGTTAGCTAAGAAGTTCGACATTTTGAAGGTACACAAGCTGAAAAATTTCAACTCATTCCAAGAAGGAAGGTGAACTAGCTATAGAGTGAAATTTCAGCAAGCTTACTAGAGGGGTTTTCCTCTTGGAATTTCCCACAATTCATCCACATTTTCCAGACCATGAGAAGCCTTTTACTAGGACTTTTTGATCCTATAAGATTTCAGCACTTTACTGAATTTTCTGGAAAGAAAAAGGATAGAACACCTTGATCAACTATGGAGTTGAAAATTAAGAAAGACTAAAGGTCAAGGGAGAATGAATTCCCTTTAAGAATTTCGAGTAGAGCAAATGAGTGAAATGAGAATTCTTCTAACATGTCTCTCCTAGGTCATTATCACCACCTTGATCTAGGCCCTTAAGGCCGAAACCAACTCCCCCCAAGCAAAAATAAAATTTAATCTAGCTAAAGCTTCTATGATGGAATTTGAACTCTAGACTTCAATAATTAATTCTAAGGTTCTAACCACTACACCACAACAACTCTTGTTGCTATTTCCACTAGAAAAATTATTTTCTATTTAATCTACAATCTATCTCCCTATTTTCACCTCGGGCAAAAATTACCATTTTGCCCCTCTCACATAATACTCACCAGCAAGACTTCAAGACAATAAAAATAAAATCCAAAGCACATAGAAATAATATGAAAATGTATTTAATCATGAAATAAAGCATAATATGCATCCCAACCCTCTTACTCTAAGGTTGGTTTTGACTGGGGTTTCACACTTATGATAATTCTTATTTAAGAATTGATGTTCTTGATGAACCTATCTTTGATTTTATGTAGGAATCATTTGTCAAATAGTATATGGACTTATAGAACAATCCAATGCATATTTGGCGGATTCAAATGAGGGCTATAAGTTGGGAGAATTTGAGGAAATTGAAAAAAGTTTGGGAAGAATAAAGTCATCCATTGAGGAACCACTAGAATTGGACTTAAAAGATTTCCCCGAGCACTAGGAATATGCATTTTTGGCTAAAGGAGAAAATTTGCCAGTGATCATAGCAAAAGACTTTACTTGTGATCAAAAGACCAAATTAGTAAGTCTATTGGGAAAATATAAGGGAGTCATTACATGAAAAATCATGGATATTAAGGGAATCAGCCATTCCTTTTGTACTCACAAAATTTTGTTGGAAGAAAGAATCAAACCTGTAGTGCAATCCCAACGTAGGTTGATCCTAAATATGAGTGATATGGTAAAGGGTGAGGTGATTAAACTCTTAGATTCCTGTATCATTTACCTTATTTATGATAGTATTTAGGTTAGTCCAACACAAGTTGTACCAAATAAGGGAGGAATGATTGTGAGCCCAAATAAAAAAATAATGAGTTAATCCCAATGAGATTGATAACTGATTGGAGGGTTTGCATTGATTATATAAAATTAAATGAGGCAACTAGAAATGACCATTTTTCTCTCTCTTTCATTGACCAAATGTTAGAAAGGTTAGCCAGACATGAGTTTTATTATTTTTTTTATGGTTTTTTCAATTACTTTCAAATTCCTATAGCACCAAAAGATCAAGGGAATACCACCTTTACATGCTATTTTAGTATTTTTGCATATCGACGTATACCTTTTGGCCTTTGCAATGGTTCCAGAATTTTCCAAAGATGTATTATGGCTATTTTTGAAGGGCTTGTGAGAGATATCATGGAAGTATTTATGGATAATTTTTCTATTTTTGGTGATTATTTTGATTTGTGTTTGGCCAATTTGGAAAAGGTGCTTGAAAGGTATGAAGAGACCAACCTCATGCTTAATTAGGAAAAATGCCACTTCATGGTGCAAGAAGGTATAGCATTAGGACATAAGATTTCAAGGAAATGTATTGAGGTTGATAGAGCCAAGATTGAGGCAATTGAGAAACTCCCTCTTCCAACTTCCGTGAAGGCTATTCAAAGCTTTCTTGGTCATGTAGGATTTTATAGGAGGTTTATCTTAGATTTCTCAAAAAATTCTAAACCCCTTACTTCTTTACTTGAAAAATATGCTATTTTTTATTTTGATGAAAAATGTCTCAATGCTTTCAATGTGTTTAAAAAGAAATTAATCAATTCTCCTATTTTAATTGTACCAGATTGGTCTCTTCCTTTTGAATTAATATGTGATGCAAGTAATTATGCCGTAGGCGTAGTGCTCGGACAAAGGAGGAATAAGTATTTTCAACCAATTTACTATGCAAGCAATCCTCTTACGGCGGCACAAGAAAACTATACCAGAACAGAGAAAGAGTTACTTGCAATAGTATTTGCTTTCGATAAATTTCGTTTTTATCTTATTTTGTCCAAAATCATTGTGTATACGGATCATTCTACACTGAAGTACTTACTAACCAAGCATGATTCTAAACCAAGATTGATAATATGAGTTTTATTATTGTATGAATTCGACTTGGAAATTAGGGACAAAAAGGAGCGAAAAATTTAGCTGCAGATCACTTATCTAGGTTGGAAAATCCCATCTTAAGCTTTTGGACGAAGGAGACATCAATGACACCTTCCCAGATGAACAACTTTTACTCGTTGATGGTGAGATTTCTCAAATACCTTAGTATGCAGATTTTGCTAACTGTTTAGTTGCAGGAATTGCTTCGGAAGATTTCACTGGACAACAAAAGAAGAAATTCCTCTCCGAAGTAAAGTATTACGTTTGGGAAGATCCTTACTTATTTCAGTATTGTGCGAATCAAATCATTCATAGATGTGTGGATTCCGTGAAAAGTGCAAACATCCTGAAACATTGCCATGAAGGACACGTGGGCAGCCACTACCAAGCTAACAACACTGCAAAATAGGTGCTTGAGTCTGGATTTTATTGGCCAATACTCTTTAAGGACTCTCACAAGTTTGTTCAAAATTGTGATAGGTGTCAACGTATAGATAATATTTCTAAATCTAATGAGATGCCATTACAAAATTTTCAAGTTTTTGAAATTTTTTATTGTTGGGGGGTTGATTTCATGGGCCCTTTTCCTAATTCTTTAGGTAAAAAAATACATCTTGGTCACGGTTGAATATGTATCTAAGTGGGTCAAGGCACAAGCTTTGCCTACTAATGATGCTCGGGTTGTGGTCAAATTCCTTAGAAAACTTTTCGCCCAATTTGGCATACCTAAGGTACTCATTAGTAATAGGGGCACACATTTTTGCAATGCCTAATTGGACAAAGTTTTCAAACATTTAGGGGTTACTCATAAGTTTGCTACAACCTATCACCCCCAAACAAGTGGACAAGTTGAGGTGGTAAATAGAGAATTGAAAAGAATTTTTGAAAAGGTGGTTAATCATACAAGGAAGGATTGGAGTTTGAAATTAGATTATACTTTTTTGGCTTATAGAACTGATTTCAAAACTCCTATTAGTGCAACCCCTTATAGATTAGTATATGGGAAGTCATGTCATCTACTGGTAGAAGTTGAACATAGGGCACATTAGGTGATTAAGCTTGTCAATTTTGATCTTCAACTTGCAGGTCAATGGAGATTGCTTCAAGTCAATGAATTAGATGTGTGGCGTAATGATACTTACTATAACTCTTGACTCTACAAAGATAAGATGAAACGGTAGCATGATAGACATGTTCATTCTCCTCAAGAGTTCAAAGAAGGGGACAAGGCATTATTATTTAACTCTAGGCTTAGACTCTTTCTAGGTAAGTTGAAGTCTAGATGGTCGGGGACATATGAGATATATCGCGTTTGTCAGTTTGGCATTGTTGAGATGTCTCACCCAACCAAGGGGATCTTTAAGGTTAATGGAAGCCGAGTGAAACCATATTTGGGTGAAGAACTTGGCATTTTAAAGCATCTCGACGTCACCCTCTATGATTCGTGATTTTCCTTTGGTCCTCTTTCCTTCTTTTCCTTTATTTTGATTTTCTTGTTCTTTTTCTAGATTTATGCTTCTGTTTTTGTTTCTTTTGAATTAGGTACTCTTGTGCGTTCCCTTATGCCTCCTTGTGTTGAATTCCAATATGTTGAAGTTTAAGTGTAATGGAAGTATTTGCTTGTCTTCATTCTTCCACTTTCTTTATTTTGGTTTTCTTGGCTTTGATTTTATTGTTATATTTTTCGCCATTAAGGACAATGTCCAATTTAAGTTGGGGGGAGGGGAGAATATAGGTTGAAGATATTTTTCCATATTATCCGTTTTGTGTGCAAATTTTTCAAAATATTTAAGGGTTGTGATTATCTTTCTTCTTTGGATACGAGATGTGTCATTCTTTAGGTTGATTTTTATTGATATTTTGATAGGATATGTTAAGACTTGAGAATATTGGTTAATCTTGTTTATGCATTAATATTCGAGTATTATTTGACTCATCTAGTTTAAATGTGGATACTGTGAGGAATATGGGAAAGGTTGTTGGCTCACTCTTGCATTATGAGATTGAATTTTGCTTAACTTTGAGTTATGATAAGGAACGTGAGGAGATAAAAGATCTTTGAGAGGAAAAATTTTTGAAAAAATTATGAAAAAAAAATGAGATGATTGTTGTTGATGAGAAAAGCTATTTTTGCTTGATTATAGGGGCCAATGCGGATAGTGTAGAGAAATCCACTTTCTTTAGGCTATGAATTCCCTAAAGCAAAAGAAAGAAAGAAAGATTGTTGACAAAAAAAAATGATGAGTGATTACTATAAAGGGGTCAATACGGTGTGTGAAGAGAAATCCATGCACTTAAGGCTATCAATTCCCTAAGTTATTAAAAAAAAGTTGAGAGAAAAAAATTAGAGTGTTTTCCTCAAAACATGACTTAAGTTATGCAATTTTTGGATTTATAATGCTTGAGTTGGTGGATAACTTGACTTGTATGATTCGTGTTGTCTATGTTTTTACTTGAAGGGTGAAATAATGTTCCTATCCTAGTGTATAAACATGTTTAATTTGACTTCAAGGGCCATGATATGTCTTGTTTAGTACCGTGTTTTGTGATTGATTTCAAAGGGTTGAAAGAACGATAAGGAAATATCTAAATTTTGAAAGGTAATTGTAACTTTGTTTTAAGTGAACTTTTTGAAAGGGTGTTTTGTTTTTCTTTGTTTAAGGGCTTTGCTTGAGGACAAGCAAAGGTTCAAGTGTGGGGGAATGTGATAGGGGCAAAATTTATTTATATTTTTCTAGTTATTTGAGGGTATTTTGTGATACATTTGTTGTAATAACTAGGCATATTTCTTCATATTTGATATTTTACCCTTGGGAATGTGTTTTGAAATTTTATTGCAAAGAACGACGAAAAAATGACAAAACCGTCAAAGCATGGCCGGTGCCGGTTCCATGGCCACAGAACTGACACTGGCCTCGATCTGGATAAACAGGAGATTTTTCAGGAAAAAAAAAATAGAGCACGACCAGGCTAACCAGAGCATGGTCGGCGTTGGCCATGACCCTGGTCCATGTTGGCAAACTTTTTAGTTTTGCACGGATTTTGTAATTTTTCAAGAGTTTGATATTTTTCATTCTCTACTCAGCCTAGAATTCTTAGGGGATGAATTTTAGCATCTTGGAAGCTTATTTAAACAAGAAAAACACAATACAAAAGTATGAATTCAAGGATTAAATCAGCAAATCACTCATTGAAGGAGGAATTCATCAAATCAATGAGCATTGTTCAAAAAAGTCTTCAAGGGAGAAGAATGAGACTTGTCTATGAGTTCTTTCTTTTACCTTTATTTTCTTTTTCTAGAATAATGATGTAATTAATATTTTCATTATAATTTGACAATATTTTGGGATTCATGATTTTTGTATGAATTTAGCTATTTGATTAATTTCTATCATTCTTGGTGTTTAATTATTTGTGATCATAAAAGAATTAATGAAGTTAGATTTGCTTCTAATTGACTTGGGAAACGACATTATGAGTTGATTTAATTATATTGATTTCATATTTGTTATTTCTTAACGGACTTAGGAAATGAAGTTAAGACCAAAGAACCTAAGTAATAAAAAACTAGTTAATTTCGCCTAGAGTATAGGGTTGTTGACTAATTTCATGTTTATAAGGAATTGTGTTTAATGCAGCTTTTGGTTATGTTGGTTTGATTGGAAAATTTGCTAATTTAATCAAGAGATAGTGATTCCATGGATTGGGAAAGAAGTGGAATCTATATAAGTGAATTCGTGACTTGAAAAACGATTGAACTTTATTTTATATTCCTTCATGATGTCAAAATGATGATTAATTGGGATAGTTGCCAAATAGTTCATTGTCATGTTTTCTAGGATAGTTGTCTAAATTGCATATTTCTACATCCTTGAATTGTACATATTTCTTTATTTTTCTCTTCGTTGTCTTATCACTCGGTTAAACAATGAATGAAAAGTGATTAGTGTGTACTTATTCTTTTGAGGATAATACTTATTAATTCCTTATACGATGCTTGCGATGAGTATATTTGATCATATGTGTATTTTGGGATTAATGTTTTAACTAAAACTTAACTAAGGGATGGATTTAAATTTGATAATTTTTATACACCTAAAATTTGCACATCACACATTAAAACCTTTCAATTTCCTACACACACATAATTCATCCTTATTTTGAATAAAGCCATAAGACTATACAGTTTCATCAAAACGAATGTTCCATACTCTTGATGCTAGCTTAAGTCTATAAATTGTAAAACCCCACCTAAGCCTACTCTAGAATTAGAGAGATTGGTTGCATTTTATGACATATTGCACTACTAAAAAATGCTTATTACCAACTGACAAATTCTGTTGGTAATTATCCAATTTCTGTTGGTAATACTAGATTACTAATAGATTCCCAACACAATTCGGTTCTTTGGTAAAACGCTTGTTGAAAATTATTATCAACAAGATTTTTTAAAATCGGTTGGTAATTACCAATAGATTTCACAGTTGGTAACATTTAATTACAATTGGTAATGATTTTTTTGGAATTAAGTATTTTCTGTTGGTAATTTTTTCAAATTACCAACAAATTGACAAATTGGTTGGTAAAGTAGTTAGTAATTTTCTAATTAATTCTTTTGTTGGTAATTTAGTTGGCATTTTTTCCAATTGATTATTTAGTTGGTAATTTTCCAACAACTCCTTAGTTGGCATATACTTAGCACATGTCTAAGAATATCATACCAATTAAAATTCAGTTCGTAATGTCGTGATACAAAAATACTATATTATTAGTAAGTACGAAGAATTTTTCTATCAATAACTACCTACATATTTTTGTTGGTAAGTACCAACAAATTTCTGTTGGTAACTAAAATTACCAATAGATTTTCTGTTGGTAATTAAAATTATATTATTGCTATATAATCTATAATTCACACATTTAATTAAACAACCCTCCATAATATTTAAAGTACATTGATATCAAAAGTAATTCATATCTATAATTCACATATTTAAAACACGGTCTAAACCAACCATCATCCATATCAAAAGTACAACAAACTCTATCAAACTCTGATGTGGAAATATGAGTACAAACTAGTGAAAACATATCATCCTACATTGATTCACTTTTTGGGTTCCAAAGATCCTTCTCCAAAAAAGTAGCAAGAACTTTCATATATATATATATTGGACACTTTATCAGTCTCAACAACTTGCATCACCTTCTCCAACTACTTATTAATCTTGTCAAAGCCCTATTGAAGGCTGACCCAGCCATTGAACTCTATTGCATTTTTCATCTAATCAATGGTAGCTGTCATCTCCTCAAACCGCTTGTCTTTGGTAGATTTAACATGATGTTTTTGCCTATCTGAATCGTTTGACTCACTATCACTGGTAGCAATATATTTGTTCTTGGCAACCACACCAGTATCCTCAACTAGGACCTTATCTTGCTACTCATAATCAGAATCCTCCTAGTTTCACTGTCACCTTACAAATAAGAAAAACATCATATGACATTTACAATGATACTCTTGGATTTGAAGCACAAAAATAGATCTTTTAAATGGTTCATTTACATTAGCCAAAATTGAAAATTTTGGTGAAAACAACAAAGAGAAAAAATGATTCTTATATCATAAGTGCCATATAGATTCCACCAACATAAGCATATTATGAAACCAATCCCAAAACTGATTTTGGTGAAAAAAACAAAGAGAAAAAATTATCCTTATCTCATAAGTGTCATATAGATTTCACCAACATAAGCATATTATGCAACCAACCCCAAAAAGGACGGGGAAAAGTGTTGGAAATACAGAGATAAAGAGAAACATGAAGGTGACCTTTCCAATCAAAATAGATTTTGCTTTCTGAAAACTTGCACTAAGCTTCTTATACTCCGATGCAAGCTTCTTATAGTGCCCGCACCTGCCAAGCTTCTCATACTATATTGCCTAGTCAACTCACAAATAGACATGACCTATTAAGTAAGGTAGAATCACCAGAACTTTAAAATTATTGAAATTCTTACAAACTTAAAAAATGCTGCCAACCATAAAGACAGAAGAAAGAAAGCCCAAAAACTAATAAAGCTAATTCTAACTTAAATATGAGTTCAAATTAAGGTCAAAATTGCCTAAAAACATCACGGGATAGGAGAAACACTACCAAAAAAAAAAAACACTATTTGCGACGGTCAAATCCGTCGCAAATCAAGTGTTGCGACAGATTTGCGACGGATTAGGCCGTCGCAAATAAGAGCGTCGCTATTTGCGACGGAAAACTAATTCCGTCGCAAATAGCGACACATTTGCGACGGCCAAATCTCTGGTCAACCAAATTACATTTTGTTACGGATTTGCAACGGATTATAAAAGCCATCGCAAATCCTTATCAAGTTGCTACGGATTTACGACGAAATAATTGGAAAAAAATAAAACGTGGAAAAAAAATCCGTCGCAATTGCTACGGAATAATTGTAATTTCAAAAAAAAATTAAAAAATTCGTCGCAAATCCGTAGCAATTTGCTACGGATTTGCTACGGAAAAATATAAATTTCAAGAATTTAAAAAAAATCCGTCGCAAATTGCTACGGATTTGCTACGGAAAAATATGAATTTCAAGAATTAAAAAAATCCTTAGCAATTTGCTACGGATTTGCTATGGAAAAATTACAATTTCAAAAAAATTAAAAAATCCGTAGCAAATCTGTAGCAATTTGCTACGAATTTGCTACGAAAAAATTACAATTTCAAAAAAATTAAAAAATCTGTCACAAATCCGTAGCAAATTGCTACGGATTTGCTATGGAAAAATTACAAATTCAAAAAAATTAAAAAAATCCGTAGAAAATCCGTAACAATTTGCTACAGATTAATTCCAATTTCAAAGAATTAAAAAAAATCCGTCGCAAATCCGTAGCAATTTGCTACGGAAAAATATGAATTTCAAGAATTAAAAAAATCCGTAGCAATTTGCTACGGAAAAATTACAATTTCAAAAAAATTAAAAAATCCGTAGCAAATCCGTAGCAAATTGCTACGGATTTGCTACGGATTAATTCCAATTTCAAAAAAATTAAAAAATCCGTAACAAATTGCTACAGATTAATTGCAATTTCAAAAAAATTAATAAATCCGTAACAAATCCGTAGCAATTTTGCTACGGATTTGCGACGGATTTTTTTATTCTTGAAATTCATATTTTTCCATCGCAAATCTATGGATTAATTGTAATTTCAAAAAAAATTAAAAAAAAATCCGTCGCAAATCCGTAGCAACTTCTGACAAATATTTGTCAAAATTAATTTTAAATAAATTAATTTTAGAAAACCTATGATAAATATTTAAACAATTTTTCTCATAAATATCAAATCTGTAATGTGAAACTAATAAAACAAATAAAATTTCGAAACCAATAATAAATTGCATGCCAAATCATAAAGTAAAACTACAATAATCCAAATATGTGTATACACATAAGTATCACAATAGATAAATAATGTTCAAAATACAATCATGTAGCTAAAGGATTTGGAGCACTAGCTGAAGGAGGAGCGGGAGGACCATCAAACCCAGTACTAGGACCGGGGTGATGATCAGGTGGGGAAACAAATAAATCATCGTCCTCGCCCTCGTCCTCGTCCTCGTCCTCGTCCTCATCCATGTCCTCATCCTCAAATACCGAAGACAGCTGTGGCATAACAACCCCCATCTTCTCGGACATAACTGCCATCCAAGAAGTGATTCCCGCAACTTTATGTTCAAAATTCTTCTTAATCCTATTCTCATGGCGCTTGTACTTGTCCTCGCAACTCCTCTCTTGATGCCTCCATTGATCCTCAACCTCCTGAATCCTCTGCTGAACCCTAGTCTCAACTATCTGGTCAACATCAACAGGAGTGGATGGAGATGATCCTAATAAATGAGACGCATGCATTTGCTCCCTAATGCGAGTAGCCTCTGATCCCAACTCGTAGACACGACCCCTGTTGAATCCGCCAACTGCCTCAATGATAATGGCCTTGTCATTTGGCATAGCAACAGAGTCGACGAACTCACTAGACTCCATTTGAGAGTAGCGCTCCTTGGTGATGTGGTGTCAAGAGGATGGGTATGTTGGTCTATTCGAGCACCTCCAGAAGACTGTCCATTGCCAGACATCCTAATTTTAAAATAAATTTTATTAAATTTCAAACATGTTTGTAATATATATGTAGAACAAGTTATAAACGCAAATTTATAAAAAATTTTGACAGAGCCTCCCCTATAAAATGGTCATTTTTCAGGCATTAATGCCACATTCAAACATATTTCAAGTATCATCAATACATCAAACACACAAAACATTTACAACAAAACCTGTATCCATTGAACACATTCTCCATAACAAAAAATTAACTGCCAATAGATAAACTGGAATATGTAGAAATTTGGCCTTTTATACAACTTGAGAAAGAAAAGGTTTGTTATTTTTATTAACATATTTGCATGATTCTTCCTTTGTCAATGGATCAAAGCCATCAGATAACGAAATGTGTGTTCTTTTATACAGCTTTTATACAGGTTTTATATCCTAACAAATAAGACATCTATAATAAAAAGTCAATGTCAACAACATCAATTAACTTAAGGGTAATCATCCATTACCCAGGAGGAGTGATCACCCATCACTCACGGGGAATGATCACCCATCACTCACGGGGATCCAGTCCATATATTAGACAAAAAAATATACCTTTGAAAAATCAAAGAACACCTGTTGAGCTGAAAATAGTTATCATTGACTCATGCTTAACTGTATTTTTTTTTTTAAAAAAAAGTATACCTGTGTAAAGGCAAAGAACACCTGTGGAAAAGAAAATAGTTAGAGTCTCTCCTAACACTTAACTGTATTTTTTTTTAAAAAAAAAGGAAGCATACCTATGGAAATACAAAGAACACCTGTGGAAAAGAAAATAATTAGCATTAACTCGTACTTAACTATATTTAAGCTAATAAAAAGGACGAAAAATGGTATAATAATTGATCATCCAATAAATTAGTAAAACTTGAAATTTTAACATAAATTGTTGATCAACCATATAAGCAACCATCATGAATTATTTAAACTTTACATCACAAACGTATTAGAAATGTACTTTAATCACTCGAGTCATCCTCTGATATATATTCTTCTTCTTCCATCTCTGTTGTGCTATCTGTATTCCAGTTACCTTCGTCTTCGTCTTCGTCTTCATCCTCATCTTTGAGTTCATTTGTATCCCTAAGTAATCATTCTTCTTGAACATCCAACAAATCACTTGTGCCCGTTTCATGAGCTAAGGGACCAAGATCAACAACTAAGGAAATACTCATTGCATTGTGAATATCCACCTCTTCTTGGTAAGCTTTATCAATCACAGGTGCACCAATCACATGTCGGGCTTTTACTTTACACACAGCTAACCAGTCGGATCTTGGTCTTTTGCATCCTCGATATGAGGCATAGTACACCTGAGATGCCTGTTGAGCTAATACAAACGGATCATATTTTGGATAGCTCCTTTTGCAATTAATATCAACAATCGTATACTCCTTATGTATTCTAACACCGCGATTTGCTGTTTGATCAAACCAATCACATTTAAAAAGGACAACTTTTTGTGATGGATTACCAGGAAACTCTACTTCAACAATCTCTTTGAGAACCCCATAATAATCACTCACTACTGAGTCCTTTTCACCCCCCTTAACACAAACTCCAGAATTCATTGTTTTCTTTCCTTCGGCGTGTTCTGGGTGTGAAATCTATAGCCATTAATAATGTACCCAGTATATGTTTTTACTTTTCTCGAAGGTCCCCAAGCAAGATTCTTCAAACATATATTTGACACATGGTTTTGTGGATCGTTCACCTATAAAGCATATGAAATGTTCAGGTGGGCATACATTAACTAACAACATATGTTCACGTGTAAAGAAATTTAACTGATTAAAGAAGATCATACATAATCTGTAAACCATCCTGCGAACTCATTCTCTATCCTTCTTTCTACATCCAATTCCGAAATGTTTGGGATTGAAGATTATAAACGAGATGTGAACTCACTGTAGAGAAGAAAATGTCACAATTAGCAATGGATCTTATTTCTAATATCAACCAGAGGGGCAAGCATCTCACCTAATATATGGTTGGACCTCTTCACAGTTAAGTAATATATAATTTCTTGTCACTTTGTATTCTTCATGAGAGAGGAATTGAGTTTGAATCTTTCCTAAGATCTTCCCATAAATATTGCATATTGACAACGAAGCTTCATCTACTTCACGCCCGACCACACCTTCATCGTTGCGAGCCATGGATACATGTTTTGTCCGCACATGTGCCTCAAAATAATAGGAGAAGAATGTAGATGTTTCCTCAACAAGATAGGCATTGCAAATTGACCCTTCTACTCGTGCCTTGTTTTTTACCTTTAACTTTAAACGAAACAAGAACCTGGCATAATTCAAAGTATGATAATAAGTATTATGCAATGACTACAGCTACCTGTAGCAAAATTTTGATAATGACAACTACCTCTCAAAAGGATACATCCATCTATATTGTACAGGACCACAAACCCTTGCTTCGTAAGGCAAATGAACCAAGAGATGTTCTATAATATCGAAAAAACCTAGAGGAAAAATCTTCTCTAGCTTACATAGAAGAACCGGTATCCCTTGCTCCAACTTCATCATATGAGATACAGACAATTTAGGAGCACAAATGTCTCGAAAAAACAGACTTAATTTTGTCAAAGTTCCCCAAACATTAACTAGAAGGAATTCTCTAAGGGCAATCGGAAGTAATCTTTCCATGAAGATATGACAATCATGGCTTTTCATGCCGGACAGCTTCAGTTCATTAAAATCAACACATCTACAAAGATTCGATGCGTATCCATCTGGAAGAGTTAATCCTTTCAACCACTCAAGCAACATTTTCTTTTGTTCTACCGTCAACGTGTAACATGCCTTAGGTATTGCTATCCTCCCTTCTCCGACGTTACACACATGTAGTTCTAGCCTATTGCAATATACTTCAACATCACGACGGGCCTTCAGATTGTCTTTAGTCTTGCCCTTCACATCCATAACTGTATTGAAGACATTATCGAACACATTCTTTTCATTATGCATTACGTCAACATTATGACGAACCAAATGCGTTCGCCAATAGGGCAAATCCCAAAAAATACTCCGTTTAGCCCAATTATGACTCACATATCTACCTTCCAATCTCCCAAGTTCTCTTCCCGACTCTGTTATTTTCGAATACTGACAAACACTGCTCCAAAAGTCATCCCCAGTGGGATGTAGAATAGGTTGGAACATATCAGAGCCCTTATCTCTCTTAAATGATGTTGTATCCCGTCGAAATGGGTGATCCATGGGTAAGAAGCGACGGTGGCAGTCAAACCATGAGTGTTTACCACCATGTTGTAGATGAAAAGACTTTGACCTCTCCATACAATATGGACATGCTAATCTTCAGCTGTGCTCCATCCACTCATCATTCCATAGGCAGGAAAGTCGTTAATAGTCCACATTAGTGCAGCACGCATCTGGAAGTTTTGTTTCTTTGCTATGTCATATGTAGCAACACCTTCAGTCCACAAATGATTCAATTCTTCTGTTAATGGTTGAAGATAAAAATCAATTTTATGTTTCGGATTCTTTGGTCCCGGTACAATGATTGTTAAAAACATCACAGGATATTTCATGCATAACCATGGTGGAAGGTTATAAGGAGTGACAATAACTGACCAACATGAATACTGCTTTCCTGACTTGCCAAACGGCGAGAAACCTTTAGTACAAAGTCCCAATGTTACATTCCGAACTTCCTTTGCAAAATCTGGATGAATCTGGTCAAAGTGCTGCCAAGCCTCACCATCTCTCGGATGGTTCATTTTTCCATCTTCGACCTTAGCCTTTGCATGCGAACTCATGTGTTCAGCTGTAGATTTAGATGCATACAACCTCTGCAGCCTTGGTGTAATCGGAAAGTAGTACATTTTTTTCATAGGGATCTTGAGCCTAACCCTTCTTTTTTTTCGGCATTTTCTAGGCACGTACCGAGCATGTCTGCAAAATTTGCATTCTTTCAAATTGATATCATCATTCCAATAAAGCATGCATCCATTACTGCATACATCTATCTTTTAAACAGGCAACCCCAACCCAGATACTAACTTCTTCATTTGATAAAAGTCATCAGGTATCTTGTTGCTACTTGGGACCACCTCTTTCATAAGCTGCACAACTTGGTTAAAAGCTTTATCAGATACGTTATTTTCAGACTTAACATTTAATAGCCTTGAAACTAACGAAAGCATTGAGTGGTTCGTACACCCTTCCCATATGAGAGTGTCTACTGCCCCTAGCATATCATAAAACTTTTGCGCTTCCGCATTAGGAGGTTCTTCAACTTGCTCATCCGATGGTCTTTCCAAATTAAAATTAGGGCCCGCCGCATCAATGATCATTTCCAGATACGGATTTCTAGAACCTGAATCAGCTTGAGCTGTACTAGATGTTGAGGTAGCCATGCTTTGATTTACATAGTAAGGTTCACCGTGACAAATCCACCGATGGTAATTGCTAACAAACCCATATCTCCGGAGAGTTAAATTTCATGTTCTTGCATTTTGTGCAAGGACATCTGATTTTACCAGACGTAGAATTCGATAAAGCGAACACAATAAATCCCTGCACCCCCTGCTCAAATTCAGTAGTAAACCTTGTACCGGGAAACCGCCTTCTATACATCCAACCGCGATCTTCCATCTATATATTCAACATATATTATGCGACAAAGAGGTTTAACTATGAGTTTATGCATGTACGCAATAAAAGGTTTAGGAAAGCTTAAGGGTAATCATCTTCATGTTACTATAAACAACAATTATAAATACATGAATAGCCAACTACATGTTTCATGAAATACTTTTTTAGTAATTTATATATACTTCTTTATCGTGCATCATACGTGGGCTTGTGATGGTGAACCATCGTCGCAAAACACTAATCAGTTTCCCAATCATGTTTATATAGACACCCAATATACTTAGCACAGAATTAAAATTATTAACTTCTCTTACAATAACCTCAATAAGTAACTAGATTTAAACCATGAAGCATCAACCAACTCAGCCACCAACTAACAATCAAAATTCATGTTAAACTAACAATCATAAACACAACCACCAGTGCAAAATTCATTAGGAATTTCGGCAAAGTTTCCCCTATATACTGGACGTTTCTAGGCACCAAGCCACCACAAAATCAACAACATTGAAAAAAAAATATAACTGTCAAAACAATTATTCAATATGACTAATGTAAGGGTAATCACCCATTACCCATGGGGAATGATCACCCATCACTCACGAGGAATGATAACCCATCACTCACGGGGATCCATTCATATAAGTTAAAAAAAAAAGAAAAAGAAAAAAAAGATGCAATTGGTATTTGTTGGTAGCCAACTTATCATTAAAAAATAGTAAGTACTAATTATTGACGTGCAGTATACTACTAAACGTTAAATAGTAATTATTATCAAACAATTTTATATTAAAAAATAATGTTATAAAAAAATATTAGTAGTAATGTTAATATAATATTGAAAATAATTTTTTGCCCCCCTAATATTTAATAAATAGCAATTCTAATAAATAATCAATAATAATATTAGATAAACATATGAATAAAAGTATTAATATTATGGAATAGCAGTTTTAATAGTCAACAAGTAATAAGAATTAATAATTGTCATACTAGTAAATACTATTAATAGTGAGCATAGTAGTTAACATTTAAGCAATTCACTGCTTGTAATACACATCACATACCACATAGCAAATTCACTGCTAAGCACATAACATATTCTTCCATTCTTCATCACAAAATATCACCTGCTACTACCGTTCTCAAAATCAAAAATGATGTAAGAGTTTAAAAAAAGAATGATATTTACTTATTTTGGAGACTGATGTTGAGTGATGACTAAGGCCTCTGATATGCTTTGATAATTCAACCTTAGTCTCCCCTGGTTGAATTTCTTGAATTCTGCAATTCGTGGAGAATGCTCCGAATTTGGAGTGTGCAAAAGCAGGTTTTAAGTGTTTTGGGTAGAAATTGAATAATAATATAGGAGAAGGGGGATTGTCTGCAGATGGGGGGGGGGAGAAGGGGGCCGGGGTGGAAGGGGGATAGCCTTGGGGGAGGGGACGGCAGCGGGGAGGGGGAGAGAGACGGGGGGGAGGGGGGGCAGCCGGCGCTGCAAGGGGGAGGCGGCGGCGGCGGGAGGGGGTGGCGGCAGGAAGAGAAACGGTGCGACAAGGGGGAGGGGGGGAAGCTCGGTGAAATTGCAGATCTGATAGGAGGCGGGCAGGGGGGGAAGAAGGAGGGAGCTAGGGGAAGAAGAAAAGTGGTTGTTCAAAATTTTTTTATTTTTTTTTGGGTAGATTATTTTAAAAAATTTGGAAAAAAGATTCAAAAAAATGTCACGAATTTATCAGAAATGAATTGTAATTTTGTGATTTCGTGACAAATAATCACAGATTAACCACGGAATACACAACAAAAATTTGTATATTTATATTCAATATAAAACTATATTATTCAAAAATAAAAAAAATTTATATATTTATATACTATCTTTTTTATTAAATTATTTTTACATATATATATATATATGTATATAAATATACGCATAAATTCATATACAATATAACCCAAATATATATACATATATATATATATATATATACATACATACATACATATTTTATACATAGACACACACACACACCATATATATTAAAGTACATATACACACACAATCATAAGCGCGCACACACACACACACACACACATATATATATTCATATTATATATTTATATATACACACACAAGCATTTATTTATATGTATAGATACACACACATATCATATACATATGTAAATACGTACACATATACAAACATAATCACAAATATATATATATATATATATATATATATATATGTATTAATGAAGTTTTCTTAATAATTAATGAAACTCCTTATTACTCAATTTATAAAATTATCTATAAAGAACATATAAGAATATTTTATACAATAAACAATATTAGTAAGAAAATCATGGACATATTCTATGATAATAACACTCATGTGTATATAGTATACAAAATTATACAAAAAAAGCCTTAATAAGTAACTTTAAATATTTTAGATTAAAATTATTTACAACGATAATTTTTTTTTTAAACTTCACTCTATAGAAAACACCAATCCGTCCGTTGCAAATCCGTCGCAATTTTGCTATGGATTTGCGACGGAATAAATCCGTCGCAATTTTTCTGCTACGGATTTGCGACGGATTTCTAAAAATAAAAAATAAATTAATTTTCTTAAAATTAAAAAACATCTGTCGCAAATCTGTAGCAATTTTACTACGGATTTGCGACGGATTTCTAAAATTAAAAAATAAATTAATTTTGTTAAAATTCAAAAAAAAAAAGCCGTCGCAAATCCATCGCAATTTTGCTATGGATTTGCGACGAAAGTAAATCCGTTGCAATTTTTCTGTGACGGATTTGCTAGAGCATTTTTTTGAAATTTTTTCTACAATTTTTTTATTAAAAAATTAATTTCCGTCGCTAATTTTGCGACGGATTTGCGACGGTCGGTCAACTACATTCTTTTTTTCTTTTTTCCGTCGATGAGCCGTCGCAAATTTGCGACGGATTTCGACCGTCGCAAAAATCCGTCGCAATTTGCTGACTTTCTTGTAGTGAAATAACTTAATTTCTATCAATCTAGTCTATCTTAAGTTCTATATGTTGGGAAATAAGTCCTCTTAAACTTGTTTTCTGATGTAAATATCGAAAGTTTTAATAAAAAAATTTATTTTCAAAAATTATTTGTGAATTTACATTTTATTTGTGCACAATTACGTTTTGGAAAAAACCCATTGTGTTTAAGTAAGCGGTTCATGTGAATGGAGATCTTTCACAGTAAGATATGGATCACAGGTTACTTAACATATAAACATTTGTTCTTAACCGATTAATGAGAATGAGAATCTCATCATGTTTAGGTTATGTTATAAATTTCAAATGGGGAATAGCTTACTTTTAGGCAGTGAGTAATCCACTTATTTCATGATATAAGCGTATTTCGAATATGTAAAACAGGACCTATAATAGTGGTTTTTGAAAGCACTATATGGTAGAAACCTAGACTACTATTGCTACAGCATGGACTAATACTCTACGACTTAAGTATAAGTTGGTGGTATGACGAAGCTGGAAACATATACTTTGATGTGCTATAATTGAGGTTCTTTCGTAAGACCAATATACTTACATGTTGGGTATGTGTGTAACACCCCACTACCTAAGCCCAACAGGGCCGAGGATGTCGCCCCGTCCAAAAGATAAGGGGTCTTTATAATTAGGTCACACAATCAGAATAATAAAAATAAAACAATATTTTAAACTAAAAACTTATCACAATCCAAGAATTCAAAAACAAATCCAAAATAGAAATTGTTCACTCTCAACTTCCAAAGCATTACACAAAATAAATATCAGAAATCTTCCAAGGCAGGCAACAACTAGCTACTCATCCCCACAGCAGGATCGACCTGAAATCATAGTAAAAATGGTGATAAGATAAAAATCTCAGTAAATCCGTGTGTGCTTTGAGTGTCCAGTAAAAACAATTCGTAAATGTAAGATGTAAAATCTTCATAAGAAAAATACTGGCAAGCAATAACCAATAATCAAAATCAAGAGTGGTGTTTTGGCTTTTCCAACCACACATGTTCAATAAAATCAACCACTCAAAAAGACGGCTATAGGTTACCACACGTTGGGTCCCATAACCATACAACGGTCAGAATGCCACACTTTGTGCAAACTGACAAAAGTAGGTGATCGACCTACCGGATAAGATACTCATCCTTCTCTATACCCAAACAAAATCGTTTGTCTATTTCGGCAACACACAGTCCACTTGACTGAAAACTGTTAGCTCGAACCAGCACGACCTACTGAATTGACATCTTATCCAAGAAGGACTCACCCCTCAGAGGTGGCCACCTATTGAGAGATTTACCCTAACCCTTCAGAGACTAGTCTTAACAGTTCACCCTTATTGAGTACTCAACGTAATTTATCCCACTTGGGGGGGGGGGAATGAATAAAACATAGTTCTACTTGAAAATGGCAATTAAGGATTTCCAAAGTTTGGGGCAAAACTGGTTTTAGAAAGAGCTTTAGGGTTTGAGTAAAATTGCCCATTGATTTTCAAATAATTTGTTTGTCTGAAAAGAGAAAGGAGATAATCCTCAATTGCCCTTACAGAAGTGAGTATCCACGCACTCCACATTTGGCTTGCCATAGTAATCATTTTGCATCAAACATGTTTTATGCAGGAGTTTATCTGATCCTTAACTCAAGATAAAATAAAGGTCTCCAACAGCTGACCTAACCCCGCCTGGAGTAAATATAAACCATAATTAAACTCAAGCCAAAATTCACTTTCACAAATAAACATAGCTCAACCTACTACAATCATGACCCTAGTGTCTCAAACTTTAAGGCTAGATAAATAAAGAGTTTATAAGATAAGTCTAGTTTGATATTAAAATAATTAAGGTTTGGGGAATTAAGTACTAATAAGTTGAAGGTTTAAATCTTGCTATAAATAAATTAGAGTTTATTTGATGAAGGGTCCTATGTGGTATTATGTAAAGTAATAATCTATAAATAATTATTTGTTAGAAAATAATTGGTAACTAAAATTAGTTGTAAGTAAATTTTAATTGTTTCGATTGAAAGATAATAAATAAATTTTAATAGTAGTTTTGAATATAAGACTTACAAAATTAATATTTTACCTATTATGAATATTTATATAAAAGGCTTTATTATTATTTTCTATATATTTTATTTTATATAATATCTATATATTTTATTTATTAAATAAAAACTATCATTTATTTGACTAAAATATCATTATTTTATGTAAGAGACCAAATCCACATTTTTCTAGGGTTTTCAAAATTCACTAGAAGAAATTACAGTAATAATCATTTTATTGATGGAATAAAAATTAGCTTAGGGACAACAATGTCATGATCATAATTTCTATTGCTAACTATAATCATGAACATACACTCTACACCAATCAACAAAACATCCAAATCATGAATAAATGCATAGATTTAAATTTACCAAGACATAATCCAAACTCTACTAACATAACCATAATCACGGCCTTATCAAGAATACATGAATATAAACTCTATTCACCAAAAGTGACATAATCTCTAACATGCTTATTCAACCATACCGCTCACGACATGAAGAGCATGCAACAAAACCCTAAAAACGCCATGCAAGCAACTAAGACAAATCATCCCATGCATCAATCCCGTCTCCATCATATACACACATTTATTCATGCTTCAATCTCAACTTCAACACAACAACACATGCTCGAATCTCAATCATAATCCATCCCCTTCCAATATCATCCTAGAGATATGAATCTAGAATTTAAAGAGAAGGTTGAAGAGACTTACTTGATTGATAACTACCTTGGAGTAGTTTCGAAAGGATCCTTAATCCGTCCAAGAGAGAAGAAGGAAATATGGCCATGATTGAAATAACCATTCGGCCAAGAGAGAGAGAGGGGGGGAGGGGGGAGGAGGAAGAAAAAGAGAATTCATTAGTATGTTTATATATAACTATATTCGTTAGGAGTTGGAGATGAGTGAATATAGAGGTGATTGATCATGCTTACCTTAAAGGTATTCTTGAGCCTTCACGAAAATACTGATTTTTTGATCCAAAAAAGAGATTTTGATTTCGGTATTTGATGTTAAAAATTGCAGAAGTGGTTTCAAGGGGTTGAGTAGATGTGATCTGGAGTTTTTGGAGAAGATTGAAGAGGTTTGGAGTGGTCTTAGGTGTGGGAATGCTAGTAGGTATTCTTGGTTTGGAAAGAATTGAGAGAGTTTGATTGAAGCTGGCCGAAATTTTGTGGGAATAGGGTAGCCGAATTATTTGAGAGGGTTTTGGCAATTGAATTTTTTGGTTTGAGAGGAAAAGGAAAACTGGTTGTTTGAAATCCAAAAAAAAATATTTTAGGGAACTAATTTTAGAAACAAAATATGGTAAGAAGATCTTGGTTAATAGAGAGCTTTTGAAAGCTTCAATGGCCGGCTGTTTGTCTGTGATTTTTGCTAAGATGAATGATGGTTGAAGGAGCTTTAGAGCGGCCGAAAATATGATGTACAAGAGTGAAGGAATTTTCTGGTTGTTTGAGGTTTAATTCATGGAAGGTTGCTAAAATAAATTACTGAAATTTTGGACTTCAATCAATGGTTTGATTGGAGTGATTGATGGAGATATTTTAGAACAGCCATGGGACTAGTTTTCGAGCAAAATTCTGGGGAAAATGATGAAGCTCAGTTCATGACTGTTCAAGGGGAGTTTGTATAGAAAAATGGTGGAAGTTTCGGACAAGGCTGAAGAAGGAACAAAGCTGGAAAATCCTGAACAGATTTTCGCAAGTTTGCTGGAAATTTCTGGGCAGATTTGGCTGCCATTTTTCATCCAGTTTGCAGAAGATTTGAAGGGTCATTCAGAGGTCCTTCAAGGCTGGCTTCCAGCCTACTTTATGGAGGAAAAATGAGATTAAGTTGCTGGGTGAAAAACTGGAAGAAACAGCTTGGTTTTGGCTCACAAATGCTGCGAAAAATGTCCAGAAAATTTTCTGGTTTGCACAGATTTTTGAGCAGCTTGGTTTGACTGGAATGTTCAGTCCTCAAGCTAAGTGAAATGGCCATTTTTCTGGCAACATTTGAGAGGAAAAGATGGCTGAAATTTTCGACGCTTGGACTGAACAAGAAGCTGGAAAAATTTCAGTTTACAACATGAAGAAAATGAGCACAGCTAGGTTGGAGTTTTGAAGGTTCAACCATAGAGATTAATTCTCTTGGGAACCTTCCAAAACTCCTCCCCATTTTCGGCCAACAAGATAACTCATATGGACATCTTCGAAACCTTCATATCACAGAACTTTGCTGGAATTTTTCTGGAATAAAATTGACTTGGATAAATTAATCAACTTAATTGATTAAGAATTAAGGAAAGCTAGAGATCAAGAAGGGTATAAATCCCTTAGAAATTTTTGTAGGACACAAGAGTAGAATTAGGGCATTTCTATCATGTCTCCCGAGGACAACTCTCCTACTCTTTCCTAAAGCATGCAAAGGCCGAAATATAGCCTTCCCAAACAAAAATAAAATTTAATCATGCTAAAACTCCAATGATGGAATTTGAACTCAAGATCTCAAGAATTAATTCCAAAACTCTAACCACCAAACCACAACAACTCTTGTTCTTATTTTCTCTCCCAAATATTTCTTCTACTTAATCCTCAAGCTATCTCTCTATCTTCACCTTAAGCAAAAATTATCATTTTGTTATTCTTACTCAATAAACACAATTAAGCCTTCTAGACTATAAATCACATATCTAAAGCACATAAAATCATATAAAAATATATTTATACATGTAATAAAATATGATATGCATCTCAACCCCCTTACTCTAAGGTTGGTTTCAACTGGAGTTTCACAATGTGTGACTGGTTAGTTAAGACAGACTTGTACAAGATAATTTTTATACTATATCGTCCCTTGTGGTTGTTTGAATAATCTAAATATCCAGGGCCCTGAGAAACATGTCTTGGATGATTGCTTTAGGATAGCTCCCTTGGAAAGCGGAAACAATCCAGGAAGTTGTGGATCATTGGACTAAAAGCCTAAGGATGATAGATGTCATTTAGAGAGGTGTTAGTACATTTCTTCCTTTCTAATGTACGGCGATGTATAGAGGGGTATTTTAGTCATTACACCTGTAGGTCGGAGACTTTGCTAATGCAACATTATTCTTGGGATTAATATTTCATTATAGTGATATTAGGAAATATTTAAAATGCAAAATACAACTATTTATATGACAAGCATATTTTGGTCATTTTAGTAGCCAATGCGGTGTGTTTTTTAGTCCCCAGTATAAAACGCGAGTTCTAATTAAATACAGACTAAGGAATTGATCTTAAATTAAATGAAATTTATTTTATTTAAGTAGTCTGATTTAATTATTGGGTTAGAATAAAATAAAAATTTATAGAGAGAAAGAATTAATTAAATTAGTTTGGTGGGTTAATTAATTATTCAGGATTTTGGCCCAGTTTGAATAATTAAACATTAACCTGGGACAAAACTAATATAAGCTTATTTATTAGACTAATTTATTTATACTAAAAAATTAATTATTAATTGGGTCAATTATTTGGTTCTAATTAGAATAATTAATTAAGTCCAAAAGGCTAAACTAATAATCCAATGGGTCAGTCCAATTTAACCTAAGGTTTTATTTAGGTTAAACAGGAAGATTGGAAACAACGTTGTTTTTGACAGACTCTTCTCTGTGAAAAAAGAAACACACGTCTATCTCTCTCTCTCTCTCAAGAAAATATTCCTTAGTTCTGTTAGTTGTTCCCCAAACGAAATTAAGCAGGCCATATATTAGAAGATCGGGAGTTTGGCGTTCACCTACATATAAAGACGGAGTAAGAGGCTTGCAGGAATCGAACCAGAGGTTTCGACCAACACACCTACCTCGGTTTCACATATTCCGGTCCAGTCAATTCTTAGAACGAGGAAAAGAAATAAAAATTTTAAACCTCGAAACCTGTACAGAGCGCAACCAATGCCGGCTAGGGCTCCGGAGCCGGCGCCGGCTCTGTTCGGAATTCCCCTGTTCTTCAGTTTTTCCAGTTTTTTTTGTTTTCGCTTCCGCTGCGTGCCCTGTGTTTTTCCCTTTCTATGCCTTCACCGTATGAATTCAATAAACCGAGACATAATATTGCAGACTCAAGAAATACAAACTATGCCATAAGCATACCATCATTGACCTAGGAGTCAAATCCTAAAAGGTTTGTCCAGGAGCATGCAGTAAGCGTTGTTAGGATGATTCTATGCATCGAAGCTAATTATCAATTTTTTGTGAATTGGTGCTAAGTATAATCAGATTCCAAAGCACTTTGAACTGAAGTTATTGTAGGGTTACATAGTACATACATACCAGAATTTTTTTTAAAAAAAAGCTCAATTTTGCTCAAGAATGTTGTTGAGTGGTCAAGCAAGCAGAACATCACATAACATCAAATATAGAATTCATAAGCTTAATTTGTTTGTGTTTCTGCCACAGTCCAAAGAACAAACTTAGGAACACCACCTAAAGCACTTCGAAACAAGGATCACTAATAATCACAAAGAATATAACAAATAACAAATAATCCAATGAATAATAAGTCTATCTCTGCCACAATATCAAAGAACAAAACCAATTGACAATAAAGAAGAAAACAATAGGAAATGAAACTCCAAAAAGGACTTGCAAAATCATTCTAAATATCATCTTACTTCTATAACAAAAACTTTAAGTAAGCTTTGCATAAAAGCACGATTCTTACACATAGACGTTCAAATTAGAATTATGATGTAGGATAGCTGCACATAGTAACTCCTACCATATTTAGAACAATGATGTTGTTTACTACAACAATAGATTGAAAAAAAGTGATTCAAAAAGGGCAATCAGATCAAGACCATTTTTAGGAATTACTAATTCCATTAGTCAACATAAAGTCTGTACCAGTCAAAAAGTTGTTGAATTGTATGCAGTATGAAACAATCGCAATGCCATCAAAACTAATATATTCCAAAAGATTAACATGTTTGAGTACAAATAATTCTAATTCTATATTCTGAAGATACACATAAAGCAGTAATATTTCTCTATAATATTTTCATGAAGCTTAATGAATGCGAAGTTTATTGTACAGAGACTTTTTTTTTGTTTTTATTAACAAGGAATAAATCAGAAACCATTTTCACCTTTTTAATGCGTATTGGAACAGAAACTTAAGGCATAGCATCCAGTAAAAATTTCAGATTGCATCAAAGTCCAAGCAGTTGACTCATTAGTCATAAAAAATATTGTACCAAAAAAAGTATGAAAATGTCGTTATTGATATGCTTGCAGGATACTGGGCCAAAACAAGAGGCTGTAAGCATGAGAAGAAAGGCAATTAAGCTTTGAAAATATATAGATGATATCTGAACAAGAACATATATAGTATTATTTGATAAAGAAAATGATAATATATTTATCAGCACAACAGTATAAACACCTAGAGATATGCATATGCTCATCAATTTTGATTGGGATTTCTATTGTAATCCTTTTTTGTCCTAAAAATTCCGTAACTGTGTGTATGCGTTCATTAGAAATTTTCTTTGCCTTCCTTTAAATAATGTACTTTTGTGGAGGAGAAAGATAATAACAATTTAGCCTATGATTCTGAAGAATGAAATTCCAAACTAACTCTAAATAGCAGGAGTTACTTATTTGAACCTAGCTTTACTTCTGTAATTGCAGCTAACTCCTTATCGCAATCATGATTTATTTTTTAATACTTCCGGAGGGGGATCAGAGTTTGAACCCTACCCTGATTTTCTGAACTCACAATTCAGGTACTCCATTCAAAACAGCAAGGCATCTATATGTAATCTCTTAAAAGGGATTAAACCAACTGATTTTTTGGTATTCCATCTTAGAAGCTCAGATGGCTATCTTGTGTCTTTTATTGTACTTGACCATAACAATATGTCATAGACATTCTATAAAACAACCAAAGCATATGGGATAAGTACAGGGACAGGCTTTTTATTGCTCAAAATCTTCACATGAAAATGCCAATTTATTCAATTCAAACAACATGTAACCGAAAACAAAGATAATTTCAAGGAAACATGAACTTCAGACCAACAATAATCTCTTACAAAGTTTAAATTTCCAAAAGAAATAACATTGCCTCTCTAGAACTTGAGAGTTTTGAGAGCTAGAAACTAGTAAAAGAGTAGACCTCCTTTGTTCGATGAATTTTACGTGAATAGCTCAAGAACTGAGCAATAGACAAATAGAGAGAAATCTAGACAGGTTTATACTTAAAAGAAAACAACCACCAAATATATCACATACAAGTTGAATGATGGCATAGTAGAAATATATATATATATCACATACATACAAATTTTGAGGTGAAGAAGAATTGCCCAATAAAAAGAATAAGTTTCTTGTAAAGTCTTAGGCTTTAACACAATAAACCCAATAAGCTCTTTCCCAAAAAAAATATAAAAATAAAACATATACAAAATTTGAGAATGTAAAGTCAACTCCTTGGATTAATCATCATAGGATTATCACATTTATAGAAGGATAAAACTTAGAACCATTAATCTAAAGATTTGTATACATTGAATAGATACCTTTCCTCATCTAAAATTAGAAATAATTTTTTATTCAAACAATAGATACTTCATAATAGAGTTCGGTAATAAAATACTTGCACGTAAATCATCCCTCAAAACTGAACAACAGAAGCTAATAGCACAAGCAGATAACATATTCTACTACTAGAATTCTAGTAAATGAAAAAACAAATAAAGAAGCTTTTATTTCTGTTATGAAAACATGCACTGCAATTTACATCCATAATGAAAAGGTGAACCAACCATGTGATTCAAACTATTAGTGATCTGTGTAAGGTAAACTATTAGCATTGAGTGGGGCGTAGAAAGTTTCTTTCTCTGATTTTCTAAAGGCCACGCCAATAAATATGGATGCATAGACCATTACCAGCACTTCTTTCTGGTTCATTTCACATTAAAAGTTTCTGAAGTTTCATAATCATCAGCGGTAACAAAACACAATATTTTAACATTAAGGAGCGACCATATGTGGGTGCACAGAAGGGAGTAGGTACAAATGCTTAAAGAAGTGATAAAAAACTAGGAGAAAGAGTAAACAAAAGACATTCATAAAAAGTTGTTTCTTTTTCTGTTTCACTTTGTTGAATAAGATTAGACTAGCATATGAATATAGGGGAACTACAATAAATTAATGTTAAATTACTGATCCCTGATATTCATTTTTAAGCTAGTACACAACACTGAAGAAAAGAAAGTAAAGTAGAAACAATTTTTCATACTATCTAAAAGAGAATGCACTCATATAATGAAATGGAAACAAAGTTATTAGATCATAAAAAAAAAAATTATTTCCCTAGGAAAAACATATCATCACCTAAAAAGTATGAAAAGAATACTTTTGGCCAAGCTTGCAACTTATAACTTCAAAGAAATTCTTGTTGTTGCAGTCTGAACAAGAAAAGAATCATGAAATTTGAACATATCCATAGAAGGATATAAGAGAACCATTAACCTATATACTTGTCTGCCTAGAATAGACTAACATCATTTGAACGTACAGAAAAATTTCTGATTCAAATGAGATAAAAGAGTAGTTTTACCACAATAAGTTTACATAATGCTTTCATATTCTCAGTTGCAGATTGCAAATTCTGCTGTCTGCAATCCACAGATTGCCCTGCTCCTTTTGCTCTATTTTCCCATCCCATTTCATTATCTTTAAGGTTAGTTTTGAAAACTTCTCTCACTGTGTCATCCAAATGCTACATCATATGAAAAGAGGCTACTGCTTTAGCTATATGGCACATAAATGAGATAGCCCAAAAACAGAATCCAGAAAGATTAAAACAAAAAGGACATCCAAGATAAAATATATAGTAAAAGCCCATAAACCATACTCTAATCAATTAAACAGTATAATAATTAATAAATGCAGAACAAAAAGAAAAAACCTTTACTAAGCATCTCAAGTTGTGAAAGAACTTGTCTGCTTCACTCCTATCAAATACTTGTCTAATTTAAAATTTTCCTCTTACTATTTGTGAGATGATTCATTGTATATGCCATCCACTCACTAACCAATACAACATTTCCATGTCCATGTTTCTAAAACCTGTTTTAGAACTCCAGAACACCCATCTGAGACAACTATAAGACCACCCATCCCTATTCAAACCAGCACACCAGCTCGCTCCTTATCAATCTGCCATTAGCAGTAGAAGTCAGAAAACTTTGACAGATGCATTTTATTCTCTCAAAGGAACAAAAACAATTGAACTTTTTTTTTATCAATCTAAATTAAGGGGTAATAGTTTCAGCTATTGATGCTCATATTTATATGAAACTTTTGTTTTAGTCATTTTTCCTCATCTACCTTTTTTTTTCCCATTTTATTCTCTATTTTCATGAAAGATGATATTCATCCACCCAATTTCTTATGGTACTAGTTGAGATAGGTCAAGCTCAAGTTCATTCTATTTATATTCTACCATTTTGATTTTAATAAGAAACAATGTTGGCAAAGGATATACCACCTGGATATTAAGAGAGGAAGACATCCAGTTTCTTTTTTCCCCTTCTTCTCTTTTCTAACCCTTTAAAATCTAGTAATGCAGCCAGAAGCAGATAAAATAGCAACACAATCCATAAGAGAAAGATTGCTAGAAAAGGTCCCAAAATTAAGCAAACCTTAAAAGAAAGAACAAACCTTTTTGTTTTTTTCGCCGACAAGATCGGAGTTTTCGAGAGCTTTCTTCCCACCTACAATGCAATACCTCAAGTTCTCATCAAGTCTCCTATCATTCTCGCCATCAATGTAGCCTTCAGATTTAAATCCGCGAATCTGTCCACCAAAGCGGATGGGGAATATGGAGGCGTCAAAAGCGATCAATGGGTGTGATTTCACTCTCACCAGCGAGTAGTTTCTCATAATAACCACCCGCTTTTTAGGATCCTTTTCTCGCTTGGGCACTGAAACAGTAGAATTAGTAGTAGCAGAGGCATAGATGAAAGGAAGCTTCTTGGAGATGAGAGTGGGAGGTCTAGTGTTAATTGAGACAATTCAGTGGGTTTGCGAAGAGGGTCCAGCAGAGAAGGCCGGATTTACATATCAATATAAATAATATTTTATTATGAATTATTGGAATCTTTATTAATTAGTGGAGGCTCCACTAATTATGGATTTATGTGAATTATTAGAAGATTTTTATGGATGTCCACCATTTAGTGGAGACACCACTAATTAAGATTAGTGGAAGATGATGTATGCCATGATGTAATCCACTAATTAGAGATCTATAAATAGAGCTATTCTCTAAGCTTGTAACACACCATTATTTTGTGAAAGAAAGATTAGAGAAAATTGTGAGAGAAAAAAGAAAGAGAGAAATTCTTGTGCAAAATAGTTAGAGTTTTATTAGTGTGTAGTGTGAAGATTTTATTCTAACACTACCCTAATTTTATAACACGTTATCAGCACGAGTCTCTACCGGTACAAAAGCCGAAGACTAAGCACGAGTTTCGCCGTTACCAAAGCCGGAAGACAGTACGCATTTATTGATCTCTATGGCTAACATCGCGAAACTCGAATTTGTAGCCCTTGATATTTCTAGAAAAAATTATATGTCATGGGTTCTCGATGCGTAAATGCATCTAAATGTCGAAGGCCTTAGTGAAACTATTCAAGCAAATAATAGTGCATCTGCACAACACAAGGCTAAAGCTTTGATTTTTATTCGTCGTCATCTCGATGAAAATTTGAAAATGGAATATCTTACCGAAAAAGATCCATATGGCCTGTGGGTAAATTTAAAAGAAAGATTTGACTACTTGAAGATGGTCGTACTACCTACTGCACGGTATGAATGGTTGCACCTGAGGTTGCAATATTTTAAAACCGTGAATGAATATAGCTCTGCAATGTATAAAATTACATCTCAATTAAAATTATGCGGAGAAAAAGTGACTGATGAAGATATGTTGGAGAAGACATTCTCCACCTTTCATGCCTCGAATATTGTCCTGCAGCAACAATATCGAGAAAAGGGGTATACAAAATTTACAGATTTAATTACTGCCCTCCTCATTGCAGAGAAAAATAATGAGTTGTTATTGAGAAATCATGAAGCCAGACCAACTGGCTCTATAGCACTCCCAGAAGTGAATGCTGTTGGCTCCAGCAGAAGCCATCGTTATAGTCGTGGTCGTGGTCGTGGCCGTGGCCGTGATCGTGGTCGTGGTTATGGTCGTAGACACGCTCGATATTTCCCTTATCACAATTATAATCAAACTGTGAGAAAACTGGCCACCTGAAGTGGAACAGAAAAGATCAAAAGGGAAAAGAAAAAGAAATTGAAGAAAAGCATGAGGATATATGTTATAGATGTGGCATGAAAGGTCATTGGTCACGAAACTGTCGTACGGCTAAGCATTTAGTTGAATTGTATCAAGCTTCATTGAAAAATAAAAATGTGGAAGCAAATTTTTCTCAACATCCAATAAATAATGCTGAGGATGACGATCGTGATCCTGAAGATCTTAATATCAATATTACCCATATGGATGTATCGGATTTTTTTGAACACCCAGACGGTAGGATAGACCATTTAATTGGTGATGGCAGTGTCCAAAAGAACTAAAGCCTCACCCTGATATTTTTGTATTTTCATTTTCATTCTATTCTAATAATATTTACGTTTACATAAATATATTTGTGTTCAGATGGCTGTTATTAATGATGATGTATGCATTATTGATAGTGGAACTACACATACCATACTAAAAAATGAGAAATATTTTTCTGATCTCAAAATGGGAGAAATAAATATTTATACGATAAACGGTAGTGCAAATGTAATTGAGGGCTCCGGAAGAGCTAGTATATTGTTGCCTAAAGGAACAACAATTATTATTGATAAGGCACTATTTTCCTCAAAATCTAGAAGAAATTTATTGAGTTTTAAAGATATCCGCAGAAATGGGTATCATGTTGAAACAAATGAGGAAAATGAGATTGAGCATCTTTTTATTACTCAAATGCATTTGGGTAAGAAATCGGTATTAGAAAAATTGCCGTCTTTTTCTACTGGTCTATATTTTGTAAAAATACGTACAATTGAAATTCATCATCTAGTAAACCAGAAGTTTACTGATCCTATTACTTTTAGCATTTAGCATGACCGGTTGGGTCATCCGGGATCTACCATGATGAGAAGAATCATTGAGAATACATATGGTCATCCTTTAAAAAGTAAAAGGATATTAACATCAGAAAAATTCGCATGTACTACATGTTCCCTAGGAAAATTAATTGTTAAACCATCACCAGTAAAAGTAGGAGTTGAAAGTCCTATATTTCTCGAACGGATTCACGGAGATATTTGTGGACCTATTGATCCACCATGTGGACCGTTCAAATATTTTATGGTCTTAATTGATGCATCATCCCGATGGTCACATGTATGTTTATTATCTACTCGCAACCTGGCGTTTGCGAGATAACTTGCTCAAATAATTAAATTACGAGCACAATTTCCGGACCATCACATTAAAAATATCCGTTTGGATAATGCTGGTGAATTTTCATCACATGCTTTTGATGCATATTGCATGTCAATTGGGATTAATGTTGAACATCCTGTAGCTCATGTTCACACACAGAATGGTCTTGCTTGAATCTTTGATTAAACGATTATAATTAATTGCTAGACCATTATTAATGAAAACAAATCTCCCAACATCTACACTGGGACATGCTATTCTACATGCCGCAACACTTGTACGTATAAGACCAGCTAGTTATCATAAATTCTCTCCTTTGCAATTGGCTTTTGGGTCGGAACCAAATATTGCTCATTTAAGATTTTTTGAGTGTGTCGTATATATTCCAATTGCACCAAACCAACGTACAAAGATGGGTCCTCAAAGAAGAAAGGGATATACGTTGGATATGATTCTCCTCTATTATCGTGTATGTTGAACCCCCGACAGGAGATGTATTCACAAGCAAGATTTGCTGATTGTCATTTTGATGAATCATTATTCCCTAAATTAGGGGAGAACCAAAACAACATAAAAAGGATCTTGCTTGGACAACATCATTAAATTATCTTGATCCACGCACAAGCGCATGTGAACTTGAAGTTCAAAAGATAATTCATTTGCAAAGCATTGCAAATCAAATGCCGGACGCTTTTGTTGACTCTGGAAGAGTTACAAAATCTCATATTCCAGACTATAAATGCTCCTATTCGAATTGAAGTTCCAGTAGAACAAAATATTATACCTATAGCTGCTGAGTCAAAAACACTCCGAAGCGTGACCGACCTCTTGGTTCTAAAGATAAAAATCCTCGAAAGAAAAGAGGATTAAATGATCCGAAGATCATATTGAAGAAAAGAATGATAAAGACCAAGAGAGAACCGATGACAAAGAACCGTAAGTTGATGAAAGTAACACTGAAATTTCTATCAATTATACCACTTCCAGTAGAAGTTGGAATCAGATAGAAACTTTTATTGATAATATATTTGCATACAATATATCTCTTGATGTTACACAGGATAATGATGATCCCGAACCAATATCGATTGATGAATGTCGGCATAGAAAAGATTGGCTGCAATGGAAAGATGCGATTCAATCGGAGTTAAATGCATCGGCAAAACGTGAAGTCTTCGGACTGCAGTCCGAACACCGTAAGGTATAAAACCTGTTGGCTACAAATGGATATTTGTGCGAAAGCGCAATGAAAAGAGTGAAATCGTTCGATATAAAGCGCGATTAGTAGCCTAAGGTTTTTCACAAAGACCAGGTATTGATTATGATGAAACTTATTCTCCGTTGTTGATGCTATTACACTCCGATATCTTATCAGTTTGGCAAGTACATGAAAAGATAGATATGCGCCTATTAGATGTTGTCACTCGCTTACTTGTATGGAAATTTAGAAAATGATGTTTACATGAAAATCCTCGAAGGATTTCATATGTCCGAAGCATATAAACATTATCCTCGTGAAAATTACTCCATCAAGTTGCGAAATCATTATATGGCCTAAAGCAATCGGCGCATGTGGTTTACACGTCTTAGTGAATATTTATTGAAAGCGGGATTTAAAAATGACCAGGTATGTCCATGCGTTTTTATTAAGAAATCTGGTTCTAAATTTGTGATATTAGCTATATATGTTGATGATATTAATCTTATTGGAACTCCGAAGAGCTCCAAGAAACAATTAATTATTTAAAAAGAGAATTCGAAATCAAGGATTTTGGTAAAACCAAATTTTGCCTTGGTTTACAAATTGAACATTTGGAGAGTTGAACATTTATTCATCAATCAACATATACAAGCAAAAGTGCTAAAAAGATTTTACATGGACAAAGCACATCCATTGAGTATTCCAATGATCGTGCGATCATTAAATGTGGATAAAGATCCTTTCCGACCTCAAGAAAATGATGAAGAACTCCTTGGTCCTGAAGTACCATATCTCAAGTGCAATTGGTGCATTGATGTATCTTGCTAATAATACACGACTCGATATTGCTTTTGCTATCAATTTATTAGCAAGATTTAGTTCTTCACCAACACGACGACATTGGAATGGAATTAAACAAGTCCTTCGATATCTCCAAGGTACAATTGATCTCGGATTATTTTATTCAAATAAAACTAGTCCAACATTGATAGGTTATGCGGATGTCTGGTTATTTATCTGATCCACATAAAGCACGTTCTCAAACGGGCTATCTATTTACATGTGGAAATACTCGCTATATCATGGCGTTCTACGAAACAATCTATAGCAGCTACTTCTTCAAATCATGTCGAGATTATAGCCATTCATGAAGCAAGTCGAGAATGTGTATGGCTAAGATCCATGATTCATTATATCCGAGAAAGTTGTGGATTATCATCAATCAAAGGTATTCCAACTCCTCTTTATGAAGACAATGCAGCTTGCATAGCTCAATTACGAGGAGGATATATTAAAGGAGATCGGACAAAACATATTTCACCAAAATTCTTCTTTACTCATGAACTCCGTAAGAAAGGTGAAATTGATGTGCTACAAATTCGGTCATGTGATAACCTCGCAGATATTTTCACGAAGACTTTACCGATCGCAACATTTGAAAAGTTGAGATATAAAATCGGTATGCGTCGGTTTAAAGATTTAAAGGAATCATCTCATCGGGGGAGTAATAAATGGACATATAGAATAGTGTACTCTTTTTCCTTCACTAGATTTTTTTCCCACTGGGTTTTTATCTAGTAAGGTTTTAACGAGGCATATTCTTTATGTAATGGATGGACATCCAAGGGGGAGTATTATGAATTATTGGAATCTTTATTAATTAGTGGAGGCTCCACTAATTATGGATTTATGTGAATTATTAGAAGATTTTTATGGATGTCCACCATTTAGTGGAGACACCACTAATTAAGATTAGTGGAAGATGATGTATGCCATGATGTAATCCACTAATTAGAGCTCTATAAATAGAGCTATTCTCTAAGCTTGTAACACACCATTATTTTGTGAAAGAAAGATTAGTGAAAGAAAGATTAGAGAAAATTGTGAGAGAAAAGAAAGAGAGAAATTCTTGTGCAAAATAGTTAGAGTTTTATTAGTGTGTAGTGTGAAGATTTTATTCTAACACTACCCTAATTTTATAACATATTTAATATTATATTGAATTTTTTGTATTATATTTTGTATAGTAATAATATAATATAATTTTATTTAATATTATTCTTTTTTATTTCTTATATTTATAATTTTAAGTATAATTAGTTACTATATTTTAAATTATGATTAAATTATATATATAATATACATGCTAAATACTCTTACTAATTATATATATTTATATTTTGTGTTTATATAAATAATAATAAAAAATTATTTTATACATATAATATATATATATAAATATAAGTAAGTATAGTTATTATGTTTTGATATATATATATATATATATATATATATATAATAGTGAAATTATATAGTTTTAAGTTATTTGACATGCTTATCTTTGTAAATACATTCGATTTTGGACTTTTATATAGAAGTTATGCTAAATTATGCGATAAAATATATCTGATTACCTTTAAATTTGGTCAAGATACATTTTTTGAGCAATTTTAAAAAATTCAATGATTGGATCGTTAATTTGACATATTTATTTTCATAAATACGTTAGGTTTTAGGCACTTACATAGAGACTATACTAGATTATGAGGAAAAATATATTCGATTATCTTAAAATTTTGTCATGATACTTTTTTTAACAATTTTAACAAATCTAACGGTTGGATCGTTAATTTGATATGTTTATCTTTAATAAATTAATTTTTCTTCTAGTTAAACTTCTACGAACTATCCACTTCAATTGGTAGTTCGTTGGAATATTGGTAGGAAAAGAACATTCCCCTCCCTTTTACCAACAGATTACCATCGGTCAGAGCTACCAACTATGCATATTTTATTAGTAATTTGTTGGTAAATATTTTCCTGCATGTTTACCAATATATTACCAACAGATTATCAACACAAACATCAACAACCAAATACACACTGTTGGTAATTCTGTTAGTAGTTTGTTGGACATTGATTTGCTATATTTCCAACGGATAACGATTAGTAATTATGTTGGCAAAAAACGATTATATTACCAACTATATTACCAACAAAAATAGCTACCATCTATCTACTTCCGTTGGTATTCCATTGGGAAATTGGTGGGAACAACATTCCCTCTTTATTACCAATAGATTGCCATTAGACATAGTTATCAACTACTTATATTTTGTTGGTAATCAGTTGGAAAATATTTTTTCGATTGTTTACCAATACATTACCAACGAATTACCAATAGCAACATCACCAACATAATACATACAATTGGTATTTTGTTGGTAAGTAACTGAAATGCAACACATTCTGCATTTTGTTGGGAATCAGTAGGAAATTTGTTGGTAATTACCAACCGAACTTGGTTTGTTGAGAATGGTCTGTTGGTAATCAACCTTTTTCTAGTAGTGTTGCATGACTAAATATTTTCTAGATGAATTATATGTTTTAGAATTATTTTATGTGGTCTATATGATTTATTTATGTTTGAAAGTATTGGGGGCAGTTAGGGAATTTTGCTTAGGAAAGAGAGAAGGAAGAGCTTAGGATTTAGAAGCAAAGAGAATTAAGTTGGGAAAATAGACAATAAGAATTAATGTGGTTAAGTGGATTGAGCATTGTGCTTAATTCCTAAGGTCTTGAATTCAAATTCTATCAACTAAGAATTATTTTTGATTATCCTAACTAATATTTGAATTTTATTTCTTGCATTCCATGAATATTTTAGGAATGTTATTTTGAGCAATCACAATGGTAATTTTCTAACCATGTAATCTTGTCCTAAAGAAAATCTAGAAGAGTTTTATTCTCCATTATTTTAGCAATCCATGTCTTAGCATATTTGATTTTAAAAATATTGTATTTCTTGAATTCTTTTTATTTTCTTATAAAAGATTCCAAATTATTATGGACTTGGAATTTAACTATAATTCCATCATTTTTGGAACCTCTTGGCCGAAACATAGAAGAGTTAGAAGGATGTTTTGTTTTCCAAGATTAAATCACCAAATTACTCTCCTAAAAGAACTTCATTTTTTGTTATTCTTGTCATGGTGAAAAGTTAGAATTTGGGCAGCTATGCTATCATTTCTTTCTTTGCAAAGCAAACAACCATTGTTGTGAGCAAAAGCTGGAAATTCTTGGTGAATTTCAAAGCACCCCCAGGTCACCTAAACCAAAAAAATTTCCAGCAAGCATGTAAGTCATTTAGCCAAGAAACCTTTGAGTATTTAACATCATGCACTAGTTCTTCAATAGTTCTTGTTCTTCATCAAGACGATGGCTAGAAAATCACCATTGAAGGACCCTGAAATACTCCTAATTTGTAGCTACAAAATTTTTTAAAATACTTTGAATTTTGTTCAACAAACCTTTCAAGATTTCATTAAAACAACCAGAATTTTCCAGCTATTCTAGTTTTTTTTTTATCTAGCTAGTTTTCTTCTCTATTGTTCCTCACAATTTCGGCCACACCATTACACATAGCTGAACATTTTTTCGTCTTCCTTCAACCTTAGCCATCAAACTCCATTAAAGCACCTCAAAATTCTCATAACTTCTCTCAATTCAAAATGCTTTGAGTTTGACAATTAAATCCCATGCATTGCTCCATCAAACACTCACCAATCTAGCAACCAACTCCACCAAATAAACCAGAAATTCTGCTCACCTTCACAAGCCATTTCAGCCAACACTAAAGCTAGAGCAACCTCCATTTTTCTTCTATAACATAGGCAAACCAAGTGAACCTCTATTGTAGAGCTAGAAACCTTTATGCATAGAACACCATTAGCAATCATCTACCTTAAGAATCTCCATTAATTCCTCAACCAATTTCTCAAATTCAAAACTTGAATAAACTCCTAGGCTTCCTCTCTTCTAGCTAGACCGAATCATCACATCAAACAAGGCTATTCGGCCATTATCAATCCAAGAACACTTTTATTTGCTTCTAATTTTCTCTCCTGTTGTCTCAAGAATACCAATAACACACACTACTTTTCTTCAACCCTTTAGCCACTTCTAATCACACCAAACCACTCCAAATTTCTCAAATCAACTAGAGAGCAACCTATTTTCTCCCTTAGCACACTTTATAATACTAAATCTTCCTCATCCGGATCAAAACAAGCATTCTTCTTCTTTCAAATTAAGAAGAACAAAAGGTAAACTAAGTCCAAAACATCATTTCATGTATTCTCTTCTTCTCTTTTATTTTTTTTTTTTCTTCTGATGTGTTTGGATTTGGATATAAAAATTATATAAAAATAAGATCATTCCCAATCAAGTTTAAATTAAAACGTTAACCCTAAATTACACATATTAGAAAGCGTACTTATCATTAACATAGCATAGGGTTCAAATGAGTGTCGATCCTCCAGGAACAAGTATGCATTAATCACTTTTCTTTCATTGTTTAACCAACTCGATAAAGTTAAAACGAAATAAAAAGGAAAATAAAATAAAATAAAATAATATGTACATATCAAGGATGTAGAATTATGTAACTTAAACCATTGTTTTGACAAATATGATCCTAAAGTACTTAATCATTATCATAACTAATTATTCTCTTGGCATCATGAAAGATAACATAGATTCACTTCTTTGTCCAATCCATGAATCCCTATCTTTTAGACAAATTAATATCACATATCCTATCTCAACTAATTCACCTAAAAGATGAATTAACCACAATCATTTGATTAAATTTTCATTCCTGGCAAATTTACACATGAAATTAACCAATGAATCCATATCCTGGCAGACATTAATTAACCTTTAATTACTTTGTCCCTACTCTTAATCCCTTTGTCCAAGCAAGTAAAAGCTAACAAATTCGAAACTAATGAATTGAAACTACCGTCAACCTCTTTGTCCAAGAAAGTTAATGGAAAGAACCAACCAATTAATCTCGAAATAAGCATAAGTAATTAAACACCAAGAATAACAACCAATTAATCAAAATATCAAATAACTCTCAAAATCATGACTATCTAAAACAATGTCAAATTACAATAAAACAATTAATACATCATTGTCAAGAAAAAGAAAACAAAGTAAAAGAAAACACTCATAGACAAGCCTCATTATTCTTCCTTTGAAGACCTTCTTGTACAACCGTCCTTGAATTGAAGAATTCCTCTTTTGATTGAGTGATTTTCTGTGATAATCAATGAATTCTCTCATTCTCCCCTTGTTTTTTTCATCTATTTATAAGTTTGGAAAGCACCTAAACTCGTTGGTGTAATGTTCTTGGCCGAGTAGAAGTAGGAAAGTACTAAAACTCCATAGATTACCAAAAACTGCGTCGAAAAATCACAATCTCGCCTTTTCCTTAGAGCACAGCCAGCGCCGCCTTAGCTCTCGGAGCTGGCGCCGGTTGTATTCTGGTTCTCCACTCGTTCGTCAATTTTTTCGAATTTCGCACAATGTATTCCAGCATGTAGCCGGCACCGCCTTGACTCTTAGAGCTGGTGCCGGTTCCATTCTGTTCCAATCTATTTTGATAATTTTTTGTCGCCTCAAAATTCGTGTCATCAGTGCATGGCCGGCACCAATTCCTCTGTCCTGGCCGGCGCCGCCTCTCTTCTGTTTTGCGACGTTTTTGCTTAGTTTTACCCCAAAAATCTATAATAGTGAATAAAATACCTTTTCAAGGGTAAAATCTCAAATATAAAAGAATATGACTAGTTATTGAACAAAATGTATCACAAAAGAGCCTCAAATAACTAGGAAAAATACGACTAATTTAGCCCCTATCATCTTTTTACTCTTTTCTCAATCTTGTCTTCGCCGAAATGGTTGGTGGTTATGGGAGAACATTTTCATTTTGGTCTCTCAATGGTGTTCACAAGGCAATCAAGGTTTTGATTATCAAACGTCATCTTTGATATGTAGAATTTGGATATATAAAAATCATACAATTTTGTGTCCATTCCTAATCAAGTTAAATTAAAATATTAATTCCAAATTACATATATGAGCAAGAGAACATATCATTAAGCACAATATAGGAATTAACGAATATCGATCCTCAAGGAACAAGTACACACAAGTAACTTCTGATTTATTGTTATCATATCAACTATAGAGTGATCAAGAAAAAAAAATCAAGATAAAAAAAAAAAAAAATACACACACAACACTTGGAGAGAAAATTATGTAATTAAATAATTACTTTCTAGAACACGACATGAACTATCTAACACTTATAACAATCAATCATCATTTTGGAATCATGAAGGAATAAAGATATAAACTACTTCTTTTCCAATTCATAGAATCAATATCTCTTGATTAAATTAGCAGATTTCTCAGTCAAGCAAACATTACCAAAAAAATGTATTAAACTCATTCCTCATGAATATCCCTATACTCTAGGCAATAAAAACATAAAATTAGCCAATAACCCTATACTCTAGGCAAAATTAGTTAACCTTCGATTACTTAGGTTCAATTCTCAGCCTTCTTTTCCAATCTAATTTAGATAACAATTATATAGAATTAATCAAATTGAACTCAATATAACTTTGTTTCCCATGTCCATTAAACATAAATTCAACCTCATCAATCTATCAAATAAAATCAACTAATCAAATACAAAGAATAATAACTAATTGATCAAAGATTAAATAAATTATAATATAATAAATCTAAAAATAGTATTCAAATACAATAAAAACATTAATCTCATTATTGTTCAAAGAAAAAGAAAACAAAGGTCTTAGAAAGAACTCATAGACAAGCCATCTTCTTCCTCTTTTGAGAACTTTCTTGAATTAATGCTCCTTCGAGTGATGAATTCCCCTTCAATGAATAAATTTAGCCTTTTCTCCTTAGATTCATATGTTATTCTCCACTTATTCTTGGTTTTATAGGCCTCTTGGTTACTAAAATTCATCCTTCAAAAGCCCTGGGCCGAGTACAAGTTGGGAATAAATCAATCTCTTTGGTAGTTTTCAATTTGACTTGAAAAAGAAAACTTGATATGATCTTGTGTGGGAAAATTTGTTGGAACACTGGCTAACAATGGGTAAAAACCTCAACTCTTAAAGTGAAACCCAATCAGTGGAATTTTGGTGGCTAAATGAAATAAAGTAACTATCAAACTACTTTCTAGCAAACCCTTGAAGAACTAAGCATTAAAGACCTATAAGAAAAATAGAAAGATCTACAATAAATTCACCTAAATATCTTTGACATAACAAAGGAAATCAAGAATAAAAGAAGTAGAACTATAGGCACCCAATCAATGGAATTCAAGATAAACCTTAAAAGAATAAAACAACTAAGACCCAATCAAGAAAAACAGCATTGTATTATCCAAAAAATTTAGATACTCCTTCAAAAGGAGGACTAAGCCCTAAGTATAGTCTTGAACAAGATGAACAAGGAAGTAAAGACTTCTCAAAGCTCTTTTTCACAATTTGAATAAAGTAGGTTGAATGAATTGTTAAATTACCAAAAAGATATATTTATACTACCCTACCCCTAATTAAGTGATTACTAAGGCCTACAGACAAAATAAGACCTTAATGGAACTTTATATAGTGTTTAAAGTCATCATAAACTGAAAAAAATCATAAAAATCAGAAAACAGGGGGTCCTTCCCGACTGGACCCGACGCTAGGCATAGATGCTGGACCTAGTGCCAGGTCTGCACTAGAATTCTAGTGTTTGGCTGGTAGAATGCGCCTGGCGCTAGGTTAGCCTACTAGGCCCGGCACCAGGTCGAATCTGGCAGTTGGATTTCAATGTTTTTTTCCTCTTTTGGTGCAAGTGTGGGTTATTGTTGGGATCCCTCTTGGGTGTTCATCAAATTGTGTTCTTAACTACCTTCATCATTTTTCCAAATCTCTTCCATCCTTAAGTATGATTGTAGGAGCAATTGGATATTGCCTTGGAGTCTATTAGTTCTTGATCTTGTTATTGACCCTTGCAAGGTTGTTCCTCCTTTTTGGGATTGAACTATTTGGCTGGGTTGATTCTTATAATCTCCCCCTTCTTGAAATTGATTCTTCCATGAATCATTACTTACACCAAAATGAGTTAAGTCACTAACATTAAACATGTTGAGAAATATGCCCTCTTAGACTAGGTTTCTGATGTAAATATCTAATGCTTTAATAAAAGAATTTATTTTCAAAAATTATTTGTGAATTTACATTTTTTATTTGTGCACAATTACATTTGAAAAAGACCCATTGTGTTTAAATAAGTAGTCCATGTGAATGGAAGTCTTTTACAGTAAGGTATGGATCACGGGTTACTTAACACATAAACATTTGTTTTTAACCGATTGATAAAAATGGAAATCTCATCATGTTTAGGTTATTATGTTATGAATTCCAAATAGAGAATGGCTTATCTTTAGTCAGTGAGTAGTCCACTCACTTCATGACATAAGCGTATTTCGAATACGTAAAACAGGACCTGTAGTAGTGGTTTCTGAAAGTACTATATGATAGAAATTTAGACTACTACCGCTACAGTGTGGACTAGTACTCTACGACTTGAGTATGAGTTGGTGGTCTGACGAAGCTGGAAGCATATACTTTGATGTGTTGTAGTTGATGTTCTATCGTAGGACCAATAAACTTGCATGTTGGGTATGTGTGACTGGTTAGTTAAGACAGACTTGTACAAGATAGTTTCTATACTATATCACCCCTTGTGGTTGTCTGAATGATCTAAATATCCAGGGCCCTAGGAAACATAACTTGGATGTTTGTTTTAGAATAGCTCCCTTGGAAAGCAGAAACAATCTAAGAAGTCGTAGATCATTGGACTAGAAGCCTAAGAATGGTAGATGTCATTTAGAGAGGTGTTGGTACATTTCTTCCTTTGTAATGTACGGCGATGTATAGAGGGTATTTTAGTCATTACACCTGTAGGTCGGAGACTTTGCTAACGTAGCATTGTCCTTGTGGTCAATATTTCCTTATGGTGATATTAGAAAGTATTTAAAATACAAAATACAGCTATTTATATGATAAGAGTATTTTGGTCATTTTAGTAGCCAAGACGGTGTGTCTTTTGGTCTCCAGTATAGATCGTGAGTTCTAATTAAATACATGCTAAGGAATTAATCTTAAATTAAATAGAACTTATTTTATTTAAGTAGTCTGATTTAATTATTGGGTTAGAATAAAATAAAGGTCCATGGAAAGAAAAAATTAATTAAATTAGTTTGGTGGGTTAATTAATTATTTAGGGTTTTGGTCCAATTTGAATAATTAAAGATTAATCTGGGACTAAACTAATATAGACTTATTTATTGGACTAATTTATTTGGGCTAGAAAATTAATTATTAATTGGGCCAATTATTTGGTTCTAATTAGAATAATTAATTTGGTCTAAAAGGCTAAACTAAGAGTCCAATAGGCCAGTCCAATTTAACTTAGGATTTTATTTAGGTTAAACAAGAGGATTGGAAATAACGTTATTTTTTTAATAGACTCTTCTCTGTGGAAAAAGAAACACACATCTCTCTCTCCCTCTCTCCAGAAAATATTCCTTAGTTCTGTTAGTTGTTCATCAAACGGAATTAGGCAGGTCATATACTGGAAGATCGAGGTTTTGGCGTTCACCTACATGCAAAGACAGAATAGGAGGCTTGCAAGAATCGCACCAGAGGTTTTCACTAGTACACCTACCTCAATTCCACATATTCTAGTCCAGCCAATTCTTAGAACGAGGAAAAGAGGTAAAAATTTTAAACCTCAGAACCTGTACAGAGCACAACCGGCGCCGGCTCTATTAGGAGTTCCCCTGTTCTTTAGTTTTTCCAATTTTTTTTTCTTCCACTGCGTGCCCTATGTTTTTTCCTTTCTGTGCCTTCGAAACATAGCACTTATTTTATACTCACCGGGTAAATCGATCTTGTAGGCATTATCTCCAACTTAGCCAATAACTTGGTAGGGTCTATCGCCTCTTGGGTCTAACTTACTTTTTCTTTGATTAGGGAATCTCTCTTTGTGAAGGTGTACCCATACATAATTACTAGGTTCAAATGAAATCTTTTTCCTTCCTTAGTTGCACTGAAGGGGAATTTCTTCATTTTACTTTACAATAGCTGCCTTCATTTTCTCATGGAAAGCCTTACCACTTCTATCTTCTTAGCTCCATCAAGGTTCATTCATTTATCTACAAGCAAAGAAATCAAATCTAAAGATGTTAGAGGATTAAAACCATACACAACTTCAAAAGGAGAATAAGAAATAGTATAATGGATAGCTCGATTGTAAGCAAACTCAATGTATGGCAAGCATTCTTCCCAGTTCTTCAAGTTATTTTTTATAATAGTCCTCAAGAGTTGGGAGAATGTTGGGTTGACCTCTTCCATTTGCCCATCCGTTTGGGGGTGACAAGCTGTGAAAAACAAAAGATTAATGCCAAGTTTATTCCATAAGATCCTCCAAAAATGGCTATGAAATTTAGTGTCCCTACCCGACACAATAGTTTTTGGAATCCCATGTATCCTCACTACTTTGAAGAATAAATTTGCAATATATGAAGCATCATTAGTCTTGGAACAATCCACAAAATGAGCAATTTTTGAGAATTTGTCAACAACCACAAATATAGAGTCCTTACTCCCTTTGGATTTAAGCAATCCTAAGATAAAATCCATTGAAATATCAATCTAAGGAGCATTTAGAGTGGGTAAAAGAGTGTATAATCCATGTGAAAGTGACCTAGATTTAGCTCGCCTACAAGTTATGCATTGAGAACAATGTTTCTCTACATCCCTTCTCATTTTTTATTAAAAGAAATATTCTTTAAGGATGTTAAGGTCTCTGCAATACTAAAATGTCCAATTAATCCCCCACTATGAGCCCTCCTGACTAGCAATTCCCTAACGGACACTTTTGGCACACAAAGTCCTGACTCCCTAAACAAAAATCCGCCATGCCTATAGTATTTAGCAAATGCACATTTTTCACAAGCATGAAGGATATCCCTAAACTCCTCATTATTTTCATACAATTCCTTCACAAGCTCAAACTAAGAATTTTAGCATCCAAAGAGTTTAGAAGTGCATAATTCGAGATAGTGCATCCGCAACCACATTATTCTTACCCTTTTTATATTAAATGACATAAGAAGATATCCTAATGAACTCCATCCACCTTGTATGTCTCTTGTTAAAATTTTGTTAGCTTTTGAGGTACTTAAGGATTTCATGGTCAGTATGGATCACAAACTCTCTTGACAATAGGTAGTGTTGCTAATACTCTAAGGTCCTCACCAAGGCAAAAAGTTCTTTATCATAAGTGGAATGTTTGGTAGCCGCCCCGGACAATTTCTCATTGAAATATGCAATGGGTTTTCGATCTTGGGTTAAAATCGCACCTATCCCCATCCCACTTGCATCACGCTCTATCTCAAATGCTTTCTCAAAGTTAGGTAGGATGAGAATTGGAGCTTGGCTAAATTTGTCTTTAAGGATTTGAAAGGCTTGTTGTTGGGCTTCTTTCCACTTAAAGCCCACATTTTTCTTCACCACTTCGGTTAGAGGGGTTGCTGGGTGCTAAAGTTCTTGATGAATCTCCTATAGAAACTAGCTAGCCCATGGAAACTACGAACTTGGGTAATGGTAGTAGGAGTGGGCCAATCTTGAATGGATTTCACTTTTTCCTCATCAACCTCAATCCCCTTAGCACTCACAACATACCCATGGAATGTAATTCTCAAAAACAAAAAGAGCATTTTTTCAAGTTAGCATATATTCCCTCTCTTCTAGGAACAACAAATACATATTGAAGATGATTCAAATAATCCACATATGATTTACTTTATATCAATATATCATCAAAGTACAAAACAATAAATTTCCCAATAAGTTCACCTAAAACATAATGCATTTAATGCATGAAAGTACTAGGATCATTAGACAACTCAAAAGGCATAACAAGCCACTCATACAATCCTTACTTAATTTTAAAATCCATTTTCCATTCATCCCCTTCCCTAATCCTAATTTGGTGATAACCGAATTTCAAATCAATTCTAGAAAAAAATTCATGCACCAAACAATTCATCAAGTAAGTCATCTAGTCTAGGAATAGGATAGCGATACTTAACCGTAATATTGTTGATGGCACAACAATCCACACACATGAGCCAAGTCCTGTCCTTCTTGGGAACTAAGAGAACCGGAACCGCCCAAGGGCTTAGGTTCTCTCTCACATGTCCATTTTCAAGCAATTCTTCCACTTACTTTTGTAATTCTTTGGCCTCCTCCAGATTGGTTCTATAGGCTGATCTATTGAGGATGACGGCTCCAAGCACAAAGTCTATTTGGTGCTCGATTCCTTTTATGGGTGACAATCCTCTGGGTACCTCCATTAGAAAAACATCATCAAACTCTTGGAGAATTGCTGCAATTTCACATGGCAAAGACAAGGTAGAATTATTAGTAGAAACATAAGATCCTTTGCAAATGAGAAGAATAACCAATTTTTTAGCTTCGTTACCTCTATGATCTCTCTTCCTTTTGCAAAATATTTCACTTTTCTTTTACCTCCCCTCTCCTGTCATTGCCTACTCCCATCCGTTATGGTCAATGGCACTTGTCTTCCCATTCTTTCCCTAAACTCTTTCTCTTTCCTCTCTTGGTATTTTCTCTCCAACTCTTATTTTTGTTTGGCATTTTGTGCTCCCTTTTTCTTTTCTCTTTCCCTCATGATTTTTTGGTCTTTGTTAACCTCACTTGAGGGCATGGGGATTAGAGTGAATTTAAAACCTTCATTAACAATGAAATAAGTGTTCTTCCTCCCATCATGCTTTATATTCTTATCATATTGCTAAGGTCTCCCTAAGAGTAAGTGGCCCACTTGTATAGGCACCACATCATATAGCATATCATTTTTGTAGTTCCCTATCTCAAAAGTATCAAGACTTTGTTGACCTTCAATTCTCCACTACCATTCAACTATTGTAGCGTGTTATGTTTGGGGTGTTTATGTAGGATTTCTGTCATGCATAATCAGATTAAGCACAGCGGAAAACAACAAGAAATCCAAGCCATGGATCACAGGTTTGCAATAGAAACGGGGAAAAGGAGAAGATTGCGTTTATTACCTCGTGAACCCAGAATTCAAAAATTTCGGAAACAAGAACACAGGCGCGATCCAGATTATCCAAAATCGTTCACTGCAGCTCAATTGAAGTCCAAGAAAGAACTCTCTCTAATGATAATCCGCACAAGTTTGAATGCTCACAATCTCACAATTCTATGCTAGTAGAATTCAGGAGGCTAGGGTTTTGATCAAGAAGAGAGACGGCTAGGGTTTGATCAAGAGAGAGGCAGAGAAACGGTTTCTCTGTTATTGCGTGAATAGTCTGTCTCAAACCCTAAGGAAACCGTTTCCTTATATTTATAGATTTATAATTACCATAAATTGTAACTTAGTCCTTCAACGTCCAATTGTCAACAAATTGGTCCTTGAAGTTTACTTAATTACAATTAGGTCCCATGAATTATAACAAACTTATAATTCACCTATAAATATATTCTCTTCTCTTAATTAACCCCACAATATTATCAAATAATATATTTGGGCATTCAAACATTTATTGTGTGTGACCCATTAGGTTTCCTGGTCTTATTGGTAGCATATTATGAATTAATTCTAACAATATTATAATTAATAATCCTTAATAAAATAACGGATTAAATTTATTAATTCTCTAATTAATAAATTCATAATTAGCATATCAAGAGCGACATCTAGCAATGACTCTTGACCACTCAAAAGTCCAGAAAGTCAAGTGGCTTGACATGAACCTTTCAATAGCAAATTATCAGTGCAATAAACTCCTTTCAACATACAATATCTCATTCGGTCTAGAGCATGGAATTAGTGCCAACTCCCTCCAGAATATTATTAATTCTGACCCGAATATTTTAGTACTTGTTCAAGAAATCCATTACTCGATATGTGTATCAATTGGAACCATTTCCATCACATAGTCGCCTTGGCCAAGGACTTCATGAGTAATGATTTCTACAAGTGGGCTTGAGATATACTCTCCTACTATTAGGAGTGGTGAATCATTTATTGACCCTCTTAACTACTTTCGTTTACTTTACGTTGTACCCAATATCCATCCCATAGGCGGTCCTAGATAAGACTCCAAAGATTAGAATCAAAGTACAACGCTCGATAAACAAAGTACCTTGGAGATCTCAAGTCTAAGGATACTTGCACACTTGCTATAATTAGATTCTATCACTGGCACTAAATAGTTATCCAAGTGATTATCTCGTAGCTAGGTCATCCAATGAACTTGTTTCAAAACAAGCATCCACACGTTAATCCTGAGTATCCCAATACCCACAGATATGAGAACCACCACTTGATCCAATCAAGAGATATAACATATGCCAGTCTTGGTGTATTAATAATGTCCCATCTTATTAATACTATGATTGTGGATTATTTAAGCACAAACACTGCATAGTGTAGTAGGAATCTCACATCATGATTTCCTTAACACTGTGTTGTACTTGGGACTTTATCTAACAATTTGTACATATATTTAGATATAACAATCAAACTGAAAGATAAAGAATGCCTCTTATTAATTTAATATGAATATACATGGTACAAGTGATTGCCTCTAGGGCACAACTTGCCCAATTCATCAACTAAGCTTGCACTAATCATACTAGTGCAACTCCCACTATCCACAATAACACTATAAGGGGTCTTGTTGATGTTGGGAAGTATGCCCTCTTAGATTAGGTTTCTGATGTAAATATCTAATGCTTTAATAAAAGAATTTGTTTTTAGAAATTATTTATGAATTTACATTTTTTATTTGTACACAATTACATTTGGAAAAGACCCATTGTGTTTAAGTAAGTGATCCATGTGAATGGAGGTCTTTCATAGTAAAGAATGGATCACGGGTTCCTTAACATATAAACGTTCGTTCTTAACTGATTGATGAGAATGGAAATCTCATCATGTCTAGGTTATTATGTTGTGAATTTCAAATGAGGAATGGCTTACCTTTAGCCAGTGAGTAGTTCACTCACTTTATGACATAAGCATATTTCAAATACGTAGAACATGACTTGTAATAGTGGTTTCTAAAAGTACTATATGGTAGAGACCTAGACACCTACTTCTATAGCGTGGACTAGTGCTCTACGACTTGAGTATAAGTTGGTGGTCTGACGAAACTGGAAGCATGTACTTTGATATACTATAGTTGAGGTTCTGTCGTAGGGCCAATATACTTGCATGTTGGGTATGTGTGACTAGTTAGTTAAAACAGACTTGTACAAGATAGTTTTGTTAGAATTCGTGGACTTCTAAACGCGGAAAACATCCACGAATCCCTCCCGAGGACCCAAGTAAACGATTAAGATGATCTAAGGTTTAAGAATTACCTCTGGTTGCTGTAATCGAAATCCTTCGATTCTGGTTGCGCTGTTGTACGTTTAACCCGAACAATCACCAGACGCTACAGTATGCGAATGTCCTCTATCGAGTACACACCGCGAACTCACTCGATACCCGGGGAGTGCTAGCGCCTAGGGTTTGAGAGGGTTTTTTTTCTTTTCTGGTAGAGAATGGCACGAATGTTCTCAACCGAAAATTTTTGGACTTTTGAAAAGACGGCTAGGGTTTTCTTAAAAAACCCCCGAACCTCTTAGAGTCCAACCCTAATAATATCTTATCATATTCTAATTTAAATTCAAATTAAATTAAAACTGATATGATAAGATTCTGCCATTATCTCGGTAATTTAGCTAATTAATTTACCGAGTCAGATTCTTATAATCTAGATATCATCCAGATTCATCGAACCTGGTCACCAGAAAAATAACCTAACAAGTTCGCTTATTGTGTGACCCTATAGGTTCATTTAACACTAGCAGTGTGCCTAAATCATATTTAAATGGCCCACAAGTTATAAGCGGTTTCTAGCAAAACATTATAACTATCCAGGTTAAATAAAGATCGGTGATCTCTTTGAACCAAACCATAATTTTATATTTAGTCCTCTTGTCACACGATATCTAGATTAAGCATAAGGCACGGAACATGTCATCCTTATTAAGCTTAATCAATTATTTCTTGATTTCATAGTAGACTGTTCAAACAAATGATATCAATATTTTAGAATGATATATTTGAGCACGGCCATGCATTTTTAACAGTCTAACTTATCAAAGGGCCCATGGATATCTCTCCCATAACTGAGAGGGACAAATTCCTTCACAATCAATCATATTCCTCTCCTTGATTTATTCTATATCCAACAGTAGTCTAATTTATTATCTGGTTAAAGACAACTTTAGACAATGTCAAAATATAGAATTTATCAAGTAGGAAACTATGATGAATTTAGGTCGAAGGACTTTCAATATTATTATGGCTAGAAAGTACTTATGACATATTCCATGAAGTACTCTCACAGTGGGTCATGTCCAATACAATGTTCTCTAACATTTATTTATGTCTTGACTCGATATCACAAATATCCATGGCCAGTAAAACATAGCCATCAAGTCACAAACATACTAATCTTAATTTATTATTATTCCAATAATAATAATCGATCAGGGACAGTTTTAGAATAGTCATTGTATTCATTGTAGGGTTTTACTATCAAGTCACGTACTTAATAACCAACAAAACAAAATTCACTATTCATGGAAAGGAAAGCCTCATATTATTATATAAAACATAATGACAATTGTATAAGTACAAATTGACTCTAGGGCATATCCCCAACAAGTTTCTATACTATATCGCCCATTGTGGTTGTCTAAATGATCTAAATATCTAGGGCCCTAGGAAACATAACATAGATGTTTGCTTTAGAGTAGCTCCCTTAGAAAGAGGATACACTCCAAGAAGTCGTGGATCATTGGACTAGAAGCTTAAGGATGGTAGATGTCATTTAGAAAGGTGTTAGTACACTTCTTCCTCTCTAAATGTACGGCGATGTATAGAGGGGTATTTTAGTCATTACACTTGTAGGTCAGAGACTTTGCCAACGCAGCATTGTCCTTGGGGATAATATTTCCTAATGGTGATATTCGGAAATATTTAAAATGCAAAATACAGCTATTTATATGGCAAGGATATTTTGGTCATTTTAGTAGCCAAGGCAGTGTATCTTTTGGTCCCTAGTATAAACTGAGAGTCCTAATTAAATACGTGTTTAGGAATTGGTCTTAAATTAAATTAAATAGAATTTATTTTATTTAAGTAGTCTAATTTAATTATTGGGCTAGAATAAAATAAAGGTAAATGGAGAGAAATAATTAATTAAATTAGTTTGGTGGGTTAATTAATTATTCAGGGCTTTGACCCAATTTGAATAATTAGGGATTAACCTGGGACTAAACTAATATAGGCTAATTAATTGGACTAGTTTATTTGGGCCGAAAAATTAATTATTTATTGGGCCAATTGTTTAGTTCTAATTAGAATAATTAATTTAGTCCAAAAGGCTAAACTAAGAGTTCAATAGGCTAGTCCAGTTTAACCTAAGGTTTTATGTAGGTTAAACAGGAGAATGAAAATAACGACGTTGTTTTTCAGTGCTTCTTCTCTGTGAAAAAAAAAACACAGACTTCTCTCTCTTCAGAAAATATTTCTTAGGCTATAAGTTGTTCATCAAACAGGATTAGGCAGGCCATTTACTGGAAGATCGAGATTAAATGTTCACCTACATGCAAAGACGGAGTAGGAGGGTTGCGGGAATCGCACCAGAGGTTTCCACCAGCGTGCCTACCCCAATTTCGCATATTTTAGTCCAGTCAATTTTGAAAACAAGAAGAGGTAACAAGGAAAAATTATTATTATTTTTTTCCTTTTTTTCTTCACGCAGGAAAGCTGCGTTTTTTTTCCTGTTGTTCGGCTATTTTTTGGCTGAGTTTCGCCCGCAATTTTAATCTTCAATTGGTATCAGAGCATAAAGATATTTGCACATATAGGAAGCATGTATGCTAGTTAATAAAATCGGACAGTTATGTGTAATTAACTGTGATCCTTCGTTGGTATTTTGGTATGGATAGATGGCTTGTAAAACCTCTCGGATGGAGGTATAGGTGAGATGTAATTCATTGTTTTTCCAAAAATAAATCGTGTAAACCCAACTTTAATGGGTATAGGCGGTTGTTGGTTTTTGGTTTTATTGATTTTGGGTTGAAATCGGAGGTCAAAAGCAAGCAAAAACCATTGCAGAAGAGAAGCAGTGAAGAAAATGCAGAAAGAAATTGCACTGGAATTCTGAAGCAGATGGCATTGTTCATCGGCTTGGTTCGGTGAGCCGAGCCGCCAGCAGTCCGTGTGCCTGGAGCCAGAGGGCGGCTTGGCTTGCGGTACCAGCTCAGTGTGGTATGCAATTGAATTGCAGCAGCATGCGGGTCGGCACTGGAGCGGGTCGCGGGCTTGGATGGTTCGTGAGGTGATTGTTCCAATGCGGCAGGTGTTGTGGACCGTTGTGCAGAATGGCTTCGTTCCTGTGCGGCAGGTGCAGTAGACCAATGAGAAAAAATTTTTCCCTTGTAATTTTCTTGCATTTTTTTTTTGTTTTGGGTTCCATAACAGGCGAAATTAATATTTTTGCAATAGTTAATATTCATAAAATATTTTTGTATGAAAAATATTAGTAAAGGATTTTGGATTAAACAAGACCATTAATTAATTAATTAATGTGTTTAATTCTATTATTTGGGTACTTAGGTTTAAAAATAGAAAAGCATGAAAACGTCTATTATTTTCTAGCATGCTATTTATTTTTGAGTACCTATGTACGCATTTTCTCAAAGACCAAAGTCTTTGGGAATATTTTTGACAAGAAAATATTTTTTTCTAAAAAAAATTAAAAAAAATAAATGGTTATTTTAATTTGAACAAAAATTAATCATTAGATATTTTCTCAAAGGATTTAATCCTTGACATAGAAAATGTATTGGATTTAGATATTTTTGTAAGTTAAAATAGAAAGCCATTTTGTTTTATTTTTGGCACAAGAAAGATTGTTTTGTCAAATAAACTTGAGACCAAAGTCTCCAGAAAGTTTTAATTGGAAAATTTTTGAAATCATTAAGTTTTTAACTTAAATAAAATTAGTTTATGGGAAAATATCTCAAAGGATATAAACCTTGACATAGAGATTTTTAATGGATTTAGATATTTCATTTAAGAAAAAACTTAACGGAAATTTTCAAAAGGATATTTTTCAGAAAACCTTTATTTTAAAAGACTAAGTGGGAGAGGGGTTCCAACGGCCCCACGGCTTCCATCACGATCCTCATTAGAGATCCTGGGTCCTCTCGCATCACCCTGGGAGTGAACCCATATAGGATGGGGATACCACAAGGATCTAAATCTAATGGAATGATGTAATTAATAACTCGAGACACGTACTATGATCGGTCAGCCCCTTATTGGAGGTTATAGTGCGAGGTATGTCCATAGGAAATGAGAGGAAACGACCATCCCCTCGATAAAGTTATCTTCTAGATCATTACCTAGAAGGGAAATTAATTTTTGGTGGTTAACATACTTAGCTTAAGGAACTGTTAATCTTCCTAAGAAGCTATGTCAGTTTTCCTAAGAGCCGAATTTATTATCAGTTTTGATAAAGTGCACAAATTTGTTTTGTTTTCACAAACTAAATCTGTTTCTTTTATTTTTTTTTCGATTTTTCAAAAGTGGTGGGAGGTTCTTTTAGTCCATTGGCCGTTATTCTCAGGGAGAATAAGCTAACGAGACCAAACTATGTGGATTGAAAGAGAAGCTTGGACATAATACTCACAGCTGAGGAGTATAAGTATGTCATTTACGAGACCTGTCCTGTTATCGGGGAAGGTTCCACCGCCGGGAGCGCGAGGCTGAGAAGGCATTGAAGAAGGCTGATGAGATGGCTCGCTGCTATATGTTAGCTTCCATGTCTAATGTGCTCCAGTCAAAACACGAGCACATGGCTTCTGCGTATGATATTAGTCAGTCTTTAGTCATGATGTTCGCGGATAAGAGCCAGCCCGCAAGCCAGGAGGCTCTTCGAGCTATCATTAACACTAAGATGGCTGAGGGAGCATCAGTCATAGAGCATATGCTCAAGATGATTGCTGCTTTCGAGGAGGCAAAAATCTTAGGGGCTGTTATTAACCCCGAGAGCTAAGTGGACATGGTTCTCGAATCTCTACCGGGTTTCTTTACTCAGTTCAAGTTGAATTACAACATGAATATGTTAAACATGAGTTTAACTATATTGATGAAGGAGCTCTAGATGGCGGAGAAGGTTATGAAGTAACAATCAAAGGCTATGATTTCTAAGGCTTCATCTTTTAGAATTGGGCCCAAGCCTAGAAAGTTCAAAAGGAAGAAGGAAAACGCAGCGACCCAGCCCAAGACTCAGCCCAAAGACAAACCCAAGGGCAAGTGCTTTAAGTATGGACTAAAGGGACACTGAAAAAAGGAGTGTCCAGATCTTCAAGCCAAGAAAAACCCACAGGTAATATTTTCTATCTAGAGTCCATATCAATGGTTGAATCAACTTCCACTTGGATTGTTGATTCAGGAGCCACTGGTCACATCTGTAACTCCTTGCAGGGGTTTAAAAAGATTAGAAGACTCCAGAAGGGCGAAAATAGTTTACACGTGGGAAATAGAACACAAGTCTGAGCCCTTGCAGTGGGAGAGCTGGATCTTATTTTTTATTGTAATAGAATAGTAGTTTTGAAAGATATTTTATATACCTGGATTTCAACAGAATTTGATTTCGGTTGCGAAACTAATAAATCAAGGATATTTTGTATCTTTCTATTCTGGTATTTCTATCAGTAGAGATGTAGAAATTTTATGTACTGGGCACATGTATGGAAATCTATTTTTCTTAAACCCTATTAACAATCAATTAAATAACGCTCAATCTGAACCTTTGACAAGAAAGAGAAAGACCAATGTCAATGGCTCTTATTTTTGGCATCTAAGGTTAGGTTATATAAACTTAACTAGGATTCAGAAGTTAATCCATGATGGGCCTTTAGGCTTATTGAGATTAGAAAATTGGCCTCAGTGTGAGTCCTGCCTGATGGGAAAGATGACCAAAAGGTCATTTACCCCTAAGGCGGATAAAGCCAATGAGGTATTGAGTCTTGTTCACACTGATGTGTGTTGTCCCTTGTCTACACCAATTGGAGGGGGTTTTGAGTACTTCATCATTTTCATAGATGATTGTACGAGGTTTGGTTTTATTTACCTGATGAGATGCAAGTCTGATTCTTTTGACAAGTTCAAAGAGTTTAAGGCTGAAGTGAAGCGTCAGATAAGTAAATTGATCAAGACCTTACGATCGGATCGTAGTGGAGAGTACCTTCTGGGTGAATTCAAGGACTACATGGTACATCATGGGATAATATCCCAACTCTCTGTGCCAGGGACACCCCAGCAGAACAGAGTAACTAAGAGAAGGAACAGGACATTGATAGAAATGGTCCGAAGCATGATGTCTCATTCTACTCTTCCAGTGTCTTTTTGGGGATATACCCTAGAAACAGCGGCATACATTCTGAACTTAGTGCCTTCCAAGTTAATACCTAGGACTCCCTATGAGATGTGGATTGGGCGTAAGCCAAGTTTGAATCATCTCAGGATATGGGGTTGTCCAACTTATGTACTGGTCAAGGGAGATAAGTTAGAACCAAGATCAGAATGATGCTATTTTGTTGGGTATCCAAAAGGGACAAAGGGTGGTTACTTTTATCATCCTATGGAGCAGAAAGTACTGGTTAGTACCAATGCTAGATACTTAAAGGATGATCAGAGTACTTCCATGAAAGGTTTAATTAGGTTGGAACTGGATGAGAAGTTATCTTCGGAATCAACTTCTTCTGACCCGATTGTGGAACGAGAAGAGGCACAGCCCCAAGAGCTTGTACAATTGGAGCCTTGTCGTATTGGGAGAGTGTCTAGGGATCCAGAGAGATGGACTGGAGAAGCTTTCGAGCTAGTCTCCGACCATCATGAACAAGACCCCACTAGATATGAGGAGGCTATTACTGATGCCGATGCAAATCTATGGTATAAAGCAATGAAAGCCGAGATTGAGTCTATGTACCTTAATCAGGTTTGGAATCTTGTAGCTTTACTTGAAGGGATAAAACCCATTGAGTGGAAGTGGGTATACAAGAGAAAGAGGTGAGTAGATGGGAAGGTGGAAACCTTCAAAGCTGGGCTTGTGGCGAAAGAGTATACTCAGAAATAGGGAATCGATTATGAGGAAACCTTTTCCCCGGTAGCCATGCTTAAGTTCATCTATATCTTCCTTGTCATCGCATGTCATTATGACTATGAGATATGACAAATGGATATCAAGACGGCTTTTTTAAATGGCTATCTTAGTAAAAACATCTATATGCCCTAACTGGAAGGCTTTATTGCTGAAGGCCAAGACATATGGTTTGCAAACTTAAGAAGTCCATTTATGGACTTAAGCAGACATCAAGAGTATGGAACATTCGTTTTGATGAGACTATAAAGTCTTATGGATTTATTCAAAATGAGGATGAACCATGCGTGTATAGAAAACTTGAAGGCATTAATATGGTTTTTCTTGTCTTGTATACGAATGACATTCTACTCAATGAAAATGATGTAGGGTCATTGTTATCTACAAAGGTTTGGCTGTCTAGTCAATTAGTATGAAGGACTTGGGAGAAGCCAGCTACATTCTCGGGATTAGACTTCTTAGAAATAGGAAGCAAAGAATGTTAGGATTATCCCAAGAGGCATACATTGACAAGATGCTGGCCAGGTATAGTATGGACTCATGCAAGGGAGCTTTAATTCCTTGCAGACATGGGTTGTCATTTTTTTCAAGGGACTATCCTAAGTCTCAAGAAGAAAAAGGCAGAATGAGTAGGATTCCCTATGCTTCGGCTATGGGAAGTCTCATGTACGCCATGTTGTGTACTAGGCCAGATATCTGCTTTGTCGTATGCTTAGTTAGTAGATATCAGTCAAACCCTGGGGAGATTCATTGGCAAGCTGTAAAGTATATTCTCAAGTACCTCAAGGGAATAAGAGATTATATGCTAGTTTACAGGGATGATGACTTGGTTTCTACAAGATACACAGACTTAGACTTCCAGGCGGAAAAGGATGAGTGAAAATTGACTAGTGGATATGTCTTCACCTTGTCTGGATGTGCTATTTCATGGAGGAGTATCAAGCAATCTTACATTGCTGACTCAACTATGGAAGTTGAGTATGTGGTAGCTTTAGAGGCATCTAAGGAAGTAGTCTAGCTCCAGAAGTTCCTTTCAGAACTTGGAGTCGTACCACATATGGACATACCGATTGTGATGTATTGTGACAACATTGGAGCAGTGTCATAATCTAAAGAATTCAGGAACCACAAAAGGGGGAGGCACATCGAGAGGAAGTACCACATGATCCGGGATTTCATCTAGAGACAAGAAGTCGTGGTGGAATAGATTGCCTCCGAGAACAATGTAGCTGATCCATTCACTAAGCCTTTGGCTGAGAGAGTCTTCAAGAGACACTTAGATGCTATAGGGGTGGACACCTACGGACTTACTTAGTCTTAGAGTACAAGAGGGAGATTGTTGGGAAGTATGCCTTCTTAGATTAAGTTTCTGATATAAATATCGAATCTTTTAATAAAAGAATTTATTTTCAAAAATGATTTGTAAATTTACATTTTCTATTTGTACACAATTACGTTTGGAAAAGACCCATTGTATTTAAGTAAGTGATTCATGTGAATGGAGGTCTTTCACAGCAAGGTATGGATCACGGGTTACTTGACATATAAACATTCATTCTTAACTGATTGACGAGAATGAGAATCTCATCATGTCTAGGTTATTACGTTGTGAATTTCAAATGGGGAATGGCTTACCTTTAGCCAGTGAGTAGTCCACTCACTTCATGACATAAGTGTATTTCGAATATGTAGAACAGGACCTTTAGTAGTGGTTTCTAAAAGTCCTATATGGTAGAGACCTAGACACCTACTGCTATAGCGTGGACTAGTGCTCTACGACTTGAGTATAAGTTGGTGGTCTGACGAAGTTGGAAGCATGTACTTTGATATACTATAGTTGAGGTTCTGTTGTAGGGCCAATATACTTGCATGTTGGGTATGTGTGACTAGTTAGTTAAAACAGACTTGTACAAGATAGTTTCTATATTATATTGCCCCTTGTGGTTGTCTAAATGATCTAAATATCTAGGGCCCTGAGAAACATAACTTAGATGTTTGCTTTAGAGTAGTTCCCTTGGAAAGCGGATACACTCTAAGAAGTCATGGATCATTGGACTAGAAGCCTAAGGATAGTAGATGTCATTTAGAAAGGTGTTAGTACACTTCTTCCTCTCTAAATGTACGGCGATGTATAGAGGGGTATTTTAGTCATTACACTTGTATGTCAGAGACTTTGCCAACGCAGCATTGTCCTTGGGGACAAATTTTCCTTATGGTGATATTTAAAATGCAAAATACAGCTATTTTATGGCAAGGGTATTTTGGTCATTTTAGTACCTAAGGTGATGTGTCTTTTGGTCCTCGGTATACCATAAGTCTAATTAAATACGGGTTAAGGAATTGGTCCTAAATTAAAGTAAATTGAATTTATTTTATTTAAGTAGTCTAATTTAATTGTTGTGTTAGAATAAAATAAAGGTCAATGGAGAGAGAGAATTAATTAAATTAGTTTGGTGGGTTACTTAATTATTCAGGGCTTTAGCCCAGTTTGAATAATTAGGGATTAACTTAGGACTAAACTAAAATAGGCTAATTAATTGGACTAGTTTATTTGGACCGAAAAATTAATTATTTATTGGGCCAATTGTTTGATTCTAATTAGAATAATTAATTTAGTCCAAAAGGCTAAACTAAGAGTCTAATGGGCTAGTCCAGTTTAACCTAGGGTTTTATTTAGGTTAAACAGGAGAATGAAAATAGCGACGTTGTTTTTTAGTGCTTATTCTTTGTGAAAAAAAAAACACAGACGGCTTTCTCTCTCTAGAAAATATTTCTTAGCCTGTAGGTTGTTTACCAAACGGGATTAGGCAGGTTATATACTGGAAGATCGAGAGTTAGGCATTCGCTTACATGCAAAGATGGAGTAGAAGGCTTGCAGGAATCTCATTAGAGGTTTCCACCAGCATGCCTATCCCAGTTTCACATATTCCAGTCCAGCTAATTTTGAGAACAAGAAGAGGTAACAAGGAAAATTTAATTTTTTTTCCTTTTCTTCTTCACACAGGAAAGCTACATTTTTTTTCCAGTTGTTCGACTGTTTTCTGGCTGAGTTTCTCTCGCAATTTTAATCTTCGGTTGATTAAACACCTTGTGTAGAATATGTTCTCCTTTTGTTGATGGTCTTGGTCTCCAATAGCTTGGGATTTCAATAATCTTCTCGTAATTCCAACAAAGGAATACTCTTGACCAACTACTCCTCATTCATCACTTTCCTTTTCTATATTTTCTTCTTGGTCTTCTTGGCACTTTTTCCCTCTTCTTCTTTGTCGGTTAAGACTTCTCCATATGGATTAGTGTACATAGCCCTTTTGCTAGGACATTAATGCGAAGTATGCCCATAGCTAAGACACTTGAAGCACTTGATGTCTCTATTTCATTGTAGCCTCTCCATGGCTTTTCCTTTATCCTTATTCTAACCTTCCCTAGGTTTTCAATCTTCTCTAAGCTTCTATTCTTCCCTTAGCATGTTGTACTCCCTTTAGAAAGGTTTAAGAGTATCATCTTTCTTGACTGGCGTCTTGCTAGTGGTGTTCGAATTTTGAAATATAGGTTTAGCAAAGGTCCACCTCTTTAGTTGTCTTTCAATCTTTGCGGTGGCATGAACCATATCCTCAAGTCGGTCATAGGAATGTAGCTCTATCAAATTAGCTATTTTCCTATTCAATCCACCCTAAAATCTAGCCCTTGTTGCCCTTGGGTCCTCTTAGATTTGAGCTATTATCAACATCACTTCCATTTCCTTATGATAATCCTCCACACATTTATTTCCTTATTTGAGTGATTAAATCCTTTAATAGAGGTCATGGTAGTAGTGGTGTGGGACAAACCTAGCCCTCATCATGTCCTTTAACAAGTTAAAATTTCCTACGTCTTCTACTCCTATTTGCCTTTTTTGTGTGCTAACTTGTTCCCACCAAACTAATGCTGTGAAACCCCATCCAAAACCAACCCTAGAGTAAGGGGGTCGGGATGCATATCATATTTTCTTGCATGCATAATATATTTTTGAATGATTTTATGTGCTTTGGATTTGTGATTTATAGCCTAGAAGGCTCAATTGTGCTTATTGAGTAGGAAAGGCAAAATTGTAATTTTGCTTGAAGTGAAAATAGGGAGATAGCTTGAGAGTTAAATAGGAAAAATATTTGGGAGAGAAAATAAGAATAAGAGTTGTTGTGGTTTAGTGGTTAGAGCTTTGGAATAAATCCTTGAGGTCTTGAGTTCAAATTCCATCCTTTAAGTTTTAGCATGATTAATTTTTATTTTATATAAGTAGGCTATTTTTGGCCCTTGCTTGCCATAGGGAGGAGTAGGAGTGTTGTCCTAGGGGAGGTATGAAAGGAATGTCCTAATCCTACTCTTGTACCCTACAAAAATTCTTATGGGATACATACCCTTTTTACTCTCTAGCTTACCCTAATTCTTTATCAATTAAGTTGCTCAATTTATCTAAGCCATTTTATTTTCAGAAAATTCCAGCAAGCTTCCTTGATCTTGGAGTTTCGAAAATGTCTATGTGAGGATAGCATATTGACTGAAAATGGGGAAGGGATTATGGAAGGATCCTAAGAGAATTAATCTCCATGGTTGAACTTTCAAATTCCACCCTATAAGTGATCATCTTCTTCATGTAGCAAATCTGGAAAATTTTTCCAACTTCTTGGTCAGTCTAATTTTCGAAATCTTCAGCCACCTTTCTCACTCAAATATTGCCAGAAAAATAGCCAATTCACTCAACTTGAAGATTAAAAACGTTGGCCAAAATTCGGACTGCACAAAGCTGTGCAAACCAGAGAAAAATTCTGGGCAGAATTCGCAACATAACAGTTCAAAAACCAAGTTGTTTCTTCTAGCCTTCAAACCAGTAATTCATTTCTATCTTTCCTCCATAAAGAAGGTTGGAAACCAGCCTTACAGTACCCTTCAATACCCCTTCAAACCTACTACAAGTTGGCTGGAACATGGCAGAAGAAATTGCATGAAATTTCAGCAAATCCTTCGAGTGATCAACCAGAAATTCCAGCTTTGTTTCCTCTTCACCCTTGTCTAAAACTCACTCCAGTTTTCTGTAAAACCAACCCTAGTCAGCCATGAACTGAACATTATCATCTCCTCCATTGGTCTGCATGAATGAAGCTCCATGGTTACCCCTTAAATTACTTCATCAATCACTACAATCAAGCCTTTCATTGGAATTCAAAATTCCAGCAAATTACTCCATGAAAACCTCCATGGTTTAAGCTTCAAACAATCAGAAAATCTTCCACCCTTACACTCTGAATTTCGGCCATTCTATAACCCATTCAAACATCATTCATCTCAGCAAAATCCCAGCCAAACCAATCGGCCATTGAAGCTCTCAAAGACCTCCATCAACCAAGCTATTCTTACCATATTTGCTACCTTAATTCACTCCCTAAATTATTCCTTTTGAATTTCAAACAACCAGCTTTCCTTCTTCTCCCTAATCTGAAAATTCAATCACCAGAATTCCCATAGCCATTCGGCCAACCCTTTCCAAGCAATTTTCGTCCTCTCTATTCTCTCCATTTCTTCAAGAACACACAACACCATTCTCTAAGCCTAAGACCACTTTAAACACCTTCAATCTTCTGCAAAAACTCCAAATCACATCTACTCATCCTCTAGAATTCATTTATGTAATTTATAACATTAAACACTAAAATCAAGGTTCTACTTTCGAATAAAAAAAATCAGAATTTTCTTGAAGACTCAAGAACACTATCAAGGTAAATATGAACGATTATCTCCATCTTCTTTCCTCTTTGACCTTTAGTGAAATTTACTAATAATCTCTCTCTTCTCTTCTCTTCTCTTCTCTCTCTCTCTCTCTCTCTCTCGGCCGAAATGATTACTCCAACCATGGCCATTTTCTCTTCTTCCTTCTTGGTTAGATCAATTCTTTCAAGTGTATGGACTCTCTTGAGACTTCATCAAGGTAGTCATCATTCGAGTATGTCTCTTTAACCCTCTCCTTAATTCTAAAATCATGCCTTTTAGATGTTGTTAGGAAAAGGATGGAATATAATTGGAGATTAAGTATGTGTTTATATGATGGAGTTAGGATTGAAGCATGAGGATGATTTGTCTTGGTTGAGTTTTATGATATTTTAGGGTTTGTTGCATACTCTTCATGTCGTGACATAGTATGAGCGATTAAGCATGATAGATATTATGTCACCTTTGGTGAATAGCATTTTATGTTCTTGTATTCTTGTTGAAGCCATAAATATGATTATGTTTAGTGAAGTTTGGATCATGTGATGGTAGATATAGATCTATGCTTTTATTCATGAATTGAATGGTTTGTTGATTGGTGTTAGAGTTTATGTTCATGACTATGGTTAGCAATAGGAGAATTAGGATAATGACCTTGTTGATCCTAAACTATTTAAGTTAGCCAATTTTATTACATTAATAAAAATTAATGCTATATTTTCTTCTAATGATTTCGAAAACCCTAGGAAGATTTGGAATTGGATTGATATATGAAATAATGATATTTTAGCCAAATGCATGATGTCTTTTATTAAAAATACAATATATAAATATTATATATAATAATAATATTAAATAAAGCCTTTTATATAAATAATCATAATAGGTAAAATATTAATCTTATAAGTCATATATTCATAAATACTATTAAAATTTACCTATCAAAATATATTAAACAACTACATGTTGCTTCTCCAACAAGTCATGCCGGTCCGAGCTACCTCGTCCTCCTCTTACTCCATGTCTTCCCCTCTTATGGGAGCTTGTTGAAAACCCCCAATTGAGTGCTCATCCCAATCTTTACCTTGTTGTACATTTAGTTGAGGAGTATAGGCATCACATTCCATCATTCTAGAGCTAGGAGCTTCAAACCATTCTTGACACCTTCTTTGTGCCACGATGGAAGATTAACCTAAATATTATCTCAATCTCGTGATTTCCCTTGTCATATCTTCTAACCTACTATGTATTGCCCTCATCATAGCATTTAAATCCTCTCGCAAAGCCCTAGTATCAAGTGATTCTTCTTGTGGCCAACTAGGTCCACTTGGATTGGGCTTAGGAAGTTCTTGTTCATGGGCCATGGCAATGGAATTACTCAATGAATTATACCTATAAAAGAGATTAACAAAAGAAGCAGTTCCTCTCTTTACTCCCTTGTGTGTTTACTCTCAATGGCTTTCACTCTACACTCATGTTTACTCTCTTTGGCTCTTTTGATGATAGTTTCACCCTCTTACCTTTTCTCAATACTCAAACCTTTTTACTCAATCTCAATTCTCTCAAATGGCTAAAGACTTATTCCAACCAAGTGAGTCATTAAAACCCAATGGATTTTCCAATTAGGGAGTTTTAAGGAAATTTCACCAAACTCTTGTTGAGTACTTTAAACAAACAATTTTCAAGCAATAATTTCAAAGAGTAAAGGGCTCAATTAATACAAGAACAACACTAAAAATCATAAAAGCAATTTCAAACAAGAAACGAGCAAGATTTAGCAAGAACGAAGAAACAAGAACAATTAGTAGATAGGAATAGGAAAGAACAAGATAATCACAAGTGTGCATTAACAACGATGAGTTCAATGAGTATGGATTTCAACAATAGGGTGATATATCAAGTCCTAACATCCCAACGAATGAAGAATAAAAGTTAAAACTCACAACTATAGTTGCAAACATTCTCTTAAACCATTTATCAAACACCTTGTATAACACCCTACTACTTACGTACTCCAAAAGGGGTGGGGATGTTGCCCCGTCCTTAGGATAAGGGGTCTTTGTAACTAGGTAATAAAAAATATAGAAGGAAATAACTTAATAATAAACTTATTAAAATCCTAAAATAATATTTATACAAGTCTTGAAATAAATAGAAGGTAACTAAAACCTCCAATAAATAAATACATCAAAATAAATCTTTCAAACTCATGGCAACATAAGTAAATCAACCTTCCAAGCAGACCTAAAGACATGATATAAAAGGTGATGAGAAATATTTCTCAGTAAGTCCTATGTGTGCTCATGATAATTTAAGTAAACATTTCATGTATGCAAGTTTTGAACAAGTTACAACAAAAAGTCTGCAAGTCTAGAAAATTATCTTTGAATATTGAGTGGTGTTTTATCAACAAATGTAAAGTAAAAGTACTCCACTTATAAAGAAATAATCACTCAAATAAGGTTGACTATGAAACCATGCATCATGAATGGACATGGCACAATACTTTGTGCACCAAGATAAGAGAATGATCAGGATGCCACACTTTGTGCATTCTGATACAAGGTGGGTGTACAACCCACTGGATGAGATATTCCTCTATCTGCACACCTAAACTTACTGGTTGTCCACTCTAAAAATAAACAATCCACCTGAACTGTACTTGCTAGCTCAGACCAGCTTGACCAATAAGAATTGTCGTCTTGTTTGGGCAGGGTTAACCCTAATATGGTGGCCTCCTACTGAGAGACTTACCCAACCCTTCAAAGACTAGTCCTAGTAGTCTACCCCTATTGAGCACCCAATGTTAAACTTGTTTTATTTGGGAAAAGTGGAATCATCCAAAGAGTTTTATTTGAAATAGCAATTATGGTTTACAAAACAACCTTAGGTAAAAATTTGTTTAAGGAAAATTTATTGTTTACTTGAAAATTTATTTTTCTTGACTATAAATTATTTTATTTTAGCAGAATAATAAATTATCCATAATTGCTTTCCAAAGTACATCTTCCACGGCAATCCATGCATTTGACTTGCAGAAGCACTTGTGTTTACAAACATCTTTATGCAAGGACTTATTTTGATCTCTTGATTTCACTTGACAAAATAATCCTCCAAGTCTTGCTCAAGGAAATATAACATTATCTGGGTAAACAAGTGTATATGTCACCATTGGTGCACAACAAAATTGCATAGGTACACATAACTCCCAACTTTACATATACATAATCAACAACAACACTCAAATATGATGTAAATGGCTTAGGGGCTCTAAAAATAATTTAGAGATTAATATTAATATAAGAATAATTTGATGCTATAGTAGCATAAGTAAGTGATATAAGTATTAATTGAGTATAACAAAAAATAATAACATTGTCCAAGGTATCGAAAAAAATGTTGATACTTATATAGATAATAATATTGATATAAGGATAATAATAATATAAATAGAAATGATGATATTATTATTTATTTGTTTATTTATATTATATATATATTTAAAGATAAATAATAATGTTAAAAAATAATAATAGTATTTATTATATTTTTAATAATATTAATATGATTAAATAAAATTAATATGGCTAGTAGTGAAAATACTAGTAATAATAATAATTTTATTAATATTTCTCTAAAATAATGGTGTTTAGTACCAATAATAATAGTAATATTAACAATATCAATGATACTTAAAAATAGAAATATCAATAATAATACTTATAACATTAGTAGTAATAATATTATTTAAAAATAGATATATTAGTAGCAATGTTAATGATAAAAGTAATTATAGTGATTTAAGTATCAAAAGTAGCAATAATATTAATATCAGCATTTAAAGGTAGTACTAATTTTGCTATTAATATCAGCATTTAAAGGTAGTAATAATTTTGCATGGTAATTGATAGCAAGATCAACAACTATTAAAGCTTTAGTAAAATCATAATAGCAACAATCTCCCTATCCACCATATCATCTCATACTAGTGTCATATAGTCCCAATTCACAAATATACCAATAACACATCATAACCTCGTGTTAAAATTAAAATACAAATCTAGTTTATAGAATAGTCCTAATATACCTCTCACTCTATACATAATAAAATCATCGATGTCACATAAACATGCATTTATTTTCCCAACACGACTAGATCATCCATCATCATATCAATAAGCCGTCATCCTATTAATCTTGAGTTCAAAAATAAATAAGTGAGTTAGGACAAAGTACTTGTTTGATTATCGTTTTGAGTCGAAGGTGTTGTTTTGACAAATAAAGGGCCTTGAGTACTTTGATGAGTCCTTTAATGATTGAAGTTGTCCAAAGATGGCCACCAATAATTCGACCAAGAGAGAGAGTGTGAGAGAGATTGAGATGATAAAGAAAAGAATAGGAATGAGATAGTTGCACTTATTTTACCTTTTTTGGTGTTCTTCTTGTCTTGAACAGAAGGGTTTGTTTGATTCGAAAGAAGGATCAACTTTAGTTGTTTTGGTGTTATAAAGTATACCAAATGATAGAATATGATTATCTCTAGTTGATTTGAGGGTTTTAGAGTGGTTTGGGATGTTTAGAAGTGACTAAATATTAAAGGTCGGTAGTGTGTGTTCTTGGTGTTCTTGAGAGAATAGGAGAGAAAACTAAATGAAGTGGGTGAGTGCTCTTGGATTAGTGATGGCCGAATGGCCTTGGTTGATAGAGTGTTTCGATTTAGCTAGGTGAAAAGGATTTTGGGTGTTGTTCAAATTTGAATTTTGAAGAATGGCTGAGGAAATAGTAGAGATTCTTGAGGTAGGATGTTGCTAATGGTGATTTCTTCTTGAAAATCACAAGTCCTTCAATGGTGGTTATTTGGCTAAGACTTGGTAGTGAAACAGAGAGCTCTTCTAGTTTAGGTGCTGGCCAAAAATGGTTGTGCAAAAGGAGTAAAAATTCTGGTTTGCTAGCTTAGTTAGGTGAGTGTTTAAGGGAGTAAAACATGGAATTTAATTTTCAAGTTCAAAGTATTTTGAATGGAGTGAAGTTAGGAGGGGTTTGAGGTAATATGTTTGCTAATGGTGACCAAGTGGTGATGGTTTTTCAGCACTTCAATGGTGGCTTTCGACTACCTAGTTTGTAGAAAGAAAATGATGATTGTTTTATCCTAGAGCTAATCGAAATAGCTAAGGTTAATGGCTGAAAATTCTGTGGCATTTGAAGGAGTTGTTAGCTGAATTTGTTGAGTATTTGATGGAGCAAATCAAGGTTTTCAATTTTCAAGTTCAAATCATTTTGAACGGAAGAAAACTAGGAGAACTTTGAGGTGTAACTGTGGTGATTTTCGGCTGCCATGTTGGAAGTAAAGAAAATGATCAGCTTGCTACCCCAAGAAGACCGTAAGGATGAAGAAAAGAAATAAAAGAAAAATCTGATAATCTAATGTTTTACAAAGTGGAAAAAATCTGATAATTTATACTTATTTTAAGTAGAGAAATCTTAGGGAGTTGTTAAGCAAGAATTCAAACTATTTTGAATGGATTTTGTAGCTAAAGTAGGAGTATTTTGAGGTATGCCTATGGCGTTTTCAGCCGGCCGCAATGGTGAAGAACAAGAACAAGTGGTGAAGATGATCCTTGGTTTTAAATGCTCAAGAGTTCAAAGGCTAAATAGAGAAGGATTTTTTACTAACAATAAAGGACTGATTTTGTGCAGAGCAAGAAATTTGTTTTTGCTACTTGAATTCTTTGGTATTGTATGTTGGATTTCATCATGCTTATAAAATAAGAATGTAGCGGAAATAACCATGAAATCCATGTCCAAGGATCATGTGTTTGTAATTAAAACAGGAATAGAGAAAGGAAACGGAGATTACCTTCTGTAGAAAAAAAAAAATCTTGCTGATAGAAATTTGATCAGCAACCCAGGAACCAATTCCTTCTATTTTGATCATCCAATTGCACAACTACAATCCAAGAGTAGGATTGTCTCTAGCAGTAATCCACACAAGGTTGAATTCCTCACAAAACTTACTCAAAACTATGCTAGTAGGAGAGGAGTGGCTAGGTTTTAATTGGAGAAGAATAGGGATGAAGAATACACGATTTCTTAGAATTCTATCTACAAAAGGGAACAATTCCTATATTTATAGTTTTTAGGATTTGTGTTAATTGTAATTAAGTCTTCCAAGATCTAATGTCTACAATTGGGTCCTTGAAGTTTATATAATTGTAACTAAGTCCCATGAATTATAACAAACTTATAATTCATTTATAAATATATTTTTCTTCTCTTAATTAACCCCACAATATTATCAAATAATATATATTGAGCATTCAAACATTTATTGTGTGTGACCCATTAGGTTTCCTAGTAGTATAATATGAATTAATTCTAATAGCTTTAGAATTGATAAACCTAAATAAAATATTAGATTAATTTATTAATTCTCTAATTAATAAATTCATATTTAGTAGATCAAGAACGACATCTAGCAATGACTCTTGATTATCCAAAAGTCTAGAAAGTTAAGTGGTTTGACATGAACCTTTCAATAGCAAATAACCAGTGCAATAAACTCATTTCTCTATATTATATCTCATTCAGTCTAGAGCATGGAATTAGTGTCTATTTCCTCCAGAATATTATTGATTCTGGCCTGAATATTTTAGTACTTGATCAAGAAATCCATTACTCGATATTTGTATCAATTTGGAACTATTTCCAACACATAGTAGCCTTAGCCACGGACTTCATGAGTAATGATTTCTACAAGTGGCCTTGAGATATACTCTCCTACTATTAACCCTCTTAACTACTTTCGTTTAGTTTACATTGTACCCAATATCCATCCCATAACTAGTCCTCGTAAGACTCTAAAAATTATAATTAAAGTACAACGTTCGATAAACAAAATACCTTGGAGATCTTAAGTCTAAAGATACTTGTACACTTACTATAATGAGATTCTATCACTGACACTCAATAGCTATCTAAGTGATTATCTCATAGCTAGGTCGTCCAATGAATTTGTTCATATAACAAGCAATCACATATTAATCCTGAGTATCACAATACTCACGGTCATGAGAACTACCGTATGATCTAATTAAGGGATATAATATGTGCTAATCTTGGCGTGTTAATAATGTCACATCTCATTAATACTATAGCGAGGGAATATTCAAGCACAAACACTAGTAGGAATCTCACATCATGATCTGTATCATGATTTCCTTAACACTGTGTTGTACTAGGGACTTTATCAAACAGTTTATACGTATATTAAAATATAACAATCAAACTAAAAGATAAAAAATGCCTCTTTTACTGATTATTATGCAATATACATGGTACAAGTGATTGCCTCTAGGCTACAACACTAATAATCTCCCACTTACACTATAGGCAATCATTCATGTATTGAATATCGAATGACTCAATATGTTTATCATGTTTCTTCTGGGAAAGTTCTTTAGTGAGTAGATCAGCTATGTTCTGATCCGTGAAAATGCTCTCTATCTTTACATCTCGCATATCTATGATCTTTCTAATTAGATGATAGCGTCTAAGTACATTCTTGGATCATTATTGAGACCGTAGTTCCTTTGCTTATGCAATGGCTCTATTGTTGTCACAATACAAAAGTATCAGATCTATAATATTAGGCACTATTCCAAGTTTTGTGACGAACTTTTTGATCCACACTGCTTCAAAGCCACTATGTACTCTGCTTCAGTTATCGAATCATCAGTAGTCTCTTGTTTGGAACTTTTCCAACTTATTGCCCCACCACCTAACATGAATACGTAGTTAGATTGTGATTTGTAGTCGTTCTTATCGGGCTGAAAATTGGCATCAGTATATCCTCTTGCTTGCAAATCAACATCTCCATATACCAAGAATATATTCTTAGTCCTTTGTAAGTACTTGAGGATATTCTTCACAACAACCCAATGACTTTTTCCAGGGTCAAATTGGTATCTATTTGTCAAGCTAAGAGTACATAATACATCGGGCCTAGTACATATCATAGTATACATGATAGACCCAATTGCCAAAGTATACGGAATTCTACTTATATGATCCCTTTCAAATTGAGTCTTTGGGGACATTGACTTTGAAAGGCTTACTCCATATGCCATAGGTAAGAATCCTTTTTTGGATTGATCCATGCTGAATCTCTTCAACACTTTATCTATGTGTGTGGAAGGCAAAAAACCTAACAACCTTCTAGATCTATCTCTATATATTATTATTCCCAGATTATAGATTGATTCTCCGAGGCCTTTTATGGAGAACATCTTAGATAACCAAATCTTTACATATCGAAGAACGGAAACATCATTTCTTATAAGCAATATGTCATCTACATAAAGTAACAAGAAAACAACTGCACTCCCACTAACCTTCTTATACACACAAGGTTCATCCATATTTTGAATGAAACTAAATTCTTTAATTGCCTCATCAAAATGGATGTTCCAACTCCTAGATGCTTGCTTAAGTCCATAAATGGACATTTGCAACTTGCATACTTTTATGCCATCTTTGGATGTAAAATCTTCAGGTTGTGTCATATACACTTTCTCAATTAGGTTTCCATTAAGAAAAGTTGTTTTCACATCCATTTGCCAAATCTCGTAGTCGTAATGAGCGGTAAGTGCTAGGAGTATTCTTCTGGATTTTAGCATAGCGACTGGTGAAACAGTTTCATCATAGTCAATACCTTGCTGTTGTCAATAATCTTTTGCAACTAGACGTACCTTATAGGTAACCACATTACCATCCATGTCAGTTTTCTTCTTGAAAACCCATTTGCACCTTATAGATTTGATTCCTTCGAGTGGATCATCCAAAGTCCATACTTGGTTGTCATACATGAAATCAATTTCTGACTTCATAGCTTCAAGCCATTTGTCAAATTCTGAACTATTCAGAGCATCCTTGTAAGTAGTAGGCTCATCTTCTTCTATGAGCAATACGTCATTGTGGTCACTTCTGATAAATCCATATCTCTCAGGCACCACTCATATCCTACTCGACCTACGAAGCTCTTGTGTGTTAGAAGGTTCATCAATAGGTGTGGGTTTAGACGGTTGATTAATATTTGTTTGTTCTTCTTGAACTTCACTAAATTCAAGCTTGCTTCTACTATCTTCTTTAAATATGTGCTCCTTCTCTAAGAAGATAGTATGTTTTGAAACAAAAACTTTGTTTTCACAAGGAAGATAGAAGTAATATCTGAAGGATTCTTTTGGATATTCAACAAACATTTGTTAGACTTACTTTCAAGTTTGTCTGACATTGCCCTTTTAACAAAAGTAGGGCAACCCCAAATCCTAAAATGAGATAACTTTGGTTTTTTACCAAAGAACAACTCATAAGGAGTGGTATCAATTATTTTTTACGGAACTCTGTTTAATATATAAATAGTAGTCTCCAGTGCATATCCTTAAAATGATTTTGGTTAGTTTGCAAAAGCCATCACAGTCTGTACCATGTTTAAAAGGGTTTGATTCTTTCTCTCAGATACACCATTATGTTGAGGTATATATGGTGGAATCCATTGAGATAATGTTCCACTATCTCTAAGATAACTTAGAAACTCTTGACTTAAGTATTCACCTCCTCAATCGGATCTAAAAGTTTTAATACTTTTGTCAAGTTGTTTCTCTACTTCATTCTTAAAGTCTTTGAACTTGTCAAATGCTTTAGACTTGTATTTCATTAAATACAAATACTCATATTATGAATAGTCATCGATGAAGTCTATAAAGTAGTGATAATCTCCTCTTACTTGTATAGACATTGAGCCACATACATCTATATGTATTAGTTTTAATAACTCTTTAGCCATTTCTCCTTTTCCAGAAAATGGAGTTTTAGCCATTTTACCAAGTAAATAAGATTCGCATGTATCATATGATTTATAATTAAATGACCCCAAGTCACCCAACTTGTATAACTTAGACACACATTTTTCATTTATATGGCCTAAATGACAATACTATAAGTAAGATGAGATTGTGTTATCCTTTCTTTGTTTCTTTTCATTTATATTGAGAATTGGATCATCCATGTCTAGAACATATAAATCATTAACTAAAGTTGCAAAACCATAATGGATATTATTTAATAAAAAAAATAACATTTATTCTTAAATTTTAAATGAAATTGAAATAAGTTTAAACAAGCATCTGAGATAATGTTTTTCAATAAAACTGGTACGAAATATCAATTTTAAAATTCTAAAACTAATCCAGAAGGTAGATTAAAATGATATGTCCCCACAGCTACTGCAACAACCTTTTCTCCATTTGCAGCTCGCAGGTCCACATTGTCCTTTTCTAGCCTTCTACTGCCCTTTAGTTCCTACAAATTATGGCATAAATGAGATCCATAACCGGTATTCAATACCCATATCTCATTATTAAAGGCAATATTAATCTCAATTATAAAATACCAGCAGTAGAAGTAGAAGTGCTTGCAAGCTTCTTCTTCTCATTTTTTTCCTTCACGGTCTTCAAGTAGGCTTTGCAGTTGCACCTCCAATGGCCCATCTTACCATAATGATGACATAGGCCTTTAATGGCTGCTTCCTTCTTCTTCACGCCTCCTTTGGGCTTGGTAGGATTTTTTTTTCTTCTTCTTGGGAACTTTCTTCTTAGAAGACGAAGAACCTACTAGTAAGATTACCTTGTCATCCTTTTTCATGGATGATTCAATAGGCTTAAGCAGATTGATAAGCTCAGGTATGGTGGTCTCAACATTGTTCATATGGTAGTTAATCACAAATTGTGAAAAATTACTTGGTAATGATTATAGAATTAAATCAATACTTAAATCATGGTCCATTACGAAACCAAGAGACCCAAGCTTTTTAATATAGCCCAATATCTGTGGCCCATGAATGGCCACTGAAGCACCCTTAACAATCTTTGAATGGAACAGTTGTTTAGAGATCTCATATCTCTCATATGGAAGATAATAGTTTAAGCATCCATATGCTCATGTTGTTTTTATAACTCAGGAGTTATTGATGCCAGCATAATACATGACGTTGTGTCACTGTCCTCCTTGTGCTTCTTATGGACAGTATGCTCATCAATAGGAGCATCTTGGCTGGAGGTGGCGGAATAGGAGTATCTAGCATGTAGAGCAACTTTTCTGACTTGAAAACGATTCTCAAGTTTCTATACCAGTCTAAATAGTTTGATTTGGTGAGCTTATTTGTTTGCAAGATGCTATATAGGTTTAGGTTTGTCAAGATGATGCAAGTGACCTAGATATAAAGATAGAGTAATTAGAACATATATATGCTCATGATATGCAAATAATTAGATCTTTAATTAAACATATTTTTATTTAAGTATTTTACTCAAATCAATAGCCCCCACTATTGACTCGAAAAAGCCCATTGGAAGCTTTTCTAGTGGACCAGTATCTAAATTCTTTAAGAATAACCTTGGATTAGCCTAACATGCCACTCTTAAGTTTAGTGGTAGGTATCTAATATCAATTACATCAAATGTAACTACTGTATCATTGGGTGATTAACATTTTTTTATCATTAAAGTATTTAATACTATCCCAACCTTGCCTCTAATATTCTTTATGCTTGGGTTAGCCCGATCGGGATAAAGAAATTAGTTAAACTTAACTCATTAATTAGGAATTAAATTCCATTGCTTGAACATACTTAATGTCAAGTAGGCTTGGGTATGCCTAATAACATGGTCTCGAAAAAGAGCTCTCGTTCTTACTATATTAATGGAAGGTATTAGATTTAATATTATTTGAGGGATTTATTCTTTTTAGTTGTCTCATCATTTGGCATGCATACAATTTATCAATAAGCAGCATAAATTGATAAACATGGTAATAAACAATTATGTGGCATGGTTATGGACTTTCTAAATTAATTTTCTCGAGACATTAAGGAAATTAATGTGGTTAACCCTATGTGTTGTTGCATGATTTAAGTAGAATGTCTTACCATCTCACTTCGTTTTGATTGTCGCCTTCAAAATCTTGTAAATAAAATTCTATCTCAATTTAACCTATATAAACTAATTGCATAATTTTCTAAATGAAGAAACCTTGAGTTACATTCAAGTAGAGTTAGATGAGAAGAGAATTACACAAGAATTTGAGATAAGGCAGGACGTGCAGGCCCTATTTAATTAAAACAAAGCGATAAAAATGTGTGAACAGATAAGTTTAGTCTTAGTCCATAACCATCCACTATACTAATAAAACGTGCTTAAAATACAGCATAAAACATCTAATGCAAAAAATCCAAAAATAATATTTTGGAGAAATCTGGGTCCAAAATTGAATTTTGGAAAGTTTTGGGCCGAAATTAAAATTTAAAAAATTATAGGTCCTACCTATAATTTTTGAAAAATATTTTTATCCAAAATCATGGGTTTCAAATAAATTCTAATTATTATTAGAACATATTCTCAAAATTAGAAAAGATCAAAAAACTTATTTTGTTTATATAAAACAGTGCAAGTCGCGTGCTAGCTGGGACTAGCCGCCACATGAACAGGGACAACTGCTCGGCGGCTAGGCCCGAAGCTGCTGAGTGGCTTGGAGACTCTTCTCCAAACTGCTTGGTGGCTTTGGAAACTAATTTCCAAGCTGCTGAGTGGCTGCGATCCTATTCGCACGCAAAATTTTTGAGCAACAGTAAGCGTAATAACCACTGTTCATCTTCTTCCCATATTCTGCAAAAAAAATTTTCATGAAATGCAAAGTGATTTTTAGACCGTTCAAAATAACTTTGATATCAAACATTATTAATCAATATTAACAACCAACTGTAATCTATATTACAATTTAAATAATAATCCAGATTGTTGAATCAAAAACTTAATTGCTGGAAGAACGAGAAGTCATTTATAGAACCATTTACTGAACCATTCTGCAACATTCATTACGCAGAAAAACCAGACCCACAAGGAAACAATTTCCCAAAAGATTTTCAATGACCTAGACTCTTCAAACCAGAAAATCCAGACACGCCATACAAAGCAGTAGACATACAGTAGTCATGATCATATAGTTATATGCTCAGAAACAATTTCAAAACAATTAAAGACCCATTAAAAACACAAATACGAAGGCTCTGATACTGCTGTTGGATTTCATCATGCTTATCAAATAAGAATGCAGCGAAAATAATCATGAAATCCATGCCCAAGGATGACATGCTTGCAATTAAAACGGGAATAGAGGAAGGAAACGGAGATTACCTTCTGTAGCATAAAAATAAAATTTTTCTTGCGGATAGAAATTTTATCAGCAACCCATGAATCAATTCCCTCTGTTTCTATCGTCCAATCACACCACTACAATTCAAGAGTAGAATTGTCTCTAGCAATAATCCACACAAGGTTGAATTGTTCACGAAACCCAATAAAAAATATGCTAGTAGAAGAGGAGCGGTTAGGTTTTAATTGGAGAAGAACAGGGATGAAGAAAAAACGATTTCTCATAATTCTATCTGCAAAAGGGAACGATTCCTAAATTTATAGTTTTTAGGATTTGTGTTAATTGCAATTAAGTTTTCCAAGATCCAATGTCTACAATTGGGCCCTTGAAGTTTATATAATGGTAACCAAATCCCATGAATCATAACAAACTTATAATTCATCTATAAGTATATTTTTCTTCTCTTAATTAACCTCACAGTATTATCAAATAATATATATTGAGCATTCAAACTTTTATTGTGTGTGACCTATTAGGTTTCCTAGCCTTATTGGTAGCATAATATGAATTAATTTTAATATCTTTAGAATCAATAATCCTAAATAAAATATAGAATTAATTTATTAATTATCTAATTAATAAATTCATATTTAGCAGATCAAGAGCAACATCAGATCAAAAGCGACATCTAGCAATGACTCTTGATCACCCAAAAATTCAAAAAGTCAAGTGGCTTGACATGAACCTTTCAATAGCAAATTACCAGTGTAATAAACTCATTTCTCTATACTATATCTCATTCGGTTTAGAGCATGGAATTAGTGCTTACTCCATCCAGAATATTATTTATTCTAGCCCGAATATTTTAGTACTTGATCAAGAAATCCATTACTCGATATGTGTATCAATTTGGAACTATTTCCAACACATAGTCACATTGGCCAAGGACTTCATGAGTGATGATTTCTATAAGTGGCCTTGAGATATACTCTCCTACTATTAGAAGTAGTGAATCCTTTATTAACCCTCTCAATTACTTTCGTTTACTTTACATTGTACCCAATATCTATCCTATAGGTAGTCCTTGTAAGACTTTAAAGATTAGAATCAAAGTACAACGCTCAATAAACAAAATACCTTGGAAATCTCAAGTCTAAAGATACTTGCTCACTTGCTATAATTTCTATCACTGACACTCAATAGCTATCTAAATGATTATTTCATAGCTAGGTCATCCAATGAACTTGTTTATATAACAAGTATCCACATATTAATCCTGAGTTTCACAATACTTATGGTAATGAGAACCACTGTTTGATCCAATCAAGGGATATATGTGCTAGTCTTGGCGTATTAATAATGTCTCATTTCATTAATACTATGACTAGGGATTATTCAAGCTCAAACACTATATAGTATAGTAGGAATATCACATTATGATCTCTATCATAACTTCCTTAACACTGTGTTGTACTAGGGATTTTATCAAATAATTTATATGTATATTAAGATATAACAATCAAACTGAAAGACAAAGAATGCCTCTTTTATTAATTATTATGCAATATATATGGTACCAGTGATTACCTCTAGGGTACAACACTAACATTGTAGGCCGAAACGGTAAAGATAATTTCTAACTTTTGCACTCATTAAAGAAAGCTATATTGCAAGGAAGCTCATAAGGATAGCTGGAATTTTTTAGTTACAAAGTAAAAAAAGTAGTGACTGGAAAATCCCAAAAAATGAACAAGGAAAAATTTCCAACTTTTCTCAAAACCAAGAATTAGTTGCATCAAGTTTTCATTGAGTTTAAAGTAGAAAATTCAATCTTTGTATAACCAGAATTTTCTTTCAAATTCATGGTTTTTGAAACATTTCGAAATTTCTCTCCCTAATCCCTTCCTAGAATTCAGCCAAGGTGGTTTTAAGTAAGTTGAAGTTTTTGAAAACTAAGGTATTTAGGAGTTTAAAACATAAGATAATAGAAGGATTCAAAAATAAAGAAATTTTAAACTCGAACTTGTTAAGACATAAATAATAAAATAAGGGAAAGCTAAAATTCCACTAGATTCTCTTCAAGACAAGATCATATGGTTAGAAAATTACCAATGTGCCTTCTCAAATCAACATTCCTAGATTCATGGAATGGAAGAAATAAAATTCAAATAGTAGTTGGGATAATTTAAAATAATACTTGGTTGATGGGATTTAACAACTCAAGACCTTAGGAATTAGCTACAAAGCTCTAACCACTTAACTACATTAATTCTTATTCTTATTTTTCCCAACCTAATTCTCTTCCCTTTTACATCTTAAGTCTCTTCTTCTCTTATCTCTAAGCAAAATTTCCTAATTACCCCCAATATTCATCTAGCATAAATAAATTATAATGACCAAATATAGTAATTCTAAAACACACAAATTCATTTAGAAAATATGTTGATATGCAATATGACATGAAATGCAACCCATCCTTCTAATTCTAGGGTTGGTTTAGGTGGGATTTTACACCTTAATTACAATCCCGTCACTTAAAAACAACTAATATTTTCACCCAAATTCAAGTTCTGTTTCATTACAAACACAAGATAAATTTATTCTCAAGCATTATAATAATATCAAGGAGTAATTTTCTTAAAAAGAAATCAAGAAATAACAAAGATATCATGACATTTTTGAGGCTTTACTTTGAGTTGCGGCATTTTCCCTATTTTTCTTCAACTTTGAAGGGCTCTTTTTCTTGATGTCAAGCTTTGATTAGAATCAAGACTTTCCTTACTCTGATACCAAACTCTTTGATATGATCTTGTGTGAAAAAATTTGTTGGAACAATAGCTAACAATGGATAAAAACCTCAGCTCATAAAGTGAAACCCAATCAGTGGAATTTTGGTGGCTAAATGAAATAGAGTAACTATCAAACTACTCTCTAGCAAACCCTTGAAAAACTAAGTATCAAAGACCTACAAGAAAAATAGCAAGATCTAATATAAATTCACCCAAATATTCTTAACACAACAAAGAAAATCCAAAATAAAAGAAGTAGACCTCTAGGCACCCAATCAATGGAATTCAAGATAAACCTTAGAAGAACAAAGCAACTAAGACCCAATAAAGAGAAACTACATTGGATTATCCAAAAGATTTAGAGACTCATTCAAAAGGAGGAATAAGTCCTAAGCATGGTCTTAAACAAGATGAATAAGGAGGTAAAGACTCTCAAGGCTTTTTTTTCACAATTTGAATAAAGTAGGTTAAATGAATTGTTAAATCACCAAAATGTATTTATACTACCCTAACCCTAATTAAGTGATTACTAAGGCCCACCGACAAAATAAGGCCTTAAAGGAACTTTACATAGTGTTTAAGGTCATCAAAAATCGGAGAAAATCATAAAAATAAAAAAACATGAGGTCCTTCTCGACCGGACCTGGCGCCAGGCATAGGCGCTAGACTTGGCGCCAAGTCTGCGCTGGAATTTCAATGTTTGGCTAGCAGAATGCACCTGGTGCCAAGTCAACCTATTGGGGCCAGTGCCAGGTTGGATCTGGTAGCTAGATTTCAGTGTTTTCTTTCTCATTTACTCCCTCTTTTGGTGCAGGCGTGGGTTGTTGTTGGGATCCTTCTTGGATGTTCATCAAATTGAGTCTTGGCTACCTTCATCATTCTTCCAAATCTCTTCCATCCTCAAGTATGGTTGTAGGAGCAATTGGATATTGCCTTGGAGTCTCTTGGTTCTTGATTTTGTCATTGACCCTTGCAAGGTCGTTTCTCCTTCTTAGGATTGAACCATTTGGCTAGGTTGATTCCTATCAACACTGAATCACCTTAACAGAGTTGGGCTAGTGCCAGGTCACTCTATCTAGACCAGTACTAGTCCAACTCTGGAATTACCTCAGTTTGAGCTCTGCTTTCTCTATTTTTCCAAAACCAATCCACGACTGGTTCAACCATTCTGAGTAGGTATCATGTCAAGTTTAGAAAACTCAAATTTCACTTAAAATCATTTAATTCCTGTACAAATTCACCAAGAATACTTTTCACAAGCAAAGAATCAAATAATAAGGGAAATGACTAGTTATTAAACTAAAAGTATCACAAAACATCCTCAAATAATTAGAAAAATATAGACAAAATTAGACCCTATCACATTCTTCCACACTTAAGCTTTGCTTGTCCTCAAGCAAACAAGAGTTAATCAAAGCAAATAGCTTATGAACAATTCATCAAAATCATCCTTAATCAAATTAATCCATAATAAAGTAATAACATTCTTCCAACATTAAACACAAACTTATCATCCATTCACCCCTTTCAAGACCTTGCAAAATCATGTGTTAAACCAAATAATCCTAAGGCCATCAGGGTTAAGCTAAACAAGCTCATATTAAGTACAAGAAAGTTATTCCATTCCCTAAGCAAAAACATAGATAACCACGTATTACACAAGTCCAGCTATTTAACCAGTTCAAGCATCATAAACTCAAATTTGCACAACTCAAGTAGTAGAATAAGAAAACACTCTACTCTTCTATTTTTCAATGACTTAGGGAATTGATAATGTGACACCCCTTTCAGAAGACATCCCGAAAGTGTGTAACAAAATTAGGGTCATCCCGTCTATTCTTCTAGACAAGGGATCTTTATAACAATCAAAGCCAACAGAGATGAAATATAAGCAATAAATCATAAATAGAAGCCAACTAAAAGTTCACCATACCTCACAACTCAAAATGATGTACAGCTAGTAGCACCTCTATAGAGTCACCTGCATCTGTACAAAGTGAACTTACACTCGGTAGATAATACAATTTCCAAAAATCAAACCACTCCCCAGTACTGTAGGTCATCAAATTCTATTCCTAAGGAATTTAAGAAAAAGACATGTGTGAGTGAAAATCACTCAGTGAATCCTATGTGTGCCAGTGATTTCTTAGAAAAGTAATAAAAAGAGTTCTCTAGGATATTTCCTTGATAAAATAGATCACCGAAATTAAATTGTGTTTTTCCAGTGAAAACAACTCTACAACTTAGTAGAAAGGTTTATTCAAGACCAGTTCAGAATTTCACGCATATATGGAAAATTCAATATTTAATAAAAATATTGCCCTACAACCCGGGTTAAGTGGAAATTTCAATTCCAAATAACAACCTTGCCCCATTTTCAGAAATTCAAGCACTTCTCTCAATAGAAGGTTGGCCTGTGTGCAAAGCTCAAAAGGCTTCGCCTTCAACGTCATAGTCTTATTATGCTAAGGACATGCCTTTCCACACTCAACTATGCATTATCGAAGCGGCAAGTGCGATCTAGCACAATATTGAAATATTAGTATCTTTTACTTGTCATCGTAAGCTCAGTTGTTCCACTCTTGACGTCAATCACCATCAAGACGGCAAGGAGTTGAACACGCTAGGTGTCCCCGCCCAGCATTAGTGAACAACTCGGAAGTGTATGCCTATCGGCATGAGGCAATTTCCAGGCGCTAAATGGCTAGTTAAGACAGCTAATCTCAAAGTCCTGTTACCTATTTGGAGTAAGACAATCCTTAGAACTTGCAAAGTTACTTGGGGTCGTCTTTCTCTAATGTAAGTTAGTACAATGATCAAAGCCCTTGTTGAGTACTCAATGTCTTCATTGGTACATCAGACTAGTCTAATGTAATAATCCCCAAGGGGATAGGTTTAATTCTCAAAGGAAATATTAAGAAAATATCTTTTTCGGAGCCAAAATATTGTTTACCAAAAGCTAATATCATATCGAGAGATTAAACCATGGCAAAAAAGGATAAAAAGTCCTTTTTGTATGATAAAATATATTTCTAAGGGTATTTTTATCATTTTAGAAATACCCAATTTTCAAAATAAATACTTTTGCCTAATCTAGAATTTTAAATCCAAAATATGGAAATAAATTCAAGGTTTTCATAATTCATTGCATCGAAAATCTTCGTGATAACTCATGATTCCAATAAAGAAAGAAATTATAGTTTCTCATGTTTTATCATAAAATATGGAGTAAAACATACCTATGCGAGTAAAATGCTCATAAACAACATATAGCTCATAAAGTCAGTCATTTCCATTTATTTGTCCATAAAATAATTGTCGTACAAAGATATAGAGTTTCTTTGTGAAAATATTCTATTTTCTGAAATTTGATTGCTTCGCGATTTAGAAAAAACCCAAATTTTGGTCAGAAAAACACATAAGGTTCACCATTCTCCTTGTCATGCCTTAGGAAAAATAACTATCCTTAAGTAATATTCAAAATCATAAGAATTCATTTTCTCAATTAAAATCATAACATGAAATAAGATTTCACTTGCTTAGGGAACCACAAGATTGATCAGGAAAAACCAAAGTTCGTTAAAAAGAGCATTAATTGACCTTTCTTCTATATTTGAAAATCTAACCATTAAGGTTAAGTATTTGCGAATAGGGAAAATCCATTTCTCATAAACCTTAGTATGGAATAAAATCATTTCCATATCAGAAACACCCTATTTTCCTCATAGAAACCAAATGGACTTTCATTTCATTCTTTAATAGTATAAAGAGTTCACTAGCATTTACACGTAAAACATTTTAACGGGGACTCACCTTGTGTAGTCTATCCCTCAACTATATAAGTGATCGTTGTTTTTTCCGTGAAATCCTTAAAATAAACTACCTACATGCATAATCATCCATGCTTCTTTTAGCATCTAGGATTCTCAACTCAAATAATATAGCCAACTATATAACAAAGGAATTAATTAAATTCCTTAATTCATCTCTATTCCATTTCACTTTAGAAATGAAATGCACAACTTGAGATCATTCCATTCCATATTTCTTCTTCTTCATATACAAATAAAGTCTTCATATGCTATTCCAATTCTTTATCCATTTAACAATTATAAAATACCATATGGATCTATTTTCATAAAATACAATTCTGCATTTTATTTCCTTGGCATGCTTCCTTTTTTTTAAGCATAACTTTCAATCTACTTATCCAAATCTCTTCAAATTGGTACCAAAATGTTCCTGAGATCCTCAACTTTAATCTCATGTAATTGCTTTTCCCAGAACCTGAAACGTTATAGATTAGACAAAGTAAAACAGCCCCAGCTTTTCTTTTTAGCTAAGAAATTCTGCTATGTTTCCTTCATAAAATGTCTTGGTATTTTAACTATATGTTTTAAGTCTGTAAGCAGACTTAAAACATATAGTTAAAATACTAGGACATTTTATGAAGGAAACATAGCAGAAGGAGGAGAGTTGCGGTAGGCTTGTGACGGTCAGCGTAAAACATAGTCACATCTATGACATGAACCAATCGATTAACTTCATGGGGGCATTCCCTACTCAGCGACGCACTGCACTTCCTAGACCCGGGTGTAGTGATAAATATGCGAGGGTTGCTAGGTCGTTGCCCGGAAGCAACGCGCCGTGTCGGTCCCTGGATGCGGTATCAAATATGCAAGGGTGTAGGGTAAAAAAGACAATCTACAGGGATAGGATTCGTCTAGCTACATGGAATATAGGATCTTTAACCGGTAGATTGACAGAGCTAGTTGAGCTAATACGGAGGAGAAAGATTAGCATTTTGTGTCTTCAGGAAACCAAGTAGGTAGGTGAGAAGGCGAGAATAGTCGCTCCATGGGGTTATAAGCTTTGGTATTTAGGTAGAGTTAGAAATAGAAATGGAGTCGGGATTATTATTGATCGTAAGTTTATTGATGATGTGGTTGAAGTACAGAAGAAGAGTGAAAGGATTTTGAGCATCAAGATCATGATTGGCGGCGAGATTACTACTGTTCTTAGTGCGTATGCACTGCAAATAGGACTCGATGATTCGGTTAGGCAACAGTTCTGGGATGATTTAGATGAGATTGTCCAGAGTGTACCGTGTGTAGAAAAGCTTTTCATTGGTGGTGATCTAAATGGACATGTAGGTACTGATAAGAGTGGGTTTGAGAGTGTTCATGGAGGTCAGGGTTTCGGAGCTAAAAATGAAGCAGGAACTGCTATTCTTGATTTTGCCTTGGCCTATGATTTGACCATAGCAAATACTTGGTTTAAGAAGAGAGATTCTCACTTAGTGACCTTTAGAAGCGGGTTAAATGCTAGTCAGATAGACTTCTTTATTATGAGGCGTAGGTTTCGTTGTGGGTGTACGGATTGTAAAGTTATTCCAGGTGAGAGTGTAGTTACGCAACACAGGCTGTTGGTCCTCGATTTTAATTTTAGGAAAAAGAGTAAGCAGCAGAATTTTCGAGTTGACCCTAGGATTATGTGGTGGAGGCTTCAAGAGGATGAAAGAATAGCCTTTGTCAATAAGGTAGTTGAGGCGGATAATTGGTCTTCTGATATGGATTCGGATCCAGATACTATGTGGAGAAAGATGGCTCAATGTATTAGGACAGTAGTTAAGGAAGTGCTTGGGGAATCTAAAGGAAAAATACCTCTTAACAAGGATGTGTCGTGGTGGAACAACGAAGTGAAAGAAGCCGTAAGGAGTAAAAGAGAGCGCTATAGAAACTTAGGAAGGTGTAGGAGTGATGAAAATTTTGAGAAATACAAGGTCGCGAGAAGAAAAGCTAAAGAAGCTGTCAGAAACACAAGAGCCATAGTTTACAAGGATTTATATGAAAAGTTAGATACCAAAGACGGAGAGAAGAATGTATATAGACTGGCGCGTTACAAGGAGAAGAAGACGAGGGATATAGGTGTAGTGAAATGTGTAAAGGACGAAAACCACAATGTTTTAGTTAAGGATGAAGAAATAAAGGAGAGATGGAGATCATATTTTGATAAGTTATTCAACGAGAGTCAAGTCCAAGTTCCAAGTATAGGTAACCTGGCGATTTCGAATGAAGAGGTTAACCGTGCATGGATTCGTCATATTCAGAAGCATGAAGTCCGTGATGCCCTTAAAAGGATGAGTCCAAAAAAAGCTATACGACCGGATGGTATACCGATCGAGGTTTGGAAGTGTTAGGAGATATAGGTATTACGTGGCTGATAAGTCTGTTCAACAAGATATATAAAGTTAATAGGATGCCTACAGAGTGGAGGAAGAGTACTCTGATTCCTCTGTATAAGAATAAAGGAGATGTCCAGGATTGTGCCAATTATCGTGGGATTAAACTCATGAGTCATACTATGAAATTTTGGGAGAAAGTGATTGAACAGAGGTTACGGGGCATTATACAAATTTCAGATAATCAGTTTGGTTTTATGCCTGGGCGTTCCACTACAGAGGCAATTCATTTATTATGGCAGATGATTGAATATTATAGGGAAAGAAAGAAAGATTTACATATGGTATTTATTGACCTAGAAAAAGCCTATGACAGGGTTCTTAGAGAAGTAGTTTGGTGGGTGCTGGCCAAGAAATGTGTATCAATAAAGTATATTACTTTCATTAAAGATATGTATGAGGGAGCATGTACAAGTGTAAGGACTGGCACCGGAGTGACTGCAGAATTCCCTATTAATATCGGGGTGCATCAAGGATCAGCGCTTAGCCCTTTCCTCTTTGCAGCCGTTATGGATGAGTTGACCTGCACTATACAGGAGGCTGTGCCATGGTGTATGTTGTTTGCAGATGATATTGTATTAATTGATGAGACTAGAGCTAGTGTAAATGCTAAATTGGAGTTATGGCGGTAGACATTGGAATCCAAAGGTTTCAGAATTAGTAGGAGTAAAACAGAGTATATGAGATGCAAGTTTAGTGGTAGCAGAAACATAGCCCAGAGTGTAACTTTGGAAGGTAGGGATATACCGTTAGCTGATTGTTTTCGCTATCTAGGATCTATTATTTAGAAAGACGGAGAGCTCGATAGTGACGTTGCACATCGAGTTAAGGCGGGTTGGTTGAAATGGAAGAGTGCGACTGGTATTCTTTGTGATAATGCACCATTGAATTTAAATGGAAAGTTTTACAAGGCAGTCGTACGACCTACTTTGTTACATGATACGGAATGTTGGGCAGCTAAAAGATGTCATATTCAAAAAATGAAAGTAGCTGAGATGCGTATGTTACGGTGGATGTGTGGATATACTAAGAAGGATAGAGTTAGAAATGAGATCATTAGGGAAAAGGTGGGTGTGGCATTTATTGAGGAAAAGATGAGAGAAAATCATCTGCGTTGGTTTGGACACGTTCAGAGAAGACTGAGGGATGCTCCTGTTAGGACGATGGAGAGAGTGAGGCAGGATAGGTTAGACAAAGGGAAAGGTAGAGGTAGGTCTAAAACGACATGGATAGAGGTAATTAAGAGAGATATGTCTTTGTTAGATTTGGATGAAAGTATGACGTTCGATAGAAGAAAGTGGCGAGAGAGGATTCATGTGGATGACCACATGTTGCCTGACGTTAGTTCATGTAGCCAACCCCAAGTTACTTGGGATTAAGGCTTAGTTTGTTGTTGTTGTTGTTGTTATTTTAAGTCTGCCTACAATTCCAGAAATTATGTATTCCTCAACAAATATACTTCCTTTTAATTCCTATTTCATCATACCACTTGAAGATCATTTAATACAATCCAATTCCCCTTTTAAACACCATCTAATTACTGATTCTCAGTCATGAACAAAACAGAAATTCCATATATATATACCAACAAAACCGGAAATCTCAATCAAGTATAATAACCTTGCATTTATTCTCAACAATTAAACTATTTCCAACTTTATTTCTTTCTTCTGCTTACACAATCATATTCAGCCATACTCAATCTATTAAAAAACTAACCTCATTTAATTACCACACAAACACAACCAATAACCATCAAGCCCATCCGCCACAAAGTATATAACAAAACTAGCTTTATACAAGAATTTCCACTGAGTACTTTGCATAGTTCAAGCATACGACCATGGAATATTTATACCAAAATAATCCCCACAACCCACTTATCAACTTTAATTCATGCAGGTAAGTGATTTACCTTATATTTGCTCATTTCTAGTCTGAAAACCTCCAAGCTTTCTTATTCCCTTTGTTTTCCTTAGCTCTCAGTCAAGTGCACACACTCTCTCTCCTCTTGTTTTCTTTTGTTTCTCCTTACTCTCACTTTGTTGTAGCTGAAATATGGTGGCCAAAATGGCCTTCACCAGCCACCCTCTTTCCTATTTAGAGAAATTTTAATTGTCCAAGTCCAAATGGCATTAAATGCTATAAGCTTGCTTGGTGGATTTTCATTGGTCCACACCATGCACTTAGGTGGCATCTAGAATTCCTTAGAACTTTGCATGAATTCTTCATGCACCAATGCATGAGTGATACTTGTCTTCTTTATCCAATCACAACATAACATATGTTTTGTAACACCCCACTACTACGTACCCTAAAAGAGCGGGGATGTCGCCCCGTCCCAGAGGACAAGGGGTCTTTAAAATGAGGTATAAAATATAAAGACAAACCAAAGAAATCAAACTTAGATAAATAACGAAAAACTCTCATTACATCAGGCTCAAACTGGAGTAAAACTAAATAAAAACAAACATCCAATCTAGAAGCTTAAATCAACAATTGTCTCTTAAAACATAATGGAAATGAACAAAAGCTTCAACTATCACAAGTCCCGCTTGCTCAGCACAATCTATCTCCTGAAAACATGATTTAAAATAGTGTGAGATTAAATCTTAGTAAGTCATGTGTGTGCACATGGTACTTTGAACAGTTCGTGTATGCATAGCTGAAAACATTTGCAGAAAAATTTGGCAAGTCATAAATAATTTCACTTTCAAGGAGTGGAGTTTTCTCATTGTCACACTTTGTACAAAACAAATCATCCACTTGAAAAAATAGTCATGTCACCACACTTTGGGCTCCATGGTAAGAAAACGGTCAAGGCACCACACTTTGTGCACCATGACAAGAAAAGGACAAGGCACCATACTTTGTGCACCTTGCCTGGACCAGATTACTACACGTTGGGTGTTCTAATCAAGGTGAGTGCACAGCCCACCGGGTGAGATACTCCTCCATCTCTTCACCCAACAAAACCATCCAGTTGTCCATGTCGGAAAAAAGATAATACCATACCGGTACAAATGCTAGCTCGGATCGACCTGACCAACTAATACTGTCGCCTTTTTAAGCAGAGCTTATCTTCTGAAGGTGGCCACCTGCCAGAAGACTCACTCAAGCCCTCCAAGACTAGTATTGTTAGCCTACCCTTATTGAGTACTCAACGAACATATCCGTCAATTCCAGATTCACAATAAATAATTCCATACTTTGGCTTTGTAAAACGTGGTTTTCTTGGAAAAAGAGTTTTCTAACATGTTTAAGAGAAAGAACAGTTTTTTGATAAAGGCGTTAGTTTGACAAAACTGTTTTGAGAATAAACATCCACGTTTACAACCCAAATAATCATAATTCAACAATAGCTATACAAAGCTTTACAACATTTGACTTGCCACCACAAGCATTTAACAAAAAAAGTTTATGCAAGGACTTACCTGGATAAATCACAACTAAATTCCACTCAATCGATTGCTCTACTTTCCACTCCTTCCTTATCTAAAGTAAATAATCCCACAATTAGGATTCAATCATTTCATCCATTATTTCATACAACATAACTTTCCACGATTTCATTATCTACCCCTTTCATCCATGGTATTCAATTCAATAGATCACATGTATAACTTTCCTTTACTATTCTATTGATCATAACCATGCATTGATTTAAATCAATTCATCACATGACAACTTCCATATTAACTAACATAAAATTATCATAAATAGCCCCCATAAACATTAAAAAATCTCATCTTTTGCCTATTTAGCATGGATCTAGATTCATCATGAGAAGATACATCAATATCCTATCTCATACATGCTTTGTCTATGGCTTTCACCAACATGCTCATCAATATAATATATTCATGCTTTCATACTAGACCCCATAGGCATCATTAAGCCAATATTCTGAAGTTTAAGACCATTTAAATCAATAAAGATGGGATTTTGATTACCTCTTAGCGATGTAAACTTAAAACATGCCAACTCCTTGTTGACTAGCTTAAGTTTAATCAATGGTTGAAGAGTTTGGACCACTTGGATGGCCTTGATTAAGTCTCACCAAATAATAGGTAAAATCAGTCCCTTATGGACATGATTTAAGGTAGAGAGAAGGAAAAGAATAGAGTAGGGGTTGAATAGAAGGGTTGAAGATCAATTACCTTGCAGAGAAATTCAATTTTTGGCTTTACTTTTGGAATAGGCTGGCCGAATTTTGGAGTTGGTTGAATGCTGGTTTTTTCGTAAGTTTGAGGGGTTGAAAAGGTGGAGATTTTTGTGGTTTGCTGAATAGAAAAGGCTAGGGTTTTAGGTTTAGGTGTTTGAAGGAGTTTTGGTCTTGCTTTGGAGTATTGATTACAAGAGAAAAGTTGGACAGCTTTAGCTCTTCTATGGGTGCCGAAATTGGTCAGGAGTTTAGGGCTAATTCTGCTGTAGTTTTGCAGCTTAGAATAGCCAAAATTCTGGACCAAAATTGGGAGGAAAATCTGGACAGAATGAGTGAAGAAATCTGGTTGGTTTTGGTCTCTAAAGTGGCGAAACAAGAGAAGAAAAAGAAGCCTTTGTGTAGCTGTATTTTGCTCGCTAGTTAGAAGAATTTTTGTGCAGGTTTTTGCTGAGAATTTAGTGCAGAATAAGGTTGGTTTTTGGCCGAAATTTTGAAGGAATTGGAGGGGAAAATTCTGTTATTCTTTTGGCTAAAACAAAGTTCTAGTTGGTTAAGGTTTTCTTGGACAACCCTAGCTAGGTTTTAGAGAGTTTGATTTAGATTATATTTGCTCCAAGGGTGGTGGCAGTTTTGATGCAATTTTCCAAAATATTTGGTGAAGAAACTAGGTTATCTATTTAAGAAATAATTTAATTAATTCCCTATTTTAATTTGAGTAAATTTTAAATAGCTAATAAATAGTTATATTAAGAGAAAATTCTGGTTTCCTACTTCCTTGAAGCTACCGAATTCTTCTCCCTTTTCCTTCCTAAATTTTCAATAATCATCATCTTATCCAAGAGATAATTATTTCATTTAAAATCCAAACTTTATCCTTTTATTTCTTTTATTTTTTTAATTATATAAAGAAAATTAAAATATGGAGGTTTATCCCTTAAAAAGTGGCGGCTACCACATAACGCAATACCTATAGATTTTCATATATTCTATCTCCTAATATATTGCCTAGATATATCTTTTAAAATCTAGATTAATAATATTTAAAATTCTCTAAAAGATTATGATAAGATATTAGGAATAAAATTTAATTTATTCTCAAATATTTTATATAATAATTCCCAAGATAAATCACACTTCTAATTTTTAGGAAATTAGTTCAGAGGTGGCGGCAACTCTAGGGTGTTTCAGCCAAGTGGAAAGAAAGTTAGGGAAGAAAAAAACAAAAGAAAGGACCGAATTTCAAGTAGCTAAGAGTTGAACTCAAGGCCATCAAAAATTAAATTCCAAGCTTTATCCACTAATCCACACTAGTTCTTGGTAGATATTCACCTAATAAAATTCCTTGATTCCTACTCACTTGCTCCATCCTCCTCCTAATAAATTCTTCTTAATAAAATAAAACTCAACTAACTCCAATGACACGACCACACTTCAAAACAAATTAATTCATACAACAACAAGTTGATATTTTCATGAAAATAGTTCAAATCACCAAGTGTAGTATAAAACAATGTAACATGCATGACTTTTCCCCACTTACTAAATGTGGTCTAATACGGGATATTACATGTTTGCTTATCCAAATTTGTCCAAGCTTGTTTTTCTCTTTTTCTTCCTTTTCTCACAAAAAATCCTTCTCACTTTTTTTTTTCTATTTTCTCCTATTTTATCTTCCTTCTGTACTCTTCTTTTCCTCATTTTTTCTTGTTGATTTCCTACTGCGAAAATGGCCCAACCGCCATTCTTCAATTTTCATCCTAGAAGATATTTCCATTCTTATCATTTTATGCATTAATTGCTCAAGCAACTTGGTTGAATGCTATTGGTCCAAATATGCATTAGGTGGCATGCTTAGGTGTCCTTTAGAAGCTTTTAGAATATTAACTAAGCTTTCGAGCAACCAATGATATTTCAACACTTAGCTTGTCCACCAATAACCAAATAACACCTAGCTTTTCTCAACCAATGAAAATGCGACACTTGCTTCCTCAGACCAAAATAACTTTAATTCTTTAAGAAAACTTTATATTTCTTTAGAAACACATATAATTAGGTCCAGTTGGGAAAAACTTTTATTTGACCAACGTGATCTACGTGTTAAACTGAACGCAATGGTGTGTCTCAGAATTTTCGAATTCTCGCTCAATTTTCTATAATTCGTGATAAAAATCTAGCAATATTCCTGAAGAATTTTATTGTACCAAAATCTTTATCTCATTAAACTAATCACTTCTTGTTCTAATTGAGCATATAAATTCTCTCTTGATATAAAATAGTCATCAGTCGAAGCAAAAAACCAATGTTACAGATAGCCTCAAGTGAATGGACTTCTCTTTACACACCATATCGGCTCCCTCATAGTCATTATCACTCTTTTTTCAGCATTTTTTTTTTCAACATTTTCTTTTTTTTTTCTTTTTCTCTTATATGCCTTCTTGCCTTTGAGATAGCTTCAAGAGAGTGCACTGAATAATATTTGCTAATTCTCTTTATATTAACCCCCCTTTCGGCAAAATATCTTTAAAAATTAAAAATAAGAGCTTTTTTCAACATCTCAAAACAATGAATTTTTCTACTCATTTTTCTCTATTTTCTCACATTCCTTATTATCAACTCAAAGCTAAACAAATTCTAAATCTATAAAACAAGAATTAGTCAATAACATTTCCCATATTTTATCATATTATCCACATTCAAACTCAAAGAGTAAAATAAACTCAAATAAAAAATATAACCAAGGTTAACTTAAATTCTCAAGATTAAGCAAAATCCAACTTAATATACAAGTTTATCCTTTTAAAAAAAATACAAACATAATGAATGACTAATCCATATCCAAAGTTAAACAAAAAATCATAACTCCATTCTAGACAAATTGCAAAAATTTAAGCTCAAAAACCTCTCTTGTTGTAAATTCTAAAGAAAATTGAAAAACAATTATCCCAATAATTGATAAAAAAGAAATCAACAAAGAAAGCATTGACTTGAATCCCCATATACTTAAGTTGGATATTATCCCCAATGGCCTAGAATCTTATAATAAAAAGCATCCACAGGACTAAAAAGAAAAGAAAAAGACAAGGCAAGATAAAGATATACTTTCCATAGCCATGTATTGCTGAAAATCACGTTGAATTCATCCCTAAAGAGCATTGTTTCTTGAACAAGTGTTGAGCCATTCCTAAACAAAGATACAAAATAAAAAGCATAAAACTATAATAAAAAGTGAACTAAAGTAAAATAACTAAAAGAAAACTAATCTAAGAAAGGTCATTATAATCAAAAGAAATATAAACCAAAAGAAAAACTAAAAGAAAGTAAGAAAAGTAGAAAATCATAAGGTATCCTTCTCAGAATCAATATCATCATGGTCGTCAGCAGCAACAGCAACAGCTCTACTAGTGGATGCACCTCCCCCTAGCGTTGGAAACTGCTATATCCAAATAGTCAATCTTTGCTCATGAGCATCCCGCCTTTGATGAAGATCAGCTATAGAATCACATAGTTGGAGAAGAATAGTCATCTGCTGCTCCATCTAGGTCCTCATCTCAGCCGCGAACCCAACACTCGGCTATGGTATAAAACTACTCGCAAGTGCTCGAGTCTGTGATGGCTGTTTCTCCTTCTCATCATCAATAGGAAGTGCCTCCTCTTACCCAGGATGCTGGACCTCAAAATGTCTCATCCATCTCTTCTCCCTCTCATGATATCTATACCCACACAAGATTAATGTATGCTCCGTCACTAAATCCTGGTTCGTAGTAGGCTTAGTAAGCTCCCCATCACAGCTCACTCCAAAGGCCTATAGGATACGCATGATGACTAAAGGGAAGACAAAGGGTTTAGAGGAAAGACGAGAGTAGACGACCTACCTTATGGACTAGATGATAAGTGGGGAGGGGGGGTAGGCTCACTATAAATCATCTTATGAAGAATGTAAAGATCTATCACCCTTGACTCATTGAAACCACTCACTTTAGGCACTACATTGAAAGAGAAGATATACACTAAGGCTTGCAATTGGGCCTCAAGATCATTATTAGAATAGTAGCCCACCTGTCCCATGGGACCCCTCTTATACATCCCTAGGGTAGTACGAGTGTCAATCACACTTCAGGAAGCCTTAGAAATAATCCTCTGATTATGATGATCCATAGCTATCCATGGACCATCATTAGGTATACTTAAAATAATGGCTAGTCTAGCCCTATCAAGCTCTATAGGTGCCCTTTTAACCATTATAGAAATGGTCTCCATGTTGTTCTTCTTCTTATCCTACATTTTGGCATAAAACTCCTTAACCCTCATGGGGCAGTAAGCATCTTGAAGTCTAATGATAGGCTCCTATCCCAAGTGCCTGAATATAGTAGAAAGCTGAAGTATATTGTCTAGAGATGGTTTGAAAGTCTTTTCTACAATGATTTTATTGTTCAGGTGGGTTGTTACAAAATCTGACAGGTAGGCTCAAAGAATTGGGTAGGCTGTGTAGGAAAGGGCTCGAATGATGGAGTAGAAAAAGACGAAGCCCTGACCCTCTTTGCTTATGGAGCTATACCCCTGGGTCTAGACATGATCAAATCTGAGATAAAAAAAATAAGATAGGAAAAGAGAAGAAGGATAGATCACAACTCCTAATAACCAATAACCACAACTCTCAACCACTTCAACACGTCTCAACTCACCTACCACCTTAACATAAATCAACACACCTGACAATCACAACACAAACTCCCCACAAAACCTGCAACACGATCACAATTGTCCAGCCTAGCACAAAATCAATATAAATAATCAAATCAACTAATGCACCACAGAGATTAGGATCACCAAGAAAACCCAAAACAAATATAATATATGATCAATAAGATTCCACAATAGCCAAACATAAAGAATGTCTTGTATGCAAAAACTAAATTAAGAGAGGTATACCAAAATATCTAAAAGAAGGTAAAGCGTGGATTTTTATCAATAGAACAACATTACCAAACATAAACCCATGCTAATCTATCAACAATGAAGTCAACAAGTTCATGAAATCACATTAAACAAGAAAAGAAAATTTAAATTTTCACCAAAAAATATCCGAAAATACCAATAAATTCGTATGGAAAATTGAACTGTAGAAAATCTATAAAAATCATACCACAATAGTCTTCAATGTATGGGCAATGTTCCAATGTAAAGTGATTGAAGAAAAAGTGCACCAAATAGATAGATTGAAAAAGGGAGATTTTGAAGAAAAATTGGATTTTTCTTGATTTCAATCCAATTTTTCAAGAAAAAATAAAAGATTTTGTGTTTTAAATGTGTTTTGGAAGTGTTTAGAATGATTTGACGGTGTTTTAAAGTGGAAATCGATGGGGGTTGAGAGAAAAAGAGAGGGAATTTGAGAAGTTGTTAAAAAAATAGCTAAAATTGGCTATTTTAAAACTGATATCTGACGTGACCTGGGCCCGGGACTGAACACCTGAATCGGTGCCAAGTCGTGTCTATTTTCTGGTAATTGTAAAGCCAGAGCTAGACTAGCGCTTGGTCAATCTTTTTAAGTTGGCACATGGTCAGCTCTGTTGGAGAATTATGCTTTTTTTTTCAAATAAAACAATAAAGAGAAATAAAGAGAAAATATCCCAATCTTGAAAAAAACATAAATGCATGAACATACTAAGCAAAAAGATGAATAACAAAAATAAAACAAAAATTGTCCAATATGGAAGGCAATAAAGCAAGGAAAATTCAGTATCTTGGTCTCGTGGATTATTCTCCGTAGTCCCAGGTAGAGATCCAATTTGACGATCTCTAAGAAGTTTAGTCAATTGACCAATTTGAGTTTCTAGGTTGTGCATTGAACCTTCCAAATTCCTAGTAATTGCGTTCACTCCTTGGAAATAGATTTCAGTAGAACTTACCATCTGGTTAACCAACTCTTCTAATGATGGCTTTGGTGGTGGTGAATTGTAGGGCAAGAGAGGTGGAGTCCTTTGGTTTCCAGTGAAGTTCGAGGGGTTTTGCCTGGGTTGGTTTTGATTTGTCCAAGAAATGTTAGGGTGATTTCTCCAACCAAGATTATAGGTAGCACTATATGGATTGTTATCTTGTCGCCCATTCCCCATAAAAGTGGCTTGTTCCAAGGACTTTATAGATGAACCTATGTTTTGGCACTTATGATTGGAATACCTTTCTCCACAAAAATCTCACTTACCATTTATTACTTGTGAAGGACCAGCCATTTGTTCTATTTTTTGAGCCAATGCCTCACCTTTTGCTTCTAAAGCAGCCATAGCATCGAATTTATGAACTCCCTGAGCACGAGCCTTAGACCTTGAATTGCCCTATGAGTAATTGTTCGTAGCAATATTCTCAATCAACTCATATAACTCTTCAAGGGTCTTAGAGTTTATTGTTCTTCCTGCAGATGCATCAATCAATTACTTTGAAGAAAAATTCAATCCACTTCTGCATTTGCGTGCCTAGTTCAAACCCATGATGTGGGCACTTTCTAAGCATTTCCTTTCACCTTTCTCAACACTTATATAGGCTTTCAGATTCTAATTGTTGGAAGGCAAAGATATCGGTCCTAAGCTTAGCTGTCCTAGCTGGGAAAAAATATTTAGCTAGGAACTTCTTAGCTAACCCATTCCAAGTGGTAATTGACTTTATAGGTAAAGACTTTAACCAAGATTTGACCCTACTCCTAAGAGAGAAAGAAAAGAGTCTCAATTTAATCGTATTTTCTGACCATCGTTCATTTTGAAAGTGTCAAAAATTTTCAAAAAACTAGTAAGATGGGAGTTAGGATCTTCATCAAGTAACCCATCAAATTGGACCATGTTTTGAATCATTTAGATTATGTTAGGTTTTATTTCAAATTTGTTGGCTTCTACCCTTGGTTTAGTTATAATCAAATCCGTACCTGAGATCGCAAGCTTGGCAAAATCTCCTATGGTTCTTCTATTATTTCCACCATTACCACCCTTATTATTTTGGTTAACTTTCATCTCTTCTGTGGAACTTAATTGGTCCGCCTGATTTCTATGTTCTTGTCGAATCCTTATAAGTGTTCATTTGATTTCCAGATCAAAGTCTACGAGGTCTCTAGTGGTTTTTCGGGTCATAAACTAGGAAATATTCCTGTAGAAAAACTAAGATTATAAGAAATGGGATTTACATACATTACAAAAAAAGTGACTTTTGGCAACGCTTTTATTGGTAACATAGTAAAATTTGTGGTGAAACCTTGGTTTTTACAATAGTTTTGAATTTCGTGGCGTATAAACATTTTTTGTAACACTTTATTTTGTCACGGCTACATTTCTGTAAGTATTTTTTTTTTTTTTTTACTACAGATTTAAAAATTGTGTGGCTAAAAATAATTTTTTACCATGGAGATTTGAAATTGTGGGTAAAGAAAATTTATTACCTACAGTTTTACTCAGTTTTACTAAATTGTGGAAAAAGCATATTTTTTCTTATTTTATCAAATATTAAAAAATGTCAACATAAAATGAAAGCTTTCATTAGATATTATGGTTGAGGTAATTGCTTATATATAAGTAGTTGTGTGTTCAAATATTGATATTTGATAGGGGCTAAAATCATCATTATTTACATAGTTATTTGAGGTTGTTTTGAGATACTTTTGTTATAATAACTAGGCATATTCCTTCATATTTGACATTTTACTTGTAGAAAGTGTTTTTGACTAATTTGTGCAATTTGAGTTAATTTCGAGCAAAACTAAAGATTTTTTAGAGCACACCTAGTGCTAGGTCTGGCAAGTGGACTAGGCACCAGATCCATTCTAGACGGCCAGAGGAAAACAGAGCAAAATTCAGAGGAGAAACAGAATGCACCTGGCACCAGGTAGGTTGATTGGACCCCACGCTAGGCCTGTTCTGGAATGCCAAAATCCTATGCATAAATTCAGAAAATTTTCAATTATTTTGGTATTTTCTGAATCTTACTCGGCCAAGACTTCTCAAGTAACGAATTTGGCATAAAAAGGGTTATAAAAACAAGAGAAAACACAAGAGATTGGGAGTGAATCTAAGATAAAAAATTTCAAACACTCAAGAGAGGAGAAATTCACCATCCAAGGAGGGTTGTTCAAGAGAGTATTCAAAGGAGAAGAATGAGACTTGTCTATTAGTGCTTTCTTTTACCTTTGTTTTCTTGTTCTTAAAAAATGATGTATTTAATATTTTTATTGTAATTTGACATTATTTTGAGATTCATGGTTTTGTATTAATTTAGTTATATGATCAATTCTTTATTGTTTTTGGTATTTGATTACTTGTTATCATTAATTATTGATGTGAGTTCTTCTAATTAACTTGGGAAATGATGTTAGGAGTTTATTGCATTGATTTCGTATTTGTCAAATCCTAATGGACTTGGAGTTTATTGCATTGATTTCATATTTCGCATTGATTAAAGGACTAAAGTGATCAAAGATAAGTTGATTTCACTTCGAGCAAAGGGTCATTAGCTAATTTCATGTTTATGAGGAATTGAGTTTAATTCACGTTTTAGTTATGTTGGTTTGATTGAGAAATCTACTAATTTAATCAAAAGATAGTGATTCCAGGGATTGGGAAAGAAATGGAGTCTATATAAGTAGATTCATGACTTGAGAAACGATTGAATTTTACTTTATATTCCTTCATAATGCCAAGATGATGAATAATTGAGATAATTGCTACAAGATTCATTATCATATTTTCTAGGATAATTGTCTAAATTGCATATTCGTACATCCTTGAGTTGTATATATTTATTTATTATTTTATCACGTATTGGGTCTGTTTTACAATGAATGAAAAGTTATTAGTGTGTACTTGTTCATTTGAAGATCGATACTTGTTAATTACTTATACTATACTTGCGATGAGTATACTTGCTCGAATGTGTATTTTGAGATTAATATTTTAATTAAAACTTGACTAAGAGATGGGTTTAAATTTGATAATTATTATAAACCTAAAATTTACGCATCAATATTACTATTTTATTAATTTTTATGTACTTTTTTTGGACCAACTACCTAATTTTTAAAGATATTTTTCATGGTATTATGCTAGATTATGTGCCAAAATAAATCCAATTACCTTTAAAGTTTGTCATAACACTTTGTTTAGTAATTTTAACAAATATAATAGTTAGATCATTAATTTGATACGCCTATCTTTGTAAATACGTTAGGTTTTGGATATTTTTCTAGATACTATGCTAGATAATGTGCTAAAATATATCTGATTACTTTCAAAATTTTGTCATAACACTTTTCTTAATAATTATAACAAATCTAACGATTGGATCGTAAATTTGATACACCTATCTTTGTAAATGCGCAAGGTTTTGGATATTTTACTAGATATTATTCTATATAATGTGCCAAAATATATCCAATTACCTTCAAATCTTGTCACAATACTTTTCTTAGCAATTTTAACAAATCTAACGGTTAGATTGTTATTTTGATACACCTATATTTGTAAATGCGATAGGTTTTGGATATTTTTTTTATAGATATTATGCTAGATTATGTACGAAATATATCTGATTACCTTATAATTGTGTCATAACACTTTTCTTAGTAATTTTAACAAATCTAATGATTAGATCATTAATTTGATATGCCTACCTTTGTAAATGCATTAGGTTTTGCAAATTTTTTAGATATTATACTAGATTATGTACAAAAATATATCTGATTACCTTCAAATTTTGTTATAACACTTTTCTTAACATTTTTAACAAATATAACAGTTGGATCATTAATTTGATATACCCATCTTTGTAAATGCATTAGGTTTTGGATATTTTTCTAGATATTTGCTAGATTATGTACCAAAATATATCCGATTACTTTCAAACTTTGTCATAACATTTTTTTTTAGTAATTTTAACAAATCTATTGGTTGGATCGTTAATTTGATATGCCTATCTTTGTACATGCATTATGTTTTAGATATTTTTCTAGATATTATGCTAGATTATGTGCCAAAATATATCCCCGATTACCTTCAATTTTGGCATAACACTTTTCTTAGTAATTGTAACAAATCTAACGATTGGATCGTTAATTTAATGTGCCTATTTTTGTAAATGCATTAGGTTTTAGACATTTTTTAGATATTATACTAGATTATGTGCCAAAATATATCCTATTACTTTCAAATTTTATCATAAGATTTTTCATACTAATTTTAACAAATTAATGGTTGGATTGTTAATTTAATACGTGTGTGTGTGTGTGTGTGTATAGTAATATATGTATATTTATAAATGAGTTCGGTTTTGGATATTTTTCTAAATATTATGCTAGATTATGTGAAAAAAGAAAAATTCGATTATCTTCAAATTTTGTCATAACACTTATCTTAATATTTTTAACAAATGTAATAGTTGGATCATTAATTTGATGCGTCTATCTTTGTAAATGCATTAGGTTTTGGATATTTTTTAGGTATTATTCTAAATTATGTGCCAAAATATATCTTATTACCTTTAAATTTTGTCATAACACTTTTCTTGGTAATTTTAACAAATCTAATGGTTGGATCATTAATTTGGCATGCCTATCTTTGTAAATGCTTTCGGTTTTGGATATTTTCTAGATATATTATCCTAGATTTTGTGTCAAAATATATCTATTTACCTTCAAATTTTGTTATAATATTTTTCTAAACAATTTTAACAAACCTAACGATTGGATCATTAATTTGATACTCCTATAATTGCAAATGCGTTAGGTTTTTGATATTTTTCTAAATATTATGCTAGATTATGTGTCAAAATATATCTGATTACCTTCAAATTTTGTCATAATACTTTTCTTAGAAATTTTAATAAATCTAATACTTGAATCATTAATTTGATTCGCCAATATGTATTTAGTGTGTGTGTATAAACAGTATATTAATTGTATGTATGTATGTATGTATGTATGTATGTATGTATGTATGTATGTATGTATGTATGTATGTATGTATGTATGTATGTATGTATGTATGTATGTATGTATGTATGTATGTATGTATGTATGTATGTATGTATGTATGTATGTATGTATGTGTGTATGTGTGTGTGTGTGTATGTGTGTGTGTGTGTGTATGTATTTATTAATATATTTACAAAGTATGGTGTATATAAATATTTTATGTCTATACATATGTTTTTTGTATCTATTTGGTGTATAAATATATTAATATATACTGATATACATATATATATATATTAAAACAGTATATTAATTGTGTATATATGTGTATGTATATAATTTATATATATTTATTAATATATTATAATAGTATATTAATATGTATGTATGTATGTATGTATGTATGTATGTATGTATGTATGTATGTATGTATGTATGTATGTATGTATGTATGTATGTATGTATGTATGTATGTATGTACACTGCAAGAAAAAATGGCTTTCTTGACATGTTTTTAATGACGCTTGTTATAAAGTGTCATAATAGAATACCTATAATGATGCTAGTTTTAATCGCGTCATTATAACAAAAACAAAACGTTGAAATTTTTTTAAGATAATTCAAATTGATATATTATTGTGACATATTTTTAATGTCAAATGACGTAGTTTTATTGCATCATTCAAAAACACTTTGTATTATGTATATATGTTAGAATCTTGGGTTTATTAGTTAATGCACAAATCAAATTTCACCATCTTTTTTTTTTTTTCCTGTTCTCATATATTAAGCTATACAAATCCTCACTGCAATTGATTTCATCTATTCTTTACCCTCAAATTTCCATAATAATAGTAAGCATCATATCTAGTTTGAATAGTCAGTAGAGATTGATCTGATTTGCCCAATATGGGTTCGATTCCACTGAAATTGAGCTTGGATTACAGACCTACGTCGAGGACGACAACCTTTGTTGTAGCTACTGAAGAGGATTCTTTTCCGATGACGATCAACAACTTTTTTGCAGAAGTTTAGGCAATGGATGATTTTTCGGAGAGGTTGTTAAAGCTTGATGATTAGGTGAAGAGACTAGAAGACAAAATGAGGAAGATCCATGCCTTCAAACGTGAACTCCTTCTATCCATGCTTCTTCTCAGTGATGGTCTGTTTCGCCAATTTTTTTGTTTTTGTTTTTCTTTTTCTCTCTGCGTCTTTGTGTTTCTTTTTTTGTTAATCAATGCAGTTAGGTTCATTGTGATTGAGTTCTAGAGATGGATTTTGATTTGAATTTTCGGTTTGATTTGATGGGAAATAGTATTTTTGATATGTTCTATGACTAATTTTTTCCAGGATTGGATCTTCATAGTAGTTATCAGCCTGTTTCTTTGTGAATAGTTGTTGATTTGCTATTGACCATTTTTTCTTTGTAGTAAAAATTTATTGGTTATCATGGGACAAGATGAATGCTATGATTAACTTATAAGCAGATAATTGAGGAATTCTACGATTTTAGAGCTAGTTTATGTCCATAATAGATTTGTGATAGGAAAATAATCCTGATGTATTGTGACATTATGAGTTCTAAATATTTCTAGTACGGTTAGGTATGGCATGATTTTCATATTCTCGTTTGGCATAACTTTTTGTATTGATTAGATGTCCCTGGAAAAAAATGTGAGGATATAGTATTTCATATCTTTCTCTTTTGAAGATCTACAACAGATTAACCTATATGTTCTCTCTTATTATTTTAGCGATTACCCATGTCATTGTTTAAATTTCCATAAATTTCACATTATTAAAGTATGAATTGGGGTAGTATCATAAATCATCTTAAAGTTCTATTTAAACTATTAACTTCTCTCTCTCTATCTCTCTCTCTCTCTGATGTGTTCGGATTTGGGCATAAAAGTTATACAAAAACTAAGCACATTCCCAATCAAGTTTAAATTAAAACGTTGGACCTAAATCACACATATGAGCAAGCATACTCATCATTACTGAGCATAGGGTTCCAATGAGTATCGATCCTCAAGGAACAGGTAAACATTAATTACCCATCTTTCATTATTTAACCGACTCAATAAAGTGAAAATCAAATAAAAAGGAAAATTAAAAATAAAATAAAATAAAAATATGTACATGTCAAGGATGGAGAAGTATGCAACTCAAACCATTGATTAGACAATCACGATTTTCAAGAACTTAACCATTATCATAATCAATCATTCTCTCGGCACCATGAAGGATTAAGGTAAATTAGCATCACTTGGTCTGTCTTAACTAATTACTACCTTTTAGATAAATTAGTATCACTTGGTCTGACTCAACTAATTCATCCAAAAGATGCATTAAACATAATCCTTAATTAAATTTCCGTGGTCTGGCAAATTTAAAACATGAAATTAATTAATGAATCCTTGGTCTGGCAAACATCAATTAATCTTTAATTACTCAATCCTCAGCAATTAACCTCTTTGGTCTAGCAAGTTAACAGCCAATGAATGCAAAAATTAATCTATTGCAACCATCATCAACCTCTTTGGTCTAGCAAGTTAACAATAAAAACAACCAACTAATCTTGGAATATGCCCAAGTAATTAAATACCAAGAAGAACAGTCAATTAATCAAAAGATCAAATAACTCCAAGAATCATGATTTTCTAAAACAATTAAAACATTATTGTCAAGAAAAAGAAAACAAAGTAAAAGAAAGAACTCATAGACAAGCTTCCTTCTTCTTCCTTTGAAAATATTCTTATACAACCCTCCTTAAACTTGAAGAATTCCTCCTTAGAATGAGTGATTTTCTATGATGATCAATGAATTCTCTCATTTTCCCTTGTATTTTTCATCTATTTATAGGCTTAAGAAGTGCCTAAACTTGTAGGTACAACGTTTTTTGCCGAGTAGAAGTTGAAAGATGCTAAAACTCCCCAAATTTCCAAAAACGAGTCAAAAGATCGAAGCACTGCCTCAGGAACAAACCACAGCCGGCGCCGCCTTGGTCCTTCGGAGCCAGCGCCGCCTGTGTTTTGTTTCTCCACTCGTTCGCTGATTTTTCTCTGAATTTTGCGCATACGTTCCAGAATGCAGCCGGTGCCGCCTCCAGCCTTATGGCTAGTGCCGGTTAGGCTCTGTTCTACTCTGCTTCTCCAATTTTTCCATCGCTTTGAAGTCCGTGCATCCAGTGTACAGCCGGCGCCAGTTCCAGGCTTCCAGCCGGCGCCGCCTCTGCTCTGTTTCGCGACGGTTTTGCTTCGTTTTATCCAAAAACCTGAAATAATGACCAAAATACCTTTTCAAGGGTAAAATCTCAAATATGAAAGAATATGACTAGTTATTGCACAAAATGTATTACCAAAGAGCCTCAAACAACTACGCAAAATATAACCAAATTAGCCCCTATCACTCTCCAAATATTTTCAAGCACTTTGCCGATTCACATCCATATCTAGTAGAAGCGTAAGAATCCATTAAGTTGATCACAACTTGTAAAGTAGAAGTTGTATATACTCTAAGGACTATAGTAGTGTCTGAAATTAATTCATAAAATGAAGATAAAGTGAAAACTGAGGAAAATGATGACAAATACGATGAACAATTTTGCTAATCATTCAAAAACTATAGTATAATCTTCTTCACTACAAAGAAATTAGTAAGAAAAGCAATGGGCAGGAAACATAGGGCATAGGATCGCAAACATGGAAAATCAGTAAAGAAGTATTGGTGCCCTTGCATGTGCTAAGAACTGAAACTCTCACTTATTTATCAAAGTGGGACTCGATACTCATTTTTGCCTTGTTAGATCTCAAATTCTCAATGGCAATTTTACAAGTTAAAAGACGCAAGTATGTTTCTTTCCCATCTCAAAGATTACATTGTCTATTTCAGTGTGGGCAGCTAATTTCATCTTGCAAATGATTTTTATACTAGACTCAAAATCAGCGTTTGCTTATCAAACAAAAGCAATTATAAAAATCAGGATTCTATTTTGTGAAATATATTGCACAAACAACCAGGCTGTCATTTTCCTTAGGACATTGTTATAAGTTGTCTGGCTAAACATTTTGAAATGGGCACATAATGAAAATCTTCTCCTAATTAGATTTCAAATGCTTGTGAGTGGTTATTACAATTCATGAAGTTCCTTTTCCACTATCTTATTACCATAAATTAGCAAAACTATATGAAGAATAGTAACCAACCATATAGATCATGAAATATCTAAGCATGTATTGAGCTGAAGTTATAGAAAAATTGTGATGTTCAACAGCTTTCTCTTATTCTGTACTTGCATCTTTTTAAACAAAAGTTGAATAAATTTGCAGATTGAGCATTTACAATCCTGTTCACATGAAGAGATCCATGTGCATGGTGCTTGAGAGAGAAATTGGTCGAGCTTCTAGCACACTCTCTCCTGGGCATCACCATTTTGCTGCTCAGGTAATTGTGAACTCTGTGTATGTGATCATTAGCTATGTCTCACTTTTATTCCCTGATACTTAGGGAAATTAAACATTGTAAACAATTTGACCCTCGAACATTTGTAACATTGCCATGGTAGCGGAAGAAAGTTTCCTACATCTATATTTTTAACATATAGATCTTTTCTCTATTGATCTTAGCATTCTACAATATTACTCTGAAGCTCATTTAAATCTCAGATTCTTCAGATGGTTGCTACTATGCATGTAGTAATAGAAATTTCAAAACCTATCAATGTTAGCTATGATGATTTTTTATGACAATATTATGATGACTAAACAAATTCTTCGTCTTTGGGCTTCTTTTTTTTTTTTTTTTTTTTACTTTTTCCTACTTTAGAGGAAGAGTCTTGCATGAGAAAAAAATTTTAGTGCTTAATCTCTCCTGGGGGAGGAGGGAGTTGGTTGGTCCACTTTTGGCTTAAACATTTGTATCCCTGTAAGATTTCATGTAGTTTAGAGAAGTCTTGCACTTTTAAATGCCTATGTCTACTTCAACTATTCCAAGAAGAAAGCATTGAGAATATCATTTAGCTTAAGAAATTCTACATGTACTATAATCCTTCCAAATATTCAATCTGAAAAGTGCAGTGGCTTCAAGTAGGCTTAACTTGTACTTCCTCCATCCACATTCGAATATCCACATGTCTATTCAAATCTAATTCAAACTGGGCATCCAAATCCTAATGAAAGGAGTACTTATTTCCAAGGAGATTTAGTTTAATTAAGAATTTCATCTTCTTTTTTATATCACCTGTTTTATTTCATCTCTATTTTAAATTATCACTTCTCTTAGCTTTCAAAATTTGCTGTTTTGATCCTAATAAACCCCAATTTAGAAGATTAACTTATGCCACAAGATTTAACATAGAAACCAATCATATTGCTAATCTTATAAAGCTTTGATGCAATAAGGGACCATATATCATCCAAGATCTTAAGTATTTGAAGTTCGTACAAATGAAAGCAAAGGAAAATAAGGATTTGATCTATTTTTTTTTGTATGTATATTGGTTGGGGGGAAAGAGACGCAGAATTGCTTTAGGAGATTGTGCACATTAACAAAGTTAGAACTAAAAAGATTTTTCATAATTTAAGTGGAAGCAAAGGAATATGTGTATCTAATTTGGTTCTGGGAAAATTTGTAGTTTAGGAGTTGTGCATCTTGCTAAAAAAGAATTAAAAAGAATATTTGACCTATACCTATGTAATTTTAACCATAGTTGACGGTTACAATACATTAATTTAGTATTACTGATACCTAAATTTGCTTGTCCATTCTCTTATAAACTCATTTTTCCAGCTCTTTTCCTTTACAATTTCCTCTGCAATCCCCAAGTAGTATTGTACCATCACTAATTGTTACGTACTTTTCAATATAAAATATTCATTTTTAGTTTCTTAAAGAATGACCTCAATCTTGAATACCCCAACTTCAAGATATGCATGATTACAATATTTGGATGTTTTTATATATGAGCGTTTAGTCTTCATCTTATTCTCTTTAGAAATAATATTAAAATACAAATCAAGTACTTGCATATTTAGGAGCTGAAGTTTGATTTAACAATGAGCAAGATTGTGCTTCACGCTCTTAAGATTGGCCAGTAATTAAATTTTTGAACGTGGAAAAAGTGACTAAAAGTGACAAATCTGTTTCCTAATGCATAAATCTTTTTTCTAGCATTTAAAAACTGGTCCTAATAAAAGCTCAGTTTAAAATCTTGACAATGGCATTTCCTTGAGTCAAGTCCTGGTTGCAATCAACTTCATAGGTCAAAGAATAGTCACAAATACTAGAAAAGACCTCTGTACTGCAATCTTTGAAAGATCATCTCAATCAGTGTCCAAGTAAGTTGTCAGAGGAAATGGTCAGGTGTATGGCTGCAGTTTATTACTGGCTCCAAAGTATAGCATCTGCAATACCAGAGCCAAATCCAAATAAATCTAAGTAAGTTTATTGCTGTCCAATTTATTACCAAATGTATGATTTTGCAATTTTGTATTAGAATTTTATCTTCTACCATTGTTTTGTCTTCTACCATTTAGATGTTAATGCGGGCTTGGCTATATTACAATTGTTGTTGTTCCCTGTTCATTTCGATTAACTTCTGGAATTTTTTTCGATGCACTTAAAATCTCTCTTTCTTTTACAAAAATGATAATAACTTCATCATTATAGAGCTCAAAACTTGTAAAACTTCTACTGCACTTTAACATAATAGAGCTTATTGCTTATAGCTACATTGTACTTTTTGACTTGTTTTGGCCATTTAAAAGAAAATGACCTTCTGAGTAGTTTAGGTATATTCTTGCTTCACTTGAAAGTTGGATTTTATGTACGTAAGCTGGTTTCATAAGAAACAATTTCTTGTGGATTATGTAGCCAACAACACTTTCTTGAATATGCCTGTAGAAATATAATGGCATGGTTGTGCATTTTTTGTCCTCCACTGACAATTAACAAGATTTATATACTTTACATGAGTAAAATGAGATTAGTGGAGTAGGCTTATTTTATTTTATTTTATTTTATTTTTTGCATTTGATTACTATTTGGCCTTTAATTGCAATTGAAGTTGGAATTTGGGGTTCTCATTCTTTCATGTTCTAATCTCACTTCAGGCTATCTTGCTTTTCTTTGTATGTACTTGCTTAGAAACAACTGATCATATTCTGCAGTTTCTTTTGAATAGTTTAGTAGTGAGTTTAATTTATACTGGACGAAAAATAGATTTTTATGAGCTTTATTAAGAAGTAATCTTGTCCTTTTTTTTTTAATGACAGGAGGAATGAAGATCAAGGTAGTTCAATATTCATTTAACTATGGCATTGTTTTTTGTTCTCAATGAATTTTTATGAATTCTGATGGATGTCATAGTTAGAATTGTGGTTTTGTTTTGGACTATTTTGAATTAATGTCAAGGATTAGATTCATATTACTTATCAAACTTCATTTAGTTTTTTTTAATGTATATTAAGTTATTATTAAAGAAAGATGGAATTTGGAATGTTCAATCAATGGATGATAGTTGATTGTTAATATTAGAGGTTTTCATGGTTCTATATGTATAGTAGATGATGATATTGTTAAAGCAGATGAAAAAGTAGTTTAACATTTTCACTACAGTTTTTCATTTTATGATGGATAATTTCAAATAAGGTTATTACGATAAATGAAATATCACTACATATTTGCATTTGTAGTGAAAAATATTAATATATAACAATGAAAAAAATTTGTCAAAAATTTGAGAAATGATTTTTTTTATATTAAGAATTATGTGGCAAAACGCTTTAATTACAACAGCAAGGTAATCGTAGCAAATGGGCATTGCCTACGGTTATGATAATTTGGAAAAGAGCCATGACAAAAAGTATTATTTCTAATGGAAATTTAATTGCAACAAATAATATTCGCTACAGTTGTGAAAATGTTGGAAAAATCATGACAAAAATTTGAAAATTTTGCCCACAGTTAATAGCCGTTGGGAAAATTTTTGACAAAAAGTTCATGAACAATTACCACACTTTATTTACAACGGTTCTAAAACTATAGTAAATCCGTGGCAAAAAGTATTCCTCATGATTACACAATGGTGACAAACTTTTTGCAACGGCCGTAACACCTACGCCTTGAAAACTGTGGTGTTTCTGTGGCAAAAACATATTTGCCACAATTTTAGCCAATTTCGTCACACTTTCTCTAGCATTGCGAAATGTCACTTTTTTTTTGTAGTGATATATAAATAAACAAACAATTATCACATTATACAACAGTCAATGATTACAAATTTGTACATTACACAACAACTTATAGCACCTATTTAAACTAAGAACATGTATACATATTTACATATAGACATGTAAACATGATTAAGTCAATGAACTCTAAGCTTTTATGATATTGTTCCCTGGAAATGGCACAAAAAACTTGATGCGTAAAATTTAGGTATATAAAAATCATGCAATTTTGCATCTATTCCCAATCAAGTTAAATTAAAACATTAATCCCAAATTACACATATGAGCAAGAGCACCCATCATTAAGTATAGTATATGAATTAACAAATATCGATCCTCAAAAAACAAGTACACACTAGTAACTTCTCATTCATTGTTAACCCATCAACTGTAGAGTGATCAGAAATAAAAATCAAGATTAAAAACAATATATATGCACAACTCTTAGAAAGAAAAACAAGTAATTAAATAATTACTTTCAAGAACATGACATGAACTATCTAACACTTATCATAATCAATTATCGTCTTTGCATCATGAATGAATAACGATATGAACCACTTCTTCTCAATCTATGCAATCACTATCTTTAGATTAAATTAGCAGATTTTCCAATAAAACCAGCATAACCAAAGAAATGCATTAAACTCATTCCTCATGAATATCCCTATACTCTATGCAATATAAACACGAAATTAGCCAATGACCCTATACTCTAGGCGAAATTAACTAATCTTTGATTACTTAGGTTCAATTTTCAACCTTCTTTCCCAATCCAGTTAAGATAACAATTATATAAAATTAATCAAATTGAACTCAATCTAACTTCATTTCCCAAGTCCATTAGACGTAAATTCAACCTCATCAATCTATCAAATAAAATCAAGTAATCAAATACCAAGAATAATAACTAATTGATCAAAGATTAAATAAATTGCAATATCATAAATCCGAAAATAATATTCAATTACAATAAAAACATTAATCTCATCATTAATGTTTAATGCATTAACTAATTGATCAATAACTAATTGATCAAATGTTCTTCCTCCTTTGAGAACCTTCTTGAATCAATACTCCTTCAAGTGATGAATTCCCCATTCAATGAATAACTTTAGCTTTTTCCCTTTAGATTCATATGTTATTCTCCACTTGTTATTGGTTTTATAGGCCTCTTGATTGCTAAAATTTATCTTTCAAAAGCCCTAGGCCGAGTACAAAGTTAGGAACAAATTAACCTCTTTGGCAATTTTCAATTTAACTTGAAAAAGGACACTGAACCACCTTAACAGAGTAGGGCTGGCGCTGGGCACTTTGTTTGGACTGGCACCGGTCTGGCTCTAGAATTATCCTGATTTGAGCTCTGTTTCCTTTATTTTTCTAGAATCGAGCTACAGCCAGTTCAACCATTCTAAGCAGCACTAGGTCAAGTTCGAAAAACTCTAATTTCACTCAAAATCGTCCAATTCCTGTACAAATTCACCAAGAACACTTTTCACAAGCAAAACATTAAATAGGAAGGGAAATGACTAGTTATTCAACCAAAAGTATTACAAAACATCCTCAAATAACTAGAAAAAAACAGAGAAAATTAGGCCCTGTTAATATTCAACTTAAAAACAATCATCAAGACAAGTATTTTTTTTTCAAACTCCCCTACTTTTTTCGAACTCATGATGTGTAGGATGATGTAATGTAGATGAGTTGATGTGATTTATGATGAACTAGGAATGTTGGGAAAAATATTTATGATATGAATGATTTTATGAGATGTGCATTATGACCGCTTTAAGACTTACTTTTAGATCTTGATTTTTAATGTGAAGATGATATAATGAAATTGTTAGTTGACAGGAGGCTATAACGTGCTTGTTAGGAAATGTGAGAATAGAGTTTATGATATTAAAGCATGGGATGATTTTTGTTGTTGCTTTAATATTGTTGATATGGCTATCAATAATTATTATTAATTTTGCATAAATTGATGTTGGTATTAAAAATACTACTTTTGTTGAATAAATATTGTTGTTATCTCTACTTGTTTAATTATTACTTTATTAATCAATAACAAAATTATTACTACTTTTAATTATTAATAGTAGTAATAATAATAATAATAATAATAATAATAATAATAATAATATTATTATTATTATTATTATTATTGATACTAAAATTTGTGTCATTATTTTTATTATTACTACTACTATTATATTATTATTATTATCATATTAACATTATTATTTTTAATAATCAAATTACCGTTACTATGAATATTATTATTATTATTATTATTATTATTATTATTATTATTATTATTATTATTATTATTATTACTAACATCGTTATTTTTAATAAATATTGTTAATAATAATTTAATAATATTATTATTAACATTATTATTTTTTATAATATTAATATTATTATTATATTATTGTTGTTGTTGTTGTTGTTGTTGTTGTTGTCCTTTTTGCAATATTGTTACTATCTATAATGTCATTATTTTTGCTACACTTATTTTTGCTTATGTCACTTACTTATATTCTTATAAAATCATTCTTATACTAATATTAATACTAATTCTAGAATATTTTTGTCAATTAATTTTAGAATCCTTAAGCTCTATTTTCATTTTTGAGTAATGTTAATGTTGGGGTTGAATATATGAACATGAATATTTGGAGTTTTGGGAGTTCTTTATTTCTATGCAACTTGTTGCTTAGTTGTGAGCCAATAGTGACATATACTTTATACCCCAGATAGGGCTATGTTGCCCTCAGCAGGACTTGGAAGATTTCTAATCTATGAGATCAAGGGAACAAGTAAGTCTTTGTACAAAGCTATTTGTTGAACCACTTTTGCAAGTCAAATGTGCTGTTTACCATGAAGATATACTTTGGGATGCAATTATGGACATTTTATCTTCCTGCAAAATAAAAATAATTTCAAAGCAAGCAATCAATTTTCCAAACAAAATACTAAATTTTTCTTAAACCAAAATTTTACTAGAGTGTCTGGATACCATAATTGCTATTTCAAGGTAAAACACTTTATTGATCTTACTTTTTTTCCAAGTGGAACAAACATAACGTTAAGTACTCAATAAGGGTGGACTATTAAGACTAGTCTTAGAAAGGTTAGGGTAAGTCTCTCAGTAGGGGGCCACCTCTGAGGGGGTGAACTTTGCCTGGATAAATGCCAGTTCTGGTTGGTCAAGTCGGTCCATGCTAGCAACATAGTTCAGGTAGATTGCTTTATCCTAGAGTGGACAACCGGTAAGTTTGGTACAGAGATAGAGGAGAATCTCACCCTGTGGGCTGATCACCCACTTGCATTGTGATGTAAGATTTCACAGTACACGATCATGATGCAGGGTTTCATAGTCAATTTTTTTTTTTTGAATAGTTTATTTCTTTATAAGTTGTACATTTTATTTTGCAAAAGCTAATAAAAATACTACTCAAAGTTTAAAGATGAGTTTCTGGACTTGCAGACTTTTTTGTTGTGATTTATTTAAAAATTTGCAAACATGAAAGTTTTTCTTAAATTGCCATAAACACATACAAAACTTATTGGGAAATATTTCTGACCACCTTTTAAGTTATGTTTTCAGGTCAATCTACTTTGAACGTTGAATTGCTTTGTGTTTCCTTGACTTTTGAAGATTTATTTTGATTGTATTTGTTTCTTTAAAGATTTTAGCTATCATTTAATTATTTTGAAACTTGTATCAGTATTGTTTTAGATTGTAATAAGTTTTGACCTTAGCTTATTTCTTTCCATGTTTCTATTACCTAGTCATAAAAACCCCTTGTCCTAAAGCCAGGCAACATCCTTACCCCTTTTGGAGTACTTAGGTAGTGAGATGTTACAAGTGGTATCATAACTTAGGTTTAGGCAACTATATTAGTAGTATTTTGAATTATTTCTTAAGTTTTATAATTTTTTGACTAACCTGAGCCGTTCATGTGGTAGGATGGTTAGCATGTATAGACCTGCAAGGAAGACCATAAATGGACAGCCATGGCACCCACCAATTCATATCTAGCCAAAAAACTTACCAGAACCTCAACCTACACCACAATTTGCACCTCAACTAGAAACACCTATGAGAAAGAGTAGTGAGGATGAGGTTCAAATTATTGAGCCACTACTCGCTCCCATAATCAATTTAATCACTTATAATGAGGATGAGGGTGATGCTATACAGTATATGCCAAACTCACCAATTCCAGTGATTGACTTGACAACAAACAGTGATGACCTGAGGGAGATAGACTATGAGTCTCCACCTAGACCTTCTTTTGTACTACAACCAAATCATGTTGAGACTGGAGAGAGTTCTAAGAGACCAGGGAAGGAATCTATGACCTTTGAGTTCATAAGTGGTGCGGGAATAGATTTCATTAAGAACTCTGGGGGTTGGCTACATGAAGCTAACATTAAAGACTCGGATAAGAAGTAGAGTTTTGAGGTTTTGTGTGCTTGGAAGACTGTTTATTTATTGCTTTCATTAAATTTATGTACTAGTAATCCATTTGTGATTTATTACTTTACTTTAAAAGTTTTTTGCAATTAAGAGTACCTTGGTGTACTCCCTTCTTTAAAAGATGTTGTATTTTATATAAAGCTCAAATATATTGCATTTATGTCTATACCTTGAGCATTTATGCATTTTGGATATACTTGATCATTGTTGCATTAACTCATTGCTTAGGTGCGATATTGTAGAATGGCACCAAAATGTCGAGTTGCTGCAAGTAGCAAGAGAGTCTCTGAGCTAGAACCTATGGTTTCTAAACACGATTCTACCCAGCTGTCAACGCCGAACTAGGGAGGCAAAAGCTAACCAAAATAAGAAGTAGAGGTACCTACTGAGGTGACTATGGGACAATCATTCAATAAAATGACTGAGATACTACAAACTTTGGCAGAGCAAAGAAACCTAAGAGGGGAAGATAAAGCTCTGGAGAGGTTTTGAAAATTTCAACCTCTTACTTTTCTGAGTGAAGCGGAGCAAGACCAGAAGGCAGAGCAGTGGATGGAGTAGATAGAGGATATTTTTGCTACCCTTCAGTACTCCGAAAATAAAATGGTTAAATTTACCACCTTTAGGCTAAGAGGACTGGCTCATGCATGGTAGCAATATGTCCAAGAAGATTGGGAGCTATTAGATCAAGATTGAACTTGGGATAATTTTGTGGAGGCTTTTAGGTCTGAGTATATCCAGCAGTAGATAGTGGAGAAAAGGAAGGTCGAGTTTCAGAATCTAAATCAAGAGAATATGTCTGTGGCTCAGTATGTTGCCCACATTAACCAGCTATCAAAGTCCTATAAAAGATTTGTTGACACCAAGCAAACCAAAACTAGGCAGTTTGTTAATCAGCAATGGCAGAACAAAGGAAAGCAAGCACGACTACACCAATTGGTTGTGCTCAAAACTTACCAACATACCGATATTATGCCAAGAGAGGTCATGTGGAGAAAGACTGCTGGTCTAAGGGATCTGTAAAGAAATGCTACAACTATTGAGACCTGTCACATCTCTGAAACAACTGTCCCAAACCCCTAAGAATTAGGCAAGGAATCCCAGCACAGCCTATCGGGGCTAACAGAGCAAATAGCTTGGGAACCTCGGAAAGTGGAACACAGAAGCCACAAGTGAAGGCAAAGGTCTTTGCACCAAAGGAGGTTGGAGCAAATGCGACTATGATAAAAGGTACGTTCATTATTCAGTGTCATTCTGTTAATACTTTAATAGACCTTGGATCCATCTATTCTTATCTAAACAAGACTTGTGTATATCATTTAGGTTGGGATGGAATTGAACTACCATATACCTTGTTGGTGAGTACACCCCTGGGAAAAATAGTGCAAGCAGATAAATATATGCAGAATTATGAGATTGGAGTTGGGAAGGAGAATTTGGAAGGAGATCTCATAGTTTTAACCATTGATGATTATGATGTAACTTTAAGTATGGATTGGCTAGTGAAGCATGGGACTAAAGTACACTGTAAAAATAAGTCTATGCAATTTATCAGACCTGGCTGTGATGTGCTTGAATTCAATAGAACATAGGTAAAAGAATTGAAATTTTTGATAGATGGAGCAAAAGCCTAGAAGTTGTTGAGACAAGGATATCAAGAATATTTAGCTTACATGATAAACAAGCCAAAAGATCAATGCACCTTGGAAAGCATCGAAGTGGTTAAGGAATTCCTCAATGTGTTTTCTACTGAACTCACTTCTCTTCCTCCCACTTGGGAAGTTGAGTTCACTATAGACATGATTCGAGGAGCAGAACCTATATCACGGACTCCATACCGGATGGCCCCTACAGAATTAAAGGAACTAAAGGGGCAATTAGAAGAGTTATTAAATCAGGGATATATATAAGGCCCAATACTTCACCATATGGAGCCCCTGTGTTGTTCGTGAAGAAAAAAGATGAAATGCTGAGGCTATGTATTGACTAATCGGGGGTTGAACAATGTTAGGATGTATGCCCTCTTAGACTACATTTCTGATGTAATTTTGACTTGTATTAATAAAAGTATTTTTTTCAAAAATTATTTGTGAAATATTCTTAATATTTATGCACAATTTTCATTAAAAAAGACCTATTGTATTTAAATAAATGATTCATGTGAATGGAAATCTTTTACAGTAAGGTATAGACCATGAGATACTTAACACATAAACTACTGTTCTTAATCGAATGATGAGAATGGGAATCTCATCATGGCAAGGTTATTGTGTTATGAATTCTAAATAGGGAATGGCTTACCTTTAGCCACTGAGTAGTCTTTTCATTTCATAACACAAGAGTATTTTGAATACATAGAACAGGACTTGTAGTAGTAGTTTGTAAAAGTACTATGTGATAGAAATTTAGACTACAACTGCTACAACGTGGACTTGTACTCTACAGCCTGAATATGAGTTAGTGGTCTGACAAAGCTGGAAGCGTATGCTTTGATATACTATAGTTGAGGTTTTTTAAAAGGACTAATATACTTGTATGTTGGGTATATATAACTAGATAGTTAAGACAGACTTGTACAAGATAATGTCTATACTATATCGCCCCTTGTGATTGTCTAAATGATCTAGTTATCCAGAGCCTTAGGGAACATTACTTGGGTATTGGCTTTAGGGTAGCTCCCTTGGAAAGCAAAAATATTCTAAGAAATTGTGGATCATTGAACTAGAAGCCTAAGGATGGTAGATATATTTTAGACAGGTGTTAGTACAGTCTTTCCTCTCTAAATGCACGGTGGTGTGTAGAGGGGTATTTTAGTCATTTCACTTGTAGGTCAAAGACATAGCTAACGCAGTATTGTCTTTGGAGTCAATATTTTTTTATGGTGATATTCGAAAATATTTAAAATACAAAATACAGCTATTTATATAGTAATGATATTTTGGTCATAGCCAATGCGATGTGTCTTTTTGGTCCTCAGAATAGCCCGTAAGTTCTAATTAATTTTAAGTCGAGGAAATTGTCTCAATAAAAGAGATTTTATTTTATTCAGGGAAGTCTAATTTATTTTTGGATTAGAATAAAATAAAAGAATGAGAGAAATTAAATTTAATATCTAGTTTAATTGATTAATTAATTATTCAAGACCTAAGCCCAAATTGAATAATTAAAAAATTAACTTGGGTCTAAACTAGTTAATAAAAGGCTTAAATAATTATTGTAGTTCATTTGGACTTATTAATTATTTATTGAGTTATTTTAATTGGCCTAAAAAATAAATAATTAATAGTTATTATTTTGGACTCATTGGGGCCAAAGAAAATCATAAATTATTTTTGGTCCAATATCTTGGACTAAAAGGTTATTTTAATTCACAGAATAGAAGATAGCCTCTTCTGTTGATAGCCTCTGAATGTTTTGAAATATTAAAATAGCGGGGTTTTGATTATTAGGATTAACATGAATAGTGTAGGTCACTATTGAGATAACAATACACAAAACACACGGAAAAGAAAAAAAAAAGGCCTTCTTCTCCTCTCTTTCTCTGTTTGTCTTCTTGATTTTGCTAATCAATAGCAAAGGATTGAGAAGAGCAATTATTCACCTAAGTTATTTCACCGATATCAATTGGGTGGTGGAATATTTTGAGAAGCAAAAGGCTTCGCGTTAATGCCTCAGAAGAGTAGGCGGATTGCTGGTTTTCAACTGGAATCGTCATCAAGTCAAGAAGCCATTCCAGTAGTTTGCTCTTCTTCTTAGCCAAACAAACCAAAGACATGTAAAGGTATTATGTTTTTTGCCTTTCGCTGTGCCGTGCCACAATTTTTTCTGGTTTTTTTTCATGCATGCAAGGCTTCTATTTGTTTTCGAAGCATCAAGTGGTATCAGAGTATAATGCTTTGAAAGGCTTATGATTGATGTATACTAGTTAATAAAATTAGCAATAGTAATTTTAATGAATACCATGAGATCTTTCATTGTTTTTGTATGGTTAATTTTGTTTGTAAACCTCACGGTTGAGGTATGCGAAACGCTATAAAAAATTTTAATGCTTTGATCAACTTTCGTGTAAACCCAATTTGAAAAGATATAGGCGAGTGTGATGTTTTGTTTTTGTTATTTTTTATGCAAAATGTAACAAGAACCGCCTTGGATTGATCGCATCAGAGTTGCAGTGTTCTGGAGAAAAATTGCAGATGAAACAGAGGAAAAAAAAGAGAAAGACGGACTGTGATGCCAAGCCCAGTCGTCAAGTCGAGCCGAGTTGCAGCTCGGTCTGCTTGGAATCGAGTAGCACCCTGGCCAACCATGGCTCGCAGCCGCAGCTGAGCCTATCCGCGCCTTGGCTCTGTCGCGCAAGCCCAAGATGCTCTCTGCATCCTAGGTAGGATGCTTCCCAAGGCATTCATAGGTCTTCCTATGGGCCATAATCCTATGCGACGGGTGAAGAGAGAGAAAAAAAATAAAAAGGGAAAATATTTTTTTCCCTTGTAATTTTTAGATTTTTTTCTTTTGGATTTTGGTCCCCAGGGGAAGTTATTATTTTGCCAATAGTTAATACTCTTTAATTTTGCATGAAAAATAATAGTAAAGGATTTTAGGATTAAATAAGATCATTAATTAATTTAATAAATATGTTTAATTTTATTATTTGGGCACTTAGTATTAAAAATAAAAAAGCATGAAAACGTTTATAGTTTTCTAGCATGCTATTTATTTTAAGTCATATGTGCACGTTTTCTCAAAGACCAAAATCTTTGGAAAATTTAATTTGACAAGGAAAAATATTTTTCTTTAATTAAATAATTATTTTAACTTAAACAAAAATTAGTCCTTAATTATTTTCTTAAAGGTTTTTTATCCTTGACATAGAAAATATTTTGGATTTAGAAATTTTTGTAAGTCAAAATAGAAAACCATTTAAATTCTTTTTAGCAAAGAAAAAATTATTTTTTTCAAATAAAACCTCGAGATCAAAATCTCTAGGAAATTTTAAATGGAAAATTTGAAATTATAAAGTTCTTAACTTAAATAAAATTAATCCGTGAGGAAAAAATTTCTCAAAAGATATAAACCTTGACATTGAAATTTTTATGGATTTAGATATTTTATTTTAAGTTAAAAGAGAACATAATTAAAATTTTTCAATTGATATTTTTTCAAGAAAACCCTTATTTAAAAACTAAGTTAAAGAGGGGTTCCAATGGCCCCACGGTTTCCATAGCGATCCTCATTAGAGATCGTGGGTCTCCTCGCGTCACTCTAGGAGTGAACTCATATAGGATGGAGATACCACAAGGATTTAGAACTAATGAAATGATGTAATTAATAACGCAAGATACAAACTATGATCGACCAGCTCATGTTGGAGGTTATAGTGCGAGATGTTTCCATAAGAAATGAGAAGAAGCGACCATCCCCTCGATGGAGTTATCTTCTAGATTATTACCTAGAAGGAAAATTAATTTATGGTGGTTAACACACTTACCTTAGGAAACTGTTAATCTTTTCCAAGAAGCTATGCCAGTTTACCTAAGAGTTAAATTAATCATGTTAAAAATAATAGTAATAGGGTTAGCTATTATCAGTTTATTATGAGAATAAAGTGCACAAAATAAATTTGTTTTCACAATACTAAGAATTTCTTTTATTTTTCAAATTGTCAAAAATAGTTAGTGGAGGTTCTTTCAGTCCCTTAGCTGTTATTCTTAGCAAGAATAAGCTAATGGGTCCAAATTATGTGGACTGAAAAGGAATCTGGACATAATACTCATAGTCGAGGAGTATAAGTATGTCTTTTATGAAACCTGCCCTGTGAATGAGGAAGGTTCCACTATTAAGGAGCATGAGGATGAAAAGGCATGAAAAAAGGCTGACGAGATGGCTTGATGCTATATGCTAGCCTCCATGTTGAATGTGCTTCAATCTAAACATAAGCATATGGCAACTGCATATGACATAAGTATATCACTAGCTACAATGTTCGAAAATAAGAGCCGGCCCACAAAGTAAGAGGCTCTTCGAACAATAATAAATACCAAGATGGTTGATGGAGCATCAGTTAGAAAGCATATACTCAAGATGATTGCTGCTTTCGAGGAAGTAGAAGTCTTGGGGGCTATCATTGACCCCCGAGAGCCAAATGGACATGGTTCTCAAATTTCTGCCGAGCGCTTTACTCAGTTCAAGTTGAATTACAACATGAATAAGTTAAACGTAAGTTTAACGGAGTTGATGAAGGAGCTCCAGGTGATAGAAATGGTTATGAAGCCATAAGCTAGGGCAATGATGGCTTCTTCTTCAAGAATTAGGCTCAACCCTAGAAAGTTCAAGAAGAAGAAAGGGAATGTAGTGCGCCAGCCCAAGTCCCAGCATAAAGACAATCCCAAGGGCAAATGTTTCAAATGTGGGAAGAAGGGACACTGGAAAAAGGAGTATCCAAATCTTCGGGCTGAGAAAAACCCAACAGGTAATATTTCCTATCTAGAGTCTATATTAATGGTTGGATGAACTTCCTCTTGGATTGTTAATTTAAGAGCTACTGATCATATCTGTAACTCTTTGCAGGAGTTTAGAAAGATTAGAAAACTCTAAAAAGGCAAACATGGACTACGAGTGAGAAATGGAGCACAAGTTTGGGCCCTTACAATAGGAAAACTGGAACTCACTTTTGATTGAAATAGAATAGTTATTTTGAAGGATGTTTTATTTGTTCCTAATTTTAGACAGAATTTGGTTTCAATTGTGAAACTAATAAATCAAGTATATTCTATTTTTTATTCCATTATGGTATAACTATTAGTAGAAATGGAAAAGTTACATGTACTGAGCACATGTATGAAAATCTATTCTTATTGATTCTATTAACAATCAATTTAATAACGCTTAATTTGAGCCTTTAAATAAGAAGAGAAAAACCAATGTCAATTACTTATATTTTTGGCATCGAAGGTTGGGTCACATTAACACAACCAGGATTCAGAGGTTAATCCATGATGGGCCTTTAGGCTCATTGAGATTGAAAAGTTGACCTCAGTGTGAATCCTGTCTTATGAGAAAATGACCAAAAGGCCCTTTACCCAAAAGGCAGATAGAGCTAAGGAAGTATTGAGTCTTGTTCATACTGATGTGTGTGGTCATTTGTCTATACCAGCAAAAGGGGGGTTTGAGTACTTTATCACTTTCAAAGATGATTGTACAAGGGATAGTTATGTTTATTTGATGAGACACAAGTCTGACTCTTTTGACAAGTTCAAAGAGTTTAAAACTGAAGTGGAGCGTCAGACAGTAAACTAATCAAGACCTTACAATCAAATCGTGGTGGAGAATACCTCCTTGGTGAATTCAATGACTACATGGTACATCATGGGATAGTATCCTAGCTCTTTGTCCTAAGAACACCCCAGCAGAATAGAGTAGCTGAGAGAAGGAACAGGACATTGATGGAAATGGTCCAAAGCTTGATGTCTCATGCTACTCTTCCAGTATCTTTTTAGGGATATGCCCTAGAAACAACGACAAATATTCTAAACTTGGTGCCTTCCAAGTCAATACTTAGGACATCCTATGAGATGTGGACTGGGCGTATGCTAAGTCTAAATCATCTTAAAATATAGGGTTGTCTAGCTTATGTACTGATCAAGGGAAACAAGTTAGAATCAAGATCGGAATTATGCTATTTTGTTGAGTATCCAAAAGGTACAAATGGTGGTTACATTTATTATCCCAAGGAGCAAAAAGTACTTGTAAGTACTAATGCTAGATACTTGGAGGATGATCAAAGTACATCCACTAAAGGTTCGACAAGGTTGTAACTCGAAGAGAAGTTATCTTCTAAATCAACTTCTCCTAACCCAATTAGAGAACAATAAGAGACACAACGTCAGGAACCTGTACAAATAGAGCCTTATTATAGTGAGAGGATATCTAAGGTTCTAGAAAGATAGATATAAGAGGTTTTTAACCTAGTCTCCGACCATTAGGAATAAGATTCCATTGGATACGAGGACGCTACTATTGATACCAATGCAAACCTATGGCATGAAACAATGAAAGCCAATATTGAGTCTATGTACTTCAATCAGGTTTGGGATCTTGTAGCTTCGTCTGAAAGGATAAAACCTATTGGGTATAAATGGGTATACAAAAGGAAGAGGGGAGAGGAGGGGAGGGGATGGGAACGTAGAAACCTTCAAAGCTAGGCTTGTGGCGAAAGAGTATACTCAGAAAGAAGAAATCAATTATGAGAAAACCTTTTTCTTGGTAGCCATGCTTAAGTCCATCCGTATCCTTCTTGCCATCATATGTCATTATGACTACGAGATATGGCAAATGGATGTCACCAAGGTCAAGAGCATCTATATGGCCATATTAGTGAAGACATCTATATGTCCCAACCAGAAAGCTTTATTGCTAAAGGCCAAGGGCATATGGTTTGTAAGTTTAAGAAATCCATTTATGGACTTAAGCAGGTATCCAGAGCATGGAACATACGTTTCGATGAGACTATAAAGTCTTGCGATTTTATTCAAAACGAGGATGAACTATGTGTGTATAAGAAATTAGAAGGCATAAACATGGTTTTTCTTGTACTGTATGTGGATGATATTTTACTCATTGAAAATGATGTAAGGACACTGTCATCTACTAAGGTTTGGCTATCTTGTCAATTTAGCATGACGGACTTGGGTGAAGCCAATCATATTCTCGGAATAAAGCTTCTTAGAAATAGGAAGCAAAGAATATTAGGTTTATCCCAAACTACATACACTGATAAATACTGGCCAAATTCAACATAGACTCATGCAAGGGGGCATTGATCTCTTCTAGACATAGGTTGTCTTTTTCTTCAAAGGACTGTCCAAAGACTCAAGAAGAAAAAGATAGAATTAGTAGGATTCCCTATGCTTCAACTGTGGGAAGTCTCATGTATACCATGCTGTGTACAATGCCAAATATCTGCTTTGTCATAGGCTTAGTTAGTACATATCAGTCAAACTCCGAGAAGGTTCATTTGCAGGCCGTAAAGCATATTTTCAAGTATCTTAAAGGTATAAGAGATTATATACTGGTTTACAGAGCTATATTCTTATAGGCATCTTAAAGGTATGAAAGTATCTTAAAGGTATATTCTCAAGCATATTCTCATTATCATAATTAATCATTCTCTTGGCATCATAAATGATTAAGGTAGATTTACATTTTTGGTCAATCTATGAAATCACTACCTTCTAGATAAATTAGCATTACTTGGTCTCGTCTCAACTAATTTACCCAAAAGATACATTAAACACAATCCTTGATTAAATTTTCTTGGTCTCGACAAACTTAAAACATGAAGCTAATCAATGAATATTTGGTTTTGACAAATATCAATTAACCTTTAATTACCAGTTTTCATCAATTAACCCCCTTGGTCCAGTAAGTTAATCGACAATGAATATAAAATTAATGAATCAAAACCACCGTCAACTCCCTTAGTTCAATAAGTTAATGGAAAGAAACAACCAACTAATCTCGTAATAAGCACAAGTAATTAAATACCAAGAAGAACAACCAATTAATCAAAAGCTCAAATAACTCTAAAAATCATGAATACCGAAAACAATGTTGAACTAGCCGGCACCGGTTCGCTGATTTTTTTCCCTTTTGTTCGTTGATTTTTTCCTTGATTTTTGTGCAACCCTTCCAAAATGCAACTGGCGCCATTTTCAGCTCCTTAGACAGCACCGGTTTGATTCTGTTTAGCTCCATTTCTCTTGCTTTTTCAACACCTCGAAGTGTGTGCCAATAGCATGTGGCTGACGCCGATTCCTCTGTCATAGTCGGTGCCGCCTCTATTTTGTTTTGCAATGTTTTTATCTTATTTTACCTCTAAAATCTAAAATAATACACAAAATACCTTTTGCAAGGATAAAATCTCAAATATAAAGAAATATGATAAGTTATTGAATAAAATGTATCACAAAATAGTCTCAAATAACTAGGAAAAATATGACTAATTTAAGCCATATTCCCCCACACTAAGCTCTTTGCTTGTCCTCAAGTAAAGTATCAAAGACAAGTAGGACAAACACAAGTGTTGATAAAATCACTTAATCTATTTCAAAATAGTATTCTAATGCTTTCTTCATTCAAGACAACAAAACATATGTTACTACATCTTTCATAACAAATGCAAGATTTGTGTAAGTGAAGATTGGCTAGTAGAACCATCTCAACACTTTAACATCATTCTCACACCATTGGAAAGAATTTAGTTAAAAAAAAAAATATGCATTCCATAAGTTTACTTTTCATACACTCTTTCCACTAATTCAAGACATGCCATGATTCTACTTAGGTCAAGTTGGACTTTCAAGCTAGTAATATAAGGTTAAAAGGCTTGTAATGTAGCTTGTCAAGCGAAGGATATAGGAGAATCAAATATCAAAGAAAATGAGAGTTCGCAAGAAAAGGACAAACAAAATGTATCAAGAAATTCCAAAATTCTCTTGCTATCCTATTCCAAAACCAATTAAAACCCATAACCTTAAATAGCAATTACAGTACAGTTCAACCAAATCCTGCATTTTCATCAATCATTCTTAACTCATCAATAATTTTTTTTCCACAAGATCACTCAAATTTTCAACAATGGTGCCAAGAACTTGATGTGAACTTAAGTATTTCAGAAATACCTACAACTCAACCACCATTCTTCTTGTGATCTTTCTTCTCTTTCTCTTTCAATTTTTTTTCTTTTTCCTCTTCTTTTTTCAAATGCTATTGTTGTTTCTTTCTTAGTTTTTCTGTTTCCATCTTTTCTAGCAGCTTTTTGTTTTCTTTTTGCTTTCAATCTTTCTTTTTATTTTTCTTCTCTTTCTTTTCTCCTTTCCCAACTCAACACAACTATTGATGCATAACTAAAAGTAACAAGTCATGATCTTTCCACAAGTATTCTCCCTCAACATTCTCCTACATGTACTTTTATCCATCAAGTGCAATTAAAGATTTGGAAGAATTATTCAAACTCTCAAGACGAAGTAATGGACAAAGTATGCTAATGGGTTTTAAGAAAGAAATTTACCATTTAGGCTCACAATAGGCACTAGGGATAATATAAAATAGATAGGCTTAAAAAGCTCAAATTATCCAAAAAATGCCAATTACCGTCATCCCTAAGTTAAATCATAAATGACTTTCTTATTTCACCTTGAGAGGTAGTCAAGTAAGTTCTAGAATGCTCAATGAATTTTAGTGAAAAAATAGGTTTAAGAACAATAGAAAGCATTTGATCAAGAACTTTTTAGTCCAAGTGCGTGTAAAAAGTCATGCATAAATCATAAATGATATAGAACATATGCTCTATAATCTATCACAAAGATATGTATTAAAAATATATCTTGAAAGCTCAAAGAAAATCAGAAAAAGTTCGAAAAAATTTCTGCTCTCAAAAGGTCAAAGAAGAATGAAGCATAAAATCGTAGAAGAATAGAAGAATTATCATTCTAACCACTGCTCCATACTTAAACTGGACATTGTCCTCAATGGCCAAATAAATAAAACAAGAAAATATTGCCATGGGACAAAAATAAATGGGAAAAAGATAAGAAAGAAATTACTTCCATTCTTAGTGCATTCTTCTATACAAGAGTTGAGTTCCTGGAGAAAGAGACATTGTCGAAGTACCTAAAAAAATAAAGAAACACACCAAAGCATAAAAACTAGAAAAAGAAAAATAAATCAAAACAAAAGAAAGAAAATAGTACACAAAAAAAAAGTACAAGACTAACTAGAAAAGACATGAAAATAGAAAAGAAAAACAAGAGTGAAAAAGTAATAGGAAAAAAATGTAGAATAATCAACTCAATCCTCCGCATCATCATCTGCATGTGTGGAAGTGCTAGCACCGCCATGTGGACCCAAAAAGCGTTGTATCCACTCAGCCCATTGCTGCTCCAAATTCATCTGCCTCTAGGCAAGGTCATCGATAGAATCACGCATATGTAGCAGCATCTCTGTCTGCTAAGCGAGCTGCCCCATCATTGCGGCCTCAAAGTCAGTCCTCGATTGGGACTGGGAACTACTAGCTCGTGCTTGTGATGGTGGCTGTGGGTGCTCCTCCTCCACAAGTGGTGGCCTAACCTGATCGGGATACCTAACTTCATGGGATGTTAGCCACTTCTTTAGCTCCTGGTTATACTTGTACCCACAACTCATGAGTGTTTGTTTTGCAACCATATCATGCTCAGTGGTAGTCTCCATCAATTCTCCCTCAGTATTAATACAAAAGTCTTTCAGAATTTTTATGATGACTAGAGGGAAAATGAAGACTTTGGTAGAGAGACGATAATGAACCACATCGCTCATGGATTGTATAATCAAGGGTGCAACAAGGATTGGAAAGATGTTCATCATCCTATGCAAAATGTATGTATCAATAAGGCGTGTCTCATTAAATCTATTGGCACGAGGTACAACATTGAACCCAAACATGCATGCTAGAGCCCTATAGTTTGCAGCAAGATCGTTATTCGAATAAAACTGTTGGCTTGGAAAGCATTGTGCTTGTGCAACCCTAGAATGGCTCTAGTTCCACTGGCATCCCAATTTGGGTCAGAAAGAATTTTTTTATTATTAATATCTATCCCTTACCAAGAATCATCATCATATACCTAGAGAAGATTAGCTAAGTGGTCTCGGGTGATGAGGATGGGGGTTCCTTTCACTCTTGTCTCAATATGGGGGAGGTGTTTATTGCCCTTTTCAACTATGTTGGCATAGAATTCTTTGATCAGCACTGGACAATAATTCCCTTTTAGCTGTACTATCAATCCCCACCCAAGCCTCTTAAACATCATTCATAACTTAAAGGCGCGGTCTAGGGTAGGTGTGAATGTACGCTCCACAATGATATTATTTGAAGCCCTCTTATTATACCACTCCTCACATGCTGGATTAATGAAGTCAGCTAGCCTAAGGAATAGGGGGTCTATAGAGAAAGGGGCAGAGGAAGAAGAAGCTCGAGGCCTCTTTGAGGCATGACCCCTTACTCTAGACATATTGGCAAGTAAGTAGTAGTGAAGATAGGAGAAATGACTAAGAAGCACAAAGATTATAGATGGGTTGTGGCTCCCTGTTTCCAACACAATACACATTACCCTCTCAACTCTCGACCAACTCTCAACCACAATGCCCAAACTCCTTTACCGTAAATCACACACCCAACAACAACCAATTCAATCTCCTTTGATCAATCAATTCAACACAACCTGCAAGAATACAAATAAAGCTCACTGTAAAGCGTAAATGTGTTAAACAACCGTAATGCATTCGAATGTACATACATGATCATATGAATGAAGGCATCATCATGGCATTAGAGTGATCAAGTGTAAAACAATTTAAGGCCAATGTGCATCAACTACTCAATAACCACAATCCTACCCTGAAGCATATGGAGAAACTCCCTAATGATCATGTGAATGCATCAAGCACTCAAGAATCATTAACTCATACTATATCCAAAGGCATGAAGCTCAAGAGTTAATTCATAATGCAATAGAACATTATATATCCCAATTTTTGGCCAACAATATACCCGAAATTAGAGATCTTAATCTACAACATTTTAACCGTGGGAATTGAATAAAAATCATACATTTGTGCTTTCTTATGCATGGGCAAGCAAAAGATGTATTCTTTTTTTAGAAATCCAAGCTCTTTGCATGCGGATTGAAGTTTGGTTTATTGTGAAAAATGGAAGATCTAAAGACTTTTGATCCATAGGATCAACAAAAGAAGGAATAGATTGATGTTGTAAAAGGGTTGGGGAGGTGAAAAATCAAATCTTGAGGAGTTTGGAAGGTGAATCCGGCGCGGGTTAGAGAGAATTTGAGAGGGAGTTGGAAAGTTTGAAAGAAAAAGTTGCCAAAATGGCTTATTTCATTAGATTTGCCCGACAGGAACCGGCACCGGTCCTAGTCCTAGCCGGCACCAGTTGCATTCTGTCCGGCCTTCATCAATTTTTTTTTTTTTTTGTGTAAGAAAAATGATGAACACGCAGTATGATGAATAATGCAATTTAATTCACAAAAAAATGATAAAAAGAACAAAACAACAAAAATAAAAATTGTTCCAAATCACAAAAACTGAAAGCAAAAAAAAAAAAAAAAAAAATGACTTCAATGTTTTCCACGGCTTTGATCCCGTAGATTTTCTTCAGTGTTTCCTGGCAATGTCCCTACTTGACGATCCCCAAGTAATTTAGCTAATTTGGCCAATTTGGCTCTCCAAGTTGCGCATGGAAGCCTCTAAGTTCTTTGTTGTAGCATCGACCCCATGGAACATAGTCTCCATTGTACTTACCAATTGGCCAATCAATTTCTTCAATGGTGGCTTGGAATGTGCTGCATTGTTGTTCAAAGGAGGTGGATTCCTTTGATTTCCCCCAAAGTTAAAAGAACCCTACCTAGGTTGATTTCCGTTGCTCTAAGAAAAGTTAGGGTGATTTCTCCAACCAAGATTATAAATAGATGATATGAATTCTTGGTGGCTTTTCTTAGTGTTATGGGTGTTTTAGTTGGCTAACTGTTCAGTTCAAACAATGGGACCCAAAACAGAAATTTTTCTTGTGACAAAAGGAGAAAGTAACCTAACAACCTACACTCTTTTAAACCCTTGAAGAACAAAGCCTTAAAGACCATCAAGATGAGTAGATAGTTCTACTATAATCTCACCCCAATATCCTTGAAACAACAAAGGCAAACAAGAACAAATAGAATAGAGAAAATAGGCACCCAAATATTGGATTTCAAACAAATCTTAGAAAAAAAAAAGCAACTAAGACACATTCAAAGAAACAACATTGGATTATCTAAAAGATTTATAGACTCTTACAAAAGGAGGACTAACCCTTAAGCTTGATCTTGAACAAGATGAACAAGGAGGCTAGGGCTTCTTAAGAATCTCTCTCAAATTTGAATTAAAGTGAAGTGAGTTGTCTTCTCAAATCACTTAAAGTGCTATTTATACTATCATAACCCTAGCTAAATAATTCCTGAAGTTCTATTACAATTTAGGGTCATAATAAGTCTTTACAAGTAATTAGAAGTGAAGAAAGCTGGAGAAAAGCATTAAAACGCGAAACAGTCGACGGCTGCCCAGGGGGAAGCCGGCGCCGGTTTGGACACCACAGCCGGTGCTGGTTTGGATCTGTCTTCGGGTCGGTTCATGTTGTGCTTGAGGTGTTGTTGGACAGAATGGAGTCGGCGCCAATTTTGCTGCATGGAGCTAGCGTCGGCTGTCCTCTGGGAAGCCTCCCTTAGTCAAGTTTCGTCCCTTTTTGCTGCCGATTTGAGTTCTTGTTGGGGTCCTTCATGGATGGTCATCAACACGAACTCTTGGCTAGCTTCCTCAACCTTCCAATCGTCTTTCATCCTCAAGAATAGTTTGATGGCTATTTGAAAATCATCTTGAAGCTTCTTGGCCCTAGCCCTTGTCATCAGTCCTTGTCCTCCATGATGAAGTGGAGTCTCATTATCTCCCCCTCCTTGAAAAGGATTCATTTTGAATCATTGCTATCATCTATATCAAAAGGAGAGAGGTCACTAACATTAAAGATGGCACTAACATGATACTCACCGGATAGATCTATCTTGTAAGCATTATCTCCAACTTTGGCAAGAACTTGAAATGGTCCATCCATCCTTGGGTCTAGTTTGTTCTGTCGTTGTGTGGGGAATCTTTCCTTGCGAAGGTGCACCCATACCCAATCACCTGGCTCAAATGTCACATTTTTCCTTCATTACTTGCACTTATGGGTGATCTCTTCGTTACGTTTTGCAATGATTTCTTTCACCTTCTCATGGAGTGCTTTCACCATTTCTGCTTTCTTAGCTCCATCGAGGTTCACCCATTCACCTATAGACAAATGAATCAAATCTAAATGAATTAGAGGATTAAAACCATATACAATTTCAAAAGGAGAATAAGAAGTGGTAGAGTGAATAGCCCTGTTGTAAGCAAACTCAATGTATGGTAAGCACTCCTCCTAATTTTTCAAGTTCTTCTTGATCATGGTTCGCAAAAGTTGGGTGAGTGTTCGGTTGACCACCTCCATTTGTCCGTCCATTTGAGGATGACAAGCTGTGGAAAGCAAGAGATTAGTACCAAATTTGTTCCATAAAACTTTCCAAAAGTGGCTAAGGAATTTAGTATTCTTATCTGAGACAATAGTCCTTGGAATCCCATGCATCCTCACGATTTCCTCAAAGAATAAATCTGCAATATAGGATGCATAATTAGTTTTGGAACAAGCCACAAAATGAGCCATCTTAGAGAATCATCAACAATCACAAATATGGAGTCCTTACCACCCTTGGACCTAGGTAATCATAAGATGAAATCCATTGAAATATCAATCCAAAGCACATTAGGTGTAGACAAAGGAGTATAAAGACCATGCATTGAGAACAATGTCTCTCAACATCCTTTCTCATTTTTGGCCAAAAGAAATGTTCCTTAAGGATGCCTAAGGTTTTTGCAACACCAAAATGTCCCATTAGTCCCCCACTATGGGCTTCCCTAACAGGTAACACCCTAATAGAACCCTTTGGCACACAAAGCCTTACCTCCCTAAACAAGAAACCATCATACCTATAATATTTAGCAAAAGCACTTTTCTCAAAAGCATAGAAAATATCCCCAAACTCGTCATCATTAACATACAAATCTTTCATAAATTCAAAATCAAGAAGTTTAGCATCCAAAAAGTTGATGAGTGCATACTTTCAAGATAGTGCATCTGCTACCACATTTTACTTACCCTTCTTGTATTAAATGACATATGAAAATGTCCCAATAAACTCTATCCATCTTATATGCCTCTTGTTCAAATTTTGTTGGCTCTTGAGATGTTTAAGGGTCTCATGATCGGTATGAATGACAAACTCTCTTGGCAAAAGGTAGTGTTGCCAATATTCTAAGGTCCTCACCAAGGCAAATAGCTCTTCATCATAGGTAGAATAGTTGAGGGCTGCTCCGGACAATTTCTCACTAAAGTATGCAATGGGTTTTCTATCATGGGTCAAGACCGCACCTATTCCCACCCCACTTGCATCACACTCTATCTCAAAAGTCTTCTCAAAATTGGAAAGAATAAGAATTGGAGCTTGGCTCAATTTGTCTTTGAAGGTTTGAAAGGCTTGTTGTTGGACTTCCTCCCACCTAAATGCCACATTTTTCTTTACCACTTCGGTTAGATGGGCTGCTATAGTGCTAAAATTTTGAATGAACCGCCTATAAAAACTAGCTAACCAATGGAAACTACGTACTTGGGTAATGGTGGTAGGGGTTGGTCATTCTTGGATGGCTTTCACTTTTTCCTCATCAACCTCAATCCCTTTAGCACTCACAACATACCCAAGGAATATAATCCTCTCCAAACAAAAAGAGTATTTTTCAATATTAGCATACAATCTCTCCCTTCGAAGGGCAACAAACACACTGTGAACATGATTCAAGTTATCCACATATGATTTGCAATAGATTAATATATCATCAAAGTACACAACAACAAATTTCCTAATGAATTCCCTCAAAACATGGTACATTAATCGCATAAAAGTACTAGGAGCATTAGACAATCCAAAGGGCATGACAAGCCACTCATACAACCCTTGTTTAGTCTTAAAAGCTGTTTTTCATTCATCCCATTCTCTTATTCTAATTTGGTGATAATTGGATTTCAAATCAATTTTTTGAGAAAATGCATGCACCAAATAGCTCATCAAGTAAGTCATCTAGCCTAAGAATGGGATAGGGGTATTTTACCGTTATATTGTTGATAGCACGATAATCCACGCATATACGCCATGTCCCATCTTTTTTGGGCACCAAGAGAACCGGAACTGCACATGGGCTTAGGCTCTCTCTCACATGTCCCTTCTCAAGTAATGCCTCTATTTGCTTTTGCAACTCCTTGGATTCCTCCAGGTTACTTCTATATGCCGGTCAGTTAGGGATGACGGCTCCAGGCACAAAATCGATTTGGTGCTCAATTCCTCTCAAGGGTGGTAGTCCTCCGGGCACCGCATTTGGGAAAATGTCTTTAATTTCTTGAAGAATAACTGCAATTTCATAAGGCAAAGACAATGTGGAATCATTAGTAGAAACATAAGAACCCTTGCATAAAAGAAGTATAACCGGTTCCTTAGCTTCTATGACCTCACTCTCTTTTGCAAAGAAATTCACTCTTCTTTTACCTCCCTTCTCTTTCTTTTACCTCCCTTCTCTTGTCCTTGCTCACTTCTATCCTTGATTGTCAAAGGCATTGGTTTGTTCATTCTCTCTCTCAATTTTTTTTTTTTTGTTTTCTCTCTTGTTCTTTCCTCTTAATTGCTTGCTTTTGCTTTATTTCTTGTACCCCCTTTTTCCTTCATGATTCTTTGATCTTTATTCACCTCACTAGGGGCCATGGGGGTAAGAGTAAACTTAGTTCCCTCCTTGAGTAGGGAATAAGTGTTCTTCCTCCCATCATGTTTACATGTCTATCATATTGCCAATGCCTCCCTAGTAGCAAGTGACCCGCTTGCATAGGTACCACATCACATAGCACATCATCCTTGTACTTCCCTATTTCAAAAGAAACTAACACTTGCTTGTTTACTCTCATTTCCCCACTATCGTTCAACCATTGTAATTTGTAGGGCCTGAGGTGTTTAATCTAACTCATATCCAACTCTTCAACCAAGTTTACACTAATCACGTTAGTGCAACTCCCACTATCTACAATGACACTACAAGGAGTCTTGTTGATTAGACACCTAGTGTAGAAAATGTTCTCCCTTTGTTGGTGGTCTTGATCCTCAATTGCTTGTGAACTCAATGATCTTCTTGTCACTCCTACCAATGAGTATTCTTGACCAACAACTTCTCCCGCATCACTCTCCTCATCTCCATTTCCCTCTTAGTCTCATTGGTATCTTTCTCCCTCTTCTTCTTCGTCGGTAGAAATCTCACCATAGGGATTAGTATACATTGTTCTCTTACTTGGACACTCATGGGAAGTATGTCCATATCCAAGGCACTTGAAACACTTTATATCTCTATTCCTTTATAGCATCTTCATGGCTTTTCCCTTGTCCATGTTCTATCCTTCTCTAGGTTTCCAATCCTCACTAGGCTTCCAATCTTCTCTAGGTTTCCAAGCTTCCCTAGGTTTGTTGAAGTCCCTTTGAAATGGTTTAGGGGCTTCATCCTTCTTAGTTGGCACCTTGCTAGTTGTGTTGGGGGTTTGGAAGTGATGGTCTAGTAAATGCCCTCTTCTTTAATTGCCTCTCAATCTTCATAGTGGCATGTACCATATCCTCCAATCGATCATTGGGGTGCAATTCCACCAAATTAGCAATCTTCCTATTTAATTCTCCTAAAAACCTTACTCTTGTTGCTCTAGGATCTTCATGGATTTGAGCTCTCATCAATATAACTTCCATCTCCTTATGGTAATCTTCCACACTCTTGTTCCCTTGCTTGAGTGATTGGAACCTTTGGTAATGATCGTTGTAGTAATGGTGTGGTATAAACCTTACCCTTATCATGTCTTTCAACAAATTCCAGCTAGCCACAGTTTTCATTCCCATTTGTCTCCTTTGAGCACTAACTTGCTCCCACCATACCAAAGCATACTTCGAAAATCCCAAAATAGCTAACCTCACTTTTGACCTCTCACTATAGTTATGGTTTCCTAGAAATATCTCCATTTTGCTTTTCCACTCAAAATAAGCTTTGGGGTCACTCTTGCCATAGAATGTGGGCACTTTTAATTTAATATGGCTCAACTCCCTTTCCACATCATTTCTTTCTCTCATTTCTCCTCTGTTACCCTATCCTCTATGATGTTCCCCAAAGGCCTCAACTTGTTCCCTCTCATATCACTCATCAAATCCCTCAAATTCTCTTTCTAGCCCCCTTATATTGATCCCTCCATTCCTTCCTTGGCCCCTTCCTCGTCCTCCTCTCAAGCCATATCTCCCTCATCTCCTAGGAGCTTGTTGGAAACCCCCAATAGAGTATTCATCCCATTCTTCTCCTTGTTGGGCATGTAACGGAGGAGTATGGGCATTACCATCCCTCATCCTTGGACTTGGCACTTCAAATCGCTCTTGACCTCTCCTTTGTGTGACGGTAGAAAATTGTCCAAGATGATTTATCAACTCCCTCGTCATGTTTTGGAATTCACTTTCCATAGTCCTCATCATAGCTTGCAAGTCCTCACGCAAACCCCTAGCATCAATGGGTTCTTCTTAAGGCCTACTAGGTCCAGTTAAGTTAGACCTAGAGATCTCTTGTTCATGAGTCATGGTGATGGAATATTTACTTATACCTGCAAAACAAAGAGATTAGAAAGAAAAATAGATCCTCACTTCACTTCCTTGTGTGTTGGCTCTTAAGGTTGATCACTCCACGCTCGTGTTTGCTCTCTTAGGGACTTTTAATGATAAGCTCACCCTCTTGCCTTTTTCTCAACACTCAAGCCTTCTTATTTAATTCCAATTCTGCCCAATAGCTAAAATTTTAGTCTAACTTAGTGAATCACACAAATCAAAAGAATTTTCCAATTAGGGGGTCTTAGGGGAATTTCAACAAACACTTGTTGGACACCTCAAGCAAACAAGTTTTTAATTAAGAATTTCAAGAAAAAGTAGACTCAATCAATACACGAACAAGCACTAGATGCAAAAAAAAAAACACTTCTAAGTAATAAACAAACAAGAATTATCAAGAACAAAGAAATAAGAATAACTAGACTAGGATGATGAAGAACAAGATGACCACAAGTGTGCACTAGAATAAATTGAGTTCAATGAACATGGAATTCAACAATAGAATGATATACTAAATCTCAAATCCCAAGAAATGAAAATTAAGAATAAAAAATCCCAACTATAGTAAAAAAATATCCTCATAGAACACTTATCAAACACCCTGGATGCAATTCTCATCATTTAAGAACAATCAGCATTTTCACCCATATTGAAGCTAAATTTCACCACAATCACAAGATAAATTTGTTCCCAAAGATTATAACAACATCAAGGAGCAATTTCCCAACAAAAAAAAATCAAGATGTAACAAAAATTTCAAGACCTTTTTTGAGCAATTTTTTGAGTGACAGGATTTTTCTCTGTTTTCTTTTTCTGCACTTTGTAGGGTTCCTTTTCTTGCTTTCAAGCTTTGATGGGAATCAAGCTTTTCCTTGCTTTGATACCAAACTCTTTTATACGAATTCTTGGTGGCTTTTCTTGGTGTTATAGGTGTTTTAATTGGCTAACTATTCAGTTCAAACAATTGGATCCAAAACAGAGATTTTTCTTGTGACAAAAGGAGAAAGTAACCTAACAACATACACTCTTTCAAACCCTTGAAGAACAAAGCCTCAAAGACCCTCAAGATGAGTAGATAGTTCTACTATAATCTCACCCTAATATCCTTGAAACAACAAAGACAAATAAGAACAAATAGAATAGAGAAAATAGGCACCCAAATATTGGATTTCAAACAAACCTTAAAAGAATAAAGTAACTAAGACCCATTCAAAGAAACAACATTAGATTATCTAAAAGATTTATAGACTCTTACAAAAGGATGACTAACCCTTAAGCTTGGTCTTGAACAAAATGAATAAGGAGGCTAGGGCCTCTCAAGAATCTCTCTCAAATTTGAATTAAAGTGAAGTGAGTTGTCTTGTCAAATCACTTAAGGTGATATTTATACTATCCTAACCTTAGCTAAGTAATCCCTGAAGTTCTATTACAGTTTAGGGTCATGATAAGTCTTTACAAGCAATTAGAAGTGAAGAAAACCAGAGAAAAGCATTAAAATGCGGAATAGTCGACGGCTGCCTAGGGGGAAGCCGGCACCGGTTTGGACACCACAGCCGGTGCCGATTTGGATCTATCTTCGGGATGGTTCATGTTGTGCTTGAGGTGTTGTTGGACAGAATAGAGCCGGTGCGGGCTGTTCTCTAGACATGGGTTGTCTTTTTCTTCAAAGGACTGTCCAAAGACTCAAGAAGAAAAAGATAGAATGAGTAGAATTCCCTATGCTTCAAATGTGGGAAGTCTCATATATACCATGCTGTGTACTATGCTAAATATCTGCTTTGTAGTAGGCTTAGTTAGTAGATATCAGTCAAATTTTGGGAAGGTTCATTTGTATGCTGTAAAGCATATTCTCAAGTATCTTAAAGGTATGAAAGATTATATGTTGGTTTATAGAGCTATATTCTTATAGGCATCTTAAAGGTATGAAAGTCTCTTAAAGGTATGTTAAAGGCATATTCTCAATCATTTTCTCATTATCATAATTAATCATTCTCTTGGCATCATAAAGGATTAAGGTAGATTCACTTCTTTGGTCAATCTATGAAATCACTACCTTCTAGATAAATTAGCATTATTTGGTCTCGTCTCAACTAATTCACCCAAAAGATGCATTAAACACAATCCTTAATTAAATTTTCTTGGTCTCGGCAAACTTAAAACATGAAGCTAATCAATGAATCTTTGGTTTTAACAAATATCAATTAACCCCATTGGTCCAGTAAGTTAATCGACAATGAATATAAAATTAATGAATCAAAACCACCATCAACTCCCTTAGTCCAGTAAGTTAATGGAAAGAAACAACCAACTAATCTCGTAATAAGCACAAGTAATTAAATACCAAGAAGAACAACCAATTAATCAAAAACTCAAATAACTCTAAAAATTATGAATACCGAAAACAATGTTGAATTATAATAAAACAACTAACACATCATTGTTCAAGAAAAAGAAAGTAAAAGAAAGCACTTATAGACAAGCATTCTTCTTCTTTCTTTGAAAACCTTTTTGCACAATCCTCATTGATTTGGTAGAATTCCTCATTTGATTTGAGTGATTTTCTGTTATGATCTATGAATTCCCCCATTTCTCTTGTGTTTTTCCTCTATTTATAGGCTTAGGAAGTGACTAAATTTGTTGGAGTAAAAGTTTTTAGCTAATTAGAAGTAGAAAAATACTAAAACTCTGCAGATTGCCAAAAAAAAAAATACGTATGAAAATTGAGGCACTGCCTTATCATTAGGGCACAATCGGCGCCACTTACAGCCTCACAGTCGGTGCCGGTTGTGTTTTGTTTCTCCAATCGTTCACAGATTTTCCTTCTAGAATGCTGCCCGCACTAGTTCAATTCTGTTCTGCTCCGTTTCACTTGCTTTTACATCGTCCTTGAAATGCGTGCTAGCAACACGTGGCCGATGCTGGTTCCTCTGTCATAGCTGGCACCGCCTCTGTTCTATTTTGTGATGTTTTTGTCTTGTTTTATCTCTAAAATTTAAAATAATACACAAAATACATTTTTAATAGTAAAATCTCAAATATGAAGGAATATGACTAGTTAATGAACAAAATGTATCACAAAATAGTCTCAAATAACTAGGAAAAATATGATTAATTTAAGCCCTATCATAGTGACTAATGCACTAGCAGTATTTATTGATCTTATGCATTGGGGTTTCCAGCCCTATTTGGACAGGTTCATGGTAGTGTTTATTGATGATATACTCATCTACTCCAAAAGCCCGGAAGACCATGCAGAACATTTGAGTATGGTATTGTAAAAACTGAGGGAGCACAAGCTACCCAAATTTAGCAAATGCAAGTTCTAGCTAGATACAGTATTATTTCTGGGGCATGTGGTATCAAAAGATGTATCAATGTAGACCTAGCAAAAGTCGAAGCAGTTTCAAATTAGAAGCAGCCAAATAACATCACTGAAATCAGAAGCTTCTTAGGACTAGCCGGATATTATCGACAGTTCATTAAGCGATTCTCAACCTTAGAATCACCTATAACTCGATTATTAAGAAAAGATGTACCCTTTATCTGGAGTGAGAAATGTTAGAATTCCAAGAGCGGAAGTGGAGGCTAATGACAGCCCCGGTACTGAGTTTGCCAGAAGGAGATAAACCCTACGCCCTGTATACCGACGCATCTAAGAAGGGATTAGGAGCACTGTTAAAGCAGGATAGGAAGGTGATAGCTTATACCTCGTGGAAGTTGAAGCCACATGAAGTCAATTACTCAACATATGATTTGAAATTGGCCGCTATCGTTTTTGCATTGAAAAAATGGCGACACTATTTATATTGAGCCGAGTATGAGGCATTTATGGATCACAAAAGTCTAAAGTATATTTTTACTCAGAAGAACCTGAATTTGAGATAGCGAAGATGGATGGAATTCCTAGAGGAATACTGGCATCCTATCAACTATCATTCGGGGAAAGCCAATGTAGTTGCTGAGGCTTTGAGTTGAAAAGTCATGATGGCAAGATTGAGGATACAAGATATTCAAGCGGTTCAGGAAGTTCTGGATAAGAAAATAGATGTACAAGAAGGAAGGATTTATAACAACAATCTGAGGTTAATACTAGATTTAAGGCAAGAAATGATAAAGGCACAACAAGACACTGCGGAGTTTCAGCTTTTCAAGGATAAAAGGCTTAAGCGAGAAGGCAGTGACTTCCGAAAAGACAGGACAGGAGTGATGTACTTTCAGGATTGCATGCGTATGCCTAATGAATAGGAGCTGAGGAAAAAGATCTTTGAGGAGGAACATAGATGTAAGTATCTCATTCACCCAGAAGAAGTGAAATTGTATCAAGATTTGAAGAAAGCGTTTTAGTGGCCCAAGATGAAAAAAGACGTGATACAATATGTTTCTACCTGCCTAACCTATCAAATGTCAAGGCAAAACACAAGAAATCAGTTAGATTATTGAAACTATTGCCAATACCGAAATGGAAATGTGAGGCGGTAACGACGCACTTCGTCACTGGTTTGCCTATGTCAAAGACCCAAAAAGATGCCATTTGGATAGTGGTTGATCGATTGACAAAGACAGCGCACTTTATCCCAATAAGTACAAGGGACTTCATGGAAAAGTAAGCTCCGACATATGAACGAGAGATAGTAAGATTGCATGAAGTACCCTCAAGTATCATTTTTTACTAAGACTCGAGGTTTACGTCGCAATTTTGGGCTAAGTTCCAAGAATCCATAGGTTCTTTTTTGAAGTTCAGCACGTCAACACATCTACAAATTGACGGACAGTCAGAAAACGTTACTCAGATATTAGAAGATATGCTAAGAGCATGCATACTAGATTTCATAGATAAATGGATTGAATGCGTACCATATGCTGAGTTGGTGTATAACAATAATTATCAATCTTTGATTGGTATGGCTCCATATGAAGCACTGTATGGATACAAATGTCAAGTACCATTGTACTGAATTGGATAGAGGACGGTCACATAAGCAAGGCCAGTGAGGTTTGTATTCAAGAAATGGCTGATAAGGTGAAAACAATAAGAAAGAGACTGAAGGTAGCTCAGAGTCGACAAAAAGTTATACATACAATAGGTGGAGAAAGTTGGAATTCCAAGTGGGAGACTGTGTAGTTCTGAAGTTGACTCTTAGTAGAGGGATTTTGAAACATCCAAAAAGAGAAAAGTAGAGTTTGAGATATTTGGGACCATATCCAATCATTGAGAGAATTAGGCCTATTGCTTATAGATTGGATTTTTCGGATGGATTGACAGGAATACATGATGTATTTCATGTGTCTTAACTAAAGAAGTACAATCCTATCCTGGGGCATGTCTTGAATGATAAGCCTTTTCTATTACAACCTGACTTGAGGTATGTGGAGAAACCAGTTAAGATTCTAGATTGAAGCATCAAGACTCTTCGAAAAAAACAAATATCAATGGTGAAGGTGTTATAAGAGCATCACGGTACGCAAGATGCCACATGGGAAATAGGGGAGTGGATGAATAGCGAAAGTACCCCGATTTGATATGAAGGTACATGCTAAATTTTGGGACGAAATTCTTTTAAGGAGGGGAGGATGTAAAATCCCACCTAAGCCTACCCTAGAATTAGAGGGATGGCTTGCATTTCACGACATATTGCATGACTAAATATTTTCTGCATGAATTTATGTATTTTTAGAATTATTATATGTGGTCTATATGATTTATTTAAATTTGATAAGTACTGGGGGCAATTAGAGAATTATGCTTTGGGAAGAGAGAAGAAGAAGCTTAGGATTTAGAAGGGAAGAGAATTAAGTTGGGAAAATAGACAACAAGAATTAATGTGGTTAAGTTGCTAAAGCTTTGTGGTTAATTCTTAAGGTCTTGAGTTCAAATCCCATCAATTAAGAATTATTTTTTATTATCCTAACTAATATTTGAATTTTATTTCTTGCATTCCATGAATTTAGGAATGTTGTCTTAAGCAATCACAATGGTAATTTTCTAACCATATGATCTTGTCCTAAAAAAAATCTAGAAGAGTTTTATTCCCCATCATTTTAGCAATCCATGTCATAGAATATTTGAATTTAAAAATATTTCATTTCTTGAATTCTTTTTATTTTCTTATAAAACGTTCTAAATTATTATGGACTTGGAATTTAACTAAAATTCTAGTATTTTTGGAACCTCTTGGCCGAAACATAGAAGAGTTAGAAGGATGTTTTGTTTTCCAATATTAAATCACCAAATTACTATCCCAAAAGAACTTCATTTTTTTGTTATTCTTGTTATGGTGAAAAGTTAAAAATTATTTTAGTTCTTCTTCTTAGCTAACTTTCAAATTTGGGCAGCTAAGCTATCATTTCTTTCTTTGCAAAGCAAATAACCATTGTTGTGAGCAAAAGCTAGAAATTCTTGGGGAATTTTGAAGCACCCTAAGGCCACCTAAGCAAAAAAAAAAAAAAAAAAAATCGACAACCATGTAAGTCATTTAGCCAACAAACCTTTAAGTAATTAACATCATGAACTAGTTCTTCAATAGTTCTTGTTCTTCATCAAGATGATGGCTGGAAAATCACCATTGAAGGACCTTGAAATGCTCCTAATTTGTAGCTACAAAATTTTGTCAAAATGCTTTGAATTTTGTTCAACAAACCTTCCAAGATTGCATTAAAACAACCAGAATTTTCCAGCTATTCCATTTTTTTTTTATTTAGCTAGTTTTCTTCTCCATTGTTCCTCATAATTTTGGCCACACTATTACACATAGCTGAACTTTTTTTCTTCTTCCTTCAACCTTAGCCATCAAACTCCATTAATGCACCTCAAACTTCTCCTCACTCCTCTCCATTCAAAATGCTTTGATTTTGAAAATTAAATCTCATGCATTGCTCCATCAAACACTCACCAATCTAGCAACCAACTCCACCAAATAAACCAGAAACTCTGCTCACCTTTACAAGCCATTTTCAGCTAGCACTAAAGCTAGACAACCTCCATGTTTTTCTATAACATAGGCAAACCAATTGAACCTCCATAATAGAGCTAGAAACCTTCAAGGATAGAACACCATTAGCAATCATCTATCTCAAGAATCTCGATTAATTCCTCTACCAATTTTCAAATTCAAAACATGAATAAACTCTTAGACATCCACTCTCATAGCTAGACCAAATCATCACATTAAACAAGGCCCTTCGGCCATTATCGATCCAAGAACACTTTTATATTCTTCTAATTTTCTCTCTTGTTCTCTCAAAAATACCAAGAACACACACTACTTTTCTTCAACTCTTTAGCCACTTCTAATCACACCAAACTACTCTAAAATCCTCAAATCAACTAGAGAATAACCTACATTCTCCTTTAGCACACTTTATAATACTAAATCAATCAAAGACCCTTCCTCATCCAAATCAAAACAAGCATTCTTCTTCTTTCGAATCAAGAAGAATAAAAGGTAAACCAAGTCCAAAACATCATTTTATGTTTTCTCTTCTTTACTTTTATTTCCTTTTTATCCTTACTCTTTTCTCAATCTTCTCTTGGCCGAAATAGTTTGTGGTCATGGGCGGACCTTTTCATTTTGGCCTCTCAAAGGTGTTCACCGAAGCAATTAAGGCTTTTTTATTATAAAACGTCGTCCTAAACTTAAAAACGATCATCAAGACAGTATTTTGTTTAACTCCCATACTTTTTTCAAACTCAAGATGTGTAGGACGATGTCAATATAGATGAGTTGATGTGATTTATGATGATGAAGGAATGTTAGGGAAAATATTTATGATGTGAATGATTTTATAAGATGTGCATTATGACTACTTTAAGAATTACTTTTGGATCGTGATTTTTAATGTGAAGATGATATGATGAAATTGTGTGTTGACAGTGAGGTTATGACATGCTTGTTAGGAGTAGTGAGAATAGAGTTCATGACATTAAAGCATGAGATGATTTTTGCTGTTGTTTTAATATTGTTGATATGGCCATCAATAATTATTATTGCCTTTGTAGAAATTGATGTTGGTATTAAAAATACTACTTTTGTTGAATAAATGTTGTTATTACCTCTACTTGTTTAACTATTACGCTATTCATTAATAACAAAATTATTACTACTTTTAATTATTAATAGTAATATTATTATTGTTATTGATACTAAAATTAATGTCATTATTTTTATTGTAAAACCCCAGTTGAAACTAACCTTAGAGTAAGGGGGTTGGGATACATATCATATTTTATTGCATGTTTAAATATATTTTTATATGACTTTATGTGCTTTGAATTTGTGTTTCATAGTCTCGAGGGCTTAATTATGTTTATTGAGTAAGAAGGGTAAAATGGTAATTTTTACTTGAGGTGAGAATAGGGAGATAGCTTGAGGATTAAATAGGAAAAATATTTTAGAGAGAAAATAAGAACAAGAGTTGTTGAGGTTTAGTGGTTAGAGCTTTGGAATTAATTCTTGAGGTCTTGGGTTCAAATTCCATCATTGGAGCTCTAGCATGATTATATTTTATTTTTTCTTGGGAATGTTAGATTTTCATCCTTAAGTGCTCTAAAGAAGGGTAAAGGTGATGTCCTAGGGGAGACATGATAGGAGTACGCTAATCCAACTCTCGTACCCTACAAAAATTCTTAAGAGAATTCATACCCTTCTTGATCCTTAGTTTTTCTTACTTCTCAATTTCTTAAGTTGTGCAATTTATTCAAGCCAATTTCATTCCAGAAAAAATCCAGCAAAGTGCTGTGGCATTGAATGTTCAAAATGTCTGAGTGTAAGACATCTTATGGACAAAAAATGTGTAGGAGTTGGGGAAGGTTTCCAAGGGAATTAATCTCCATAGTGAACCTTCAAAACTCCACTCTAACTATGTTCATTTTCCTTCATGAAGTAATCTGGAATTTTTCCAGCTTCTTGTGTATTCAAAGTGTCAAAATTTTCAGCCATCATTCCCTTCCAAATACTTCCAGAAAATAGCCCTCTTGACCAGTTTGAAACCTGAAATTTTCTAGCCAAATTCAGACTGCACAAATGCTGTGCAAAACCAGAAAATTTTCTGGTCAAATTCGCAGCTTAGGTAAGCTTAAGCCAAGCTGTTTTCATCCAGCACCTTAGCCACTTTTTTCCTCCATAAAGAAGGCTGGAAACCAACCTTGAAATACCTCTGAATTCCCCTTCAAACCCTCTACAAACTGACTGGAAAAATGGCAGCAAAAGCTGCCCAGAAAATTCCAGCACTTGCGAAATCCTGTGAAGAATTTTTCCAGCCTTGCTTCATCTTTAGCCATGTCCGAAAACTTCCTCATCTTTCTATCCAAACTTCTCTTGAATAGCCTTGAACTGAAATCCATTGTCTTCCTCAGCCTACTGCTCGAAAAACCAGTTATGGCTGCCCCTAAAATATCTCTAACAATTACTCCAATCAAGCCTTGATTGAAGACCAAAATTCCAGCAATCCTAATTTAGTAAACTTCCATAAAATATCCCTTAAACAATCAGACCTTCCTTCACCATTGTACCCCCTCTTTTCAGCCACCATTAAGCTTCTTCAACCAACTTTCATCCAACAGAATCCCTAGCTTTCAGTTGGCCATTACAGCTTCCAAAAAAGCTCTCCCTTGATCAAAGATATTCTTGTCATATTTTGTTTCCAAATTTGATTCCCAAAATTATTCTTTTAGGATTTCAAACAACCAGCCTTTCCTTTTCCTTTCAAACCAGAAAAATCATCTACCAAAACCACTCAAACAATTTGGCCACTACAATCCCTCAGAATTTCGGCAGCCTCAATCAAAATCTCTCCATTCTCTTTAACCTTCAAGCACACATAGAACACCAAGAACACCTACTAGTTCCATACACTTAATACCACTCCAAACCACTTCAATCTTCTTCAAAAAAATTCCAAATTTCATCTATTCACTGCTGTGAATCCATCCATACCACTTTTAACATCAGCCTCCAAAATTCAACTCTCTCTCTTGGATCGAAAACCAGTAATTTTGTGAAGGCTCAAGAACACCTTCAAGGTAAGCTTGTTTAATCAACTTCATCTTCACTAATCTTTAATCTCTAATGATTATAGATGTAAATAAGCATGCTAATGGACTCTCTTCTTCACTTTTCTCTCTCTCTCTCTCTCTCTCTCTCTCTCTCTCTCTCTTGGCCAAATGATTTCTTCAACAACGGGCATGCTTTCTTCATCTCTCTTGGACGAATCTAGTCTCCTAGGAGTTGAGATCCATTCGAAACTCCTCCAAGGTTCTCATCAATCAAGTAAGCCCCTTAAACTCTCTTTTTAAATTATAGATTCATGTCTCTAGGGTGATATTAAAAGGAGATGGATTATGTTTGAGGGTTGAGCATGTATTGTTGTGATGAGTTGAGATTGAATGATGAATAAATGTATGTATATGATGGAGATGGGATTGATGCATGAGTTGATTGTCTTGGTTGATTGTATGGTGTTTTTAGGGTTTAATGCATGTCTCCATGTTGTAAGTAGTATTTGTGATCAAGTATGCTAGAGATTATGTCACCAATGGTAAATAGGATCTATATTCATGTATGATTGTTAAAGCCATGATTATATTTATGCTAGTAGAGGTTGGATCATGCCTTAGTAAATTTAGATCTATGCTTTTATTCATGATTTAGATGATTTGATGAATTGAAGTGGAGTATATGTTCATGATTGTGGTTAGCAATAGAAATATGATCATGATCTAATTGTCCCTAAGCTAATTTTATTTCATCAATAAAATATTAAAAACTATAATTTTTGCTAGTAAATTCAAAAACCCTAGGAAGGTAGATTTGGATTATTATATATATAATAAGGATACCTTAGTCAAATAAATGATAACTTTTATTAAAAATAAAATATATAGATATTATATATAATAATAATAATATCAAATAAAACCTTTTATATAAATAATCATAATAAGTAAAAATATTAATTTTGTAAGTTTTATATTCATAAATACCATTAAAATTTATTATCTTCCAATCAAGACCCATTAAAATTTATTTTCAACTAATTTTAGATATCAATTATTTTCAAACAATTAATTATTAATAAATCATTATTTTACCTAATACCACCTAGGACTCTTCATCAAATAAACTCTAATTTGTTCTTAGCAAGATTGAAACCTTCAACTTATTAGTACCTATTTCTCAAAACACTAATTATTTTAAATATCAAATTAGACTTAGCTTATAAACCCTTTTTATTTATTATTTGGCCTTAAAGCTTAGGACACTAGAATTATGGTAGTAGTGAGTTGAGTTAGTTTTATTTGTGAAAGTAGATTTTGGCTTGAACTTGATTGTGGTTTATATTTACCCCCAGGCGGGGTTGCGTCAGCAGTTGAAGACCTTTATTTTATCTCAAGCTAAGGATCAGGTAAGCTCCTGCATAAAACCTGTTTGATACAAAATGTTTATTATGGCAAGCCAAATGTAGAGTGCATGGACACTTATTTCTGTAAAGGCAATTGAGGATTGTCTCCTGTCTTATTTCCGTCAAACAAATTATTTGAAAATCAATAAACAGATTTACTCAAACTCAAAACTCTTTCTAAAACTGATTTTGACAAAGGCTTTGGAAACCCTTAATTGCCATTTTCAAGTGGAACTATGTTTTGTTCCTTTTTCCCCAAGTGGGGTAAGTTACGTTGAATACTCAATAAGAGTGGACTACTAGGATTAGTCTTTGAAGGGTTAGGTTTGTCTCTCAATAGGTGGCCCCCTCTGAGGGGGAAGTCCTTCCCGGATAGGATGACAGTCCAGTAGGTCATGCCAGTCCGAGCTAGCAGTTTTTCAGTCAAGTGACTGTGTGTTACCGGAATGGACAACCGGTGGTTATTTGGGTATAGAGAAGGAGGAGTATCTTGCCCGGTAGGCCGATCACCTACCTTTTGTCAGTCTGCACAAAGTGTGGCATTCTGACTGGTTATGGGGCCCAACGTGTGATAACCCATGATCACTTTTTGAGTGGTTGATTTTATTAAACATGTATGGTTGGAAAAGCCAAAACACCACTTTTGATTTTGACTATTGTTTATAGCTTGCCAATATTTCTCTTACGAAGGTTTCACACTTTGCATTTACGAACTGTTTTCATTGGACACTCAAAGCACATACGGACTTACTGAGCTTTTTGTCTCATCACCCTTTTTACCATGATTTCAGGTCGATCCTACTGTGGGAATAAGTAGCTAGATATTGCCTACCTTGGAAGATTTTTCTGATATTTAATTTGTGTAATGCTTTGGGGAGTTGAGAGTGGATAATTTTTATTATGTATTTGATTTTGAAATTCTTGGATTCATTCTTGGATTGTATTAAATTTTAAGTTTAAAGTATTATTTTTATCCTATTATTGTGATTGTGTGACCTAGTTATAAAGACCCCTTGTCCTTTGGATGGGGCGACATCCCCGGCCCTGTCGGGCCTAGGTTGTGGGGTGTGTTACATTTATTATTTCTACTACTATTATATTATTATTATCACTATTAAAATTATTATTTTTAATAATAAAATTACCATTATTATTAATATTAGTACTATTATTATTACTAACATCATTATTTTTAATAAATATTATTAATAATATTGTTATTATTCTTCTTGCAATATTGTTACTATCTATAATGTCATTACTTTTTCTACACTTATTTATTACTTATGTCACTTATATTATTATAAAATCATTCTCATACTAACATAAATGCTAATTCTAGAATATTTTTGTATCAATTAATTTTAGAACTCTTTTAGCGCTATTGTCATTTTTCAACGTTGTTAATGTTGGGGTTGAATATATGAACATGAATATTTGGAGTTTTGGGAGTGATTTCTTTCTACGCAGCTTGTTGCTTAGTTGTGAGCTAATAGTGACATATACCTTATGTTTACCCCAGATAGGGTTAGGTTATCTTAAACAGGACTTGGAAGATTTCTAATCTATGAGATCAAGAGATCAAGTTTGTTCTTGCACAAAGTTATTTGTCGAACCAAAGCACTTCTGCAAGTCAAATATGCTATTTACCTTAAAGATGTACTTTGGGATGCAATTGTGGACATTTTATCTTTCTTGTGAAATAAAAATAATTTCAAAGCAAGCAAACAATTTTCCAAACAAAGGACAAAATTTTTGTTAAACCAATTTTTTAGTAGAGTGTATGGATACCATAATGCTTTCCTAACAAAATACCAATTTTTAGTCAACCAATTTTTTTACTAGTCTTAGAAGGGTCAGGGTAAGTCTCTCAGTAGGTGGCTACCTCTGGGGGGTGAACTCTGCCAAGAAAAGATGCCAGTTCTGGTTGGTTAAGCTGGTCCTGCTAGCAACACAGTTTATGTGGATAGTTTTATCCCGGAGTGGACAACTGGTAAGTTTAGTTGTAGAGATAGAGGAGAATCTCACATTATGGGCTGATCACCCACTTGTATTGTGATGCAAAGTTTCATAGTACACAGTCATGATACAAGGTTTCATGGCCATGACTATGATATAAGGTTTTGTAGTCAATTTTGTTTGAGTGGTTTATTTCTTTACAAATTGTATATTTTATTTTGCAAAAGCGGATAAAATACCACTCAAGGTTTAAAGATGAGTTTTTGGACTTGTAGACCTTTTTGTTGTGACTTATTTAAAAATTTACATACATGAAAGGTTTTCTAAAATTGCCATGACCACACATAGGACTTATTGGGACATATTTCTCACCACTTTTTATGTCATGTTTTCAGGTTGATCCTGCATTAAAGATTGAATTGCCTTCTGTTGCCTTGAGTTTTAAAGATTCATTTTGATTGTATTTGTTCCTTGAGAGATTTTATCTATCATTTAATTGTTTTGAAACTTGTATCTGTATCATTTTGGGTTGTAATAAGTTTTGAACTTAACTTATTTCTTTCCATCTTTCTATTACCTAGTTATAAAGACTCATTGTCCTAAAGATGGGGCGACATCTCCGCCCTTTTTGGGGTACGTAGGTAGTTAGGTGTTATATAAATTAACTTTTTAAGCTTGCAAACTGTGTTTTCTTGGCCTTTAACAATCAAACCTTCTGGCTGAGACATCTAGAAGTCTTCACTATGCTGGCCATTTAGAAATGACGTCTTGACATCCATATACCATATCTCGTAGTCATAATAACATGCGATGGTAAGAATGATACGAATGAATTTAAGCATAGCTACTAAAGAAAAGGTTTTCTCATAATCGTTGCCCTCTTTTTTAAAGCAACCTTTCGCCACAAGCCTAACATTGAAGGTTTCTACCTTCTCTTCTCCACTTCTCTTCGTCTTGTATTCCTACTTATACCCAATGGATTTTATCTCTTTTAGTGAAGCTACAAGATCCTAAATTTGATTAACGTATATTCACATAATCTCGACTTTCATTACTCCATGCCATATGTCTACATCGGCATCAACAATAGCTTTCTCATATCTAGTTGGTTCTTGTTCCTAATGGTCAGAGACTAGGTTAAAGACATCTCTTTTCTATGTTTCTGGAAATTTAGATATCCTCTAACTACGACGAGTCTTATTTTGTATAGGATCCTTAGGTCGTGCCTCTTCTTGTTTCGTAATTGGGTTACTGAAAGTTGTCTCAAAGGATAATCTCTCCATAAGTTCCATTTTGGTTGAATCTTTTGTGGATATACTTTGATCATCCTCTAAGTATCTAACATTGGTACTCACTAGCATTTTTCTGCTCATTTGGATGATAAAAGTATCCACGCTTTAGTCCTTTTGGATACCCAACAATGTAGCATAAGTTTGATCTGATTCTAACTTGTCTCCCTCGAATCCTACATAAGTCATACATCCTCATATCCTAAGATGATTTATACTAAGCTTTCGCCCAATCAATATCTTAGGTATTGACTTGGAAAGTATCAAGTTCTAAGGCATATCCCCAAAAAATAAATCAGAAGAGTTGCATGAGACATAATGCTTCGGACAATTTCCATCGATGTCTTGTTCTTTCTCTCAGCTATTCCATTCTTTTGGGGTGTCTTGGGAGTACTAAGTTGAGATACTATCCCATGATATACTATGTAATCCTTAAACTCACCTAAAAGATACTCTCCACCACGATCTGATCAAAGGGTTTTGATCAGTTTACTTTTTCTGCACTTCACCTCATCCTTTTACTCTTTGAACTTGTAAAAAGAGTCAAATTTGTACCTCATCAAGTAAACATAACCATACCTTGTATAATCATTTGTGAACATGATGAAGTACTCAAAACCTCCCCTTACTGGTGTAAATAAAAGACCACACACATCAGTGTAAACTAAACTCAATATATCCATAGCTCTTTCTGCCTTTTGGGTAAAAATCCTATTGGTTATCTTCCCCATTAGGTAAAATTCACAATGATGGTAACTTCCAATGTCAATGAGCCTAATGGCCCATCGTGGATTAGTTTTTGAATCCCGATTGAGTTAATATAACCTAACCTTAGATGCCATAGATATGAGTTATTGATGTTTATTTTTTCTCTTCTTATTGAAAAGTTTACTTTAAGCATTATTTACTTGATTGTTAATAGGATTTATGAAGAATAAATTATCATACATGTGTCCAGTGCATAACACTTCTCTATTTCTACTGATAGTAAAACTAGAATGGAAAGAAACAAAATAACAATTCTTTATAAGCTTTGCAACTGAAATCAAATTTTGTCTAAAACTAAGTACATATAAAATATTCCTCAATAAAATTATTCTATTGATGCATTTTTTTTTTTAGTGTAGAAAATATTATCAACAAGGTCCACAATCAATCAAGCTTTAATTAAAATGTTAATTACTAAAACCATACATACGGGCAAGTATACCCATCATATAGTGTAGGGAATAGCCAGTATCGAATCCACAACAATTTAGACTCCCACCTTACTTTACTCAAATTTTTATTGTTTAACCAATAAAATGAGAAAGGATAAATAAAACACTAACCTAATATACTAGAGAAAAGGTCACGTCACACAAGAAAAGTCACAAGGATAATCAAGGAGTGAGAACAAGGAGAAAAAACAAGTAAATAGATAGAAATCATTGAATACATAATAATGATTGACTAGCTATTCTCTCAATTAATTGTTATCTTAGTATTGTGATGGATTAAAGTAGACCCACTTCATTTGTAATACATGAAATCACTATCTTCTAGTTAAATCAATGAATATATTCTATCTCAACCAATTTACCAAATGATGCATTAAAATTAATCCTTACACAAATCCCTACATTCTAGATGATTTAAAGCATGAAATTAGCCAATGAATCTATATTTTAGCAATCATCAACTAATCTTTAATTACCCAAGTTCTTGACAATTAATCCCCTTTTCAAGCAAGTTAAGAGATAACAAATATTAAATTAATTAAATTGAAACCGCTATCAACCTCTTTTGCAAGCAAATCAACAAAAAGAATCAATCAATCAATTCCTTAATTACAATAAATAATCAAATACTAAGAACAATAATCAATTGATCAAAGAACTAAAATCAATACAAAACCATGAATTCAAAAGAATATCCTCTAAAAATAATTAAAATATTAATCTCAAATTGTCAATAAATTACAAAGAAAAAAAATCACTCATAAACAAGTAAGCCTTCTTCTTCTTCCTTGAAACCTTCTTGAGTAACCTTCTCTTCTTCTCCAATAATTCTCCTTGAGCCTCCTAAATCTTGGTGTTTTTCTATGAGTTTTCTAAAGATATTACATTGAAAAATTGAAAACTACTTTGTACAATATTATTCTCTTGTATTTATAGGAGTTCTAATTACCAAAAAGTACTTACAAGAGTCCTTTTTAATGGTTAGAAGAGTTCCTAAATGAATCCAATTGAAATTACCAAATTCTGCTTGAAAAGGAAAATCTGCTACCTTATGAATAGTAACAACAGCGTAAGTTTAGGCAGAACAGCCGGCACCGGTCCTTCCTAAAATGCTTTTAAAATTCCTCTATTCTACTCTATTCTTTCATAAGTGACCCCGGCCGGTTTAGCTTTGTGGACCGATGCCGGTTTAACACTATTTGGCCTGATTTTGGGCATTTTTCACTATCTTTTCAATATTTCTCCCATTTAATCACTTCACAACAAAAGATAGCAATTTAGTGGAAATTAATAGTTATCTGAACATAAAAGCAACACAAATAACCCTCAAAATATAGGTACATTTAGTCCCTATCACATTCCCCCACACTTGAATCTTTGCTTGTCCTTAAGTAAATAAGAATTAAAACACTTAAGCAATAGCTTATGAACAAGTCAAATCAATTCATCAAATGTTTTCTTAGCAAATTCATCCATAATAAAGCAATAATCTTCTTCCAACCTCAAACATAAGCTCTTCATGTACTCAACCATTTCAAAATCTTGTAAACTCATGTATTAAATCAAATAATCATAAGGCCATTAAAGTTAAGTTAAACAAGCTTACAGTACAAGAAAATCATCCTACTCCTTAAGCAAAAACATAGATAACATAAATTATACAAGTCAAGCTATTTAAACAATTCCAACATTATAAACTCAAATTTACTTAACTGAAGTAATTAGATAAGGAAACACATCACTCTTCTTTTTTTTTTGTTTTAATGACTTACGAAATTGATAACCTCAAGTGAATGTATTTCTCTTCACGTACCGTATTGGCCCCCTTATAGTCATTATTGTGTTTCTTTTTCATTATTTTTTTCAATATTTTCTTTCTTTGCTATTTCTTGCTTTTTTACCTTTGGGATAACCTCAAAAGAGTGCACTGAACAATACTTACTACTTCTCTCTATATTAACCCCCTTTTTAGCAAAATGTCTTTTTTTTTCCTCAAAAGATAAAAGTAATTTTTTTGTCAACTCACATTTTTTTTTCTTTTCACTCAAATTTTTTTATTTCCTCATATTCCTTATTCACAACTCAAAGTCAAGCAAACTTTAAATCTATAATACAAGAATTAATCAACAATTCTTCCCATATTTCATCATATCATCCACATTCAAACTTAAAGAATAAAATAAAACTCGAATACCAAACAAAACTAAGGTTAACTTAAATTCTCAAGACCTAACAAAATTCAACTTAATATACAGATTTACTTTTAATAAAAACCAAACCATAGTGAATGACAAATCCATAACTTAAGTTGGAAAAAAAATAACTACTCTATTATAGACAAATAAACTCAATTTAGCTCCAAAATCACCAAACTTTCAAATTGTCAAAATTTCAAAATTTACAAAATTTTTAACAAATTTTTTTCAAATTTTTTGCTTGATACCAAGAAAACACCAAGATAATTGATAAAAAGCTGGACAAAGAATATTACCAAACTACTCTCCCATAGTTAAATTGGACAATGTCCTTATTGGCTAAAACTAGACATAAGAAAGCATTTTCAAAAAGACAAAAAATGATAAAAGAGGTAGAAAGTTAAGCAATACTCCCCAAGTGCAATAATACTCCAACAAATATTAAAACTTGAAGAAGAATAGAAGAGTTTGTTCAAGAAATCTTTATTCAAACTTGCATAATTAAACATTCATAAAAGAACAAAGAAAAGAATAACCAAAATAAAACACGCCAAAAATAAAACACAAGAAAGACTAATAAAACTCCTAAGAATAAACACAATGACTCACTCCCCCATACTTAAACTGGGACACAGTCTTCTTATTACTAAGAGAAAAAGTCACCTAACAAAACCAAACACAAAACAAAGATACAAACTCTTTCCACTCATCATGCTTCCTCATCAAACCTTTGTAAAAGAAACTAAAGCTCAAAGTAGAAGATAGGTATGATGAATGTAGAAAGAATGGAGGGTTTTTAAATAGGTAATGTTCATGAAAATGATTTTTTTCAACAAAATATTCTCTAACATTCCTTTAGACACATAAATATCTTTTTCAACATATGAGTGCACATAGTATCTAACGAGTGCATTAAAATTGAAATCACCAATGAACCCTTCAAAAGAATTTTCACAATTAAAATTCCCCTTTAAACCTTGTGTTTGTGTTCTTAAAGATGGGATCAAGAAATTCTTACCTTTTTTAATGCATGGTCTACAAAAACTAAGTTACCTCCTTTTGGAAAGGGTAAAAGGTAGAATTTGTCAACATCCTTCAAGGACTTTGTATGATGTAGTAATGAAAGATCCAACTCCTTGAGGCATGATAAACTCAACACATCATCAATGGCATTAGTAGGCTCCATGAATCAAGAGGAACCCTATTTTTCTGAAATTTTCAATTCCTTATTGCAGATCTCTTCAATTAATTTTACTAGTTGTGTTCTTTTAGAGCTCGTTAGTTAGGATGATTCTTCATACTATTTAATCGAAGCATTGGAATTATGAACAAAGGAATTTACAAATGTTTTAAGTGACGTCTCACTCAAAACATCAACGCGAGCTTGCAATTTTGCCACTCTACCATCATTGTAGCTCATTTCATTTTGTTCTCAATGCCATTTACTTTTTAAAGAATGATTGTCCATGATGATGTCAACCTCGCACTCAGAAAGAAAAAACAAAAATCAAATTGAAAAAAAAATATATTAAGAAAAATTCAAAAAAATAAAATCATATACTAAAAAAATGCAAATATTCACAAAGTTCCTAAAAACAAAAGTTAATGATATTTACAAATACAATAAAGGCTAAATCAATAAGATTCGAATGTTTTCGATAGTGTCTATCCTTGGCAACGGTGCAAAAAACTTGATACATGTATTTTAGTCTAGAAAATATTATCAACAAGGCTGACAATCAATCAAACTTTAATTAAAATGCTAATCACTAAAACCACACATATGGGACAAGTATACCCATTATATAGTATAGGGAATAGCAAGTATCGAATCCACAAGAACTTAGGTTCCCACCTTACTTTATCCAAATCTATATTGTTTAGCCAATAAAATAAGAAGAGATAAATACAACACTAACGGAATATACTAGAGAAAAGGTCATGTCACACAAGAAAAGTCACAAGGATAATCAAGGAGTAAGAATAAGGAGAAAATACATGAAAATAGCTAGAAATCCTTGAATACATAATAATGATTGACTAGCTATTCTCTCAATTAATTATTATCTTAGCATCGTGAAGAATTAAGGTAGACCCAATTCATTTGTGATCCATAGAATCACTGTCATCTAGTTAAATGGGTGAATATATCATATCTCAACCAATTTACCCAAAAGATACATTAAAATTAATCCTTACACAAATCTCTATATTCTAGGTGATTTAAAGTATGAAATTAGCCAATGAATCTATATTCTAGCAATCATCAACTAATCTTTGATTACCTAAGTTTTTGACAATTAATCCTTTTTTCAAATGAGATAAGAGATAACAAATATTAAATTAATTAAATTGAAACCGCTATCAACCTCTTTTGCAAGAAAATCAACAAGAAGAATCAATTAATTAATTCCTTAATTAAAAGAAGTAATCAAATACCAAGAACAATAATTAATTGATCAAAAAACTAAAATCAATATAAAATCATGAATCCAAAAGAATATCCTCTAAAGATAATTAAAACATTAATCTCGAATTGTCAATAAATTATAAAGAAAAGAAAAAGAAACCACTCATAGACTTCTTCTTCGTCCTTGAAACCTTCTTGAGCAAACTCCTCTTCTTCTCCAAGAATTCTCCTTGATCCTCCTAAATCTTAGTGTTTCTCTAGGAGTTTTCTAAAGATATTACATTGAAGAATTGAAAACTACTTTGTACAATATTATTCTCTTGTATTTATAGGAGTTATAATTGCCAAAAAGTGCCTACAAGAGTCTTTTTCCGTAGTTGAAAGAGTTCCCAAATGAATCCAACTGAAATTACCAAATTCTGCTTGAAAAGGAAAATCCGCTGTCTTATGAACAGTAACAACTAGCCCAATTTAGGCAAAATAGCCGGTGCTGGTCCTTCCTAAAATGCTTCCAACATTCCTCTGTTCTACTTTGTACTTCCAGAAGTGACCCTCGGCTGGCTTAGCCATGTGGGCCGGCCCTAGCTCCATACTGTTTGGCCCGATTTTAGACATTTTTCGTTATCTTTTCAATATTTCTCACGTTTAATCACTTCACAATAAAAGATAGCAATTTAGTGGGAATCAATAGTTTTTTGAACATAAAATCAATACAAATAACCCTCAAAATATAGGTACATTTAGCCCATATCATCTATTGCAATCAAATATGAGTTCCAGTTCTCCCTTTGCATAATCCTACACTTGTGCTCCATTCCTCACGTGGAGACCATGCTCGCCCTTTCAGAGTCTTTTTTACCTTTCTAAACCCCTCGAAGGAGTTACAAATATGATCAGTGGCTCCAAAATCAATAAACTAAGTGGAAATTGATCCAACCATAGATATAAATTCTAGATAGTAAGCATTACCTATAAGGTTTTCTTGGCCAAAAGATTCGGACACTCTTTTTTTCAATGTCCCTCTTTGCCGCATTTGAAGTATTTTCTTTTAGGCTTATTCTTGGGCTGAGACGCTGGCTTTCCTTTCTTATTTTTGAACTTTCTGTGCTTATGCCCAATCCTAAAAGAAGTTGACTTAGCAATTAAGGCTTGGGTTGTGGCTTCATGACTCTCTCCGCCACCTAGAGCTCTTTCATTAATTCTGTTAAACTCATGTTTAACTTATTCATATTGTAATTCAATTTGAACTATGAGTAAGAGTCTGGTAAAATCGTGAGAACTATGTCCACTGGCTCTCAGAGTCAATAACAGCTTTTTAAGACTTTTGCTTCTTCGAAAGCAGTAATCATTTTGAGCTTGTGCTCTCTGACTGATGCACCCTCAACCGTCCTAACATTCTTGATCGCCCTAAGAGCCTCTTGCCTTGTGGGCTAGCTCTTCTCCATGAATATGGTGGCCAATAACATGCTAATATCATAGACGGTGGCCATTTGCTCGCGTTTAGATTGGAGCACACTTGACATAAAGGCTAACATGTAGCAACGAGCCATCTCATCAGCCTTCTTCCATGCGTTCTTAGCCTCTTGCTATTCCTCAATAGAACTCTCACAAATCTCAGGATAAGGATCGTACAAGGTATACTTATACTCCTTGACTGTAAATATTATGTCCAGGTTTCTTTTCCAATCTACATAGTTTGGATCCATTAACTTATTCTCATAGAGAATAACAACTAAAGGGCTAAAAGAACAATCACCAACAATTTCTAAAATTTAAAAAATAAAACATTTTTAGTTTGTGTAATATAAAAAAAAAATGCACTTTATCTTCATGTTATATCCATATAATAGTTAGCTATTTGACTATTATCTATAATATGATCTATTTGGCTTTTAGAAGAACTGACATAGCTTCATGAGAAGATTAACAGTTTTCTAAACTAAGTGTTTTGACCATTACAAATTGACTACCCTTCTAGGTAATGACCTAGAAGATAACTCCATCAAGGGGATAATCGACCCTTCTTATTTTTTGTGGATAATTTTGCACTATGACCTCCAACATGGGTTGGCCGATCACAGTACATATCTTGGGTGTCAATTTCATTCATCCATTAGATCTAGATCCTTGTTGAGTTACTATCCTATACAGGTTCACTTCCAAGGTAATGCAAGGAGACCCACGATCTATAATGAGGGCCTGATAGAAGGCATGCGATCATTGGAACACCTCTCCTACTTAGTTTTTTAAAATAATTTTTCTTTTGAAAAAATTCATTTAGTTTCCCTTGACTCGCATAAAATATCTAAACTCATAAAATTCTCTATGTCAAGATTGACACCCTTTGAGAGATTTACCATGGATTAAATTTATTTGAGTCAAAGAATTAATGATTTCAAAAAATTTTCATAAAATAACTTTTCTTGAGACTTTGTCTCCAGTTTTATAACCAAAAAAAAATTCTATAAAAATTAATTAAGTTGGTTTTTCTATTAACTTACACAAAATTTCTAAATCCAAATATTCTCCATGTCTAGGAGGAAAACTTTTGGGAGAATAAACAAGGATTAATTTTGATCCTAAGTTAATAAACCTATTAATTAAAAAAAAACATTTTTTCTTGTCAAAATATTTTTCAAGACTTGGGTCTTGAAAAATGTACACTTAGGAATTTCCAAAAAGGAAAAAACATGCTAAAAAAATTGTAGACATTTTTCATGCCTTTTTCTATCCTTCAAAATCCTAGATTATAAAAAAAAAATAGATTAAACACATTAATTAAATTTAATTAATGATCTTGTTTAATCCTAGTTCCTTTACTACTTTTTGCATTTAAAATATCTCCAGAATATATCAATTACGTAAAGTAACCTCATGTGGTATAGGACCAAGAAGAAAAGAAAAATTACAGAGGAAAAGAAATATTGAAAACAGCCCTTCAGAGAACTTAGATGCCTAACTCAAAAATTGAACCACTAAGGACCACACTAAAATATGCCAAACCGAGGCCCACTCAAAAAGTAAGCCGTAGCCGGCTTAACCTAAGCTAAAATCAGCTTGCTTTGCAACAAAGTAGATTGCGTGCTTGTTAAGGCTAGTTGCCTAAGGCAAAGCCAACATACGGCTAGTGCAAACCGATAGTTGGTTTGCTTTGTTTCGCAGCTAGCTCCATCTTTCAGCCATCGGCTTTCCCCTTATTTTGATTGTTTTTCTTCATTTTTCTTCTATTCTTCTTTTGTCTTCTTCATCCAGAATCATCTCCAGGCATCAGTTGATTTACAAACAATAATAAAATAAATTCTTTTCATAAAAACACAATAGCCTATGCCTTTTAAACCAAGCTTTAGACGTGATCTATAAAAATCATGGAAAAGTTCATAGGGATTTACACAGACCCATGCCTCCACTGTTGAGGCTTACAGTGAATCTACCCATACTGAAAACAACATGAGGGAACACAGATCAAACCAATTATGTTGCTAGTTTTAATTAAGCCTAAGCATGAATCTATGTATAGCCAAAACCTATCTTTGATACCACATGAAAGTGGATCGAGGCAAAATAAAACACACATAAGAAACAAAGTTTACAGTAGAAGCTTTTAAAATATATATACCTCTACATTTAGGAGTGACTTTTGATTGCTTAGGCTAAGCAAATGTGCTTGGTTGTTCAACCACGGGTATTTGCATTGTAACCTTTGGTGAGTATCCCATAAGCCTTCTGCTTCTTATTTGCATCAACGCAAATCCTTTGGACTTTCAAAATATGTCCACTGTCTAATGTCGCCTGTGAAAGCAAAGGGTTAGAGAAAGTCTCTAGTCTTTTCTTTTTTCTTAATGAACTACTAAAGAATAGCATTAAGAAGAAGCCTTTTTAATTCCTTCAACTTTTACTCAAGAAAATAAGGAAAACACAGAGAGAATTGGTAGGCTAACAGGAGAGTCTCTATTGAAGAAGAGTTTGTGTGTGAGAAATTACATCTACATGGGATATCCTATATTACACTGATCATCTGTTCTGCCGGGATTTCAAAATCGTAACAAAATACATATTAGCAAAGTCTATCCACACATATGACTCAACCGGCTAGCCCAAGCCGAACTGGGCTTAGATCTAGTTCTTGTATCCCTTAGTCCAATCTGTTGAGTCAGGCTTAAATTATTTATTTATTAATGGACTAATAAAAGAGAATGCCCATAAATAAATAATTCAATTAATCCAAATGGACTAAAATAATTTCTCAAGCCTTTTTCTAGTTTAGGCCCAAGCTAATTTTAATTATCTAGTTTAGGCTCAAGCCCTATATAATTAAATTAACTAACTAACTTATTGGGCCTTTTATTTTATTCTAACTCAATAATAAATTAGACTATCCGAATAAAATAAAACCCACTTTATTTAATACTATTTTCCTTAATCTAAAATTAATTAGGAATTACCGATTATTTCGAGGACCAAAAGACACATTGCCCTTGGTTACTAAAATGACCAAAATACACCTATTATAAAAATAACTGTATTTTACATTTTAAATATTTTCTATTCTTACCATAAGAAAATATTAACCCCAAGAACTATGCTGCGTATAGAAGTGTCTCTGACCTACATGTGTAATGACTAAAATACCCCTCTATATAACTCCTATTTTTGAGACAGGAAAAATGTACTAACACTTTTCTCAATGAATTTTCTAGTCCGATAATCTATGACTTTCAGTTTGTACCCGCTTATTTCTGATAGCTATCCAAAAGCGTACAATACTAAGTCACGTTCTTAGGGCCCTAGATTATATAGACTATCCTGGACAATCACAGAGGAGTGATTTCTCTACTTAGAAGTATAGAAACTACCTTTTACGAGTTTATCTTAACTAACTAGTTATACATACCCAACATATAAGTATATTAATCTGTGGTAGAACCTCACCTATAGTACATCAAAGTACATACCTCCAGCTTCACTAGATCACTAACCTATACTGAAGCTATAGGGTATAAGTCCACACTATAGATGTAGTAGTCTGGATTTTTATTATTTTAGTACTTTAAGAAACTACTACTACAAGTTTAGTTCTATGTATTCCAAATACACTTATACTATGAAGTAAGAGGACTACTCATTGGCTAAAGATAAGCCATTCTATATTTGGAGTTCACAATATAATAACCTTTTTCCTGAATAGGTCCCTATTCAATCAACCAGTTAAGAACTAAGTTTATATATTAAGTAGCACATGATCCATACCTTACTATAAAAGACTTCCATACACATGAATCACTTACTTATATACAATAGTTCTTTTCCAATAAAATTGAGCATAAATTAAAGTAAAGAAACACAAACAATTTTGAGAATAAAATTTTTATTTATCCTATCATCAAATTTACACCAGATATATAGTTTAAGGGCATACATTCTAACAACTTCCGCCATAAATCCAAAGAGAATATATCAAACAATTCATACACGATCCTTATACCTAGTTCATTCTTAGACAAAAGGTAATATAATGCTTGCCAAGTTTTCCAATGTCTCCTACCCCTGTATTCTGAACAAAACTTCCTGAGAAGAAATTAGAGAACAAGCTCTTAAGTTTCAGTATAATAGCTTTTGGTAGGGAAGGGGAAGGGGTCAAGCACTTGAAACTAGGAAAGCAGGAATGAAGCTAGAACGGAGCAAATAAGCTGCATATGACTAGCAGAAGAGAGAAGCTTGAATTCCTAAGTAGCCACTTGTTTTCCCATTTACTCAAGCAAAGATTCGAAATGAAAAATCTTCTTTATGCCTTTAAAGACTGGACATCCCAAATAGATAACTGGGAGGTTTTTTCGAGTAAAGCCCAGAACATGACTCCCTATTGTGACTCTAGAAGCTAGAGCCTTACTAGACATGATAAAAGAGCTTTTCGCAGGGTTCACCTTTTGGCCTAAAAGATATTGGTAATTATTTAACAATTTCTTCACCTTACTCAAGAACTTCTCAAATCTATAGAAAAATGTAAAATTTCATTAGCAAAACTCAAGTGAGTAACCAGAAAGCATAGAGCTTGAAGACTGTAAGGAATAAAATTTTCATAATTTAACAAGATGTTTAGGCTCTTCGATAATAACTCTTGCATAATAACAAATAAAGAGGGGGACAGTGGATCTTCTTGTCTTAATCCTTTAGAAGATTTGAAAACCCCACTATGTTCTCCACTAATTAGAATAGAAAACCAACAATTATTCAAGGTGTTTGCAACAAATCTTCTCATAGCTTCTAGCAAAGAAGGTCATGAAACTTGATCAAAAGCTTTAGGCATGTCCAACTTGAGTATTAAATTTCCATCAATCACCTTACGGTCAATTGAATAGATAATCTCTTGTGCTACAAGAACATTGCCTAAAATATTTCTGACTTTTACAAAACCTGTCTGGTTTAAAGATATAATTTGAGGAAGCAAAAAGCAAAGTCTAACAACAATAACTTTAGTAACTACCTTGTTTATATTATTACATAATATGATAGGCCAAAAATCAGCAAAAATAGTGGGATTCTGGTTCTTAGATATCAAAACCAACAATATAGTAGTGAAACCCTTAAGAAAATAAATACCAAAGAAAATATCCTGAACAGCTACACATACATCAACTTTGATAATACTCCAACAAGATGTGAAAATTTTCCAAAGAAACCATCAGGGCCAGGAGCACTTTCAATTCCTAAAGCGAAAATAGCATCTTTGACTTCATCTTCCAAAGGCAATATAGAGAGCATAACATTTTCTTCCTCTGTGAACAGATTAGGAATATAATTATACATCCATGCAGGTTGAGTTGAACTCTAACTAACCTCCTCACAACAATAAGCAGAGAAAAAGCCTTCTGCCTCTTTTTGGATATCTCATTTCTCCCTAAAGACCTCCCCCTCATTATTTTTTATAGAGCTCAAAAATAATTTTCAACACCTAACAAAGCAAAATTTATGAAAAAAAAGGAAGTTCTTGCATCTCCATCTTTCAGCCATCTAATATGAGATTTTTCCTTCCAAAAATCTTCTTCACATTTAAGTTGAAAAGCCAATCTCCCTCATGTAACTTTATCCTGTCCTTTTCCTAATTAATTTGCTTATACACAACCTCAATTTTAAGGATATCATCCTCAACCTTCTGGATTTTATTCTAAATATTCCCAAATATTGCTTTATTCCACTCCTTTAAATCCAACTTAACTACTTTCATTTTTTTAAGTAAAACTTACATTCCATTACCTTCATAATGAAGACCCCAAGAGCTTTTTACTATGTTAAAAAAATTTAGCAAGGCATATCCAATGCTAAAAAATCTGAAGGGCCTAATTGCTAAAGAAGGCTACTGAAAACTAACTTCTAGAACTAAAATAATATGATCTAAGCAACTCATACTCAAATGCCTAGTAGAAGAGCTGTAGAAAAAATTGTCCCCCTTTTGGTTTAATAGGAATCGATCCTATCTTTCATAACAAGGCCTTACTCCAGTTCTTGCCTAAATATATCTGCTACCTTGAAAAGATGGACACAACAAAGCACAAATATTTATGAAATTATCAAAATCTTCAACCGCTAAAATTGACACTTGAAAAAGCAGAACCAAGATATTCAGATAATTCTGCTAGAATATTAAAATCTCCTCCCACAAGCTAAGGATCCCACATATAAGAGGAAATATCTATAAGAGTCTTCCATAATAACAATCTCCTAAATCTAGAACAAGAAGCATATACTAAAGTATAATATGTTTAAACCCCTAGAACAATCTAAAGCTTTATATGAATAAATTGAGCATCATCTAAAACAATCTCAAATGGCACAAAATCACACTAAAAAAATAAAAAATTTCCCGTTGACTTTAGAATAGCTTCTATCAAAACCCAAGATATTTCTTTTCTTGTGCTTGTGTGATGAGAAATACAACCAAAACTCAATTAAATTTTAAATTAAAATACCAACTTAACAAACATAACGCAAAAATTTGGGCCAGTATGCCCATCATGTAGTATAGAGCTGTGTTACTAAGTATCGAAGAATCCCTAGGAACCGTCTCAACTACCCCCTACTTCCACCCTTGTTTCATTGTTCAATCAACTAAAATAGAGAAACAAAGTTACTAACTACTATCAATTATAACAAATTATCAATGAGCACAACAACAATACATCAACCGAATCACAACGTAGAGTCTAAAAGATCTCAAGAGCAAGATAAGTAAGAAAAGGAGATTAGTCATGTAATTAAAGTGAATTTCTCCAATGATAATCATGCATCAACTATTACTCAATCGGTTGAATCAAAATCCAAGTATTGGCAATAGGGCCCCCAAATGCAAAAACTCATTCTCTCTCAAGTAATAAGGTTCCTATTTTTGAGCTTAACCCATAGATATCTCTATCATAAAAATTAAACTCAAGAAATATTAAAATTAAATACCCACAAATCTAAAGTAAAAAAGTGTAAAGCCCCTATCTCTAGGTGACTAAACAACTCCATCCACCACAAAGTTCTCATTCCGCAAATCCTTTATCAAGTTTATCAAGGGAAAATAAATCTATTGAACTAATATAAATGGGTATGCATCTCATAAATCCTAATCTCAAAGTTAAAATAAGAGAATAACCTAATCAATTAATTCAATCAAATAAACCCAAGTGATAGATTACCCAAACAAGATTCAATTAATCAAATAATAATCCAATATGATATCGAATTTGGATACAACCCTTTAATTATAATTAGATCTAAGTAGTATAAGCATCACCAAATCAAAATTACAAAACAAAACTAAAGGAAACTCATAGACAAGTATCCTTCTTTTACTTTAGGTTCTCTTTAGGGATGCTCCTCTTCTCCTTCAATTTAGCCTCTCTTCCAACACTCTTTAATATTTCCCAGGGGTCATCAGATGTAAACCTCATGTGGCTCTCCCTTGAAATGCCCCAAACGAAGGGTATTTATAGTTTCTTCTTGGGAATCCCTAAAATTCACTGAACAAAGGCTAACTATAATATTGCACGGTGTCGCCCAGGGTGCTATAAACGGCAAAGTATATGATTTACATTAATGACATTAGCTCTCTATTAATGTCGTGTAACGTGATCTTCACGGTGAAATATAACCATGCACAACAGCTTCTAAAATGATAGGCATGGTGCTGTTGGTTCTCAATACTTTGAAGCTTTTGAAACTCTGAAAGTTCACAATGCTGTTAAAGGTGGATAGCATGACACCATTAATTCCTTGTACTTTGACTTTAAAGTTCAGGTTATGACATAAGCTGGATGATGACGTCAATACTCCTCAAAATTCTTTTGAAGTTCTTTTTTCCGTGCTTCTACTTTTAATCTCAAATCAATGCACCCTACAACAAACAAGATGAAAAGAGGGGGATAAGTAGAAATTTATAACAGATTTTTGAACACTTTAAAGGACAAATGATGTATAAAATATGCTTGTAATAAGCACTCATCACTCCCTCACACTTAAACTTTTACTTCTCCTCAAGGAAATCATCAAAAACAACCACACATCTCAAGCAAAAAACATTTTAACAAGAGTGGATTTTTGGAAACATTAACTATCATAAGAAATATATTATTTTTCATTTGAGGTATGAATTTAATTCAAGATTATTCAACTAAGCCAAACTCGTATAAACCCATGCATTTGAATAAATAAACCTAAGGCCATCAATATTGAATTAAACAAGCTAATATCTATTTAATGATTTTACCTTATCTCCTAGGTCAAGAATACAAACCAAATAATTCATATAAGTGAGAAATCGTAAGCCAACGTAAGTTCTATTACTTCCAATACTACAACAATCTAAGTAATAAATAGAATTTTGGTCCATATGCTCACTTTTGTAGGGTAATATAAATGCCTAAAAGAGATGGATAATTACTAATTTTCATCTTTTACGTTACCCTCAATAAATTCTCCTCTTTTTTTTTTTTTTTTTTTTTTGGTAAGGTAATGCAAATGCATTATCTTACTCTGTCTCTCATTATTTTAACCCAATCCATATTTACTTAAACTCAGAGTAACAACTAGCAAAAAGTTTATAGAATATAAATCAATCAAAATTTCCTACTTATATTTTATCATAAGTTTCTCATCAATTCCCAAGAAACAAAGTGTTACAATGTTTACTAAAACAAAAATAAGATTAATTTCAAATTCTCAAGACTTAGATTATACCACATCAAACATACACATTTATCTAAGAATATCCTAATCAAAATAACCTCATACCAAATTCTCATAGCAAGAGAAAAAGAATAGCAATCTCATAATAATTCAAAATATGCTAAAAATTGAAAAAAAAAAAAAGAAGCCTATTTTAAAACAACAATAACAATACAAATGCTAAGGTATTCAATATATACTTGCAAGAAGTAGAACCCAATTCTCTTCCCTACACTTAAATTGGATAATGTCCTTATTAGCCAATAATATATGCAATGTCAAACCAGTGGACGGAAAATGATAAGGAAGGAAAAGTAAAGTAGCACTCTCTAAGTGATTAGAAGTGTCAATGTGAGCATTAGAAGAGAGAAGAAGATCATTTATAACAAAATATATATATATGCAATTATCAAAAGAGATAAAGTACTAAGTAAGAGAAATAAAGCGAAATAAGACAAAATAAAGTCTAAAGTTAAATAACATAACCAAGTACTAAAAAAAACATCATAAAAAGAAAACAAATTCCTATTCCTATCCTTAGAAATGGCCTTTGCCACCATGATGACTCAAACTAGCTCTACCATGTCCTCCAAGGCCAGCCTGCTACAATGACTCCATCTTTGACGAATGAAAATATCAACTCTTTCCTGCTGGATCTTGAGAGCCTCTAGACCTTTCTTGAGATGCTTCTATTCCTCTCTAATTATCTCTAATAGATCTCCACAGTCAAAAGACAACTGGGTTTGCTTTTGTATCATTTTGATCATGCCTCCAATCATCCCTTACTGATGAGCGATAATTTGACTCGCTACTCTGCAGTGCATCTCAGTAAATCCATCCTTATGATAAGATTAGCAAAATTAATACGGTCCTCAACCTAAAAGTCAACTGTAGCAGTAGGACATCCTATATTGGGGTGAGAAGCTCGTGAGGACTCTATTGCTAGTGGCTACTACTGTTGTGGTGGTATTTGGCCACTCTTCTCCTTAAACTCACTGAGGGTCAGCTACTTTTCTCCTTCTCGTCATAATTGTACCCATAGCTCACCAGCATCCTATCTATTACTATTTCACTCGCCATGGTTGCAGACACTTCACCTTCTACTATCATCTAAAAGTGCTCAAGAATTTTGGTAATAACCAAAGGAAAGGTAAATACTTTTAAATGATGCGTGGAGAAAATAACATCTCTCATATAGAAGATAAGAGAAGAGGCTGAAGGAATAGTTCGGGCTTACATCAACTTATGTAGAACATAAATATCAACCAATCACTTTTCATTAAATCCACTTGCCCTAGGGGCCATATTAAAGCCTAACATGTCAACAATAAATCTAGAGTGCGAAGGAAGGTTAATGACATGTAGCACCTCAGCCTGACTAGCAATCTGATACTACAAATGTAACTCCAATCTAACATCATTGAAACTCCAATTTACATCAGAAACAACCTTCTTGTTATAGGTATCACTATCCACCCATGGACTTTCATCTCTAATGCCTAAAATGTTAGTCAACAACTCCCTAAATAAATGGATTAGTACCCCTTTCACAGTAGTATCAATATTCCTCAGAACTTGTTGTTTCTTATCCTCTATATTAGTGTAAAATTCTTTCATTAAATTAGGATAATAAACACCCTTCAATCCAAGAATGGGACCCCAACCAATTTTTGAAAACATAACAGTGATTTTAAGCTCATTATTCAAACCAGGGTCATGGGTCTTCTCAACAATCATTTTCCTATTTACCCGCTTGTAAACCATTCTTCACACTCCAAACTTATAAACCTATTAGCATTACAAGGCTGCTAGGAAGAGAAAGAAGATCCCTCACCCTTCTTTCTTTGGAGAGGTAGCTTGGTAGTAATATGTTTAGAAGACATAGTAGATTCTAAGAAAATAGTACGAAAAGAAAAGAAGAGAAAAGAAATGGAATTGAAAATAAATAAAGAAGTGAACAAAGAGTGGTTTCACTCTCAATGAACCCTGCACATTTCTCAACTCCCAAAACCACCAACCAACTCAACTTTCCTCCACCAATCAACCAACACAAATCAACTCTTCTGCACAAATTCACAACACCATTCCTATCACCAAATCATCCAAACTAAATGTCACACAAAATCTCAACAAAACAAATGCAACTCAATAACAATCAATTTAAAGCTCCAGCAGAATAGCAAAAAAATTGTCAACCAAGTCCTCCAATTTCAGATAAAATAAAACAACTTAGACATCACCAAGTTCTAATAATTAAACAAATAGTTCAACAATCCAATTTCCATAAATAAAAAAAAACAAATCCATCACTTAATTTCCAATTCAACTTCTAACACATGGTAGCTCAAAATTAAAGCTAAAGAATCAAGTTTAGAGGTCACCAAAATAGCATGGTATTGCTAAAACAGCTTCAAAGTGCTACTTATGTTGATTATGCTCTGAGTTTCTTCAATCAACTACTTCAACGGCTTGCATAAGATTGTTTGCCCAAGGTTTTTATTGCAAGGAATCAAGAAAAGAGTAGAAACTGTGCCTGAGCAAGAGGGTTAATTCGACTGAATAGGGTAAAGGAAGAAAGAGCTGATAGTTTGTAATCTATTGAAAAGGCTCAAATTTTGAAGGAAATTCAATTATGCGGATTGATTTAAGAAATGCATAAAGTAAAGAAATGTCCGGCGATGAGTGTTTTGGGGAAAAAAAAGCTACACTGTGAAAGGGTTTTGAGATAAATGGTGAAAATAAAATCAAATTTTTTTGAAATGTGCAGGTGCACGGTACCATGTAGAGTAATCAGCATGTTACCTTTTAACTACTATTCTTTGAAATCCTAAAACAAAACATCATTAGTGTTATTAAGCCGATGCACGATGCTATGTAGAGTGAACTCCATAGCACCGTGTATCTTTTTATTCATTGTGAGTTTTTAGCTAAATGACAACATTTTTGTCCTATAAGATACATGGCGGCGTTGCACATGATGTGCATGGTGCCATTAGCTCCTAGGACTTTCGATATTTTGAATGCTACAGTGTCGTTGACTATAATAGTCACGACGCCATGTACTTCCAACAAAACATTTTTTTCCTTCTTTTTCTTTCTCTTTTTTATTTATATATATATATGTATGTATGTATGTATATATTACTCAAATAAGTAATTAAAGTGAATAAAGCTAACATATAAACACTAAGTTCAAAGACAAATAAAATAACATAAGGAAAGTAAAACAAAGCATAAACATGCCAAACAAAGTAAATGTCAAAATAACATACCAAAAATAGACAAGACTAAATATAATAAAATAAAAAATTATTCAGGTGTATGAGCATAGTAAAAAAAAAGATCAAGTCTTTCCACGCTCATCACGTGAATTACCTTTAGTGTTTCCTGGCATTGTTCCTATTTGTATCTCAAAAAACATTTTAGCAAGCTATCCAATTTGATTTTCTAGATTTTGGATAGAAGCTTCTTCATTTCTTATTAATACTTCAACACCTTGAAAATGTGTATCTGTGGAAGCAACCAATTTAGTAACTAAATTCTCCAAAGATGATTTAGATAGTGCTTGTGGAAGTGGTGAAGATGGGGCACGATATAGAATTGGAGGTTGAGGACTTGGGGCAAAGTTTGTTTATAAACCTTGTGGTCTTACTTGATTTTGTCCTTGAGTACTCCATGAGAAATTTAAATGATTGTACCAACTTGGGTTATAACTGTTGTCAAAAGAAGCATTATCTTGTCTTTTATTCCCCTAGGAATCAACATGTACTTGTTTTTTTTTTTTCTTTGCGAATGCCTCTAATGAAGCCATAGCATCTGCATTGTGCATTCCTTGTTTCTTAGATCTTGGCTTTTGTATGCCCTATGAGTATGAAGCTTAAAACATGAAGAAGAAGCATACATAGAAATAAACAAAAGCAAAAAATGCACAGAGAAAAACAACACAGTGGAAGGTTTTTAATGTTTATACTTCTGTGTTTAGATAATTTCTTTGGTGCTGAAGGAGTCGATTGAACCACAGGGGTCTTTCTGCGACTCGTTGATGCTTCTGGTTCAAAACTGGCTATTCGTCTACTCCTCTTTGGCATGAACGCAAAGCCTCTTGAATTTCAGAATATTCCACCGCATAAGCCTTATTGATGAAATAAATCAAGTGAGGAAAACAAGTCTCTATCTCTCTTGAATATCTGCTATCAATTAGCAAAACCAAGAAAGAACAAGAAAGGAAATACGAGAGAGGAAAAGAACGGAAAGCTTGTTTGGTTTTTTTTTTTTTTTTTTGGTTCACTGTAGTGTATCTCAATTGATACACACGGTTTTCTTTTCTTGATGACAAAAACACTAGGATTTTAGAATTTTAAAACGCCCAAAAGTTATCAACAAAAGATGTTTAGCTTACCTTAAGGCTTCTATCCCATGAATGATAAAAGACCCTTTGATCCAAGCTATTGGGCCATAAAAATATTATTACTTATTCTTAGGCCCAATGAGCCCATAAATAATAATTATTAATTATTTATTTTTTAGGCTTATAAAAATAACTCAATAAATAATTAATGAACCCAAATAGATCAAAATAATTATTCAAGCCCTTTAACCAGTTTAGACCCAGGTTAATTTTCTAATTATTTAATCTGCGCTTAGGCCTTGAATAATTAATTTACCAATTAAACCAGATAATAAATTTAATTTAATTTCTATCGACCCTTTATTTTATTCCAATCCAATAATAAATTAGACTTCCTAAATAAAATAAAATCCTCCTTAACTAAAACCATTTCCCCAACCCAAACTTAATTAGGACTTACGGGTTATTCCGAGGACCAAAAAGACACATCGCATTAGCTAATAAAAAGACCAAAATACCCATGTTATATAAATAGCTATATTTTACATTTTAAATATTTTCCAATATCACCATAAGAAAATATTAACTCTAAGAACAATGTTACATTAGCAATGTCTTTGACCTACATGTGTAATGACTAAAATATCCCTCCACACATCGCCATTCATTTAGAGAGAAAGAAATATACTTACACTTCTCTAAAAAACATCTACCATCCTTAGGCTTCTAATTCAATGACCCACGACTTCTTAGAATATTTTTGCTTTCCAAAGGAGCTAACTCTAAAGTAACTATCCAAGTCATGTTCCCCAGGGCCCATAATATTTAGATCATTCAGGCAGTCACAATGGGCGATATAGCATAAAAGCTATCTTGTATAAGTCTATCTTAACTAACTAGTCACATATACCTAACATACAAGTATATTGGTCCTACAATAGAACCTTAACTATAGTACATGAAAACATATGTTTTCAACTTCGTTAGACCACCAACTCATACTCAAAGCTGTAGAGTATAAGTTCTCATTGTAGCAGTAATAGTCTAGCTTTATACCATATAGTACAATTAGAAATCACTACTATAGGTCCAGTTTAACGTATTTGAAATATATTTGTGTTATAAAATGAGAAAACTACTCATTAGCTAAAGGTAAGTCATTCTACATTTAGAATTCATAACACAATAACCTTACCATGATGAGATTCTTATTCTCATCATTTGGTTAAAAATAATAGCTTATGTGTTAAGTAACTCATGGTCCATATCTTACTGTGAAAGACCTCCATTCACATGAACCATTTACTTAAACACAACGGGTCTTCTCTAGTGAAATTATGCACAAAATTAACGAAAAAATCACAAACAATTTCTGAAAATAAAAAATTTATTAATATAAATTAAAATTACATCAGAAACCTAGTCTAAGATGGTATACATCACAACAGAGTGGTTGTATAAAGCAATATTTTCTATCAACTCAAAAAGCTCTTCCAAAGTCTTTAAAGAATGTGTACCTCCTAATGAGGCATCTATCGTTTGTTTAGAAGAAAATTTTAGCCTATTGTAGAAAGTTAACATTTGTAATCCAAGATTAAAACCATGATGGGATACTTTCTTATCATTTCCTTATATCCCTCCCAAGAATCACGAATTGTCTCTCCTTCCAATTGAGAAAATGTGAAAATATCATTCCTTAACTTAGCTACCCTAGTTGGAGGAAAGAATTTAACAAGGAATTTCTCAGCTAATTGTTTCTATGTTGTGATAGATCCAATTGGTAAAAACTTTAACGACAGTTTTGCTCGGTCCTTTAACGAAAATGGAAATAATCTAGGCCATATAGCATCCTTTGATACACCATTGAGATTAAGGATATCACAAATCTCTAGGAATGTCGCCAAACGAGCATTAGAATCTTCATCTTGCAATCCATCAAATTGAAGTAATTGTTAAATCATTTGAATAAAATTAGACCGGATCTCAAAATTTTTAACATCAACTCTAGGCCTCACAATACATGAATTAGTACCCGAAAGACTAGATCTAGCATAATCATTAATTTTTATTCTCTCATTACCATTAGCTCATTGATTTACCACCATCTTTTCACCAATTTGACTTGAAGTGTCTAGTTGTTCAAAAACTTTTAAAGCTTTGTTTTTTCTCCCTACGCAATCTCCAAAAAGTCCTTTCTATTTTAATAACAAATTCAGCCAATTCCTTACTACAATCTCATATATGGATACATGAAAATTTCCTTATATGATAAATCAAAAGAAATTTAACTATTAGCAATCCAAACTAAACTAATCAAATCAAAAGAAATAAGTATAGTATAAGATAATGAACAAAGAATCAATGCAACACGAATATATCAATGAATCTAAGAAGAGAAAATAAACTATGAACTAAATAAGTATATAAAGAACTAAAGCAAAAGTTAGTATTACAAATATTTCTAAGAAATCAATAAAATAAAAGTGCAAAAGCCAAAACATCTAAAATCAAAGCATCCTTAAAAATATGTATATATCAACTACCTAAGGAAAGTAAATATTAAAGATACTAACAAGCTAAAATAATGATTGAATCAACAAAACTCAAGTATTTTCAAGATATTAACGACCAATCCTTAGCAATGGCGCCAAAAACTTGATATTTTTTTTCATATGCTTGTGTGATAGAGAAATACATCCAAAGCTCAATCAAATTCTACATTAAAATACCAAATTAACAAACATAACCCATAAATGTTGGTAAATATATTGAACATGTAGTATAGAGTTGTATTGGTAAGTATCGAAGAATCCCTAGAAACTACCTCAACTACCCCTACATCCACCCTTCTTTCATTGTTCAATCAAATAAAATAGAGAAATAAAGTCACTAACTATTATCAATTATAACAAATTATTGATGAGCACAATATTAATGCATCAACCCAATCACAAGGTAGAATCTAAAAGATCACAAAAGTAAGATATAAGAAAGAAAATGAGACTAGTCAAGGAATTAAAGTGAATTCCCCTAATGATAGTCATACATCAATCATTATTCAATCAATTGAATCAAAATCCAAGCATTGGCAAGGGAGCCCCCAATTGCAAAAACTCACTCTTTCTCAAGTAATAAGTTTCCTATCCTTAAACCCAATCCATAAATATCTCTATCATAAAAATTGAACCTAAGGAACATTAAAATTAAAGATCAACAAAACTAAACTTAAAAAGTGTAAAGGCCCGATCTCTAGGTGACTAAACAACTCCATCCACTACAAAGTTCTCATCTCCCAAATCTTTTCTCAAATTCATCAAGGGAAAATAAATTTACTGAACCAATATAAATGGGTACCCATATCATAAATCCTTCTCTTAAAGGCAAAACAAGAGAATATCACAATCAATCAATTCAATCAAATAAGCCCAAGTAATCAATTACTCTAACAAGATTTAATTAATCAAATAATAATCTAATGTAATATCAAATTAAGGTATAACCATTTAATTTCAATTAGATCTAAATAATATAAACATCACCAAATCAAAATTACAAAGTAAGGGAAACTCATAGACAAGTATCCTTCTTCTACTTTAGGTTCTCTTTGAGGATGCTCCTCTTCTTCTTCAATCTAGCCTTGATCTTCTCTTCCAGCTCTCCTTAATATTTCCAAGGGGTTTTCAGATGCACACCTTGTGTAGCTCTCCCTTGAAATACCCTAAATGAAGGTTATTTATAGTTTCCTCTTGAGAATCCTTAAGATCCATTGAAGAGGGTCTAGCTGTAATGTTGTATGGCACCATGTATGCTTTGCATTAATAATTCTCTCTAACAGCGTCATGTAATGTGATCTCCACAATGTGATGTAACGATGCACGATGGATCTAAAATGATAAGCACGAGTCGTTGGTTCTCAGTACTTTCAAGCTTCTAAAACTCTGAATATGCATGGTGCCATAAAGGTGGACAACACAACACCATTAATTTCTATTACTTTGATTCTAAAGTTCAAGTTCTGACACAGTGCCATGGGATATGATCTGGACAATGCCATCATTGCTCCTCAATATTCTTTGGAGTTCTTTTCACCTTGCATCCACTTTTAATCTCAAATTAATGTACCCCACATAAAATAAGGTGAAAATAGGATGATAAGAAGAAATATATAACATATATCTAAACACTTTAAAGCATATATTATATATAAAACATGCATGTAATGAACATTCATCAACCTAACTATCTAGCATAACGCATAATCTGACTGGAAACTACCAAAATGTCAGCAACTGCCATAAAATTTAAATCAAATTTTCTAATAAGCTTTTCAAGATGCCTTTTAGCAAATTTATCAATTATCTCTCTTATCTGCCTGAATAATGTATACATTTATTTAAAAGTGTGAAGGGGTGATTTGTCTAACCTTCTACATGGCAATATTTTCCAGGCCCTGAGTGCAACCTCTAACCATTGCTACTTTTTCAACTTTTTTCCCTTCTTCTAACATTCTACATCTAACATTCATCATTATAGACTTCTTGGATAGCTTGTGGAATATGATATTCTACATCCATTCCTATGAGAATCATTGGGTCTGATACAGGTTCAAGGCGACCTCCTTCTATTGTGCCATTTCCAACACAGTACTAACTCTTTTTTGAATCCTCAGTAGATCTGGATTCTCAGAAGCAATATTACTAGAAATATTCCCAAGAGATCTAGATGCCCTCATACTATTAGAGGAAATATCATAACTTTAATCTAGAATAATAGTCTATCCTCATGCTATTTGATAGTCTAAGTTAATGTGATGCGTTGTAGAATTATTCTTGTTCAAATCATCAACTTTTCGCAGGGCTTTTTCAATATGCAATGTTGGTGACTCAACCCTAGGGTTTTCAGGAACCTTCTTGTTCAAATAGTCAACTCTTCGCAGGGCTTTTTCGAGATGCAGTGTTGGTGACTCAACCCTAGGGTTTTCAGGAACCTTAGGCAATTGCAGATCTAATAGCTTAAGAGTTTGAGGATCCTTGACAACCTAGCACTATTGAGTCTTGTCCTTATCTTTAGCTTTCATCTTTTTTATAGTAGGAATATCTCCATCTTTAGAACTACAATCTATAACTAAATGTCTAATATGCATACAATTTGAACAATAATAAATAAGATTCTCATAAGTGACTATCTAAAAAAAACCATCTGACCAATCACCAATCCAAACTAGTTTAGGTATTAGTTTGACTAAATCCAGTTCTTTACAGACTCTAGCTATACTAGGTCTTGAAAGCTAGGTAATAGCTACGTCAAGTTTGAGAGGCTTTTCCATGCTAGATGCAATTGAAAACAACACTAGCCTAGCGAATAAATGGTTTCTTCTTCTGATAAGAAGGTCTTTCTTAAGTTTCGTATAATTGAAAGAGAAAGTTCATAATTAAAGTGGATAATTTTTAAATACCTTTCATTGTTTGTGCCTGCTTAATGCTTTTCCCTTTCATTTCTTAATACTTTTCAAATATTAATATTCTTAATGATGAAGAAAATATTTTTCTCTATATTTGCAAAAGATGATGCCTTAGTGCTCCTAATCTGCCAAAGCTTATGTAGATCCTTCTTTGGATTATTGAGGATAGGGTTCTATTGCTAAGTTCTTGAACTTTTTGCAAATATGTTTAGGTTTGGAAAAGTAAAACATTACACTAGTCACTTGCAACCCTATTATGATATAGTTCGCATTTTGCCTAGTGTGCCTAGTATGCCACAATCGTTAGTTAATGCCCAACACAGACAATTGGTTCTAGAAAATTAAGAAGGAACTATTTTTATGTGTTCTTTTGCTTCTTTCTCTTTTTTCTTATCTCCCAGAGACAAGTTAAGGCAGCACAAGCATCAAAATAATAATTCGCCCTCATTCTAATCCACACGAATAGTAGAAATTTCTTTTCTCTCCTAATCTATCAAACAATAAAAATTTAGCTTTCTCTTCTCTTCTTTTCAATTTTAGTAATATTTTTCCTTCTTTTCTTTTCTCTCATACATAATCTTGCAAACTAGCCTAGAGTATGGACAGTATGAATTTACAACCCCATGGTTGCAAAATATAGATATCTTTTTGGAAAAAAAAAATGATTTAAGAGAGCATCATTAACATCCAATTAGCAAACTAGCATTTTGTAAAGGAACTGGTGTAATATTTGTAAGAGATTGGGTTAATTATAAATTGTTTGAGGAATCGACATTTATGATGATGCTGAAGTCAGATTGAATATTACTCGACCAATAGCATTATGTTAAAGCCACTGGATGCTACCGAAAGGCTAAAACAAGTGCTACGAATTCATTGGACACCTAAAAAATCTTAGGATGTTTAGGCAACTGTGATGTATAAATTTTGGGCGTATAAAAATTATTAAATTTAAATTCATCCTTTAATCAAGTTTTGATTAATACATTAATCGCAAATTACAGATACAAGCAAGTATACTCATCGCAAGCGTAGTATAATGAATTAATGAATATCGATCCTCAAAAGAACAAGTACACACTAATCACTTTTCATTCATTATTTAACCAATCACATAATGTGGGAAAATAAGAAAACAAGAAATAAAGAAATATGTACAACTCAAATATGTAGGAATATGCAATTTATACAATTATCCTAGAAAATATGATAATGAATCAGCTAGCAATTATCTCAATTACTCATTATCTTGGCATCATGAAGGAATATAAAGTAAAATTCAATTGTTTCCCAAGTCATGAATTCACTTAAATAGACTTCACTTCTTTCCCAATTCATGGAATCACTAGCTTTTGATTAAATTAGCAGATTTTTCAATCAAACCAACATAACTAAAATATGCATTAACCTCAATCCCTCATAAATATGAAATTAGTTAGCAACCCCACACTCTAGGCGAAATTAACTGACCTTTGATTATTTAAGTTCTTTGGCTTAACTTCATTTTCCAAGTCCATTAAGCAATAACAAATATGAAATCAATAACATTAAATCAACTCGTAACGTTGTTTTCTAAGTTAATTAGAAGCAAATCTAACTTCATCAATTCTTTCATAATCACAAGTAATCAAATACCAAGAATGATAGAAAATTGATCGAATAACTAAATTAATACAAAGACTATGAATCCCAAAATATTGTCAAATTCCAATGGAAACATTGAATACGTTATTATTCTAAAAAAAATAAAGGTCAAAGAAAGAACTTATAGACAAGCCTCATTTTTCTCCCTTACAGACACTCTTGAACAATGCTCCTTAATATGATGAATTCTCCTTCAATGAGTGATTTACTGATTTGATCATCCCATTCTCTCTTATGTCTTGTGTATTTCTTTTTTAAATAGGCTTCTAAGATGCTAAAATTTGTCCCCTGAGAGCTTTGAGTCGAGTAAAGATTGAAAAATACCAAAATTTTTGAAAATTACCAAATTCGCGCAAAAAATTGGAAAGCTTGCCGACATTGCACATAATGCAGCTGGTGTCGGCTTGGAGGGTCATGGCCGGTGCCGACTGTGCTCTGGTCGGCCCGGTATGCTCTACTTTTGTCCAAAATTCTCCTATTTTCCAGATTGAGGCCAGCACCTATTCCGTGGGTCACGGCCGGCACTAGTCGTGCTCTAACGGCGGCAGTTTTGTAGCTTTTTTTTTCTATAATAAAATTCCAAAATATCTTTTCAAGGATAAAATATCAAATATAAAGGAATATACCTAGTTATTACAACAAATGTATCACAAAATACCCTCAAATAACTAGAAAAATATAAATGAATTTTGCCCCTATCACATTGCCCCACACTTGAACCTTTGCTTGTCCTCAAGCAAAGCCCTTAAACAAAGAAAAAATAAGACATCCTTTCAAAAAGTTCACTTAGAACAAAATCATAGTTACCTTTCAAACTTTAGATATATCCTTGTTATTCTTTCAACCCTTTGAAATCATTTACAAAACATAGTATTAAACAAGACCTATCAAGGCCCTTGAAATCGAATTAAATAAGTTTATACACTTGGATAGGAATATTATTTCACCCTTCAAGTAACAATATAGATAACATGAATTATACAAGTCAAACTATCTACTGACTCCAGTATTATAAGTCCAAAAATTGCACAACTCAAGTTATGATGTAAGGAAAACACTCCAAATTCTAATCTTTTCTTAATTTTTTTTCAATGACTTAGAAAACTGATAACCTCAAGTTCATGGATTTCTTTTCACACAATGTATTAACCCCCTTATAACCATCACTCACCATTTTTTCACCAATCTTCCTTTTTCTTTTGCTTTTGGGAATTAATAGCCTCAAGAATATGGATTTCTTTTTACTATCCATATTGGCCTCCATAATCAAGCAAAAACAAATTTCTCATCAACAACAATCAACTCATTTTTACAAAAAAAATTTCACAATTTTTCCACAATCTTTTATCTCATCACATTCCTCATCATAACTCAAAGTTAAGCAAAGTTTAATCCCATAATACAAGAGTTAGCCAACAACCTTTCCAATATTCCTCACATTATCCATATTTAAACTAAATGAGTCAAATAACGCTCAAACACCAATGTATAAACTAAGATTAATTCAAATTCTCAAGTCTTAACATATCCTATTCAATAAACTATTTTCACATCAATAAAGATGCACCTAGTGAATGACACATCCCATATCCAAAGAAGAAAGATAATCACAACCTTACTAAGGCATTGAAACCACAAAAAATGTGAAATTTTAAAATTTTCTCAGCAAATAGAGATATGAATGTGGATATAGATAGAAAATATTTTCAATACTAAACTCTTCATCACACTTAAAGTGGACATTATTCGCAATATCCAAAAATATAACAATGCAAGCAAAACCAAGGGACCAAAAATAATTAAAGAGGAGGAAAAGAGAAAAGAAAATACTCCTATTGCACTTAAACTTCAACGTATTTGAATTCATCACAAGGGGGCATAAGGGAACGGTTATCTATCTAAAAACAAAATAAACAAAAATAGAAGCATAAATCTAGAAAAATAATAAAATCAAAATAAAGGAAAAGAGAACCAAAGGAAAATCACGAATCATAGAAGGTGATATCAAGATGCTCTAAAGTACTAAGTTCTTCACCCAAATATGGGTTTCACTCGACTTCCAACCTTAAAGATCCCTTTGGTTGGGTAAGACACCTCAATAACACAAAATGGAAAAATGCGATGTACCCCATTTGGTCTCGACTATCTAGACTTCAACTTACTCGGAAAGAGTCTAGGCCAAGAGTTAAATAATAACATCTTGTCCCCTTCTTTGAACTCTTGAGGAGAATGAATATGTCTATTATGCCACCGTTTCATCTTATCTTTGTAGAGTCAAGAGTTATAGTAAGCATCATTATGCCACTCATCTAATTCATTTCTTGAAGCAATCTCCATTTACCTATAAGTGGAAGATCAAAATTGACAAGCTTAATCTCCTAATGTGCCCTATGTTCAACTTCTACGGGTAGATGATATGACTTCCTATACACTAATCTATAAGGGGTTGTACCAATAAGAGTTTTGAAAGTAGTTCTATAAGCCTAAAGAGTATCATCTAATTCCAAACTCCTAACAATCAAAAATTTCACAAGTTTGAAAATTTTGCAATGGCATCTCATTGGATTTAGAATTATTACCTGTACGTTAACACCCATCACAATTTTTAACAAACCTATAAGAGTCCTTAAAGAGTGTTAGCCAATAAAATCTGGACTCAAGCACCTTTCTTGCGGTGTTGTTAGCTTAGTAGTGGCCGCCCATGAGTCCTTCATGACAATGTTTCAGGATGTTTGTACTTTCTACGTTTCTAATCATTTCCTCAAATTAGTTAGTATGGCATCTATCTCTTGAAAGCATTTGGTTACATGGTTAGTGAATTTTCTTAATACTCCTTCCAAGGTAGTAGAGTCGGATGGCCAAAGTGTCATCTCTTAAGATATGTTGTGATATTGTTCCATGTTCCAATTGGCCATCTTATCTACATAAAAAAAGTTGTTAGGGTCATATAATACAATACTAAATCAAGTTAGTTAAGGAACATGTTGTACAAATTAAGCTAGAAAAATTACAGCATGTAAGGACCTTAAATTACAAGTATATAAGAAAACAAATTATGGCACCTATTCAAACAAGGAACATATATATATATATATATATTTACATAATTACATATAGATATATAAATACATAAACATGGTTAAATCAACAAAATTCAAGCTTTCATGATATTATTCCCCGACAACGGCGCAAAAAATTTGATGCGTAAATTTGGCTGTACAAAAATTATCAAATTTAAATCCATCCATTAGTCAAGTTTTGATTAAAACATTAATTCCAAATTATACATGCGAGCAAGTATACTTATCACAAGTATAGTATAGGGAATTAACAAGTATTGATCCTCAAAAGAACAAGTGCACATTACTCACTTTTTATTCATTGTTTAACCAACCACATAAAGTGAGAAAATAAGAAAATGATAAATAAAGAAATATATATAACTCAAGGATGTAGGAATGGAATATGCAATTTAGACAATTATCCTAGAAAATATTATAATGAATCAGCTAGTAATTATCTCAATTACTCATTATCTTAGTATCATGAAGGGATATAAAGTAAAATTTAATTATTTTCCAAGTCATGAATTCACTTAAATAGACTCCACTTCTTTTCCAATCCATGGAATCACAATCTTTTGATTAAATTAGCAGATTTTTCAATCAAACCAACATAACCAAAACATGCATTAACCTCAACCCCTCATAAACATGAAATTAGTCAACCACCCCATACTCTAGGCGAAACTAACTAACATTTCATTACTTAAGTTCTTTAGCTTAACTTCGTTTCCCAGATCCATTAAGCAATAACAAATATGAAATCAATAACATTAAATCAACTCCTAATGTCATTTTTCAAGTTAATTAGAACAAATCTAACTTCATCAATTCTTTCATAATCACAAGTAATCAAACTCCAAGAATGATAAAAAAAAAAAAAAAATTGATCAAATAGCTAAATTAATACAAAAACTATGAATCCCATAATATAGTTAAATTACAATGAAAACATTGAATACATCATTATTCCAAAAAAAGAAAAAAGAAATCAAAGAAAGAACTCATAGACATGCCTGGTTCTCCCTTGTAGACTTTTTTGAACAATGCTCCTTGGTGTGATGAATTCTCCTTCAATAAGTGATTTACTTATTTGATCCTTCCATTCTCTCTTGTGTCCTGAATTTTTTTTTGTTTAAATAGACTTCCAAAAGGCTGAAATTCATCCTCTAAGAGTTTTGGACCTTGTAGAGATTGAAAAATTCCAAAACTCTTAGAAATTACTACATCCGCACAAAAATTGGAAAGCTCACCGACTTTGCACAGAGTGCAGCAAGTGCCGGTCGTGCCTAATCGGCCCGGTGTACTCTGTTTTCTATCCAAAATTCTAGTGTTTTCCAGATCGGGACCGACGCTGGCCGTGCTCAGACGGCGACAGTTTTGTCATTTTTTCGTCGTTTTCTACAAGAAAATTCCAAAACACCTTTCCAAGGGCAAAATATCAAATATGAAGGAATATACCTAAATATTACAACAAATATATCACAAAACACCCTCAAATAATAAGAAAAATATAGATGAATTTTGCCCTTATCAAACTGCAAAACCTTTAGGCCACAAAATTGCAGATACTTCATGTCCCCTCATTGATGCTGAAGGATCAGAAGATACCCAACTAGTCTTGCATGATGGAAACACTCATAGGCCAACTATTATTAAGAATAATTCAATCTAACCTTCATCAAGTTCTAAGGAAGTGCAAGAAGGTCCCACTGTTGATGGTCCACGAACAGCTTTTAATGATCTACAAGTCTCTATTTGAACCACTGAACCTATAATGGCTCTAGCAAAGCTACATCTTTCACCAACCACTGCTAGAGTATCATTGGAGATAGTGTTTGCAATGGCTTATGCATTGTCTAGTGATTGTTTGAATCCTCCTCAAGTTGAAGTGCTTGTTGCTGATGTAGTTAGGAGGATCTTGAGTTCTATGCATATGGGGCCAAACTCACAAGAAGGATAGTCATAACACAATAAAGAAGTTTCTAGTGGAAATGCCAGTGAGGCAAGTGTTTAGAGACCTAAAATTTACCGCTAATATTCAACATTCTAGTTGTCAATTAGTAGAATCGTCTATGCAAGATTCTAATTAATTGTAGTTCTTCGAGTTGTTAAAACTACACAAAGGGATCAGACCCCACAAATGAAACAAATTAGTCATCATAGCCGTCTTGTTTTTTCATAAGTTTAGCTACTTAATAAAGTTCGCGATTGGTATATAGTTGGACTATCTTATCGTGTTATAGAGGATATTCGAATTGGACTATCCAACCATAATTCAATATATAATTATGATTATCTTTCTGACCACCTTTGAAATTCAGTTAGACCAAATTTTGAGCTTGTAATTCAGGAACAACTTAAAAAACTAAAAGTGCGCAAGAGAAGTAAGAAAAACATGTACAACAAATTGCCCAAGTTTCATAACTATATGTTGATTTGATTGAAGATAGCATAAATGAGCTTAATGATGATGATTTTATATCGTCAAGCTCGAGGAAAGGAAAAAAGTGTAAAGCAATTCATCTAACTAAGCATAACATGATCACAACATAAAACGCATGTAGTTTTTTTATCGAAATTTTATTTAATTTAATATTTATATACTTTTTACTGTATGATTTACACATGATAATCTTTTTTATATTTCATAAATAAAATTAACTAACCATCTTGGTGACTTTATTAGTTTAAAAAAATGAGGATAAATATTCAAATTTTCTGCTACTTAATAACAGGACTACAATTTTGGAAGAAATCAATCTATGCTATTGATGAAAGCATTTAGTAACAAAGCATCCCTTATGCTTTGACTCGAAAACAAATTACATCTAACAGGGGTGACGAGAAAATAGAAATGGGTCCAAAGGACCGAGTTTTGTTTTATTATGAAGTAGTGCGTCGTAATCTTCAAAATCATAACTTTGGGCCTACGAGGGATGTTAAAAGAGCTTTTGAAATAGATGAAGGAAGATCATAGAAGATACAACAGTATTGTATACAAAAAAAATTGAATCCCGTCAAACTTTGTCTAGACCTTTTTTTTCTTTGTTGGCCCTGCTTTTTTATTTTTAAATATGGCCATAGTACACTCTTTTTGACTTCCTAGAGTTTGTGCAGATAACTTATCTCCCTCGGCAATTACATTTCCAAAAGAAAATTAATACTTTAGTGGCATATTGACGCTTTTGGTTCCTGAACTTTTTAAATTAGGCAAGTTAGGTCTCTAATTTTTTTTTTTAAAAATTTAGATCCCTCATCTTTTTTTGAGTGAATTATTTTGTCCCTTTGTCCACCTACTGACGGTTAACACTAGTCAATATTTATTTTGAGGGGTATTTTTGGAAGAGAAAATTTTAGGAACCAAACTTGCCAAATGAAATAAGTTTAAGGACTAAACTTGCTAAAAAAAGTTTAGAAACTAAAGCTGCCAGTTTGCCCATATACATTGTTTTTTATTTTTGAATATTTTCTAAAAATATTTTCCATCTTTTATTCTCACCCATTCACAAAAAGAATAGTAAAATATTAAAACTTAGATTATGTCAATCCTTAAATAATATCTATTTCATATTTCTCAAATAATTGATTGTCATACACAGTCCATGTGCTTATGTTTGGACTAAAACACATTAGACATGGAGGTCAACATGTAGTAACGAGCTATCCCGTCAGCCTTTTTCCATGTCTTTTCAACTTCTCACTCTTCTTCAATATAACTTTATCTAATTATAGGACAGAGACCGTACATTACAAGAAAAATGCAGTTTAGCGATGGATTTTTTGTCGTCACTAATTTGTGATAGAATAGCGAAGGCATTGCAACAAAAAAACCAAATTTTGAAAATAATTTTTTTTTTAGATTTTCCAACTATTTGTCGCTAATTAGCGAAAGATTAATGACAGAATCATCTAATCATAAATCAAAACTAAAACAAACTCAAGTCCATTGCAAATCCATCGCTAGTTTACGATGGATCGCTAATTAGCATGGATTCATTTAATCATAAATTAAAACTAAAGAAAATTAAAATCCGTCGCAAATCCCTCCCTAAGTAGTGAGGGATTTGCGACGGCCATGTATCCGTCGCTAATTAGAGATAGATTTGACGGATTCATCTAATCATAAATTAAAATTGGAAGAAACTAAAATCCGTCGCAAATCCCTCACTAACTAGTGACGGATTTGTGACAGCCACAAATTCATCGCCAATTATCGACAAATTTGCGACGAAATTATCTAATCATAAATTAAAATTAAAGGAAATTAAAATCCATCAATATCCCTCGCTAATCAACAACAGATTTGCAACGGCAATGAATTCATCGCTAATTAGTGACAGATTCATCTAATCACAAATTAAAACTAAAAAAAAAAAAAACCGTTGCAAATGTCTTACTAAGTAGTGATGGATTTTCAACGTCCATTAATTCGTCACTAATTAGTGACGGATTTACAACAGATTCATCTAATCGTAACTTAAAAATAAAGAAAATTAAAATCCATCAAAAATCTATCGCTAATAAGGGATGGATTTGCGATGAACTTAGTGACGGATTTGTAATGGATTCATCTAATCATAAATTAAAACTAAAAAAATTAAAACCTGTCGCAAATTCCTCGCTAATTAGCGACGACTTTGCGATGGAATTTTAAAATTCTAAATTTAATTTATTTTTACGCAAGACTTCGCTAATCTATCGCTAATTTGCAACGCATTTGTGATGAAAAATTGGGCCGTCACTAATCCATTGCAAATTCCTTACAAATCCATTCCTACTTCACAAAAAAATATATACTATATATTTAATATATAGTATAGAAAATCACAAGAATACCAATAGTATAGTGGTGGAGCATGTGCTCCCACCAACAAGGATACGGGTTTGAGCCTCATGTCCGATATAATCTCATAATATTCTTAGCGGGTCGAGTCGTTAGGTTGGATCAGGTCGGCCGGTTAACCCGAATCGGGGCGCCTAATTAAAATTTTTTAAAATAAACTTTTTTCCTGTCACTAAATTAATTAATTATTTATTTTAAATAAAATATTTTTACCATCACAAATCTATTGCTAAATTAATTAAATTTTTTTAAATAAAAATTTTCTATCGTCGCTAAGCCATCTCAAAATTAATGGCGGCTTAGCAACCACCTTTAATTACAAACTTAATTATAATATTATCAATTAAATGGCCGTCACAAATCTATCACTAATAGCAACAGTTATTTTAGCGACAGTCGCAATCCATCACTAAACTCAATTAGCGACAGTTTTAACCCTCGCTAAATCGCTTTTTTCTTGTACTGGTATAGGATATACTTGTACTCCTCAATAGTAAATATTATGTCTAAGTTTCTTTTTCAATCCATATAGTTTGGACCCATTAACTTATTCTCATGGAGAATAATGGCCAAATGACTAAAAGAACCAACACTGACCATTTCTGAAATTTGAAAAATAAAAGTTCTTTATTTGTGTAAAATTAAACAAATAATTTATGCACTTTTTCCTCATATTATATTTTGATAATAGATAACCCTTTTTACTATTATCTATAGTATGATTATTTTGGCTTTTAGAAAAATTGACATAACTTATTGGGAAGGTTAACAATTTTTCTAAGCTAAGTGTATTGACCATCACTAACCGAATACCCTTCTAGGTAATGATCTAGAAGATAACTCTATCGACGGGATGGTCATTTCTTCTTATTTCCTATGGATAGGCCTCGCACTATAATCTCCAATGTGAGTTGGCCAATCATAGCACGTATTTTAGGCATCAATTATATCCATCAATTTGTGCTAAATACTTGTAGAATCTCCATCCTATATGGGTTCACTCTCAATATGATATGAGGAGACCTACAATCTCTAACATGGATAATGATGGAGGTCATGGGGCTATTGTAATCATTCTCCCACTTAGTCTTTTGAAATAAGGGTCTTTTATAAGAAAACTATTTCTTTAAAAAACTTCATTAAGTATGACACTAACTTATATAAAATGTCGAAACCTATAAAACCTCTATATCAATGATGATACCCTTTAAGAGGTTTGCTATGGATTAATTGTATTCAAGTTAGAACTTAATAACTTCAAAATATTTTCATTTCCAAAACTCCAGAGACATTGGTCTCATTAGTTTTATGACAAAAACATTTTTCAAAAACTTAATTAAATTGGTTTCCTGTTAACTTTACAAAAAATCTCTAAATCCAAATATTTTTTATATCAAGAATAACACCATTTGAGAGAATAATCATGGGTTAATTTTGTTCCAAGTTAATAAACCTCTTAATTAAAAGAAAATATTTTTATTATCTACTTCTCCAGACTTTGGTCTTAAGAAAAATATGTACTTAGGCTTATCCATAAAAGGAAAACGTATGCTCAAAAGACAGTAGACAGTTCTCAAGCTCTTTCTATCCTTTAATTCCTAAGTGACCAGATAATGGATTAAATAAATTAAATATTTTTAATGGTCTTATTTAATCCTAAGGTGGTTCCTCATTTACTAACCATTTTCATGCAAAAATATTTATCGAAGGTAAATAACCATTGCAAAAATAATAATAATAATAACTCTCGTGTGATAGAGGACTCAAAAGAAGATGAAAAATTACAAGAAAAAAGATAAAACAACAACTCTTTAGGAGAATCCCACTTTTAGACCTAAATCGCACCAAGATCAAGCCCCAAACCACTCCATGCCATGACCAAACCGGTCTTTAGCTATATGAAGCCGGCCACTAGCTTTCTCATTGTTCATAGCTAGTCCAAAGCTTAAGAAGATATGGACTAGCTTCCTTATATACTTCATAGTCAGTCCAAGGCTTTAGAAGCTAAGGACTGGCATAGCTAGTCACCAGTTCTTCCAGTCCATGGGCAAGCTCTCCTTTTTTGTGTCAAAACGACAAGGTGGTTATGGTTAGCCATGGACCGATCTTCTTCTAGCCTTGCAAAGCTGGCCCTGCTTAGCATCCAAAATGGTCACCGATTGCCTCCTGAAACCCGAGCTTCTGCATTGTTTCTTCTCTTCTAAATTTTTGTCTTTTTTTCCATGGTATTTTCTCCATTGTTCAAGCACCATTTTTGTTACAAAAATTCAACAAATTGAATCTAAATAATAACAATCACCTATATCCTTCAAATCAAGGCTTATATGAATTCTATAAAAAAGTGAATAGTCATAAACACAAATGCCTATGCCTCCACACGCGAGGCGTACACAACATCTACTTATATAAAAACCATGAGAGATCTAAATAATCACAAATTTTGATTTATTAGTAAAGGAACTACTTTTTTCTTGATATTAACCTCAGCATGCTCCAAGATTAAACCAGTGGTTCTAATGCCACTTGAAAGTATCGCGGGAAAAATAAACAAGCATGGTGGGAAAAGCTTTTAAATTTTTTCGCAAGCAATGATCTTGGAGACTTACTTTCATGATACTTAAGATGGACAATCGGTGATGGGGATTGGAATAGATGGTGCCTCCTGTGTAGGAACTATGATTTATTTTGTAGGAATGCCAGCCAAACACTTACTCCTTCGCATCAATCACGCACTAATTTGCTAAGCTTTTATCCTTCTAGAATATCCTCTAACCTCACTATGGACTAACCTACTGGTGAAAGTAGAAGGATGAAAACTAAATGGAAGAAACTTATGTAGAGCTTGTGAGAGAAAAGAAAAAAAGGAAGTTGCTTGGACGAACAAGCTGTTTTTCCTTTTCTTATGTGAATAGTACCCTAAAGCTTCTGCTACCTTTCTTTCTTTTTAATATAATAGCTATCTAGGGTTCCAAACAATCTTAGGTTGCCTTTTTCTCACCCCAGCAGAGCAGAGATGTGGTCCAACCAATAAATTAATGCAAGACTAATGAATAACTCTTGTATTAATTAATTGATCCTCTTGGACCCAATATAAAAATTATCCAAGATAATTAATTAATAAACAAATTTAACTAAATTGGCCGAATAAATTATTCTAACCCAAATAAATAATTAATTAGACTCTTAGAATAATCTATTCGTTTATATAAAGCCTCTATTTATAAAAGGTTAGATATATCATCTTAAAGGATAAGAAATAAAACTAATACATATGATTTTATCTTATTCATGAAATTAATAACCTTAAAAAAATTAATAGTTGCATTTATTTTTTGGATCAATGAATAGTCTCAAAAATTGAACTATCACATTTATCTTCTTCATTTCATAATTGTTTTTATTTTTATGCCTTTTCTATTAGATAGGGTTAACGAAAGGGTGGAAGGCTTGTTTAACATTTTCCCATTTTCCCCTCTTTGGGTAGGGTGCATCAAGAGAAGTGGAGGGCCATTTTACACCACAAGAAAATAAGATTTTAGCGGTAGCTAAAGCCGTCTCTATTCCATTGCTAACTACACATAGCGACGGCATTGCGGCGGACAAAGTAGTAGCAAAAATGCTAGTTGCTAAGTAAAACATTTGCGACGGCAGGGAATAGAGAGGGCTAGCGATGGCTTTGCAAGCACATATCGCAAGCCAAGTAGGAATCAAACTTCATATTTAGCGAGGGTATAGCGACGGCTCAAAAAAATTTCTAATTATCAGTTTATCTCTCGTTGCTGAACCGCTGCTAATATTGCGATAGTGCAGCGACGGTTTATTATGTCAATAGCAAATTCACCAGCCGTCACTAAACCCTCGCAAACTTAGCTAGGGCTTAGCGACGGCATACAATTCTACTTTGAAACATAAATTACCAAACCATCACTACACCCTAGCAAAATTTGCTAGGGATTAGCGACGGTATGTAGCTAAATTCTGGCTAATTTGCTAGGATTTAGAGAGGGCACTAATTTCAGCTAAAAATCATTTTTTTTCATAGCTAAACCATCACTAATGCTTGCCCTCACTAATCCATAGCTAATCTCTTTTTCCCATTTCAAGGCCTATTTATTAATTATTTTAAACCCCCTGTACCATGTATCAAACAATACTCTTTTTCCCTTTCAGGGCCCATTTATTAATTATTTTAAACCCCCTACACCCTAAACAATATATGTCACACCAAATTTAAATTCACAATAAAATCGGTCTCATTAAATGGAAATAAAAATAATCATCTCAATAATAGAAAATCCATTTATAACTACAAATGTGTAATGTAATGAAAATGTAATATACATCATAATGTGTATAAAAAAATCCCTACACTACGGGAGCAGTGACGCCAGCTGAAGGAGGGAGCGATGGAGAATGATGATGAGAATGTATTGAAAGGTGTGTATCTAGGGGTGGAATAAAGTTCTCCCCTGTCCTGTCCACCTCACCATCCACTACTAGAAAAAAGACTAATTACCAACAAAGGATCCCCAACATACCAGGTTCGATTGGTAATTATCAATAGATTCCCAATAAATATAGAATGCATTGCATTTCAATTACTTACCAACAGATTACCAACTGTGTATATTCCGTTGGTGATTTTTCTATTGGTAATCTATTGCTAATGCATTGGTAAACAGGTGGTAAAACATTTACCAACTGATTATTAACAAAATACACATAGTTGGTAATTATATCTGATGGTAATCTATTGGCAATAGGGAGTGAATGTTGTTCCTACCAATTTACCTACAGAATACCAACTAAAGTGTGTAGTTGGTAGATATTTCTGTTGGTAATATAGTTGGAAATGTGATGGTCAATATTTTGCCAATAGAAATACCAACCGAAATATCGATTGGAAAGATAATAAATCAATGTCCAATAAGCTACCAACAAAATTACTAACTGTGTATATTTGATTGATGATATTTGTGTTGGAAATCTATTGGTAATATGTTGGTAAATAGGTGGAAAAATATTTACTAATAGATTACCAATAAAATGTGAGTAGTTGATAACTATGTCTGATGGTAATCTGTTGCTAATAAGGGAAAAGAATTTTTTTTCTTGCCGATTTTCCAATAAGATACCAACTAAAGTGGGTAGTTGGTAGAAATGTAACTGGAAGAAAAATAGCCTTTAGTGCAAGATTTGTTAAAATTTCCTAATGCAATTATAAAGATAAGCATATCAAATTAACGATCCAACTGTTATATTTGCAAAAATTATTTTTAAAAAAAAAAGTATCATGACCAAATTTGAATGTAATAGAGTATATTTTTCTACATAATCTAGCATAATCTCTATATAACAGCCCAAAACCTAACATATTTATAAAGATAAGTATATCAAATTCACAATCCGACCATTACATTTGCTAAAATTGCTAAAAAAAAGTATCATGACCAAATTTAAAGGTAATCGGATATAATTTGCCACATAATCTAGCATAATCTGTATATAATGGCCCAAAACTTAATGCATTTATAATAATAAGTATATCGAATTAACGATCCAACTGTTAAATTTATTAAAATTACTAAAAAATGTATTACAACCAAATTTGAAGCTAATCGAATATATTTTGCTACATAATCTACCATAATCTCTATATAACAACTTAAAACCTAATGTATTTATAAAGATAAGTATATTAAATTAACGATCCAAATGTTAGATTTGTTAAAAAAATTTTAAAAAGTATCATTCCCAAATTTAAAGGTAATCGAATATATTTTGCCACATAATATATCATAATATCTATATAAAATCCCAAAACCTAACGCATTTCTAATGATAAGTATATCAAATTAATGGTCTAACCATTACATTTGTTAAAATTATTAAAAAAAAGTATTACGACCAAATTCAAAGTTAACCGGATATATTTTTATACATATTCTAGTATAATCTCTGGTATAACAGCCCAATACCTAATGTATTTATAAAGATAAGCATGTCAAATTAATTATCAAACTGTTATATTTGCTAAAATTGTTAAGAAACATATCATGACTAAATTTGAAGGTAATCAAATATGATTTCCTACAAAATCTAGCATAATTTCTATATAATAGTTCAAAACCTAACGCATTTATAAACATAAGCATATCAAATTAATGATTTAAATTTGTTAGAATTTCTAAAAAAGTATTGTGACCAAATTTGAAGGCACTTGATATAATTTGACACATAATCTAGCATAATCTTTACACAATAGCCCAAAGCCTAATGCGTTTATAAAGATATCCATATCAAATTAACAATCCAACCATTAGATTTGTTAAATTTTTTAAAAAAAATTATTATGGCCAAATTTGAAGGCAATTGGATATATTTTGCCACATAATAGATCATAATCTCTATATAAGAGCGCAAAATCTAATGCATTTATAAAGATAAGCGTATCTAATTAACGATCCAATTGTTAATTTTTTTTTAATTGCTAAAGAAAAGTATTATGATCAAATTTGAAGATAATCGGATAAATTTTGTAAGGTAGTATAAATGCCTAAATATAAATGGATAATTACTAATTTTACAACTTTTACGTTACCCTCAACAAATTCTCTTTTTTTTTTTTTTTTTTTTTTGGAGAGGGGGGAGGGGGGTAAGGTAATGCAAATGCATTATCTTACTCTGTCTCTCATTATTTTACCCCAATCCATATTTACTTAAACTTAGAGTAAGAACTAACAAGAAGATTATAGAATATAAATTAATCAAAATTCCCTACTTATATTTTATCACAAGTTTCTCATCAATTCTCAAGAAACAAAGTGTTACAATGTTTACTAAAACATAAATCAGGTTAATTTCAAATTCTCAAGACCTAGATTATACCACATCAAACATACGTGTTTATCTAAGAATATCTCAGTCAAAATAACCTCATACCATATTCTCATGACAAGAGAAAAAGAATAGCAATCTCGTAAGAATTCAAAATATGCTGAAAATTGAAAAAATTTAGCCTATTTTACACCAACAATAAAAATATAAATGCCAAGGTATTTAATAAATACTTGCAAGAAGTAGAACCCAATTTTATTCCCTACACTTAAATTAGACAATGTCTTCATTGGCCAATAATGTATACAATGTCAATGTATGCCATGGGATGGAAAATGATAAGGAAGGAAAAGTAAAGTAGTACTCTCCAAGTGATTAGAAGTGCCAATGTGATCATTAGAAGAGAGAAGAGGATAATTTATAACGAAAGATATATTTGTAATTATCAAAAGAGATAAAGTACTAAGTAAGAGAAATAAAGTGAAATAAGACAAAATAAAGTCTAAAGTCAAATAACATAATCGAGTACTAAACAAAAACCTCATAAAAAGAAAACAAATTCCTATTCCTATCCTCAGAAATGACCTTTGCCACCATGATGACTCAAACCAACTCTCCCATGTCTTCCAAGGCTAGCCTGCTACAAATGACTACACATTTGACAAAGGAAAATATCAACTCTTGCCTACTGGTTCTTGAGAGCCTTCAGACCTTCCTTGAGATGCTTATGTTCCTTTCTAATTATCTCTAACAGATCTCTATAGTTAAAAGATAACTGGGCTTGCTTTTGTATCATTTCTATCATACCTCTAATCATCCCCTACTGCAGAGCAATAATCTGACTCTGCTGCTCTACAGTGCATCGCAGTAACTCCATCCCCATGACAAGATTGGCAAAATTAGTACAGTCCTCAACCAAAAAGTCAATTGAAGCAGTAGGACATCCTATATTGGGGGTGAGAAGCTTGTGAGGACTTTGTTGCTGGTGCCTACTACTACTGTGGTGGCATTTGGCCACTCTTCTCCTAAAACTCACTGGAGGTCAGCTATCTTTTCCCCTTCTCGTCATAATTGTACCCATAGCTCACTAGCATCCTATCTATCACTATTTCACTCACCATGGTAGCCAACGCTTCACCCTCTACTGGCAAGAATCTTGGTAATAACCAAAGGAAAGGTAAATACTTTTGAATGATGGGTAGAGAAAACATCTCTCATATTTGAGATAAGAAGAGAGGCTCAAGGAATAGTTCGGGCTTGCATCAGCTTATGTAGAACATAAATATCAACCAATCACTTTTCATTAAATCCACTTACCTTAGGGGCCACATTAAAGCTTAACATGTAAGGAGGAAGGTTAATGACATGTAGCACCTCAGCCTAAACAGCAGTGTGATACTAGAAATGTAACTCCAATCTAACATGATTGAAACTCCAATTCTTATCAAAAATAACCTTCTTGTTATAGGTATCAATATCTACACATGCACCTTCATCTTTAATGCCTAAAACGTTAGTTAGCAACTCCCTAAATAAATGGATTGGTACCCCCTTCACAGTAGTATCAATATTCCTCAAAATGTGGTGTTTCTTATCCTCTATATTAGCATAAAATTCTTTCACTAAATTAGGATAATAAACACCCTTCAGTCCAAAAATGGGACCCCAACCAATTTTTCTAAACATAACAATGATTTTAAGCTCATTATGCAAACCAAGTTATGGGTCTTCTCAACAATCATTTTCCTATTTACCTACTTGATAAACCATTCTTCACAATCCAAACTCACAAACCTATTAGCATTAGAAGGCTGCTGGGAAGAGGAAAAAGATCCCGCACCCTTCTTTTGTTTAAGAGGTAGCTTAGTAGTAATATGTTTAGAAGCCATAGAAGATTCAAAAAAAAATAGTAGGAAAGGAAAAGAAAAGAAAATAAATGGAATTGAAAGAAAATAAAGAAGTGAACAAAATATGGTTTCACTCTCAATGAACCCGGCAAGGTTCTCAACTCCCAAACCACCAATTAACTCAACTTTTCTCCACCAATCAACCAACATAAATCAACTCCTCTGCACAAATTCACAACACCACTCCTATCACCAAATCATCCAAACTAAATGTCACACAAAATCTCAACAAAACAAATGCAACTCAATGGCAATCAATTTAAAGCTCAAGCAGAACTGCAAAAAAATTGTCAACCAAGTCTTCAAATTTTAGATAAAATAAAATAACTCACAGGTTACCAAGTTCCAACAATCAAACAAACAGCTCAACAATCCCATTTCCATAAAAGAAAATGCATCACTTAATTCCCAATTCAACTTCTAACACTTGGTAGCTCAAAATTAAAGCTAAAGAATCTAAAGTTTAGAGGTCACCAAAATAGCATTGGTATTGCAGAAACAGTTTCAAAGTGCCACTTCTATTGCTTGTGCTTTGAGTTTCTTCAATTAACCACTTCAATGGCTTGCATAAGGTGGTTTGCCCAAGGTTTTTATTGCAAGGAATCAAGAAAAGAGTAGAAACAGTGCCTGGGCAAAAGGGTTAATTTGACTAAATGGGGTAAAGAAAGAAAGAGCTGACAGTTTTTAATCCATTGAAAAGGCTCAAATTTTGCACGAAATTCAATTACACAGATTGATTTAAGAAATGCATAAAGCAAAGAAATGAACGACAATGAGTGTTTTAGGGGAAAAAAGCTACACCGGGCAAGGGTTTTAAGATATATGCTGAAAATGAAATCAACATATCTATTTTATTTTTCTAAAATGCACAAGTACATGGTACTGTGTAGAGTAATCAACACATTACCGTTTAACTATATTCTTTGAAATCCTGAAACAAAATGACATCATTGGTCTTATGAAGCTGATGCACGTCACTACGTAGAATGAACTCCACAACACCATGTATCTATTTATGCAATGTGAGACTTTAGGTAAACGACAACGTTTTTGTTCTATAAGATACACGGCGGCGTTGCGCATGATGTACATGGTGCCATTAGCTTACAGGACTTTTGATATTTTGAATACTATAGTGCCATTGACTATAATAGTCACGATGCCATGTACTTCCAACAAAATAATTTTTTCTTCTTTTTCTTTCTCTTTTTTCTTTATATATATATATATAGTACTCAAAAAACTAATTAAAGTGAATAAAGCTAACATATAAATATTAAGTTCAATGACAAATGAAATAACATAAGGAAAGTCAAACAAAGCATAAACATGCCAAACAAAGTAAATGCCAAAATAAACATACCAAAAATAGAAAAAAATAACTAAAATAAAACAAAACATTATTCAGGTGAATGAGCATAGCAAAGAAGAGATTAAGGCTTTCCACGTTCATCACGTGAATTGCCTTTACTGTTTCCTAGCAGTGTTCCCATTTGTATCTCAAAAAGTATATTGGCAAGCTATCCAATTTGATTTTCTAGATTGTGGATAGAAGCTTCTTGGTTTCTCATTAATACTTTAACACCTTGGAAACATGTATCTGTGGAAGCAACCAATTTAGTAACTAAATTCTCCGAAGATGATTTAGATGGTGCTTGTGGAAGTAGTGAAGATGGGGCATGGTATAGTATAGGGGCTTGAGGTCTTGGTGCAAAGTTTGTTTATACACCTTGTGGAATTACTTGATTTTGTCCTTGAGTACTCCACGAGAAATTTGAATGATTGCACCAACTTAGGTTATAAGTGTTGCCAAAAGGAGCAATATCTTGTCTTTCATTCCCCAAGTAATCAACATGTACTTTTTTTTGTGAATGCCTCTAATAAAGCCATAGCATCTGCATTGTGCATTCCTTGTATCTTAGATCTTGGCTTTTGTATGCCCCATGAGTGGTTGTTTAAAGCAATTATTTCTATCAACTCAAAAAGCTCTCCATAGTGTTTAAAGAAGGTGTACCTCCTGATGAGGCATCTACCCTTTGTTTAGTAGAAAAATTAAGCCTATTGTTGAAAGTAAACATTTGTAATCGAAGATCAAAACCATGATGGGGATACTTTCTTATCATTTCCTTATATCTCTCCCAAGAATCATGAATTGTCTCTCCTTCTAATTGAGAAAATGAGAAAATATCATTTCTTAACATAGCTACCCTAGCTGGAGGAAAGAATTTAGCAAGGAATTTCTCAACTAATTGTTTCCATGTTGTGATAGATCCAGTTGGTAAAAAATTTAACCACAATTTTGCTTAGTCCTTTAACAAAAATGGAAATAACCTAAGCCGTACAGTATCCTTTGATAAGCAGTAGAATCTTCACCTTGCAATCCATCAAATTGAAGTATTTGTTGAATCATTTGAATAAAATTAGACTTGATCTCAAAATTTTTAACATCAACTATAGGCCTCACAATACTTGAATTAGTACCCCGAAAGAGTAGATCTAGCATACTCACTAATTTTTCTTCTCTCATTACCCATTAGCTCATTGATTTACCTCCATCTTTTCACCAATTTGACTTGAAGTGTCTAGTTGTTCAAAAACTTTTAAAGCTCTTTGTTTTTGCTCCTTACACAATCTCCAAAAAGTCCTTTCTATTTTAATAACAAATTTAGCCAATTCATTACTACAATCCCCTATATGAACACACAAAATTTCCTTATATGATAAATCAAAAGAAACTCAACTATTAGCAATCTGAACTAAACTAATCAAATCAAAAGAAACAAGTATAGTAATAATAAGTTAATGATCAAAGAATCAATGTAACACGAATATATCAATGAATCTAAGAAGAGTAAATAAACTATGAACTAAATAAGTATATCAAGAACTAAAGAAAAAGTTAGTATTACAAATATTTCTAAGAAATCAATAAAATAAATGTGCAAAAGCGAAAACATCTAAAATCAAAGTATCCATAAATAAATAAATAAATATATATATATATATATATATATATATATATATATCAACTACCAAAGGAAAGTAAAAGTTAAATATACTAACAAACTAAAGTAATGATTGAATCAACAAAACTCAAGTGTTTTTAAGATATTAGCGACCAATCCCTAGCAATAGTGCCAAAAACTTGCTATTTCTTTTCGTGTGCTTATGTGATAGAGAAATACATCCAAAACTCAATCAAGTTCTAAATTAAAATACCAAATTAACAAACATAGCCCATAAATTTAGGTAAGTACATCCATTATGTAGTATAGAGTTATATTGGTAAGTATCAAAGAATCCCTAGTAACCGCCTCAACCACCCCGACTTCCACCCTTATTTCCTTGTTCAATCAACTAAAATAGAGAAATAATGTCACTAAGTACTATCAATTATAACCAATTATTAATGAGCACATTAATAACATATTAACCCAATCACAAGGTAAAATCTAGAAGATCACAAGAGTAAGATATAAGTAAGAAAACGAGACTAGTCATGTAATTAAATTGAATTCCCCTAATGATAATTATGCATCAACCATTATTCAATCAATTGAATCAAAATCCAAATATTGGCAAAGGAGCCCCAAATTGCAAAAACTCGCTCTCTCTCAAGTAATGAGTTTCCTATCCTTAAACCCAATCCATCGATATTTCTATCATAAAAATTAAATCAAAGGAACATTAAAATTAATGATCAACAAATCTAAACTTAAAAAATGTAAAGCCCCTCCATCCACCACGAAGTTCTTATCTCCCAAATCTTTTCTCAAGTTCATCAAGGGAAACAAATTTACTGAACCAATATAAATGGGTACCCATCTCATAAATCCTTTTCTCAAAATCAAAACAAGAGAATATCACAATTAATCAATTCAATCAAATAAACCCAAGTAATCGATTACTCAAATAAGATTTAATTAATCAAATAATAATCCAATACAATATCAAATTAGGGTACAACCCTTTAATTACAATTAGATCTAAATAATATAAACATTACTAACTCAAAATTACAAAGTAAGGGAAATTCATAGAAAAATATCCTGCATCTACTTTGGGTTCTTTTTGAGGATGCTCCTCTTCTCCTTCAATCTAGCCTTAACCTTCTCTTCCAACTCTCCTTATTGTTTCTAAGGGGTTTTCAGATGTAAACCTCATGTAGCTTTCCCTTGAAATGCCTTAAATGAAGGGTATTTATAGTTTCCTCTTGAGAATCCTTAAAATACATTAAAGAGGGGCTGCCTGCGATGTTGTATGGCACCAAGTATGCTTTGCATTAATAATACTCTCTAACAACATCATGTAATATGACCTTCATAATGAGATGTAACAATGCACGATGGCATCTAAAATGATAAGCACGAGCTGTTGGTTCTCAGTCCTTTAAAGTTTCTGAAACTCTGAAGGTACATGGGGCGGTGCCGTTAAGGTGGACAACACAGCACCGTTAATTTCTATTACTTTGATTCCAAAGTTCAGGTTATGACACAGTGCCGTGGGATGTGAGCTGGACAATGCCATCGATGCTCCTTAAAAAATTTTTGGAGTACTTTTCACCTTACTTCCACTTTTAATCTCAAATCAATGCACCCCACATCAAAAAATGTGAAAATAAGGGGATAGCAAGCAATACATAATAGATATCTAAACACTTTAAAGCACAAACGATGTATAAAATATGTAACACCCCACTACTTAGGCCCAACAGGGCCGAGGATGTCGCCCCGCCCAAATGACAAGGGGTCTTTATAACTAGAACACACAATAAAAATAAAACAATACCTTAAAATTTAAAACTTATCACAACCTAAAAATTCAAGAATAAATCTAAAATAAAAATTGTTCACTCTCAACTCCCAAAGCATTACACAAAAAAATTAATAAATAACAAAATATCTTTCAAGGCAGGCAACATTAGCTACTCATCCCCACAGCAGGATCGACCTGAAATCATGATAAAACGGGTGATGAGATAAAAAAAAAAATCTCAATAAGTCCGTGTGTGCTTTGAGTGTCCAGTGAAAACAATTCGTGAATATAAGATGTAAAATCTTCATAAGAGAAATACTGGTAAGCAATAAACAATAGTCAAAATCAAGAGTGGTGTTTTGGCTTTTCCAACCATACATGCTTAATAAAATCAACCACTCAAAAGGCTGCCATGGGTTACCATACGTTGGGCCCCATAACCATGCAACGGTCAGAATGCTACACTTTGTGCAGACTGACAAAAGTAGGTAATCGGCCTATCAGGTGAGATACTCTTCCTTCTCTACACCCAAACAAAATCGGTTGTACATTCCGGCAACACACAATCCACCTGACTGAAACTTGCTAGCTCGGACCGGTATGACCTACTGAACTAACATCTTATTCGAGAAGGACTTACCTCTCAGAGGCTTACCATAACCCATCAAAGACTAGTCCTAGCAGTCCCCCCTTATTAAGTACTCAACGTAATTTATTCCACTTGGTGGAAAATGAATAAAACGTAGTTCCACTTGAAAATGACAATTAAGGATTTCCAAAGTTTAGGGCAAATCTGGTTTTAGAAAGAGCTTTAGGGTTTGAGTAAAACTGCCCCTTGATTTTCAAATAATTTGTTTGCCTGAAATGAGAAAGGAGATAATCCTCAATTGCCTTTACAGAAGTGAGTGTCCACGTACTCTACATTTGGCTTGTCATAGTAATCATTTTGTATTAAACAGGTATTATACATGGGCTTACCTGATCCTTTGCTCGAGATAAAATAAAGGTCTCCAACAACTGACCAAACCCGGCCTGGGGTAAATATAAGCCATAATTAAACTCAAACCAAAATTCACTTTCACAAATAATCCTAGCTCAACTTACTACAATCATGATCCTAGAGTCCCAAGCTTTAAGGCAAGATAATAAATAAAGGGTTTATAAGATAAGTCTAGTTTGGTATTAAAATAATTAAGGTTTTGAGAAATAGGTACTAATAAGTTGAAGATTTAAATCTTGCTATAAATCAATTAGAATTTATTTGATGAAGGGTCCTAGGTGGTATTATGTAAAATAATAATCTATTAATAATTAATTGTTAGAAAATAATTGGTAACTAAAATTAGTTGTAAGTAAATTTTAATGGTTTCGATTGAAAGATAATAAATAAATTTTAATAGTAGTTTTGAATATAAGACTTACAAAATTAATATTTTACCTATTATGAATATTTATATAAAAGGTTTTATTACTATTTTTCATATATTTTATTTTATATAATATCTATATATTTTATTTCTTAAATAAAAGCTATCATTTATTTGACTAAAATATCATTATTTTATATAAGAGACCAAATCCACATTTTCCTAGGGTTTTTGAAATTCACTAGAAGAAATTATAGTAATAATCATTTTATTGATGGAATAAAATTAGCTCCAGGACAACAAGGTCATGATCATAATTTCTATTGCTAACCATAATCATGAACATACACTCTACACCAATTAACAAAACATCTAAATCATGAATAAAGGCATAGATCTAAATTTATCAAGACATGATCCAAACTCCACTAACATAACCATAATAACAGCCTTAACAAAGATACATGAATATAAATCCTATTCACCAAATGTGACATAATCTCTAACATGCTTGTTCAATCATACTACCCACGACATGAAGAGCATGCAACAAAACCCTAAAAACCATAAAATTCAACCAAGACAATCAACTCATGCATCAATCCTATCTCCATCATATACACACATTTATTCATGCTTTAATCTCAACTCCATCACAACAACACATGCTCGAGCCCTAATCATGATCCATCTCCTTCCAATATCATCCTAGAGACATGAATCTAGAATTTAAAGAAAATGTTGAAGAGGCTTACTTGATGGATGACTACCTTGGAGTAGTTTCGAAGGAATCCTTACTCTTAGGAGACTTGATCCGCCAAGAAAGAAGAATGAGATATGGCCATGGTTAAAGTAACCATTCGGCCAAGAGAGAGAGAGAGAGAGAAGAAGGGAGAGAGAGAGAAAAAGAGAAGGAGAGAGGAAAAGAGAAAAAGAGAGTTCATTAGTATATATATATATATATATATATATATATACATATATCCGTTAGGATTTGAAGATGAGTGAAGATTGAGATGATTGATCTTGCTTACCTTGAAGGTGTTCTTGAGCCTTCAAGAAAATTCTGGTTTTTTATCTAAAAGAGAGACTTTGATTTCAGTATTTGATGTTAAAAATTGCAGAAGTAGGTGTGATCTGGAGTTTTTGGGGAAGATTGGAGAGGTTTGGAATGGTCTTAGGCGTGAGAATGCTAGTAGGTGTTCTTGGGATTCTTGGTTTAGAGAGAATGGAGAGAATTTGGTTGAAGCTGGCCGAAATTCTGTGGGAATAGGGTGGCCGAATTTTTTGAGAGGGTTTTGGCAATTGAATTTTCTGGTTTGAGAGAAAAAAGGAAAGCTGGTTGATTGAAATCCAAAAAGAATATTTTAGGGAATCAATTTTGAAAACAAAATATGGTAAGAAGATCTTGGTTAATGGAGAGCTTTTGGAAGCTTCAATGGCTTTATCTGTGATTTTTGCTGAGATGAATGATGGTTGAAGGAGTTTTAGAGTGGCCAAAAATATGATGTACAAGAGTGAAGGAATTTTCTGGTTTTTTGAGGTTTAATTCATGGAAGGTTTCTGAAATAAATTGCTGAAATTTTGGACTTCAATCAATGGTTTGATTAGATTGATTGATGGAGATATTTTAGGACAACCATGGGACTAGTTTTCGAGTAGCATGCTAGGGAAGATGATGAAGCTCAATTCATGGCTGTTCAAGGGGAGTTTGTACAGAAAAATGGTGAAAGTTTCGGACAAGGCTGAAGAAGGAACAAAGTTGGAAAATCCTGAACAGATTTTCTCAAGTTTGCTGAAAATTTCTGGGCAGATTTTACTGCCATTTTCTAGTCTGTTTACAGAAGATTTGAAGGGTCATTCAGAGGTCCTTCAAGGCTAGTTTCCAGCTTTCTTTATGGAGTAAAAATGAGGTTGAGTTGCTGGGTGAAATACTGGAAGAAACAGCTTGGTTTTGGCTCACCAATGCTGCAAAAATTGTCCAGAAAATTTCCTGGTTTGCACAGTTTTTGTGCAGTTTGGTTTTGGCTGGGATTTTCAGTCTTTAAGTTGAATGAATTGATCATTGTTCTGGCAGAATTTGAGAGGGAATGATGGCTGAAATTTTCGACACTTAGACTAATCAAGAGGCTAGACAAATTTCAGTTTACAACATGAAGAAAATGTACACAGCTAGGTTGGAGTTTTGATGGTTCAACCATGAAGATTAATTCTCTTGGGAAACTTCCAAAACTCCTCCCCATTTTTGGCCAACAAGATGACTCATATGAACATTTTTGAAACCTTCAAAGCTGCAGCACTTTGCTAGAATTTTTCTGGAATAAAATTGGCTTGAATAAATCAAACAACCTAATTGTCTAAGAATTAAGGAAAGCTAGAGCTTAAAAATGGTATGAATCCCTTAGAAGTTTTTGTAGGGCACAAGAGTAGGATTAGGACATTCCTATCAAGTCTCCCCTAGGACAACACTCATACTCTTATCTAAATCATGCATGGGCCGAAATGTAGCCTTCCTACACAAAAATAAAACTTAATCATGCTAAAGCTCCAATAATGGAATTTGAATCCAAGACCTCAAGAATTAATTCCAAAGCTCTAACCACTAAACCACAACAACTCTTGTTCTTATTTTCTCTCCCAAATATTTTTCCTATTTAATCTTCAAGCTATCTCCCTATTCTTACCTCAAGCAAAAATTACCATTTTGCCCTTCTTACTCAACAACCATAATTAAGCCATCTAGACTACAAATCACATATCCAAGGCATATAAAATCATATAAAATTATATATATGCATGCAAGAAAATATAATATGCATCCCAACCCCCTTACTCTAAGGTTGGCTTTAATTGGGATTTCACATCCTCCCCTCCTTAGAAGAATTTCGTCCCGAAATTCAGGCATACCTCTACTTCAGATATGGATACTTCTGCTTAACCCACTCTTCTGATTCCCATGTGGCATCTCGCATGCCATAATGCTCCCACTGAACCTTAACCATTGGTATCTGCTTGTTCCGGAGATTCTTGATACCGCGGTCCAATATTTGCACAAGCTTCTCCACGTAGCTCAAATCGGGTTGCAATACCAACGGCTCATTATTCAGGACATGACCAGGATCGGCATTGTACTTCTTCAATTGTGACACATGAAACACATCATGAATTCCCATCAATCCATCTGGCAACTCCAACTGGTATGTTACTGGTCCAATCCTTTCCTTTATCGGAAACGGCTCCAAATACCTCGGATTCAGCTTTCCACCCTTCAGATGCTTCAAGATTCCCCTATTCGGCGTCAATCTCAAAAATACGATGTCCCCAACTTAAAACTCCAATTCTCTCCACCGGTTGTCGCATAGCTCTTCTGTCGGCTCTGAGTTGCTTTCAACCTCTCCTTGATCAATCTTACTTCGTCCGACATCTCCTGGACACAGACTTCTCCGGTTCTGCTTACATGACCATCTTCTGATCAACTCCAGTATAACTATACCTGACACTTGCGTGCATACAAAGCCTCATACGATATCATCCTAATTGAAGCTTGGTACCTATTATTATACGACTGTTCTGCATACGGCACACACTCGATCCACTTATCCCCGAAATCTAGAACACAGGCCCTCGGCATATCTTCCAATACCTGTATAACCCTTTCTGACTACCTATCAGTCTGCGGATGCGCCGTCGTACTGAACTTTAGACTCGACCCCATTGCTTCCTGAAACTTACCCCAGAAACGAGATGTAAACCTCGGGTCTCGATCAAACACAATACTTGAAGGTACTCCATGCAGTTGGACTATTTCTCGCACATAAGTCTGAGCCAGCTTCTCCATTGAGTCTCTTACATTCACCGGTATGAAATGAACCGATTTGGTCAGTCGATCCACCACTACCCATATGGCGTCTTTCTGGGTCCTTGACATAGGAAGTCCGGTGACAAAATTCATGGTCACCTCCTCCCACTTCCATTCCGGTACTGGTAATGGTTGCAATAGTCCCACTAACTTCTTATGCTCCGCTTTGACTTTCTGGCAGGTGAGACAAGTCGAGACGTATTTGATCACATCTCGCTTCATTCCAGGCCACAAATAGGCCCTCTTCAGATCTTGGTACATCTTGACTTCCCCTGGATGAATGGCGTACTTGCTCTTGTGTGCCTCTTCCAAAATTCTGTCCTTCAATCGCTGCTCTCTAGGTACACACAACCGCTCCCTGAAATATAAAACTCCCGCCTTGTCTTGCCGGAATTCACTGCCTTACCGCTTGAGCTCCTTGTCCTTGAAAAGTTGAAACTCTGTGTTGCTTTGTTGAGCTTCCACAATTTCCCGTCTTAGATCCGGTACCAACTTCAGGTTGCTAACAACGATTCTCTTCTCTTGCATTTCCACCCTTCTGTCCAACACTTCCTGAACCACTTGAATTTCATGTACTTTTAGTCTGGCCATTCCGACTTTTTTGCTCAGTGCATCAGCTACAACGTTGGCTTTCCTGAGATGATAGTTGATCGGATAACGGCACTCTTCCAAGAATTCTATCCATCTTTGTTACCTCAAATTTAGATCCTTCTGCATAAAGATGTACTTCAGACACTTGTGGTCAGTGAACACTTCATATTCAGCTCCGTACAGGTAGTGTCGCCATTTCTTTAGGGTGAACATAATGGCTGCCAACTCCAAATCATGAGTAGGGTAGTTGACTTCATGGAGTCTCAGCTTCCGAGAAGCATAAGCGATCACTTCCCGGTCTTGTATCAATACTGATCTCAATCCTTCTTTCAAGGCATCGGTATACAGCGCTTAAGGCTTATCTTCCTCTAGCAGACTCAATACTGGTGCTGTCATCAACCTTCGCTTCAACTCTTAGAAACTCTGCTCACATTTCTCACTCCACATAAATGGAACATCTTTTCTCAACAGTCGTGTCATAGGCGATGTGAGTGTTGAAAACCCTTTGATGAATCTCCTGTAGTAACCAGCCAATCCCAAGAAACTTCGAATCTCAGTAACGCTCTCTAGTTGCTTCTAGTCCGACACTACTTCAACCTTTGCTGGGTCTACCTTGATTCCCTTATTGGTCACCACATGGCCAAGATATGCTGCACTATCCAGTCAGAACTCACACTTGCTAAACTTGGCAAAAAGCTCCATTATCACTCCGACAGGTTCTTCTGACCCCAATTCCAATTCTGGCTCAATCTCATCCCCCCGATTGGGTGACGGCATTTAAGTCGTCTCAAACCCCGGTGTCACAGGCTCTACTCCCGGAACTCTCCTGCCTGATGTGGCTACACGGCACTTGGGTGCCATTCTAAACCATGCTCAGATGATAAGTGTATGCATTCAAGTTTAAACATTTTGAGCATGCATTCACATTCAAGTTTAAGTAAAAGAAAATCCTATGCAAGTTTTTGTGTAAAGAATTGCATAAAAAATTTTCAAACCTTAGAGTACTCCAAGTACTCTTATTTGCATAAATTTGGAATTAAAGCAATAAGCAGAAAGGAAATCCTTAACATAGAAGTTCATGAAAAGCATTAAATAAAACATCCTAATCATAACAGCTCTTAGCCCCACTAGCCCTCATCAGAATCCTCAAAATCAGCCTCATACAACCATCCCCCAGAGTTCTTAGAAAAGTCTATCCCAACCCCACTGGCAAACCCCTCCATTGGCTTCTTCCCGGGGCGCTTAAAACTCTCCCCAGGCTCAACTCGATTGGGAGGAGGAACGAAAGAAGGCCTAGGTGGAGATTCATAATCAATCTCCCCTGGGTCATCACTATCTACTGATAAATCCACTACGAGACTAGGAGGGTGGGGAACATGCTCCACGGCTATCACCTCATCTTCAATGTCAGAACTTATGTCTATCACCAGGATTGGGGGTGCCTCATGGGTCGAAACCTCATCATCACTGCTATCCTCCAAAAGGATAACCGGCTGAGAAGTAAGCTGGGGAACTAGAAGGTCTTCTGGGTAAATAGGAATAGGAGGATGCCACTACTGCCCCTTCCTCGTGGTTCTAAGCATTCTAACCATTCGACAACATAAACAAGATAGGTTGGATAAAGATTTAATCTTAAATAAATAGAACATATACTATCAATATTTACCTAAATCTAGTCTCTGATACCACTTGTAACACCCCATTACAGTTCGTGAATGCAAGATGTAAAATCTTCATAAAAGAAATACTGGCAAGTAATAAACAATAGTCAAAATCAAGAGTGGTGTTTTAGCTTTTCCAACCATACATGCTCAATAAAATCAACCACTCAAAAGGTGGTCATGGGTTATCATAAGTTAGGCCCCAAAACCATGCAATGGTCAGAATGCCACACTTTGTGCAGACTAACAAAAGTAGGTGATCGGCCTACCGAGTGAGATACTCCTCCTCCTCTACACCCAAACAAAACCGATTGTCCATTCCGGCAACACACAGTCTACCTGACTGAAACTTGCTAGCTCGGACCGGCACGACCTACTGACCTGACATCTTATCCGGGGAGGACTAACCCCTTAGAGGTGGCCACCTACTGAGAGGCTTACCCTAACCCATCAAAGACTAGTCCTAGCAGTCCACCCTTATTGAGTACTCAACGTAATTTATTCCACTTGGTGGAAAATGAATAAAACATAGTTCCACTTGAAAATGACAATTAAGGATTTCCAAAGTTTAGGGCAAATCTGGTTTTAGAAAGAGCTTTAGGGTTTGAGTAAAACTGCCCCTTGATTTTCAAATAATTTGTTTGCCTAAAATGAGAAAGAAGATAATCCTCAATTACCTTTACAGAAGTGAGTGTCCACGCACTCTACATTTGGCTTGCCATAGTAATCATTTTGCATCAAATAAGTTTTATGCAGGAACTTACCTAATCCTTTGCTCAAGATAAAATAAAGGTCTCCAACAGCTGACCTAACCTCGCCTAGGGTAATATAAGCCATAATTAAACTCAAACCAAAATTCACTTTCACAAATAATCCTAGCTCAACTTACTACAATCATGATCCTAGAGTCCCAAGCTTTAAGGCAAGATAATAAATAAAGGGTTTATAAGATAAGTCTAGTTTGGTATTAAAATAATTAAGGTTTTGAGAAATAGGTACTAATAAGTTGAAGGTTTAAATCTTGCAATAAATAAATTAGAGTTTATTTGATGAAGGGTCCTAGGTGGTATTATGTAAAATAATAATATATTAATAATTAATTGTTAGAAAATAATTGGTAACTAAAATTAGTTGTAAGTAAATTTTAATGGTTTCGATTGAAAGATAATAAATAAATTTTAATAGTAGTTTTGAATATAAGACTTACAAAATTAATATTTTACCTATTATGAATATTTATATAAAAGGCTTAATTATTATTTTCCATATATTTTATTTTATATAATATCTATATATTTTATTTCTTAAATAAAAGCTATCATTTATTTGACTAAAATATCATTATTTTATATAAGAGACCAAATCCACATTTTTCTAGGGTTTTTGAAATTCACTTGAAGAAATTATAGTAAAAACCATTTTATTGATGGAATAAAATTAGCTCAAGGACAACAAGGTCATGATCATAATTTCTATTACTAACCATAATCATGAACATACACTCTACACCGATTAACAAACATCCAAATCATGAATAAAGGCATAAATCTAAATTTACCAAGACATGATCCAAACTCCACTAACATAACCATAATAACAACCTTAACAAGGATACTTGAACATAAACCCTATTCACCAAAGGTGACATAATCTCTAACATGCTTGTTCAATCATACTACTCACGACATGAAGAGCATGCAACAAAACCCTAAAAATCATAAAATTCAACCAAGACAATCAACTCATGCATCAATCCCATCTCCATCATATACACACATTTATTCATGCTTCAATCTCAACTCCATCACAACAACACATGCTCGAGCCCAAATCATGATCCATCTCCTTCTAATATTATCCTAGAGACATGAATCTAGAATTTAAAGAAAATGTTGAAGAGGCTTACTTGATGGATGACTACCTTAGAGTAGTTTCAAAGGAATCCTTACTCTTAAGAGACTTGATCCGCCAAGAGAGAAGAATGAGATATGGCCATGGTTGAAGTAACCATTCGGCCAAGAGAGAGACAGAGAAAGAGAGAGGGAGAGAGGAAAAGAGAGTTCATTAGTATATATATATATATATATATATATATATATATATATATATATATATCCATTAGGAGTTGAAGATGAGTGAAGATGGAGATGATTGATCTTGCTTACCTTGAAGGTGTTCTTGAGCCTTCAAGAAAATTCTAATTTTTTATCCAAAAGAGAGACTTTGATTTCAGTATTTGATGTTAAAAATTGCAGAAGTGGTTTCAAGGGGTTGAGTAGGTGTGATCTAGAATTTTTGGGTAAGATTGGAGAGATTTGGAGTGGTCTTAGGCGTGAGAATGCTAGTAGGTGTTCTTGGTTTGGAGGGAATGGAGAGAATTTGATTGAAGTTGGCTGAAATTCTGTGGCAATAGGTTGGCCGAATTGTTTGGGAGGGTTTTGGCAATTGAATTTTCTGGTTTGAGAGAAAAAAGGAAAACTGGTTGTTTGAAATCTAAAAAGAATATTTTAGGGAATCAATTTTGGAAACAAAATATGGTAAGAAGATCTTGGTCAATGGAGAGCTTTTGGAAGCTTCAATGGCCGGCTATTTGTCTGTGATTTTTGCTAAGATGAATGATGGTTGAAGGAGCTTTAGAGTGGCCGAAAATATGATGTACAAGAGTGAAGGAATTTTCTGGTTGTTTGGGGTTTAATTCATGGAAGGTTGCTGAAATAAATTGCTGAAATTTTGGACTTCAATCAATGGTTTGATTGGAGTGATTGATGGAGATATTTTAGGACAACCATGGGACTGGATTTCGAGCAGCATGCTGGGGAAGATGATGAAGCTCAGTTCATGGCTGTTCAAGGGGATTTTGTACAGAAAAATGGTTGAAGTTTCTGTCAAGGCTAAAGAAGGAACAAAGTTGGAAAATCCTGAACAGATTTTTGCAAGTTTGCTGGAAATTTCTGGGCAGATTTTGCTGTCATTTTCTAGTCAGTTTGTAGAAGATTTGAAGGGACATTCAGAGGTCCTTCAAGGCTGGTTTCTAGCCTTCTTTATAGAGGAAAAATGAGGTTGAGTTGCTAGGTGAAATACTGGAAGAAACAGCTTGGTTTTGGCTCACTAATGTGCGAAAATTGTCCAGAAAATTTCCTGGTTTGCACAGTTTTTGTGTAGCTCGATTTTAGTTGGGATTTTCAGTCTTCAAGCTGAGTGAATTGATCATTGTTCTGGCAGAATTTGAGAGGGAGAGATTGCTGAAATTTTTGACACTTGGACTGATCAAGAGGCTGGACAAATTTTAGTTTACAACATGAAGAAAATGTACACCGCTAGGTTGGAGTTTTGATGGTTTAACCATGGAGATTAATTCTCTTGGGAACCTTCCAAAACTCCTCCCCATTTTTGGCCAACAAGATGAATCATATGGACATTTTCGAAACCTTCAAAGCCACAGCACTTTGCTGAAATTTTTCTGGAATAAAATTAGCTTAAATAAATCGAACAACCTAATTGTCTAAGAATTAAGGAAAGCTAGAGCTTAAAATGGGTATGAATCTCTTAGAAGTTTTTGTAGGGCACAAGAGTAGGATTAAGACATTCCTATCATGTCTCCCCTAAGACAACACTCCTACTCTTCCCTAAATCATGCAAGGGCCGAAATATAGCCTTCGTACACAAAAATAAAACTTAATCATGCTAAAGCTCCAATGATGGAATTTGAACCCAAGACCTCAAGAATTAATTCCAAAGCTCTAACCACTAAACCACAACAACTCTTGTTCTTATTTTCTCTCCCAAATATTTTTCCTATTTAATCTTCAAGCTATCTCCCTATTCTCACCTCAAGCAAAAATTACTATTTTGCCCGTCTTACTCAACAACCACAATTAAGCCATCTAAACTACAAATCACATATCCAAGGCACATAAAATCATATAAAAATATATTTATGCATGCATGAAAATATGATATGCATCCCAACCCCCTTACTCTAAGGTTGGCTTTAGTTGGGATTTCGCAAAATATGCATGTAATGAGCATTCATCAACCCAACTACCTAGCATATTTCATAATCTGACTGGAATCTTCTAAAAATTCAGCAATTGCTATAAAATTTAAATCAAATTTTCTAATATGCTTTTCAAGATGTCTCTTGGCAAAGTTATTAGTGATCTCTCTTATCTGCCAGAGTAATGTATACATTTATTCAAAAGTATGAAGGGTCGATTTGTCTTAACCCTTCTATAGGGCAATATTTTCTTAGCCTTGAGCGCAACCTCTAACCATTGCTGCTTTTTCACCTTCCTTCCCTTCTTCTAACATTCTACATCTGACATTCATCATTATAGACTTCTTGGATAGCTTGGGGAATATGACATTCTACGTCCATTCTTGTGAGAATCATTGGGTCTGATACAGGGTTGAAGGCAACCTCTTTCTATTGTGCCCTTTTCAACACAGTACCAACACTTTTTTGAATCCTCAATAGATCAGGTTTCTCAGAAGTAATATCACTAGAAATATTCCCAAGAGATCTAGCTGCCCTTACACTATCAGAGGAAATATCACGACTTTAATCTAGAATTACAGTCTATCCTCACTCTATTTGATAGTCTGAGTCAATGTGATGCATTGCAGAATCATTCTTGTTCAAATCATCAACATTTCGTTGGGTTTTTTCGAGATGTAATGTTGGTTACTCAACCCTAGGGTTTTTAGGAATCTTAGGCAACTGCAGATCTAATAGCTGAGTAGTTTGAGAATCCTTGACAACCTAACACTGTTGAGTCTTGTCCTTATCTTTAGCTTTCATATTTTTTATAGTTGGAAGAACTCTATCTTTAGAACTACAATCTATAATTGAATGTCTAATATGCATACAATTTGAACAATATTAAGGAAGATTCTCATAAGCGACTGTCTAGAGAAAAACATCTGACCAATCACCAATCCAAACCAGTTTAGGTTTTAGTTTGAGTAAATCCAATTCTTTACAGACTCTAGCCATACTAGGTCTTGAAAGCTAGGCAATAGCTGCAACCAATTTGAGAGGCTTTTCTATGCCGAAGCAATTGAAAACTACACTGGCCTAGCAAATAAATGGATTTTTCTTCTCCTGAGAAGGTCTTTCTTAAGTTTATTCTAATTAAAAGAGAAAGTTCATAATTAAAGTGGATAATTTTTAAATACCTTTCATTGTTTATGCTTGCTTAATGCTTTTCACTTTCATTTCTTAATACTTAGCAAATATTAATATTCTTAATGACGAACAAAATATTTTTCTCTAGATTTGCAAAAGATGATGACTTAGTGTTACTGATCTGCCAAAGCTTATGCCTATCCTTCTTTGGATTATTGAGGATAGGGTTCTATTGCTAAGTTCTTGAACTTTTCGCAGATATGTTCATGTTTGGAAAAGTAAAACCTTACATTAGTCACTTGTGACCCCATTATGATATTGTTCTCATTCTGCCTAGTGTGCCTAGTATGCCACAAGTGTTAGTTAATGCCCTTTGCAAACAATTGGTTCTAGAAAATTAAGAATGAACTTTTTTTTTTTTTTTGGTTCTTTTGCTTCTGTCTCTTTTTTCTCATCTCCCATAGACAAGTTAAGGCAACACAAGCAACAAAAATAATAATTTTCCCTCCTTCTAATCCACACAAATAGTAGAAATTTCTTTTCTCTCCTGATCTATCAAACAATAAAAATTTAGCTTTCTCTTCTCTTCTTTTCATCTTTACTAATATTTTTCGTTCTTTTATTTTCTCTCATACATAATCTTGCAAACTAGCCTTGAGTATGGATTGTATGAATTTATGAACCCTATGGTTGCAAAATATGGATATCTTTTTGAAAAAAAAAAAATGATTGAAGAGAGCATCATTAACATCCAATTAGCAAACTAGCATTGTATAAGGGAACTGATGTAATATTTGTAAGACATTTGGTTAATTATAAATTGTTTGAGGAATCAACATTTATGATGATGTTGAAGTCAGATTGAATATTACCCGACCAACAGCATTGTGTTAAAGCCATTGGATGCTACCAAAAGGTTCAAGCAAGTGCTACGAACTCATTGGATACCAAAAAAAAATATTAGGATGTTTAGGCAACTGCAAAACCTTTAGGCCACAAAATTGCAAGTAGTTCATCTCCCCTCTTTAATTCTGAAGGATCAGAAGATACCCAACTAGTCTTAGATGATGGAAACACGTATAGGCCAGCTATTCTTAAAAGGAATTCAATCTAACCTTCATCAAGTTCTAAGGAAGTGCAAGAAGGTCCCACTATTGATGGTCCATGAATAGTCTTTGGTGATCTACAAGTCTCTATTAGAACCACTGAACCTATAGTGGCTCCAGTAAAGCTACATCTTTCACCAGCCACTGGTGGAGTATCATTAGAGACAGTGTCTGCAATGCCTTGTGCATTGTCTAGTGATTGTATGAATCCTCCTCAAGTTGAAGTACTTGTTGTTGATATAGTTAGGAGGATCTTGAGTTCTATGCATATGGGGCCAAACTCACAAGAGGGACAGTCATAACACAATAAAGAAGTTTCTAGTGGAAACACTAGTGAGGCAAGTGTTTAGAGACCTAAAATTTACCTCTAATATTCAACATCCTAGTTGTTAATTGGCAGAATTGTCTATGCAAAATTCTAATTAATTGCAGTACTTCGAGTTGTTAAAACTGCACAAAGGGATCAAACCCCACAAAAGAAACAAATTCACATCTAACAAAGGTGACGAGAAAACAGAAATGCGTACAAGGGACCAAGTTTTGTTTTATTATGAAGTAGTGCATCGTAATCTTCAAAATCATAACTTTAGGCCAACGAGGGATGTTAAAAAATCTTTTGAAATAGATGAAGGAAGATCATAGAAAATACAACAGTATTGTATACAAAATAAATTAAATCCCTTCAAACTTTGTCCGGACCTTTTTTTTTTTTTCCTTTTTCGGCCTTGCTTTTTTATTTTTTAATGCTTCCATAGTACACTCTTTCGGACTTCCTAGAGTTTATGCAGATAACTTATCTCCCACAGCAATTACATTTCCAAAAGAAAATTAATACTTTAGTGGTAAATTGGTACTTTTGGTCCTTGAACTTTTTAAATTTGGCAAGTTAGGTCCCTAACATTTATTTTTAAATTTTTAGGTCTCTCATCTTTTTTTGAGTGAATTATTTGGTCCTTCCGTCCACCTATTGACGGTCAACACTAGTCAACATTTATTTTGAGGGGTATTTTTGGAAGAGAAAATTTTAGGAACCAAACTTGCCAAATGAAAAAAGTTTAAGGACTAGACTTGCCACAAAAAAAGTTTAGAGACTAAAGGTGCCAGTTTGCCTATATACATTATTTTTTATTTTTGAATATTTTCTAAAAATATTTTTCATATTTTATTCTCACCCATTCACAAAATGAATAGTATAATTTTGAAACTTAAATCATGTCAATCCGTGAATAATGTCTATTTCATATTTCTCAAATAATTGCTTATTAAGCAAACAACTGCTTATGTTTCTTTGAAACTTGAACACATTTATTCTATTATTAGAGAAGGTACCAAAAAATCTACCCTAACTCCAAGACCACTATTCCAACTCACTCATATGTGCAACAGACAAGTAGTGTTCTTTCTTTCTTTTTTTGGTAGAAAAAGAAGAAATATTCTAAACTGACTAACTTCTTTGGTGTGCTATAAATTATGAACATAATTTTTGAATATCTTGAAAATAAAGAAAGGTTCATTTTTGTATGAAGGGAATGTATAATTAAATTAGTACTTAGGTATGTTACAAATTTTGAAAAAAAAAATGTTTTTTTCATATAAAGAACCAATATTTTGGGACAACAAAAAATGATAAATACACCACAATATGAGGCAAATGTAGTAAAAATTTAATAATTGTGTAAAGAGGTAAGCTATTTTGTCATCTTTTCATCTGTAAAACTTGCAAGATAAAGATGCGAGGTTAAAGATCCCCTCCCCCACCCCACTCTCCCCTCTAGGGCATTTTGCGTTAATTTGAAAAAGATGATCCTTTTGTACTCATCGTGATAAAATTTAAATATTTTATTTTTACTTGATATTTAAATTTAAGAAAATATTTTTCTATAAGTAGTTATTATATTCTTTATTAATTAAAATAATTAGTGGTGAGATATATGAATTAATAAAATTTATATTTTCAAATACAAATATAGACATTTTATATATCCAGGCAAATTGGCTGACTTAGTCCTTAAACTTTTTTCATTTGGCAAGTTTGGTCCCTAAAATTTTCTCTTCCAAAAATGCCACTCAAAATAGACGTTGACTAACATTGACCATAGTAGGTGTACAGAGGGATCACATAATTCACTTGAAAAAAGATGAGGGATCTAAAAATTTAAAAATAAAGATTAGAGACCTAACTTGCCAAACTAAAAAGGTTTAAGGACCAAAAATGCCAATTTGCCATAATTTAGTCCGTTGTGATCACCGATGCCATCTTCTCTCCCTCCCTCCAAGTCCCATCTCTCTTCTTATTGCCATTCTGCTTTGGAGAGTGCATTGTAACCAGTAAAACGTACTATTGCATAGATTCTCCATTCTAGTGCGGCACTGGCATTTATCAGTGGCCCACCTTATCTTCAAATAAAATAATTTCGATCGCATTTTTTTTAATGGAAATGCTTCGCATATTAAATTAATCTAGATCAATAGGGGTATATAAGTCTTTTTGTTATTAAACTTTAAGTTAATTGACAATATTATCCTCAGTCAATTTTTTAACGTATTTTGAATTCAAAAGTTAAAATATTCAAATATGATATTAATGTTGTCAACTATTTATTCAAATTTGTGTGTTTTCAATGTTGCTATCTTTTCAAAATTATCTGTTTCGAATGTCAGTTATCAATTGTATGTTTCAACTATATAACATCAACTAATTACGTACTTCAAGGTCACTGTCAACTACAATATTCTAAAATGGGATTTTTTTTTTTTTTAACAATTGTACTTCTAAGATTTAATCTAATTTGAATTAATTTATGTTTCATTATTATGTTCTTCTTCTAATATCAGTATATTTGTTAGTTCGACTGTGATTAATTTAGATTTCATTTATTCACTAATCAAAACATATATTTTTAAATTCGTATATAACATTGACTTTGTAATACTAAAAAAGAAATAAAAAATATATGGATAAAAATTGATAATTAAATATCTAAAATCAACTAAAGCTTCAAGAAAAGTTCAACTATTTAACTTCTTTGTTTTTGCTACATCAACATCAATAAATTATTGAATACATCTATATCTACTATGTTTTCATGTATATACGATCTTTAATTATATCCACAATCGATATGACATTCCATGACTTTCTAAGACTTATCCCTTCTAATTTGATTTTTTTTTTTAAAGGCAATTGATTTTTTAAAAAATAAAAAAAGACTTTAAATAATTTACTTACATTTTTGAATGACTACAATTTGAATGACTATCTCAGGGACTCAAAATATTTTGTTTTATATATTTCTATCAACTCGAAAGTTTTTTTAAAAAAAAAATCAACCATAATCATTAGCCCAAAAAAAAAAAAATCAATCATAATCTTTTGACTCCTTTTCAATCTAATTTTTTTATATATTTCGATTAGCTAAAAAATTATTCATTTATTTGAAGACAATTGTAATAACCCACTAATATTTTATTTAATAGTAATAAATAAATTAAAATTGAGCCTCGTGTCCTCAATATTTTTAAAATATCTTGAATAACTAATAACAAAACTATTTATTTCATAATTTTTTTACTAAATAGCATTGGGCATACAAATAGAATCGTTTTTATTGTAGGTTTTTGTAAAATAAAAAGTCCATAGGTAATTCCGTTAATAATTGGTCAGAAATTTTAATTTTACCAAGACCCTACCAATAGATTACCAATGAAATATAAATTAAAAATTAAATGAAATATAAAATAAAAAAGAATTTCAGTAATCCATTGGCAATGAATGGTAATCATTTTAATTATCAACAAAACATCATCACAAGTTTTAGAGTTATAAAAAAATTTATAAATACTACTTATATCAATTGATATTCAATTAATATTTTGTTAGTAAGTTTAATAGTTCCATGTTGATAATGTTATAATTGCCAAAACGATTATTAACAAATGAAAATAAATTTTTCTATCCGTTGATATTCTATTGCTTTTCTATTGGTAATTTTAGTTTTCTGATATATTGCCAAAAAGTACCAACACAAATATTAAAACAATGAAAAATAAATAATTCTATTAGTAATCCATTAGTACCACATTAGTAATAGTTTACTAATAGAATATTAAAGGAATTTTTTAACATAATAGGGAAGATATAGTTCCATCGTTTAGTATTAAGAGTTAAGTGAATACTAAATCATCTTTTAATAAATGTCATTTCCTTTAAGCTTATTTTTATCTTTCCTTTTAGTATTTTACTTCTAAAATTAGATAGATGAATGTTTATTGAATAAAGTTGGATAAATGAAGTTTCATAAAATTATTGCTGAGTTGTATGTCAAATAAATTATAAATATGAAAAATAAGTAAAATCATTTATATGGAAAAAAATTGTTGAAATTGACCAAACTCATTATACTACCTAAAAATTCATATCCTTTTCCATGTCAACCTTTGAAATAAATCGTTCAACTTATATAAATATAAATATATATATATATATATATATATATATATATTACATTTTTTAAATATAATTTCCTATTTTATATAAAAAAAATAAATATAAATGATTACATTATTAAAATCAAAATTAAAATATCTAATGAGATATTTATTATGAATGTTATTATTGGATAAGGGTGGCAGGAAAATGTAAATTATTACATTATTTAAATCAAAATACAAATATCTAATGAGATATTTGTTGTGAATGTTATTATTAGATGTGGGATGGTAGGAAAATGTAAACATGACATGGACAATACCAACACAAAACATTTGGTGGTGTACTGTAAAGCTGTCAAAATGGGCTAGCCAGGCCCAACCCACGTGGGCTGGTAGAAATATGGGCTGGGACAGGCCAGCCTACTTTTTTGATAGGTTATAAAATACTAAGCCCAGCCCAGCCCTTTTCAGCCCATGGGCCATTTATATATAAATAATATTTTTTAAAAAAAATTCATACCATATTTATATTTTGCAGTCTTTAATTCTAACTCTAATACAAATACAATGAATCAAATTATAACTTAAAATAAAATATAAATATCAAATAATAAGTTAAGCATATTTTGTCTATTATACTTTACACACAATTCTGCATAAATTTACCAGTTTAACAAGTCCGAGAATTAAACATCACAAATCACATATTAAATCCATAACTCTCAAATATATAAATATAGTAATCTAATTTAAAAGTTCAAATTTAGAAATATCAAAGTTAAAAATCAATATTTGTTTTACAATTTCATAAAAAGGCCATGAAAGGCTAAAAGTATTTCTCATACTGTCAGTCTCCCAAAAAGATACACATTCTTTAATCATCTAAGATTTCTTTAATGATTTTATTTGAATCTACTGTTGACGATGACATATTTGACATGACTATTTCAAGGCCAGATTGTTCATCTAATAATCACAAATCATAATAAAAAAGAAGAATATAATTAGTATTATACTTACTAATTATTAACTAGTTAAAGAAATTTTAAAAATTACTGTATATTACCATCATCATCTATAATTAGTATGTAATTTTGACTTTTGAAACTTTTGTAATTTTTCAATTTGAGAATTAAAAAAAAAAAAAAAGAGGTGGCCCATGGACCAAGCCCAGCCCAACCCTACTCAACCCATAAGCTTTGTGGGCTGGGCCAAATAGGCCTGATTGAAATATGGGCCTGAAAAATTGCAACCCACCCCAACCCATATTACTTGTGGGTTGGGCCTGGACCATGGGCTTAGCCTATTTTGACAACTCTAGTGTACTGGCATATCCAAGTTATGTAGCTTAAAGTATATTACATGTTCAAATCTCTTTTGTCGGGTCTTTTATTTGCATTAGTTATTAATTTCCTAATGAATTGCAACTAATAGAATAAGAAAATATTTTTCTTTTAATAGTTGGTAATTTAATAATGAATTAGGAGGAATTTTTCGTCATTAATTTAAAATTTGACAAAAATAAAATGATAGATATTAGATCTATTCAAAATTAAATACTACACTTCGAATTAGATACTACTCTAAATTTTTTAACAAATAACATATACAAATTCATCTTAAAATCACACAAAATTAATCTTATAAAATATGGTGAATATATTTATTACTTAAATTGGATGTTAATATTTTAAAATATTTCTAAATTATATCAACATATTCTCTTATTATATTTATCTATTTTTATAATCACATACGGCTATTCATTTTAATTCAAAATATTTATATACAAATAATGTCATTAATAAGACAAATTTAGATTATGTACGAAATTAGAGGATAAATAAAATAAAATTCTTAATATATAATAAATATTTATAATATAAATAAGGCAATCTTAATAGTACTATTGTAAATTAATTAAAAAATAATTTTATACTTTATTTTCCTTTCACAATAGATTCTTCTAAGAAAAGTTTCACTTAGAAGTAAAATGGTCTCACTTATGACTAAGGTTATGGGTTTAAGTCATACTACGATGAATATTTCTTATTATATTATGTCTTCCAGTTGATTATAACTTTCTATATTAGTTGACAGTATAAGATGAAAGTATTAACTGTGATTATGCCCGATTGATAGAATAAATAAAAATTGTCAACTATGATTATATGACAGAATGGTAATAAAAGATAAGAAACAAAATGCTATATGCAATTAGTGGAATTTTCATCTAACAGAGTGGTATAGAACTAAGAGTTTCATAGGAATTAGATGCTTTGGAAATATTATACGTAAAACTCAAAAGGGGGGAAATATAAGAAGAGTGAAAATACAATGGAGGGAAATATTTTTTGAGGGAAATATGTGAATTTCCCTCCAATACAATAAAAGGAATATTGAATTTTTTTATAATTTTCTACTACTCGTAAATCGTGTTTATCGTAGCCTAATTTGATCCTTTTAGGATTACCCTTTTTTAAATATCTACAGGCAGATTGGGATATGATACTGTTGATGTTATTTTTAACCAATCCGTTGTAATGGTAACTTTCAGCCGAAACTGATATGAATTCTGCCAAACAGATGATGACATCAAGAAAAATCTTCAACTACTATACCCGGTCAACATCGAAACCTGGAGCCAATAAGCCATCACCCGCACATCGCGGCACAACCGGCAAGACACTACCGTTCTCAACCGCCAATGACGGACCACGAAGCGGGAACCTCTCCAAGTTCGGAAAGTCAGTAGCCGTGCCACAGCGAGTATAAAGCAAGCAAGGATCCCAGATTGAAAGACGACAACACTCATCTCAAATCAAATTACCAATTTTTTCCAATTTTCAATTCTTTTTTCCGCAGTTTCTTTACTACTTTCATTTATAGCTTTGTTTGCGGCTTTATTTATAGCTTTGTTTACATTTTCTTTATAGTTTTCCTTACTCCTTTGGTTACAAGCTTTCTATTTTATGTTGCTTTGATTCTAGATTCCAATACTTTTGTATCTGTTCATCGTCTTAATCAAGATACACTATATTTGTTCCTATTTTGTTTCGCATGTAATATTTCTGCTTTCTTAGACCCTTTCTATAGTAAGTTCAAAGAACTCACGTCTTTTAAAAGGACCGACTCATCCATTCATCTTTCCATCGGACTGGTTATATTCATCGGAAGAAAAGCCGATCGATATTTTCGTCGGCTCCCTTTTCGTAAGGCAACATAAATTGGCATGCTCAGTGGGACCAAAATTAGTTGTTGCATGCAATTGTGTTCAGGACGCATTATGGCTAATTCTCAGCAGCAATCCTTAGGGCCTTCATCGGATTCATCCGATCAGCCTACAGTTCGAACTTTATGGGGAGCTTTTGATCCTACAATGACGATGTTCGAGAACGCCCAGGTCACCATCCCTGAGCAACAGGGGGCACAGACTTCATCTCCTCCCCAGGTGTCCCAGTTGACACCCACTTCTCTAACCGCCAAACGATAAGTTATCGAGCAGTGTACAGGCGAACTTATTCAGAGCCTTATTCCTCAGTTCGCTATAATATTCTGACCTATGCTTCAAAACGAGTTTCATAATTTCAAACAAAGGCAAAATGCTCACGGGGCACCTCAGGTAGGTGTGTATCCTTCCCCCTCATCCATTGTTGCACCTTCTTATGAGTCGGTACAATTGTTGCACCGAGAGCAGTCTATGCCAATGCCCAGGGGGCACCAAGGGAATCCAGGGTTAAATACACCCGGCATGGTTCCTACGGAACCTTTCCCAGGAAAAACTCCACCATACTCAGTCGCAAGGACCCAGGTGTCGATAGGGGCACAGGTGTTCTAAGACCAGAATACTGCCCCAAACAGGAATGTTGGCTCTTCGTACGGAGGACCCCAGAGCTACGTTGCAGCTAGGGCTATTCAAACGGCTAACGGTTCGGTTTTCAATTTTTTAAATCGGTTTTATTCGGTTTTTAATTTTTTTGTTGTCAAACCGAACCGAACCGGTTATTGTGCAAAACCGGGACAACCGAACCGAACGGTCTATGACCGAAAAATAAAAATCCTAACCCATTAAAAAAAAAAGCCCAACAGACATCACTAAAATCCAAATCCAATATAAAGTCCAAAATATTAAAAATGGCCCAATACACATTATTCAATCCAACCATTATAACTAATGAGTCCAATACCATTACATATACATTACATAGGCATAAAGAAAAATATTACACAACATCACAATTCACATGATTCACAGCAGCCCCTAACCCTCCAATTTTCCTCAATTGATCATATTGCTCGAGGAGCCAAAGAACAAGTTGAAGCCAAAAGAAAGTCTGAAGAATCTGTCTTGAAAGAAAGAGCAAAGAAACTCAGATCAGCTGGAAAAGACTCTTCTATTTTATCAAAGGCAATGCTGTATATGAAGCACAATAATTCTGCAAAAATTTATTTCCAATTGTGGCAAATATTCAAACATTTACGCATGCATCTACCCTTTGAAGGCATCTTGAAGTGTAAAATTCATGGCTAAGACTCCAATTCCAAACAAACAAGACAAGCCTTAAATCAGTACATATGTTCTAGTGGTCAATGGAATAGATGCATGCCATTTTATGACTTCATTTAATGGATTTTATTTACATTTGTGATTTGTTTTCAAAAAAAAAACATGAACTACAGAGAGGGGCTGATTGATTCGTCACTTGTCAATAAGATCAGAGTGATCACCAAGTCATGAAATCAATGGTTATCTACTCTAGTCCTCTTTGCTTTATACTTACGCTGCTAACACATACTCACCAACCCTTGGCCCCTTTCAATATCAGGCAAATTGCATACTAGTGATTCAACCAAATACAACCATTACAATAACACGTGATGCACCAAATGTCTTTGATAAATCTGAGCTATTATATTTGCCAACAAGGGAACATACCTGCTTCTTCTCATTGTTCTCAACCCTGCAGAAGACAAGTACACAAGACAGACTTTTATCTCTGCAGAAAATTGATGCTACAATAAATGATCCGATAAGGTAGGCCTCCAAGACTTACATTCTGAAAAAAAAACAGGAAAACAATCTTTAAGGAAATATTAATTATGAAACAATAATCTACTGCTGGACTTAAAGTGCTCGAGCATTAAAAGATTCAAGATTTAGCTTTCTAATTGAACTAATGATAGAACTCTAGGGTTCAAAATTCCAATCATAGTAAAATGTGGGCTTCCATGATTGAACTTCTCGAACCAAACATCATGAAATTCTCTCAATATTATCAGCAAGGCTTTTATGTTTGATGTGGGCTTTCAACATTGATCCCCACAAACAACAGTCAAATGCAAGAAATGGAAAACAACAACTACCATCAACACCTACACAAAATATGATGAAACCCCCCATCCAAGAACTACCATCAACCAATGACCCCACAAACATCCATATATTTCTCAATGACTCCAAACATCCAAACATGACCAAACATCCAAACATACTAAAAGAAGACTACAAATATAAGTGATCAAACATCCAAACATGATCCAAACATGACCAAACATCCAAACATATTTCTCAATGACTCCAAACATCCATATATTTCTCAATGACCCCACAAACATCCACATATTTCTCACTAACTCCACAAACATCAAAACATCATCCAACCATTTAGAAATGAGACTATTCATCCAAACATCATCCATTATCTTCATCCAAACATCTAGAAATGAGACCATTCAAATTGCATCATATAAGTGTCAAAGGAAAAGTAAATCATTGAGAAGTAAGACAAATAATTATGTTATCCATTTCTGCCTTGGACAGTGGACATCAATTTATTTTCTTTACTTGGTTCCTCCCATTCAAAGCGAAGTCCCCCTGAAAAATGCTCAAGTGTGAATTGAAGTTCTCAAGAGACAAATATAACTAAAAATATGATACTTAGGCATGAATTTAAAGAAAAATAGCTTACTTGAATTCTCAATCGCTTCAATTCTCTTCAAAGATCAAGAATGGTTGATTCATGACCACATTTTGCAAATTCTACAAAAAGGAAATTAAATGAAAAGTTAGAAAACAAATTAAGACATAAATAAATATCTACAAGTATTAAAAAGCTAAAATAGAACATGAAATAGATTACCATGATCCATTTTTTCAAGAATGTCAATGTCTTCTTCAATATTAACTGGTTTTGCTTCATTACGCAACCAATCTTTGGCACACATAAGACATTGCACCATTCTTGGAGTCAAAGAGCTTCTAAACGTGTCAAGAACACGACCTCCCATGCTAAAAGCTAACTCGGAAGCAACCGTAGAAACTGGAGCAGCCAATATGTCACGAGCCATTTGAGCGACAATAGGAAATCTTGGAGCATTAAGCTTCCACCACTTTAGAATATCAAAATCATCTTCATCTTTTTCCCTTTCTGCACTAAGAAATTTATCCAATTCACTTTTTGTATCAACTCCCCCACCCTCATTAAGAAACATATCATACTCACGCCTAATGTCCACTTCTAAATTTCGCCTTTTTAATGATGGCTTCAATGAATATTGTGAATGCTGACTTGAAATTGAACTAGAAGATGCACTTGATGATGACAGTGGCAAGCAATGATCAACTTGAGAAACATTCATCGTCTTATATTCCTCAAAAAGCTCATGAATACCTTCTTTCACCTTATCCCCAAGAGTAATATTATCTGGATACATCTTTTGAATCACCCACCCAACATAATGTAATTTAAATCGGGGATCAAGAATAACTGCATAAAACATGATGAAATTCATTTTCTCATGATTCCCCCAATACTTATTGTATTTATTTCTCATTCTTTTTGCCATTTGACTCAACTCTGCATCATCACTACATTCCTAGGTATTCAACAATTTAACCACATCACTAAGTTCATGAAGCACTTGATTTGAAGTCACATATAATGAACCAGAAATCCGCAATGTAAGTTCATAGAAGTGACCCAAAAACTTTACAAAATGAGAAATATTATCCCAATCTTCCTCACTAGGTAGCCCACCATGATCAACCAGTAGATCAAATTTAAAATGTGGATCTAAATCTTCAATTCTTTCAAAGGCTTTTGCAAGACTCAAAGCTGTATCTAACATCAAATAAGTCGAGTTCCATCTAGTGGGAACATCCAAACATAATAACCTCTTGTTTTCTATCTTTTCCATTTCAACACACTCCTTAAACTTTTTCAACCTACTCGGAGATTGTCTTATATATCTAATAGCTGCTCGAACACGAGTAATGGAAGGACAAATCTCTTTTAAACCATCAGAAACAACAAGATTTATTATGTGTGCTATACACCTCACATGAAGATACTTTCCCCCAAGCAAATTAGTACTCCAATTAGAAAATCTTTTCTTCAAATAACTAACAGCAACATCATTAGAACTCGCATTATCAACGAGTAATTGCAAACACATTTTCAATCCCCCGATCAAGTAAGCATTTTTCCACCCCTTTTCCAATCGCCTCACCTTTATGACTGTCTATTGGACAAAAATTTAGAATCCTTTTATGCAATACCCAATCATCATCTATAAAATGAGCAAGTGAGACACATATAATTAATTTGCTGTTCGAAGTCCATGAATCAGTGGTAAGACAAATTCTCTTAGATGAATGTCTCAAAAAACCCTTCAATTTTGTCTTTTCTTCCAAATAGATATCATAACAATCCCTTGTAATGGTAGTTCTAGATGGAATTTGGAAAGATGGGCAAGCAACGGACATGAAATGCCTAAATCCTTCTTTTTCAACAAATGAAAATGGTTGCTCATCCACAATAATCATATATGCACATGCCTTTCTAGTATCAGTTTGATTAAACCTCCAAGTAACAACTGAACCGACCTTACCACCATGTGCAAGTGAGTGTGGTTGTTGTTTTAGTTGGGTTGCATGAGCCTCATTATTGTATGGATTTTTCAAACAGCTTTTCATGTGATTTTTCGGTGAAGTAGTACCATTTATGCTAGGATCAGCTTGCATAAGAAAGAGCTGCAATAATTGCACCTTGCTTTTTTCTCCATCTTCGAGTTGTATATTTAGTAAAATGTGACCACACAATTGATCGTGGTGCTATTTCCCTTTTCTTCTTAGAACTCCGTTGGTTGCTTGAAGTATTAGACCCTTCATGACTTGCTGGATTATCTTGTGAATTACTCCTATGGATACTATCTGCTTGATCTGACATTCTACAACTAAAAATGTAAATAAACTTAGAAGCTGTAAGTAAAAAATGTAAATGATAATCACTAGGCAAATTCTTCAAATGATCAAGTTCACAAGACAACAAGAGATGGGATGCTAAGATAAATAATGATTAACCAATCCTAACTCAAATAATTCAAGGGGATTTGAAATTCTAGGACTTCATCCCACCAATCTCAAGAGTTATGATATGAAAATCTAATACAAATGAAAGATGCAAGCTAAGAATTCGCATAATTAGCCAGTTGAAGAGCATTTTAATTTAACCCAGCACTTAATGGTTTAGGCATAATGCAACTCAGCTCCGCAAAATATTTCTCTTGAGTTGATATCAAGTCATAAAAAAAGGACATGTCAAATCTTAAAGCTGCCTAGAAAAGGAGATAAGAACAGTTTATAAACTCAAGATATCAGCTTAATTAGAAGGTACGTAACACTTGTTTTAAACTTGTAGAAATAGACTTAAAACCAAGAAAATGAGTAGCACTAAATACTAATATATAATAAGAAGAATGGAATGTTTAAGAAGTTTGTTAGAGAAAAAAGACTTGTTTAGTATCAATATATTTATCCTTGTGTTTGATTAGGCTTAATCAATTAAGTAGCGTAATAATATCTATAGAGAATTATATACTAATTTAACGACTTGTGAGAATGATGATAAGGTTAATACAAAAATCTACATCCCAACTAACTATAATGTGTTAAATTTACCCAAATAAGCATAATAACATCCGGATTTTCCCTAAAAAAGAAGTCTGGATTAATCGGCATGGTTTTTTCCAACTAGGTGCTAATTAATTGAGGTAATTAATGAAAATATGAGAATAACAAGAAAGTGGATTCTCTCGATGAACGAGACCAAATCATTTGTGAAAAGACTAAAACAAATACGTTTCTGTTGGTGGGCCATTTAGATATGGGATGTGAATCTCGAGTTTATGCGATGATCACTTTCATAGAAGAAATGATGCTGTCCCTTGTTCCTTTTATATGCTAAGAAGAAACCACCATAGATGAGAAATTCATGCTTGGAGATCTAATTTCTACAAACAAAAGAAATAAAAGATGTTGATTTGGAAGAAAATCTTCTTCACTCTACATCAAATTCTTAATATCATTCTTCTTTGGGGATTTAGCCCTTCATAGCAATCAATAGCTACCAACAAAAGTGATTGATCATACCTAAAGCTACTGATGAAACCACATTGTGGAAATACTGAAATCACATTGCAAGGTGACAGCAAACCCTTAAAATTTCACCGAAATATCCTTATCTTTTGTTTCTTTGTAGCTAGTTCATACTTCATACTCTGCTATTAACATAATTCTATCCAAAAAACTATCTCAAATTATAAAAATCCTAACCTTCATGTCTGTCCACTTCATCCAAACACAACCAAATAAAACCAGCCAAAGTATATTTTTTGTGGGAAAAAAAAAAGGTAAACTGATTTCCTCACTACTCAGAATCTTCACAGAGTAAGTAAACTCGCAAGCAAACAGAAATTCACACATGCCTCCCACAGGGGCCACAACCACAATTACACGTTACATTTATATACATATAGCAAGAATAGATAGAAGAGTAGCTACAGAGCTTACCTGATGAACTCGCAAGCAAACAGAAATTCACACATGCCTCCCACAGGGGCCACAACCACAATTACACGTTACATTTATATACATATAGCAAGAATAGATAGAAGAGCAGCTACAGAGCTTACCTGATGATCAATCAAAGAGTAGAAACATTAGAGTCACCGTTGTGGCCGTGGTGTTGCACACAAGGAATTGCAGTAATCACCAACATATTAAAGTAAAAGGGGGAAAAAAATCAAGATCCATTGATAACAATAGCTAAGAGTAGAACTTGAACAAACCATAGAATTTGCAAAAATGGTAAACAATCATTGAGAATCCACAAAATAAAATAAAAACAGAGCAAAAATCTTGTGGTGCTGCAAACTGTTGAAGAGCAGAGACGAGAAGAGTGGCTTACCCCACTGATTCACTGAACACCAGTCTGGCAGGCGGCAGCGGCACCGCGGCAGTCCTTACACTGAAAGGGATGGAGTAGAGGACCGGAGGTGAAAGGGATATCAAGGAGAGTGAAATGGAGTCGATGGAGGTTAGATTGGACAGTGAAATGGAGTCAATGGAGGTCGTTGGATAGTGAAAGAGGAAAGCGAAGCTCCGAAAGGGAAGGCAGTCGGGAGGAGAGGAGGAGGAGTTGGCGCTTGGCGGGTGGCGGCACAGACGCACATCGCACAGAGACAGAATCGGGACGGCTCGGGAGACGGGAGTGAAATGAAAGAGAGGTGTTAGGGTTTCCATTTTTTAGTTTTAATTTATTAAAAAATATTTTTTTTTTAAATTCATATTTCGGTTTTTCGGTTCGGTTGAATTAAAATTCAACTGAACCGAAAACCGAACCGAAATAAAAACCATTCTCCGCAACCGAACCGAACCGAACCGTTTTCCTCAAAAATCGAACCGAAATCATATATTCGGTTCGGTTCGGTCCGAAAAATCAGTTTGGACCGTATTTTGAACAGCCCTATCTGCAAATACCTCATGACCCTTTTTGTTGCTTGCCGATGAACAAGGCCCGGATTGCTCAAATATTTGCCAACATTCCAACTATGAAGGCAAGATCTGGATGAGTACAGACTTGCGCATACATAAGACTTCCAAATGCTAAAGTATAGGGAATATCTCTCATTTGTTTGGATTCAATGTTATTTTTAGGGCACTGTTTGTTGCTAAATTTATCTCCTTTAGCCACTAGGGTATCGAAAGATTTACAATTTTGCATCCCAAATAACTGTAGTACCTTCTCAATATAAATCTTTTGCGATAATCCAAATATTCCTCAAGAACGATCTCGATAAATTTGGATTTCTAATGCAAAAGTTGCCTTACTAAGATCTTTCATCTCAAATTGCTTTGAGAGAAATTTCTTGATTTCATGCATTCATCTTACATCATTATAGGCTAGAAAAATATTATCCATATAAAGTACTAAAAAGATATACTTATCCCTATAGAACTTGCGATACACACAATCATCTACAGCATTTATCTCAAAACCAAATGTCAAAATTACCTCATGAAATTTGTAGTACCACTGACTGGAAGCCTGTTTAAGCACATAGATGGATTTCTTAAGTTTACAAACCAGTTGCTTAGAATCTTTAGAATCTAAGCCCTCCGGTTGTACCATTTAGATTGTCTCATCAATGTTTCCATTAAGAAATGCAATTTTGACATCCATCTAGTGTAGCTTAAGATCAAATTGTGTCACTAATACTATAATTATTCTAAAAGAGTCTTTTGAAGAAATTGGAAAGAAAGTCTCTTTGTAGTCAATGCCCTCCTTTTGAGTAAATCCTTTAGCAACTAGACGTACTTTATATCTTTCCACATTACCTTGTGAATTCTTCTTGGTTTTAAAAACCCATTTACAACCAATCAGTTTTACACCTTCAGGTAAAAGGACAAGATCCCAGACGTCATTATCTTTCATGGATTGGATTTTCTCACCCATGGCATTTATCCATTGTTTAGCATTCAAGCTTTCAATGGCTTGACGAATGGTGACTGGATCATCTACCATTGAGTTAATACTTTTCATACGCTCAGTATGAAACACAATATAATCATCAACAATTGCGCTTCTTTTTTCTCAAATGGATCTTTTTAAAGGCATTGGTTTTTAAGGCTGTTGAGGTTGCTCCTCAAGAATAACTGGTTGAGAAGCGACTACATGATCAGAATCAAGCACAACTTGTTGATCTAAGTTAGGAGGAAATTCAACATTATCTTGTACTAGTTGTTGTTGCTGAACACTATTGGGTATAGAAACCTATGTATGTTCTGGAACAACTATAGGAAAGGAAACAAATTTTTTCTCAAAGACAATATTTCTTACTTTATCTTTCCTCTCAACCTCAAAATCCTCAAAGAACCAGGCATTTCTCATCTCGAAAAAAGTTTTGTTTTGGGAATCATAAAATTTGTAATCCCGTGACTATTCAGAATACCCAACAAAATAGCAACTAACCGTTCTTGCATCCAATTTCTTTTCATTAGGCCTATAAGGCCTTGCTTCAGCTAGACATCCCCACAATCGCAAATACGTTAGCACAGGTTTCTTACCTGTCCACAACTTATATGGGATTTTGGTCATCGTTTTAGTTGGTATTCTATTTAATATATAGACTCAAGTTTTAAATGCATCTCTCCAGAGTGATTCTAGTAAAGTAGTATGACAAATCATACTTCTCACCATGTCCTTAAGGGTTCTATTTCATCCTTCAGCAACTCTATTCATGTTGAGAGATCCCGGCATAGTATACTGAGGGGCGATCCCACACTCTTCTAGGAATTTAGCTAATGGCCTAGGACGTTATTCACCTGAACTGTCATTTCTGCCGTAGTATTCGCCACCACGACCCATTTAATCATTTTGCCTAGTTGATTTTCAACTTCGATTTTAAATACTTTGAACTTGTCCAAGGCTTCTAACTTCTCATGTATCAAAAATAGGTAACAATAACGAGAGTAATCATCTTTGAACGTTATAAAGTACTATTGACCATTCCAAGAAGTTGTGGAAAACGGTCCACATATATCTGTATGTACTATTTCTAAGACGTTTTAACTTTCTCGGAACCTATCTTTTTCTTATCTATTAACTTACCCTTAATACATTCAACACATACTAGATCATTTGAAGTATCAAGTGTTTTGAAAATTCCATCCAACACAAGTCTTTCAATTCTCCTTTTGGAGATATGACCTAAACTTTTGTGCCATAACAAGTAGGAATCCTCATTAGTTAATTTTCGTTTGATGCCATGTGTATCTATATGCAAGGATTTATTAAAAGAGGTAATTATATCAAACTCATATAAATTATCATAAGAGGATAAAAAAATTGGTTCCAAGCAATTTAGAATCAAAATAGAGATGACTCTGTTTATTACCAAATGAATAAAAATATCCTTCCTTGTCCAAAACAGAAATAGAAACTAAATTCCGTCTAAATAACGATATAATAAATGTCTCTTTCAATTTCAAATAATAACTAGATTTTAATAATAATTTAAATGTCCCAATGGCTTGAACCTCCACTACACTGCCATTCCCCATATAGATGAATATTTCATCATCACTTGGGTGGCGGTAAATCTGTCAACCCTGCATAGATATACTTATATGAGTAGTGGCACCTAAATCTATTCACCAAGAACATCTTGGCATCAAAACTAAATTAACCTCTGAACAGACAAGAGTTTAAGGGATACCTTTCATATCGCGCCATACGTGATATTTCAGACATTCCTTCTTAACATAAGAAGGATCCTTGTAGAAAAAACACTTGACATCTTTTGACTGTCCCTTCTACTTTTTCTCTGCTGATGCATCCGCAGTCACTTTACCCTTCCTTTTCTTGTTACCCTTTGAGAAGGAAGCCAGCACTCTCATCTTTATGTTGTCCTATCCTCTCTTCCTCCTATACTAAATATAGGATAAGTTTATTAGCTGTCCATTTGTCCTTTTAACAGCTGTAACTCACCTCAAACTAACTAAATTTATGAGGAAGAGACATCAAAACAAGATACACCAACATATCTTCTGGAAGATCCAATTTCAGTGCCTTAAGTTTTGATATAGTGTGAGACATCTCAAGAATGTTTTCCCTGATGTTTCCTGAAAGTCTTGTAAATAGACTTTGATAACTGTATCAACCTTTGAAGCTAAGTTATGTGCTTTGGATACTACTGAAATGGAAATTGAGTGGTTGTAAGGACTATTGTCCTCTTTGCCAATGGTCAACAAGCCTGTGACTACTACATCTATGCATTGTGATAGTCAAACGACAATTGCAAAGATAAAGAGTACCAAATGCAATCAAAAGGCCAAGAGGCACATTTAAGTTAGATTTAAATCTATAAGGGAATTAATATCTAAAAGGGTGGTGTCTATTAATTTTGTTGGATCCAAAGATAACATTTCAGACCCTCTAACTAAGGGCTGAAAACATCCTTATTCCTTCAATCAAGGTTGGGAATGGGACTGATAACCCATCAATAATTCACCTACAGTGACAATCTAACTGATCAAGTGAAGATCCCACAAAGTAGATCAATATGGTATAAACAAGCTGTCTGAATAAATCGGGCACCTATTTTGATAAATTTATATCTAGCTCCTTTCCCTAAAAGCTTAAATGTGTGTTTACTGCAAGCTCAGCAAGAGTTTTGACTCTAAATGGGATCAAGTCTTTTAGACAGGATGATAACAGTACATCCTTGGAGATCACAAACTATGTGAGTGGTGTTGTATAGCCACAATTAAAGGGAATTGGGTTTTTTTTTTAATACACTTATGAGATAGGATCAAGACACATGGCCATAACATGTCAACCCTAAAGACTGTCTCCATAGCCAATAATATCTTGTTACTAATAGACACCATCATAGTCAAGGTTCAGATTCAAGGCTTAAGTCTATCTATTCATGTGAGGGCATAAGTTGGATAGCTTAGGTAGTGATTCAAACCGGAAGGTACCATTATCGAAAATAAATTATGTCAATCTTGGATAGTCATTAACTAATAGATTTGTAGGAGATTGTTGAAAATGGCAACTTTAGGAGTTCATATTTTTTAACTCATGATTAGTTAGCCTAAAACAACTTTTGAGAGTTATTCTTAACATGTCAGAGATTGTCTTTGACTATCGTAAAAACCATTTTAATGGTGGGAATCTATAATTAAAGGATATTAAAGTTAGGTATTTAACCATTTAAGAACTCTCTCACATGGGAAAAGTTGAGGATTGTTGGAGCCTTTATATATTAAAACGTTTTCTATAGACTTGAAACAAAGCCCAAGGTAGTAGTCTACACTACCACACACGCGCGCACTGGCCACCCCGCCCCGCCCGACTCAAGCTTGGCCTTGGACATGTTTTGCATACCTCTTCTTTTATTTTGTCACAATTAATTCTAACTTGTACAAAAAAAAAAAGAGAAAAGTGGAAGCAATTAACTGATTGGATTAGGTATCCTAGTCCGAATCAGTTTCGGGTTTTCTAAGGCTACATATATATATATATATATATATATATATATATATATATATATATTCATTTTCCCACAGACAAAGAAATAGAAAAAAGTTCTTTCTATTTTTTCGCAACTCTCTCTCCCTTTTTTTGCTCCATATATTTTCTTACTTGGGAGGCCGACAGACTAAAGAGGCTTTCAAGGTGATCGCTGTTGGTGTGCATAAACGATGATTTGAGACCATCTTATCCTACAAAAAGAGTCGTTGTACCTATCACACTGGTAAGTGAGGCGAATAATTTCTTGAAAACAAACCAATATTGAACTGGTGATTCAGTCTACGCTTTGAAGAAATAAGTCTTCAGTTTACGTTTTGAAATTCATTAACTAATTTCGTTATTTGTCTTTATTCTAGCCGGTTGTTTCCTACTTAGACTATTTGGCCTTACCGGCTTCTTTGATCACTAATAATTATATTTGTTAAAGCCCTGGTCAGGTATAGGCAGTACTTGTTCAATTCCGTCGAATTGCCTGTCTGTACTATTCGCCACCATTAATTTTTTCTAACAAGACTTACACACTGCTCACCGATTGGTCTTTTGTTTTTTACAACCTGGAGAGAGTGTAATACACTCGATTATCCTGGGAGGCCAAAATAAAGGGATTGAAACCTGGATACCTCCTCTTGTTGTTGATTTCAACAAGTTTGTATTGAGCATGCATCTTAAGTCCAATTGTTCTTCACCTAGCGAATTTAGGTTATAAAATAAGTCTAATATATCATGCGTTAAATAATGAACAATAATAGTTTTGATTGTAAATAATATAATATCATTTGACTGTATATAATATGATAACATTTTATTGTAATAATATAATTTAAATTTTAATTATTTTTACATAAACATATATATTTAATTCAGTAAGTTTGATAACATACAATATTAAGTACTTAAATATAAAATATTTATCTAATTATTATTTATTTTTATTTAATTTAATTGTAATAAAATTTAATACACAAATGAAATAAATTTAATTCAATATTAATAATTATTACATATTTTTCATCCATGCATATTTTTATTTAGATTAAAAAAATTTGACAGAGTATCTCTTACAAATTGACCATATCTAGGCACTAGACCACTTCAAAATTTTCTATTTCATCCTACTTGTCCATATCCCAACATCAGAAAAAAACAATAACATATAACACTAGAAGAAAAAGTACAATCTCCAACCGTCTCCAATAATCAAATATCTTTGTAAGCATAAACAATCTCCGTTAATGATATTAATAACTAAGAATCTTTATCAAAGGAATTTGCCTAATGTATTATCTTAATTACTTAGATTAAATCAGTGCTACTCGAACATCCTCAGGTCCAACCCTACAACTCACCTTCACTCAGTTCTATGGGCTAATCTAAATAGTTATGGCTTGTCAACGTATAAATCGCTCTCGCCACTATATTGGAAAATTCTAAGAAAAATAAGACACTAAGTTATCTAAATCATTTAACCTAATTCTCTGAATTAATATAACTAAAAAAACTAACTAAGGTTTGTTAGTTATATCTTAATGTCTTGTCATCTATACATGGTTTTAGTCATATATTAGTAATGAAACAAATAAATAGAAGAGAAGAGATCACAATCAAAATGTCGGGAAGAAATATAACGAATCAAGTCTTCTTGAATTTTTAATGAAACTTTAAAGTGATGTAATAATAGAAAAACAAAGAGTATAAAGGATAATTGAAAGGATATGACTAAAAGAATTCAACATGTGGCTCTCATATCATAAACAATGGAATCAAATTACGAAAATAATCAATAATATAATGTATAAAAATTTGTAACTCAAATTAGTATATAAGAAACAATTTACAAATTATAGTGTTGTAAAACTTTTCTTGTTTAAATAATTTTCAACATTTCAGAATATAAAAGATTGTTTGCAGAGATAATATGCGAATTCACTATTTTTCGATATACTTGTAAAGAGAATCTAAGCTTTTATAGTAGTTGAATTTGAAAGAAACACAAACTCAAATTGATACATCTTATAATCTAAAGATAAGTGTAGGAACTAATCGACATTGTTGACATTCTACCAAACCATAGCCTTAATAATGTTGAAAATTTTGACAATCTTTTCATAACTTTAATAATGCTAGTGTTGAAAGTCCTGAGAATACATAGCTTATAAAGTAGTTTTAAAAATCTCGATGGACGTATGTTAGGGCTATTCTTGTTAGGGCTTTAATAGCACCATTATTTTGTAAAAGCTGACTTGATTCCTCATCCTCGTTGGACTGAATATTCGAAAGGGCCTTCTGGAATTTTGCTTTATGCTCTACCTTAGACATCTTAGATTTATTTGTAATTGCTTATACGTCTACTCTGGTCTTGTTTTTAGGAGTTCATTCTTTAATACGAATCTCGTGACAAAAATTTGGATCTCATAGAATTTATGAAAACAGCAATTTCAAGGAATAATGTAAGAAACGTTTCTTTTGTTTAAGAATTAACAATACTGAATCTGTTGTGGTAAATATCCAAGTTGATTTTCCGTGATGTATTCGGTAAATTGATCTCTGAAGGGATCGGACAGGACGGTATCATTGGCTCTAAATTGTAATCACCATCAAGCAAATAATGGTAAACTAATAGTTCTTCTGGTTCTTCAAGTGAGTTCGACCCAAGTTGAGTTTGGACCTGAAAGTTAAGCCCGAATGATGTTCGAGCCAAGTTCAGGCTTGAGTGAGCTCAACCAACCATAGGCCCAGCTTGATATTATATAAATAAATATCTGTTATAAAATTAGGGTAGTGTTAGAATAAAATCTACACACTACACACTAAGAAAATTCTAACTATTCTTTGCACAAGAATTTCTCTTCAAACTTCTCTCTTTCTTTCTCTCACAATTCTTTCTCTAATCTTTCTTTCACTAATCTTTCTTTCACAAAATGATGGTGTATTACAAGCTTAGAGAATAGCTCTATTTATAGAGCTCTAATTAGTGAAATACATCATGGCATACATCATCTTCAACTAATCTCAATTAATGATGTCTCCACTAAATGGTGGACATCCATAAAAATCTTCTAATAATTCACATAAATCCATAATTAGTGGAGCCTCCACTAATTAATGGAGATTCCAATAATTCATAACACTCCCCCTTGGATGTCCATCCATACATAAAGAATATACCTCGTTAAAACCTTACTAGATAAAAACCCAGTGGGAAAAAAAATCTAGTGAAGGAAAAAGAGTACACTATTCTATATGTCTGTTTATTACTCCCCCTGATAAGATGATTCCTTTAAATCTTTAAACCGACGCATACCGATTTTATATCTCAACTTTTCAAATGTTGCAGTCGGTAAAGTCTTCGTGAAAATATCTGCGAGGTTATCACATGACCGAATTTGTAGCACATCAATTTCACCTTTCTTCTGGAGTTCATGAGTAAAGAAGAATTTTGGTGAAATATGTTTTGTCCGATCTCCTTTAATATATCCTCCTCGTAATTGAGCTATGCAAGCTACATTGTCTTCATAAAGAGGAGTTGTAATACCTTTGATTGATGATAATCCACAACTTTCTCGGATATAATGAATCATGGATCTTAGCCATACACATTCTCGACTTGCTTCATGAATGGCTATAATTTCAGCATGATTTGAAGAAGTAGTTGCTATAGATTGTTTCGTAGAACGCCATGATATAGCGAGTATTTCCACATGTAAATAGATAGCCCGTTTGAGAACGTGCTTTATGTGGATCGAGATAAATAACCAGACATCTGCATAACCTATCAATGTTGGACTGGTTTTATTTGAATAAAATAATCCGAGATCAATTGTACCTTGGAGATATCGAAGGACTTGTTTAATTCCATTCCAATGTCGTCGTGTTGGTGAAGAACTAAATCTTGCTAATAAATTGACAGTGAAAGCAATATCGGGCCGTGTGTTATTAGCAAGATACATCAATGCACCAATTGCACTTTGAGATATGGTACTTCGAGGACCAAGGAGTTCTTCATCATTTTCTTGAGGTCGGAAAGGATCTTTATCCACATTTAATGATCGGACGATCATTGGAATACTCAATGGATGTGCTTTGTCCATGTAAAATCTTTTTAGCACTTTTCTTGTATATGTTGATTGATGAATAAATATTCCACTCTCCAAATGTTCAATTTGTAAACCAAGGCAAAATTTGGTTTTACCAAAATCCTTGATTTCGAATTCTCTTTTTAAATAATCAATTGTTTCTTGGAGCTCTTCGGGAGTTCCAATAAGATTAATATCATCAACATATATAGCTAATATCACAAATTTAGAACCAGATTTCTTAATAAAACGCATGGACATACCTGGTCATTTTTAAATCCCGCTTTCAATAAATATTCACTAAGACGTGTGAACCACATGCGCCCAGATTGCTTCAGGCCATATAATGATTTACGCAACTTGATGGAGTAATTTTCTCAAGGATAATGTTTATATGCTTCGGGCATATGAAATCCTTCGGGGATTTTCATGTAAACATCATTTTCTAAATTTCCATACAAGTAAGCGGTGACAACATCTAATAGGCGCATATCTATCTTTTCATGTCTTGCTAAATCGATAAGATATCGGAGTGTAATAGCATCAACAATAGGAGAATAAGTTTCATCATAGTCAATACCTGGTCTTTGTGAAAAACCTTGGGCTACTAATCGCGCTTTATATCGAACGATTTCACTCTTTTCATTGCGCTTTCGCACAAATATCCATTTGTAGCCAACGGGTTTTACACCTTACGGTATTCGGACTGCGAGTCCGAAGACTTCACGCTTTGTCGGTGCATTAAACTCCGATTGAATCGCATCTTTCCATTGCGGCCAATCTTTTCTATGCCGACATTCATCAAGCGATATTGGTTCGGGATCATCATTATCCTGTGTAACATCAAGAGATACATTGTATGCAAATATATCATCAATAACGGTTTCTATCCGATTCCAACTTCTACCGAAGTGGTATAATTGATAGAAATTTCAATGTTACTTTCATCAACTTACGGTTCTTTGTCATCGAGTTCTCTCTTGGTCTTTATCATTCTTTTCTTCAATATGATCTTCGGATCATTTAATCCTCTTTTCTTTCGAGGATTTTTATCTTTAGAACCAAGAGGTCGGCCATGCTTACGGCATGCTTTTGGCTCAGCGACTATAGGTATAATATTTTGTTCTGCTGGAACTTCAATTCGAATAGGAGCATTTATAGCTGGCATATGCGATTTTGTTACTCTTCTAGAGTCAACAAAAGCGTCTGGCATTTGATTTGCAATGCTTTACAAATGAATTATCTTTTGAACTTCAAGTTCACATGCGCTTGTATGCGGATCAAGATAATTTAATGATGTTGTCCAATCACGATCTTTCTTGTACTGTTTCTGTTCTCCCCTTAATTTAGGGAATAATGATTTCATAAGAGAATAAGAAAATAAATATAAAAAAATGATGACAAGAAGGAAATGCCAAGAAAAATATCTTTTTTTTTTTTCACTCTTCTCGGTACCGACTTTTCATCTTCCTCTCTTGTCTTTTCTTCTCCTCCGACCCTCTACCTACCATCTACCTCTTCTTCTTCTTCATACAGATATATATATATATATATATATATATATATATGTATCGATATATATCTCGATTATCGAGTCATTAGTAAACATCAAAAACAAAAATCACAAAGCGAGATATGGAGACTCGTAATTCATTTGAGACATGGTCAAATTTTGACTTAGTTTACGCAGCGAGATGTTGATGTATTTTCATTTCCAAACCAACCGCTTTTGCCTAATTCGAACACAGAAGATTTTGATATGTTTTCCTTTCCAAACCAACCGCTTCTGCCTAATTCAAACGCAGAAGATTTTGATATGTTTTCCTTTCCAAACCAACCACTTCCTCCTAATTTCAGGTGAGATACCTTTGATGGCTTCCATTTGTTTTTAGTGTGCTTGATAATGAAATTAAACTCTCTTTTGGTTTGTTTTTGATGTAAATCAGTGGAAGTTTTGAACATACCGCTTTGGACCAAGTTGATCTGCCCTTACAAGAGACTGTTTTTGATACTGTTCTTCTTGATGCTATTCCTTTGAATGAGGATATGCTTGTGCATGATCCTTTCTACTCTCTAATGGATTTTGAACAAAGCCATAATATGTTTCCAGGTTATTATACATTTAAACATGGATTTTGAATGGTATTACCTTTACTTGATATTATTTTCTTTTTCTAGGAGAAATAATGAGTGGTCTTGGCAACGAAGTCGGAGTAAGTACTCATGAAATGCATAATATCGAAGTTCAAGATATTATTGCAGACAAAATTCCTGGGGAGAAGAAGATGATTAAGAGGCAGAGAGAGAAGAAGGGCAATAACTCCCAGACACTATCAAGAGAAACAATTTCGCAGTACTTTTACCTACCAATCAAAAGCGCAGCCAAAGAAGCGAATATTGGCATAACCAGTCTCAAGAAAAGATGTAGGGAGTTAGGAATTCGTCGATGGCCTCACGGAAATTGGTGAGCTTGGAGACCATAATCAAGAATGTTCGGGTTCTCTCTCATACATACTTATAATTTGTAAGTATGAAACCATGAAAGATTTATAAGTAAATAACCGATGATATCACTTCGATTTACGGGATATGCAAAATAAAGAAGAAGGAGGACATATGGGTGAGAAGAAATTACAAGAAGCCATTGCGATACTTGGAATGTGAAAAACAGTTGGTGGAAGAAAGTCCTAATACGCGGTTAGAGGACCAAACACGAAATTGAGACAAGCATGTTTCAAGGCCAAATATAATAAGAAATATAATAAACTTAAGGAGATCATAAAATCTCAAGACTCATTTCGCGATAATTTTACGGCTACTTACTGCTGCTAGTCTCGATGCTTGGCTCAAAAGGGAAAGAAAAGGAGGAGGATGTCGAAAAAGAGGAGTTGAAGTCCATAATTACTAATTGTTTGTCGTCCTCTAATGTAAATATTGAAAAAGAACAATTACAAACCTTCATCTTACATTTGTCAGCTCAATTACAAAAGAGCAACTATAAGCATGTATCATTAAGTTCATATGAACACTAGTGCTATGAATAAAAGATGTGATGCTTATTATTAATGGAAATATCTTTTTCCCTTATTATCTTTTCTGTTCCACTTCGGTGGCCGATATTTCTCGTGATAAGGGAAATATCGAGTGTGTCCATGACCATAACCACGGCCACTTGCCACAACTACGACTATAACGATGGCTTCTCTTGGAGCCAACAACATTCACTTCAGGAGTCTTTGTTGAGCCAGTTCATCTGGCTTCATGATTTCTCAATAATAACTCATGTTAAAGCTGTCAATTTTGGATACCCTTTTTATCGATATTGTTACTGTAGAACATGAAAAATGGAGAATGTCTTCTCCAATATAACTTCATCAATAACTTTTTCTCCGTAAAATTTTTAACTAAGATGTAGTTTTATACATCACGGAGTTCACGGTTTTACAATCTTGCAACTTCAGGTGCAACCATTCATACCGTGCAGTGGGTAGTACGACCATCTTCAGGTGGTCAAATCTCCTTTTTTTTTTATTTTTATCCACATGACATATGGATCTCCTTTTTTTTTTAGCATTTAGATGCATTTTTGTATGACATATAAAATTTTTTTCAGAAATATCAAGGGTTACAAATTCGAATTTAGCGAGATCAATAAACGCGTACCTGTCTTCTGGCTTTAATAACGGCAGAGACTCGTGCTGATAACGTGTTATAAAATTAGGGTAGTGTTAGAATAAAATCTACACACTACACACTAAGAAAATTCTAACTATTCTTTGCACAAGAATTTCTCTTCAAACTTCTCTCTTTCTTTCTCTGTTAGAATAAAATCTACACACTACACACTAAGAAAATTCTAACTATTCTTTGCACAAGAATTTCTCTTCAAACTTCTCTCTTTCTTTCTCTCACAATTCTTTCTCTAATCTTTCTTTCACTAATCTTTCTTTCACAAAATGATGGTGTATTACAAGCTTAGAGAATAGCTCTATTTATAGAGCTCTAATTAGTGAAATACATCATGGCATACATCATCTTCAACTAATCTCAATTAATGATGTCTCCACTAAATGGTGGACATCCATAAAAATCTTCTAATAATTCACATAAATCCATAATTAGTGGAGCCTCCACTAATTAATGGAGATTCCAATAATTCATAACAATATCAATATTTTTTATAACTACTCTTTATTTATTAATTATACCCTTTTTAAAAATAGTTATTGCATTTATAATATGTCAATGCAATATTCAAATGTTTTAATTTTCTTTTAATTTAATAAAAATTTATAATATGATTAGCAAGGATTTTTTTGGTTAAAATACATGAAATTGAAAATATATATTGTTGTATTGAAAAATCAGTATGAAACTATTGCCAAATCTTTTTCTATCCTCATAAAATTTAATAAAATTGAAGATTACGATATTAAATTAAATAACCATATTCATTTTATTCATTATTTGTTATTAAAATATACACTTATTAAGTGTAATTTTTATTTAAATTATTCTATGACAAATTACAATTAATCTGATTAGTTGATAAATAGTTTAAGAGTCAATTATATTTTGCATAGAAATTATAATTTTTATTTTTACTATTCCTTTATAACATGCGTTGGTATGATCAACTTTTATTTGTAACAATAAAGATTCTATATTTATTTTTTTCATAGTTGATATTAATCTAAATTTAGCTTTTCATCTTAATATAATACATCATAGTATAACTTGATTATGAAACTAACAAAAATATATGAATATTGATATACCTTAAAATTGGCTATATAAATCTATACTATAAATTTATTACCTCCATATTAAAAATTTTGTGCCATTACCACTTTACACTCTAAAATATAAGTTTTTGCATTATATTTTTTAACATAATAGCATGAAAAATTCTGTAAAGTATTATTATAATTATAAAAAGTTATATTTTAATTATTAATTTTTAAAAATTTATGACTTTTTTAAATTATTCGAGGTTATATAAGCTAACATTTGATATTCGGGTTGAGTTCGGATTCAAATATTCATTTTAAAATTAGACAAAAGCTCAAGTTTGGCTAAGCCTACTTCACAAGCCCAAATCGACTGCCTTACTCTCTCTATAAATAAATAAATAAATAAATAAATAAATAAATATATTATTTGTATGAAAATAGAGATAGACTTATCTTTATGAAATAAGACGGAATATTTGAGAAGAAAGAAAAAAAAAAAAAGGCGAGAACGATGTGAAGAGGCCAAAAATAGTAACCCCAATAAGACGTGAAATTCGTACTCCAAAAACGTTGTTAGGATTGAAAGTTGACTAGGGGTTTTTTGGAATGGCTATTAATAGGTAATGCTTTGTGCATGTTCTAGGGAATTAAGGACCGTAATGTCTCATATTCAAAGCTTTCCTCAATGTGTGCGGGTGCAGGCAGTTAAGTGGGAATATAGGGGGTGGCCGAGGGGGGGGGGGGGGGGTGAAGAGAGCTTGAAAAATATAACAAACTAAACATATATAACAATAGTAATGTGAAAGGATGTAAAATTCATTTAAACACCCCAAAAGAAAACTTATTACATGGAAAATAAAATAATGTAAATTAGGGGTTGACGGTTAGAGAGATAAAGGATGGATGGGTTTGTTGTTCATCAAGAGAAAAGTACATAGAGTAAAAAAAAGGGGGGGGGAATCCCTATCTTAAATTTTGGTATAGGGCACATACTTGGTATTTATTATCAATTATCCTCTTTTAAGTATACCATATAAACAATTAATTCCAATAGCTCCTATCCCAAATCCCTTAATTGATTTCTCACTTGGCCATTTGTTTCAATTTGTCCAAATAAATTTCACTATTATGATAGTGAATAGTATAAGAACAATTTTCACCGCTTGTTTCAAATAAAAAAGTTATAGTAACCGCGGGCGGAGGAAAAACTAGATTATTGGGGATCAATAACAAATTGAACTAAAAATTTTTTCCTCCACAGTTTCTTCGTTGAATTCAATTTGAGATTTTTTGCAGGAATTCGTTTCAAAATTTTGGCAAAGTGGAGTTTTTAGTAGAATTATGAAAGGAGGAAGAGGATTTGAGTGGTCGTTAGAATGCTATTGGCTATTTGGCTTAGCACGATTTTTGAAATTCAGAATATGCCGATTGAATTTTGAGGTGGCGTGCGTTTTCTTACCATTGAAACAAAAGTAATGACTTAATCTTAATTTTATTCTTGAACTTATACTTTTTTTTACAATTACACTATTGAATTACATTTTGAGCATATTGCGTCCTTAAACTTACAAAATTGAATACAATCCTAACTAAGACTCTAACTCCATCAATAACCTTGCTGAGAGATGCTGATATGGCCAAATGATGTTGATGTGGCAGGTGACGTGGCTCATATCTACTATTTAAAAAAACTCAATTCAAAAAAAATTTATTAACAAATGTATTACTTTGAATCTCGAGGCAAAAAAAAAAAAGAAACATCCTAACTGCTAATTTCACACTCCGAAGCCACCACAACCACCATCCTCCGCCATGGATACAACTAGCTCCACCACGAATCCAATTTCACCAGAGACAACCTCCACCGATCCAATCGCTTCAGAGATCACCACTTCCTCCATCAATCTTTCGGACCCCTTAAATAACCCATACTAACAAAACTACTGCTGCTATAGAGGCTACTTAATATACTTTCTGATTTTTGTATATATCTTCCTTGGTGTTCTTTTTAACTTTGTAGTTATCTGTAATTATCTTGATGTATATATCACAATATAATTATCTATCTTTTCTAGGAATTGTATATATGTCCAACACTTATAAACATACATAGAATAATGAGAAGAGAAGTTTTCTGATTCTGATTGGGGTAGCTATTATGATACCAGACGTTCTATTACAAGCTTCTGTATCTTTCTTGGTTCTTCTCATCTCTTGAAAATCTAAAAAGCAATTCACCATTTCTAGAAGCTCAACTAAAGCCGAATATCGTGCTTTAGCTGTTACTGCATGTGAACTCCAATGGCTTGTTTATCCATTATCTGAACTTCGTGTATTTCCTACTCAACCCATTCCTCTCTGATGTGATAATCAAAGTGCGATCTATCTTGTTGAAAATCCAGTTTTCCATCAGCGCACAAAGCACATCAAAATTGATTGTCATTTTGTTAGGGACAAGTATCAAACTGGATTGCTCAAACCTCTTCCTATCTCTTCTTCAACTCAATTGGCCGACGTTTTCACCAAAACCTTACCTGGTCCCCGATTTTCTACTTTACTTCACTCTTTAGGCCTTCATGATTTGTTCTCCTAGTCCAGCTTACACGGGGATAACAAAACTACTGCTGCTCCAAAGGCTACTTGATATACTTTCTGATTTTTGTATATATCTCTCTTGGTGTTCTTTTTAACTTTGTAGTTATCTTGATGTATATATCACAATATAGTTATTTATCTTTTCTAAGAATTGTATATATATCCAAGCACTTGTAAACATACATAGAATAATGAGAAGAGAAGTTTTCTGTCTTCTGTTTTTTCTCACATACAGTTCCTTAACTCTTTCTGCCATGACCTCAACTCCCTCTAAGACCTCGCTTGCCGAGGAACATGGTGAACAATTCTCGACAAAGTAGCTCGAGCCCTGTCGCTTTTGCTCTTAACGAAGCCTCACGGACACTTCATTTACCTCAATTTCAATCTCCTCGCTCTCAGCAAATTACGCCGTATCAATGATGCCCACAATGAGCTACAGTTCCACCTCGATGATCAAGACAATGACCATCTAAATAGCTCACAGTATCACTATGAATCTTACCCTCATCATAATCCAAATCAACGTCGTTCAATGGTACCCTTTTCTCTCCGGTGGCACCATGCCCGTCTACTGTCGACCATTGGCCACCCCCAGCAGTCCCTTGATCGGTTTTATACTCTTCTTGACTTTATTCGGGGAAAAAAGAAAAACTTGGATAGTAATTCCAAGGATTTGTGGCGTAAACAGGAAGCGTTTGTAGTAAATATAATAATTAATTTTCATTTGAGCTTGAAAGAGTTTAAGATTTCTGCAGGGGTTTAGTGAGTGAGGAAGAAAATGGTAGAGATGCCATGTTGGTGTCAGTACGTAATATAATTATTCAAAGCACTAGATGCACACAAAAATTTTCTTATTTGGAAGGGGCAAAGAAGACGTTTGGAGAAGTGGAGAGGTTGGTGGGAAATGTTAGTGGAAAAAATGAAATGGGGTTAAAGAATTTGGTGAGCAGGAATTAACGCTTTGATGTGTTTGGTTGGGAAGGATTATGCGTCTGCTATGAGGGAGCATGAGGGGATTATGTGTCTGTTGTGGTCAGGATGTTTCCTTTTTTTTTTTTTTTTTTTATCTTGGGAATCAAAGTAATACATTTGTTAATAATTTTTTTTTAATTGAGTTTTTTTTTTAAATTGGTAGATATAAAAAGATGACATGTACTCAGCATCTCCTCTCCATGTCACTCTCCTGTCCATGTCACTTGCCACTTCAGCATCATCTATCCATGTCAGTATCTCTTTACAGAGTTATTGACTTGCCACACTCTCCTGTCATCTATCCACTTCAGCATCATCTATCCATGTCAGCATTATCAGCATCTCCTGACCCTGTCCTTTCAAATATAATTTTTTTAATTTTTGAAAATGCAAGAGTTAAGTTTTTTCTTTATTAGAAGAAAGCAACTCTCAAATTTTTACTTTAACTTTTTGTTTTTTTACTATTATACTATCTTATAGTGTTCATGTAACATTTATTTCAAACATTCTTGGGTCAATACATTACATATAGGTACGTCCGCCCCTGATAGGACTAACATAATTCATGTCTGCCCCATGCTTGAAATTTCTTTTCTAACTTTTCCTAAACCCGACTCACCAAGGCCAAATTCAAGTGACATACCCGGTTATGGGATTTCCAAAATTGCGATAAATAGCACCAACCATAAGTAATTACATTAACTGTATGGAAATTACAGCACTGTTTTACGTAACTCTAATATAAAAGAAAAGCAAAATTACTGCAGAGAGAAACAGTTTTTTTTTTCTTTTTCCTAATAAAAATCATAGTTGTATTTGATTCCAGCCTTCACAAAAAACCACCCTTTCACAAGTGCACTTCCTTGTTAAATATCCAGCTGAACTTCACCCCACGAGGCTGAAGCTTCTTGGCTCGCTCATCGGCTCGTTCCTGCAACTTCCTTATCCTAGGCGCTAGCCCACACACGAAGTCCTGTGCACGCCTTGCCTCACCCGTTAATCCTTCCAGCTTCTCCAAGCTCCACCGTTCAACCAAAAACTCCAGAATATCACCATAATCATCGGCTGTATAAATCCCGAGCCGCTGTGCCACAGCCGAGAAGTGTTCGAAGAGATTTGGGTCCTGGCCATCGTACATCAAATGGGCAGGCATTGTGATTTTCTTCCTCATCATATCGCCTATGGCCAGCATGGCTCCATTGGGGTCCACCTCCAGCAATTTTTCGACAATCCTTGAATAGGCATTCTCGTGACGCTTTTCGTCGGAAGCAATGGAACCGCATATCCGGGCAAGCACGGGATCCCCACCCTGCTTGGCCAGCCGAGCCGTATTGCCATGTGACACAAATGTGGCTCGCTCTTGGAATGATGTGTATACAAATCCTAAATATGGACTATTCTCTGTTCCAGGGTCCTGTAAAATTTTAAAAAAAAAAAAAATCATGCCAAAAATTAACAAATACTTAAAGACTTCCCTTCAAAACCTTTATAGTATCAATTAATGATATTTCAGTTTATTTTTTCCTTCCTCGATATCAATTAACGGTGGGACCCATACAGATGTGTAATTCAATTGCTTATAATTAAAATTAAAGAGGTTAATTGAAAAGAGCAGATGTAAGCAAGACGAAATTACACCTATCCCCTAGGCAAACTGTAATTGCATTGCAGGTAGGGCCAGTCATTGAATCAGAAAACCAGGGCACTTTTGGAAAATGGGACATTTCCATCGATTAAAGAGAATAAAAAAATAAGAATGAGAAAATCTCACCATGCCTGAGCCAATCAAGTATTGGACGGTCCTCTCAATCGCCAGCATGTCAACCCTGCCGGAAAGGTAAAGATAAGTCCGGAGCAAATCGCCGTGCCGGTTCTCTTCAGCAGTCCAAGCCCGAGTCCAAGAAGCCCACGGGCTGGGACTTGCTCCGGTCTCATCTCGAACCCCATCAAGTGTGTTGATCATAGTCTGATAAGTAGGCAACGCGTCTTCAGTAATCATGTCACCAACAAGCACCACAAAGTACTCATCAGGAAGCTCCACCGTCCGTTCACGAAGGGCCCGCACCTCGTCGGCAAACTCATCGCATTTCTGTGACGGGTTCGGGAGGAATTCGATAGGTTGCCAGCATTTGTCCACGGGTTTGAGTAGTGGCAGGACCCACTGGGATGCCCACGACTCCAGTGATTTAAAGACTTCAATCTTCTCTGGCGGCATTGAATGGGTGGTTTGGTATCGTAATGCTTGTGATGCCACGGCGGAGACCGGTGGTAGTCGACAGAATGCGGTGGCTTTTGGTGGTTTCTTGGAGGTGGTGTGGCCAGGTGGAGTCCATGCGGAGGCGGATGGCTTGGCGGTGATGTGCGAGAATGCGAAGGTCTGCATGGACTCTTTTCCCAATCTGACAATCGAGCAGAGTGAATAGCGGTGATTGAAATTAAACTTCAGACATTTATAAGAAGCCTTGCTAACGATTTGGCCTCATGATTTACGCATATTGCCATCATGCCATCAGAAATATTTGATAATTTCTCCCCAAAAAAAAAACTCACAAGGAATTTTGAATTAAAGAAACTAAGAACTTAATGCTTAAACTCTAATTTTCTTAAACTACTATGTAAATGGGCATTTTCTGTTTCTTGAAGTATAGAAAAAAAAAACAAAAAGAAAAAGAAAAAGGGAATACCGGTGAAGGGCAAAAAGGTCATTTTTTATTTTCAGAATAAAGATAATAAATATAAATTGCAAGAATGCCAGGTATTCTCTGGTAGTACTAAACAAAACAGGGGGTGCAGTGGTTTTAGAAAAGAGGATTTTGAAAACAAACATCCTGTGGGTTTCAGTAGCTTAAGATGAGTGATTTTGAGTAAAAGTCTGCTTCGGCCTCGAGAAACGTGGGATTTTGATGGTTTTGTGATGACCATAGTTTTTCTCTATTTATTTAGAGTGTAAGTGAGAATTGTTTTCCATTACAAATTAAAATAATTTTAATTTAAAAAAATTATTATATATTAACAACTCATAATAATCTCTTTTTAACTTCACTTAAATTTTATATCTATTTCTCATATTTAATAATTTTTATTATATTTACTTATTCTCGTCTCAATTTAATTATGATCTAAGTGTGTTGTATGTTGTAAAAAAATTAACTTTAGCTTATAAAGTGTGATTTACCCTGTGCAGGTTAGCTTGTTGCAAAGCAGGCAGTTAGAGTTAGGTTTAAAGTGAAAGTTCAAGATTTGTTGTTTTCCTCATTTAGCTCAAACTGCATTGACCATATGACAAACCACACCGATAAATTTTGATATCATTAGGTGTCACGCCCTTCCCTTTCGTTTTTTGCATGGGATGACAGAGGTCGTATTCAACTCACGATTTATAACTTCATAAAACGAGTTCAAGTGGGTTTAAACCAGTTTTGAAAAGTTTGATTTAATTTGAATTAAGTATAATATCATCTCGGATTAATTATAACATTATCTCGGATTGAATTATACTCAAATTTAAATATTATGGTTAAAATAAAATCAAACTATACTTAAACTCAACTTGACATGTGTATATATAAATATATTAATTATAAATAAATTCTTTTTTATACCGCAATTTAGTAGTTTCTTAAAAATAAGAAAAATTCGCTGATTTCGTTTTCAAATTATTTTAGTTTGGCCATTTTGATTTTTAATGTTTGTTTCTCGATTTTTCATCCTTAAATTATTTTTGTTCTGCCAAATTGGTTCTTCCAATCAGTTTTTCGACTGATCTTCACATCTTTTAAGGAAATTCATTTTTTACAATTTAAAAAATAACCAATATCATCCCCAAATTATTTTAGTTTGGTCATTTTAATCTCTAATATTTGTTTCTCAATTTTTTCATCCCCAAATTATTTTAGTTTGGTCATTTTAATCTCTAATATTTGTTTCTCAATTTTTTCATCCCCAAATTATTTTTGTTTTGCTAACTTAGTCCTTTCGAGTAGTTTTCCGACTAACCCTCATATTTTCTTAGGAATAAAACTGAAAATCTACTTCTTTTCCGTCAAAACTCTAGTCAAGTGAAGGGTTTCATATTTTTTCGAAATCTATCTTTTTATACCCAAATAACATATGTGCTTTATGTAATTGTACTTCCATGCCTAAGCCAAGACCACATTAACCCTCTTCTCCAATTCGCGAAACAACTAACCTCCAAGGGCGTTAAAGCTACCATAGCCACCACTTGTTATACTATCAAGTCCATTCATGTAGAGAACATTGGGGTTGAGCCTATCTCGTATGGGTTAGATGATGGAGGCTTTGTTCCTACCCAAAAAGAAAATGTATTCCTTGAGTCTTTAGGCAAAATGGTTCAAGAGCTCTATTGCTTGGATAGGGAAAGATAAGACATCTTTCCATCTCAGATGGGTATAGAAGGACAACTATATGATGCATATCTGTTGCTTAGTTATGAAAAGATAAATTTGAATAAAATATAAAGCTTCTCATGTGACCCGATGTGTTTTGGAGAAAAAAAAGTACATTTTCACTTTTACCCCTAAACAAATATGAAGGTCAGGTGGAAAACTATTCGAAAAGATCAAGTTGGTAAAACGAAAATAGTTTGGGAATAAAAAAATCGAGAAACAAACATTATGGACCAAAATGGACAAATTAAAATAGTTTGGGAAAGAAATTGATAAATTTTTCAATTTAAAAAAAGTGAATTTTCACTTTTATCTTTAAAAAATGAGAAGGTTAGCCAGAAAACTTATCGGAATGACCAAATTTGTAGAACAAAAATAGTTTGGGGATAAAAAAATCGACAAACAAATATTAGGAATCAAAATGTCCAAATTAAAATAGTTTTAGGATGAAATCAACAAATTTCCTTATAAATAATACAATAATATCTTACACACCACAATGCTCCAATAATTTGGAATTTTTATTTATATTATCGAACTTACATAAAATTATATATGTATTTGGTAGGATTAGGTGATAGAAAATTTTGAAACATATTGTGTTCTTGTGAGGATTTATTTGAACAGGAGTTAATATATATATATATATATATATATATATATATATATATATATATTATTGTTTGGTTATTACATTGTGTATTTTCTTCAAATTAATTTGGGCCAGCCCGAAATTAACTTGGGTTAAAATTTTTCATTTGCATTTGGACTGGTGTCACTGGTCTCAGGCTTCGTATTTGTTTGCTTTGGATTCAATAGATCATTTTGAGATCAAACTAAGTTCGGATTTGCCTAAACCTCACATATAAATCGGAATTAAAAGGCCTAGTTATCACATTTTGAGCACGCGCCTTTTTCACTTTTATGTCTTATTTTTTATAAATAGTATTGTTGAATTATTTATTTTTTAAAAAATAAATATAAACTGATGTCTTAAGTATTGTGACAATTCATGGAGTTCTTAAAAAGATTTAAATTATTAATACTTAATACGCAGTTAAAAAAGACAATAACAAATATATATATATATATATATATATATATATATATATTGAACATGATTAAGATTTGTTATTACTACATTTTACTCCTTCAATTTTCAAATAATTGTTAGTTGTGAAAAATTCATACATATTAAAAAATTCTAATATTTATAAAATTTTAAGAAAAAAATATTGAATGACCTATATTGAAATTTGTAAAATTAGTTTAAAAATTAATATTATAATTTCATAAAACAATCAATGATAATAATACAATTAGAAAAATAATAAATACATATTTATTTAAAAAAATGACATATAAATAAAAAATCTTCAAAAATGATATTTATGTAGGAATGCAGAAAGTATAAAATTCGTGTTGGATAAATTGGAGACGTAGAACCCTAGTCGATAGGAGTACAAATCTTAAAGCCTCAAAGTGTTCGACAAGCATGACTTTTATTTATTTTCAAATCAAATTAAATAATTTAAAATTTCAAACAGTTGAATTCAATTTAATTTTATTTAATTCGATATGATCTTTTCTAATATGTATAAAACTCACAACTAAATCATGCAAACGTTCTATTATGTCAATCTTGCAAACGTTCTTGCAAACGTCTACTGTGTCTCATCCATGCGAAATTTTCAATCTTCTGAAATGATATCTGTAACACAGTCGGTGAAGGCTTAAAGATCGGGTTTTGATAAGTCTTGAAGGCTTGAAATGGGTTTGGCTTTCTATTAATGCAAAATGAAAAATACGCAAAATTGTTTTCTTTTCTTGCCTTTGTGAATTGAAAGCTCACTCAATTGCCCAAGACACCAGCTCCACTTCAATTCATTTTTCATTTACACATCTCGAGAGAATAATTTATTTGCGTGAAAACAGAAAATACTCATACTTTCTGTTATCTTTCAAATAGAACAATACGGGATCCATCCCGTATTGTCTTTTTTTTTATTTAATTAATTTAATATTTTTATAAATTTTATTTTATCTTGATCTTATTCATTGGGTCAAATAAAATTATTTATTATTGAGTTTGAACACCTATAAATAATAAATCTTAATTATTTATTTTCTGAACTTTATTAAACAACCCAATAAATAATTAACAAACCCAAATAGATCAAATAAAATTTTATACCTTTTATATAGTTTCAGATTAATTTTTTAATTATTCAATTTGAGTCTTGAGCCCTAAATAATTAATTAACCAATTAAACTAGATAAAAAAAAAATACTCTCTTTTAGACATTTTATTTTATTCTAATTCAATAATAAATTAGACTAATAAAATAAAAACTCATAATTATCAAAACCAATTTCTTAACCCAAATCTTTCATGACTTAAGGGTCATTCCGGGGATCAAAAGATACATCGTCTTGGCTACTAAAATAACCAAAATACCCCTACTATATAAATAGTTCTATTTTGCATTTTTAATATTTTCTAATATCACCATAAGGAAATATTGATCCCAAAAATAATACTGCGCTAGCAAAGTCTTCAACCTACAGGCGTAATGACTAAAATACCCCTCTACGCACATAGCCGTGCAATTAGAGATAAATAATGTACTAATACCTCTCTAATAGATATCTACCATCCTTAAACTTCTAATCCTATGATCCACGACTCTTGAAATGTTTTCACTTTTCAAAAGAGTTACCCTAAAGTAAACATCCAAATCATATTCCCCACGACCCTAGATAATTAGATCATTAGAACAGTCACAATGGGCGATATAGCGTAGGAACTATCTTGTTCAAGTCTGTCTTAACTAACTAGTCATATATACCCAACATACAAATTTATTGGTTCTACGAAAGAACTTCAACTACACTATATCAAAGTATATACCCCTAATTTCGTCAGACCACCAACTCATACTCAAGCAGTAGAGTATTAGTCCACGCTGTAATAGTAATAGTCTGGGTTTATTTTAAATAATACTTTTAGAAACTACTATTACAGGTCATGTTCTACGTATTCAAAATATTAGAAGTGAGTAGATTACTCACTAACTAAATGTAAGCCATTTCTCATTTGAAATTCATAACACAATAACCTATATATGATGAGATTCCCACTCTCATTAATAAATTAAGAACAAACATTTATGTGTTAAGTAACGTGTGATCCATACCTTATTATGAAAAACTACAATTCACATAGATTACTTACTTAAACACAATGGGTCCTTTTCAAACAAAAATTGTGCATAAATAAAATATAAATTTATAAACAAATTTTGAGAATAAATTCTTTTATTAATAAATTTGATAATTATATCAGATAATCTAGTTTAGAAGGTATATATTCTAACAAATACAATGTAAACTTCAAACACGTAGTAGGTAATAGCTAAAAAAGATACTATATAAATTCACACAATTATTGTTACTTAGGTTACAATATTATTTCTAAATGTTGTTTTCTTTCACAAGGCAAATTTTAAAAATATTATCTTTGATCAATGATATTTATTTAGACTTCATACATATTACTCTAAAGGTATCTTACAAGTTAAATTATAAAAATTATATAAATTGGTATTAACATTCAAGTTTTTAGATAAAAATAATATTAAAAAAAACCCTTAAACTAATACTTATATCGATTTGGCTTAATTCTGTTTGAATAATTTTATCGAACTAACTGTTGTGTTTAGTTAACCTTCAAATTGAACCCAAACCAACCCAAACTAAAAGCTTCTAATTTGATTTGATCAATTTAGATAGATTTGGATTGATTGGTTTCGAATTTTCTTGAACGCTCAACCAGCTAGCAACTTCTTTTTTATTATCCTTGCCACCAGCCCTTTCTAGTGTAAGAATCATAAATGGGGCTTTTGTTATAGTCTGTCTCTGTAAAGTGACCCCCCCATCCCCCAGGGCCCCTTTTTTTTCCTTTTAAATAATGTCGGCTTCCTTTTTCAGTAAATATAACTTGGTTTTTGTACTTTATATTTTGCTAGATCTCAATTTTTCTTTTTCTTCAAGTGAGATCTATTGGTCGATTGGGGTGCGGAAAAAGAAAGATGATGAGTAATGAGAAAGCATGAGGATGAGGAAATGGGTATGGATTATTTGTTGGATCGATCAATTAATGGATATAATTATTGACTCCAATAATTGCGATTAGACTAAGAGTACAGTTACGTTCTTTTAGTGGAGTGGAACGTAATTAATAAATTATTTTTATTGACAAAATAATTTATTGGAGCTTAATCTAATTGTATCCGGTCAGGTCCCTTCAGTGGCTCCTAATTATGGGACAATAATAAATTATAATTTATTTATAATTTATTAATGAAAATTGCATAAAACTAAAAATCGTATTTTAGATAGAATAGGATAAGTGGAAATAGTTGTATTCAACTATACTTTTCTTATTCTATCAGGATTTGTATTATGAGATAGAGTCCAATATACATATTGGGAGATAACTCTATTTCAGAGATACGTGAGGATCATCCTGGTGGTTCTCTAGGGTTTTTTCTCTCAATTTTTGTGTGAGTCCACCCTCAACAAAGAGAGAAACAAAATACGATTAGTAATTTTTGGTCCAAGGAGATTACATTGAAGAATACTTGGGGGTTTGGAGCATTACCAGAAGGCCGAAGACTTCAAGAATCGTATTGGTGGAGACGATATCTACAAATGTATGATTCGTTTCTCATATTCTCGAGATTTAATCTGGTTAACACATAAGCATGTCGATCCTATTAACTAACAATCGGTATCAGAGACTAGTTTTAATATGTGTTTATGTGTTAAGATTAAATTTTTTTTAAGCATATATTTAGTTGAGCAGTGTAGGAATAATGCATATATGTTCATGGTGAATGATTTGATTAATTCTGTTCAAAATAATTTTATGGCTATAGTTTTTGATTCGGTGAATATGTATAAGTATTATCGAGTCTTGTAACAAAAGGGGTGGATTACGTCTCCATGTTTCCCTTTTGAGTTTTCTTTATGTTGTTATTTTATGTTATAAAAAAAAAAATTGTAATCGCACAGCAATTGGCGAACGAAGACCGAGAGAGATTATTGCCCAAAATTTGCTTCGGTTCAGACTTCAGCCGCAAGGCCTTGCTGGCATAGCTGGGGTCCTAGCATAGCTGGGCTGACCCATTTGGGTCAGCAGACCAGCACGCCTGGCGCAGCTTAGCGCCTGGGCCAGACCAACCTGGGGCCTGGGCCAACTACGCCAAGGCCTTGCTGGCAAAGCTGGGCTGACCCATTTGGGTCAGCAGACCAGCACGCCTGGGCCTGGGTCGGTGCGCCTAGACCTTGCTGCCTAGACGTTGGCTTGGGCTAGCATTGCTGGGCTGACCCATTTGGGTCAGCAGATCCAGCACATACCAGTATTCTCTTTTATTAAAAAGAAAAAGGGGAGAAAGTAACTAAAGTGGGATTTGATTCCATGACCACTAGCTTGGAGATGCAGCATTCTAACCACTAGTCCACTGCAGAACATGTGACAAGGACTTGCTCAAACAAAATTATATGGCAGAAGATTGAAGACTTGGCTATTTTGTTAGCCAATTAATTTTTCAATTGTAATTTTGCAATTTTATTGTTGAGTCTAGGTTGGCCATAAAATTATTTTTATTTTATAGTTTTTACTATTTAATTTAGTTGAATTATATATATCATTCATGTTAACATGCCATATAGTTTGCATTAACACCGCTCTAGGTACTATTTAGTTATGCATAAATAAATTAATATTTTTATTAATTTATTAATTAAAAAAAATTAAGTGTGAGTTGGTTAATTTTAATTAACCTTTGGCCTCCCATATTAGCCCATTAGTAAAATTAACGTTTGCTTCGTGCCATTTTAAATGGTCTCCCTATAGGAAGGCTACGTTTTATTGGTTACTAGATTGGGCATCAAAATTTTAATTATTTTTTAAGTTTAATTCATTCATAATTACCCTATAGGTGATGTGATTGGATTGGAAACTTTATAAAATAAAATAAATTTTGAATATAGGGGTTACACTTAAATCAAAGACATTATAAGGACTTCCTATAGAATATCCAAATAATATCTATGATGGCCAAAATATTAATAACACTAAAATTAATATTGCGTTTTGATGCAAGATATATTAATTTTAGTGGGATAATCCAGGCTTAACTATAAGTTATATTGTTATCTCCTATAGAGGTGCATATTACTTTGGAGTTTTAGGTTGTGGATCTTGACCTAACTATAAGTTACATTGTTATTTCCTATAGAGGTACATGTTACTGTAGAGTTTTAGGTTGTCATATTTTGATAGTAGTTTCTATTACTACTTAAAATATTATCATATTGATCATGCATCTTACCATTTTATATTGATCATGCATCATGATATGAAAAATGGCTCATATGTTTTATTTTATTTAATTTCAGAAAAATGACTTCCAACACTTTATCCCAAATTTTAACAAAGAACCAACTAGTTGGAGAAAACTTTATTGATTGGAAAAGGAACCTCATAATTGTACTCACTCGCTGAGAAGCTCAAATATGTGCTAACCGAACCGTGTCCCGCTAAGCCTACTCGAACAGTCCACGCGCGAACAAAAGGAGGCTTATGATAAGTGGTTGAGTTCGATGAGATGGCTCGTTGCTACATTTTGGGATCTATCTCAAATGTGTTGCAGCAGAAATATGAGAACATGACAACCACTACAGACATCATGAGAAGCCTCCAGCAAATGTTTGAGCACAAAGGACGTCAGGCTCGTCAAGCAGCAATGAGGCGCATAATGAATATGCGCATGAAACCCGGAACGCCCGTGAGAGATCATATGTTAGAATTGATCGCTCGGTTTAACGTGGCGAGAGGTCTTAGGGGCTGAAATTAAGCCCGAGACTCGAGTTGACATGGCTCTAGAAACTCTTCCGGAGATGTTTTCACGGTTCAAAGTTAATTATAACATGAATAAGATGGAGATGTCTCTTACGAGTTAATGAAGGAGCTTGAGAGCGCCGAGGCTACCCTAAAAGTGGGAAGTGGCAACGCTCTTGTTTTATCTCATGCTGGATCTTCCTCTTCCAAGCCTAAGGGCAAAGGAGGAAATAAGAGGAAGCAGAATAATAATAAAGGGCCTAAGCAGCAGGTTAAGAAAGCAAGAGTGGATGAAAAGCCTAAAGGCAAATGTTTCCACTGTAAGCAAAAGGGACATTGGAAGTCACAGTGCCCAGATTACTTAGCTAAACGCAAGCAAGGTACTGGTGAGTTATCCTACATTGAAACTTGTTTAGTGGTTGATTCTACAAATTCTTGGATAGTAGATTCTGGAGCCACTAACCATGTTTGCAATTCATTGCAGGGGTTCCAAGTAACCAGACATCTCAATGAAGGAGAGCATACTCTAAGGGTTGGCACATGATCAGTGATATCTGCAAGAGCTGTTGGAGATGTTTATCTTTATTTTGATAATAAACATTTGGTTTTAAAAGATTTTTTTTATGTTCCCGACATTTATCGAAATTTGATTTCGGTTTCTTTGTTATTCAAACAAAAATATTATGTTAAATTTTATAAATTTTCAGTAGAGATATTTTTGAATAACTCTTTGATATGTCGTGGAAATTTAAATAATGATCTGTATGTTTTGAAACCTACCAACAGTTCATTATATCATACTGAAACTAATAAACGCATTAAGTTATCTCCCACTAATGAGACTCTCCTATGGCATCTTAGACTTGGTCACATCAATCTAAATAGGATTCAAAGACTTGTAAAAGAAGGTCCTTTAAGTGACTTAAAGGTAGAACCTCTTCAAGTTTGCGAATCTTGTTTGGAAGGTAAAATGACCAAAAGATCATTTCCTTCCAAAGGAAATAGAGTAAAGGAAGTCTTAGAATTAGTGCACTCTGATGTATGTGGACCAATTAGTGTCCAAGCTAGAGGTGGGTATGAGTATTTCATTACTTTTACGGATGATTACTCAAGATATGGATATGTTTACCTAATGACTCATAAGTCTGATGCCTTAGAAAAATTCAAAGAATTTAAGGCTGAGACTGAGAAGCAGTTAGGAAAGAACATTAAGACACTTCGATCAGATCGAGGTGGAGAATATCTATCCCATGACTTTAGATCTTACTTATCAGAAAATGGGATTTTATCTCAACTAAGTGCACTGGCACTCCTCAACAAAATGGAGTGGCGAAAGGAGAAACAGGACCTTGTTAGACATGGTCGAAACAATGCTAGGCTTCTCTACACTCAGTACATCATTTTGGGGGTATGCTATACAAACTGCGACATACATATTGAATATGGTTCCATCAAAGTCTGTCCCTAAGACTCCATTGGAATTGTGGAATGGGCGGAAGCCTAATTTGACGCACATCCAGATTTGGGGTTGTCCTGCATATGTGCTAAAGGGAAAGATGGATAAAATGGAATCACGATCAAATTTATGTCTGTTTGTTGGATATCCAAAAGGAACAAGGGGATACTACTTCTATAGTCCTCAAGATAAGAAAATATTTGTAAGCACAAATGCAATTTTCTTAGAGGACAAGTACATAGAAGAACGATGATCTAAGAGTAGGGTTATTTTGGAAGAAACCAAGGGACATAATCCCAAGCAAATGGTTACTGAGACCCATACTCAAGATTCACGTGGAGGATTCGTATCTATGCCGCTTAACATGCCGGATTCCAGTGGGAGAGAAATAGATGTTACACCTTCTATACCCACCGACTCTTCGGGACATAGAGTGGAAGAATCTCCCGCCTCTGTTCAAAATCCAGTCGTTGAGGAATCGACGAGATCTAGTTCCGATCAATGAGGAGGAGGAAAGTCCAATCGTCCGGGAACCTCCACGAGCTTAGACGTAGTGGGAGAGTCATTCGACGTCCCTCTAGATACTTACTCTATGGAGAAGCTTTTCAAGCGATCTCTTTTGAGGAAGAAGAGGACCCCACTACGTATAAAGAAGTCTGTAGAGGACGTGAGACGCAGACCATTGGAAGAGTGCAATGGATTCAGAAATGAAATCCATGTACACTAACTCCGTCTGGGATCTTGTGGACCTGCCTAATGGGGTAAAACCTATTGGGTGTAAATGGGTCTACAAAAGAAAGAGAGGAGTAGACGGGAAAGTGGAAACTTTCAAAGCAAGATTGGTTGCTAAGGGTTATACCCAACGAGAAGATATTGACTATGAGGAAACTTTCTCGCCTGTGGCCATGCTAAAGTCTATAAGAATCCTCTTATCCATTGCAGCTCACTTCGACTATGAAATATGGCAAATGGAAGTTAAGACAGCTTTCCTTAATGGAAATCTTGACGAATGTATCTACATGGTACAACCAGATGGTTTTATCCAGGAAGGTCAAGAACAAAAAGTTTGTAAGTTGAATAGGTTCTTATATGGGCTTAAACAAGCGTCTAGATCTTGGAATATTAGATTTGATCAAGCCATTAAAACTTATGGTTTTGATCAGCATCCTGATGAACCTTGTGTCTATAAGAGAATTATAGATGGTAAGGTGATTTTTCTCATACTGTATGTTGATGACATCCTTCTCATTGGAAATGATGTAAGAACATTAACATTGGTGAAAAGTTAGTTAGGTAAACAATTTGATATGAAGGACTTGGGAGAAGCAAGATATGTTCTGGGCATTCAGATCCTTCGGGATAGAAAGAACAGACAGATAGCTTTATCTCAAGCTTCATATATTGACAAAATACTGACGAGATTTTCTATGCAAAATTCCAAGAAAGGTCAATTGCCTTTCAGACATGGAATTCAGTTATCTCAGAAGCATAGTCCTAAAACTCCTAATGAGGTTAAGTACATGAAACGAGTTCCTTATGCATTAGCTGTAGGAAGTCTCATGTATGCTATGCTTTGTACTCGTCCAGACATTTGTCATGTTGTTGGGATGGTCAGTAGATATCAGTCAAACCCGGGACCGGAACATCGGACAGCGATCAAGCATATATTCAAGTATCTTCGTAGAACTCGAGGATATATGCTAGTTTACTCGACTCCGAAGTGGTACCTATAGGTTACACCGATTCGATTTTCAAGTCGATAGAGATCTTCGCAAGTCCACCTCGAGCTCTGTTTTCACCTTAGGTGGTGGTGCGATTGTGTGGAGAAGTATCGGACAATCTTGTATTGCCGACTCTACAATGGAAGGCGAATATGTGGCAGCTTGTGAAGCGACTAAAGAGGCGAGTATGGTTGAAGAAGTTCTTGATAGAACTTGAAGTGGTTCCTTCGCATCTCAAGCCATTAGTTTGTACTTGTGACAACGAGTGGTGCGATGGCAAATGCAAAAGAACCACGCAGCCATCGACGTGGTAAACACATTGAATGTAAATATCACCTACTTAGGGAGATTGTTCAACGTGGAGATGTAGAAGTGTGCAAGATTTCTTCTGCTGAAAATCTTGCTGATCCTTTTACTAAAAGTTTACCTGTAAATGTTTTTGGAAGTCATATAGAAAGTATGGGTATTTTTGACATGTCCCATTTACTCTAGGATAAGTGGGAGAATTTTTGTTAGATATGCCCATCGAGTAAATACAATGGTTGTATTTTTGAAATTAAATAAAGTATGTTTTTATATATTTGTATGTATAAATTATGTATGAGCCTGTTTGTCCACGAATTATTTAGATATTATAAATCAAGTGTTTATTTGTTAAACACAGAAAGACTTGATTTATAATTTAGTTCGAAATAAATTATCCGCGATCTAAGATAAATTTGGGCAATTTATTTTGGAAGATCGTCTTAATTTTATTGAAGTTTGTCTTTGACTTTGGTAATAAAATTAAGGATATATTTTGATATATTGGATGGACCATCAATATTTATTTGTGGAATAGACCATACAAATAAAATATTAAAAGATTGTCGTACATAATACCTTAATCCTGAGCAAACAATTATTTATATTTACTAACTTGAAGTTCCTTGAGTTGCCAAAGAGTGAGATTAACTTAATAATAAATATCTCGACATCTTGGGAATTAAAGTGAAATAAATATGAAATAATTGTTATGCAATATGGAATCCGTCACCTTTAATAGGCAAGATCATTTCCTCATGAGTTCTTCTAAGGAACAGTTAAATCTGAGCTCAGTAATTCAATAGTGTCTATTGAATTCATTTTGTAAATGTGACGTGGTCACATTGTACTGTCAAATTGAAGATGAGAAATGAGGTTTTGAATGAGGGGCACTGTGGTCATACTGCCTCATTCAAAGTATTATATTGATCGACGGGGGTAATTTGTTGGATCGATCAATTAATGGATATAATTATTGACTCCAGTAATTGCGATTAGACTAAGAGTGCAGTTACGTTCTTTTAGTGGAGTGGAACGTAATTAATAAATTATTTTTATTGACAAAATAATTTATTGGAGCTTAATCTAATTGTATCCGGTCAGGTCCCTTCAGTGGCTCCTAATTATGGGACAATAATAAATTATAATTTATTTATAATTTATTAATGAAAATTGCATAAAACTAAAAATAGTATTTTAGATAGAATAGGATAAGTGGAAATAGTTGTATTCAACTATACTTTTCTTATTCTATCAGGATTTGTATTATGAGATAGAGTCCAATATACATATTGGGAGATAACTCTATTTCAGAGATACGTGAGGATCATCCTGGTGGTTCTCTAGAGTTTTTTCTTTCAGTTTTTGTGTGAGTCAACCCTCAACAAAGAGAGAAACAAAATACGATTAGTAATTTTTGGTCCAAGGAGATTACATTGAAGAAGACTTGGGGGTCTGGAGCATTACCAGAAGGCCGAAAACTTCAAGAATCGTATTGGTGGAGACGATATCTACAAAGGTATGATTCGTTTCTCATATTCTCGAGATTTAATCTGGTTAACACATAAGCATGTCGATCCTATTAACTAACATTATTACCCGCTCAAATTGTTAGCATGCTTTCTTTGGAAATTTTCCCTTTTGCTGGGAAGCTGCAGCATTAAATTTGCTTATGCTTCCAGAAATTCTGTTGGCAAATATAAAGGTCTCCAAATAACAGTGCAAGAAAAGAACAAGCCTCTGAAATTTTATTTCCTCTCATTTACTTTAACAGAGAGATTCTTAGTGGTATCCTCGATTCATTCTCTAAGCAGAACTCTTAACATTTATTTGGTGCTGTCAAACAAGAAACACAACCACGGCCCCTAAAATCCTTATATGTTTGATGAACCATCCATGCGGATGATGCAACGAAGGCCTTCACCTTTGAGCATAAGATCGAAGGCTTTGTTGATCTCTGAGAAAGAAACTTGGTGAGTGATGAACTTCTCCACCTCCAGCTCCTGAAATGTTTCGTGCACAAGAAAGATCAGAAAATGCTAGATGATACTCAAAACATGATCTCAGTTATTGTTCATCCTTGAAATGAAAGAAAGAAGCATTACCTTCTTCATGTATTGCTCGACAACATTTGGAATGTCGGTACAAGGCTTATAGTTGCCAAAGAAAGTGCCCTTCAGGGTCCTCTCATTCAACAGATTCAGAGGATGTGTTTTGAATGAATCGTCCTTGTTTGGCACACCGACAAGCACAGCAACTCCCCATCCCTGTAGAATGGTTGAAGTTCAAATTCACGAACTAAATCTATCGACAGAACTCACAAATTTGTAGAAATATGAAAAAGGTTGAAGTAAATTACATCATGAACACATTCAAAGGCAGAGATCATCGCGTTAACATTTCCGGTGCATTCAACACTGCGGTCCACTCCTCCATTCGTCATTTCAGCTATCACCTGATAATTTATATCAAGAACTTTTAAACTACCAACACAGTAGTATTTATTTGCTGGAATATTAGCAAATTTTTCACTTTCAACAAGTGAAATTTCTTCTGTCGGCAGTTCCCTCAAAAATTTCGAGATCCAACACATGATGAGGCCTAAAGTGGTACCAGCATCGAAGGAGACAAACAAACCTGCTGAATAGGCTTGTTATGATCCTTTGGGTTCACAAACTCGTTAACACCAAACTTCTTTGCTGTTTTGGGAATTGTAAGAAAAGAATTAAAAAATGCAAAGATTCTAATTTCAATATAGCTCCAATAATTTCAAAATAGTGTTTCCTGTACAATACCATCGGTGAATCTATTAGGGTTCAAGTCAATTCCAATGATCCTTGAAGCCCCAGCAATGCGAGCCCCTTCAGCAGCCTAAAACATTTAGCAAAGGAAAAGTTAAGGCTGAAATTATTCTAAGAAGACAGGAAGAAATATGTTACATTCCTTTGGAACGGTCCAAAGAGCCATAAAGATGAGATGCCAAAAGTTCAACTTACAGCAAGGCCTACAGCGCCCAATCCAAAAATAGCAACTGTTGACCCCTTTTTGGGTTTTGCAACATTCAGAGTTGCACCAAGACCTGCATCCCAACAACACCATTTAAATTTCAATCCAATTTTATAACCAATAAGAATTCTTGTCTAAATTATCTGATCATACCTGTCGATATCCCGCAGCTAAGAACACAAACTTTGTCAAGTGGTGCTGCAGGATTGATCTTGGCTAGGGAACCAACATGGAGAACAGTGTACTCACTAAAGGTTGAAGTTCCCAAGAAGTGGTATATTGGTTTCCCATCTTTGGAGAACCTCGTCTTACCATCAGAGAGCATTTCTCCCCTGTCGGTGTTTATCCTTAGTAGGTCACACATGTTGCTTTCTTCTGATTTGCAGTGTCGGCACTCCCCACACTCTCCAGTAAAAATAGGAAGAACTTTGTCTCCAGGCTTCAAAGCAGTAACCCCTTCACCAACGCTCTCGACAATGCTATGTTCAAGCCAAAAAAAAAAAAACAACAAAACAACAAAACAAAACAAAAAAACAAAAACAAACAAACAAATGAACTTTTGCACCCCAAACTAACGGTCTACACTGGAAAAGAGAGATAATTCTGTGTGCATAAAATTAAACTAATTTAGAAATCTTAGATATCATACCCTCCAGCTTCATGACCAAATATCCGAGGGAAAAGAGGTGTTTGACCCTATATACCAATAAACATATGTTATGCAAGTAGAGCATAAGAACAGGATAATGAATAGATTTGGGGCGGGGAATACAATTAATCCAATTGCTGCCCCAGTAACTGTCTGATGGTCAGAGATTCTATTAAGAGCTGTTCCATTTGTAGGTAAGAAAGAAAGACCACAAAAAGTGATCGAATGAGAGAACAATTTCACCCATGTAGGGGACCCTTAAGATTTTATACATGTACAAATGTCACTCTGACAAGATTTAAACTACAAATCCTTGAACAGTACAATTCAACAAGTTGATTTATTAGCAATTCAAATAGAGCTGAGGTTAATTATGGATAGACATAAACAACTTCCATTAACACATTAACTATTGCAGCCATCTCAACTCTTTCATATACGCTTAAGGGATACTAAATGAGCTGGAAACAGAGGAATTTTCCCCAACTGATGAAGATTTTGTCTGAACAAATTCCCAATTACAAGATTAAATTGCACATCCTTGAATAGTAAAGTTCACAAATGTTGCAATAAAAAAGAAGTTGGTTAATACAACCATAACTTTGATAAATACATATATCAACTATTTCAACCATCTCAACTTCTTAACACAAAGTGACAAATTACTAAACAAGGTGTTGAATATTCCCATTTTATCCATGCATGCAAATATCCTCAAACTAAAGTAATATAACACAGTTAAAACTGCAACCTGATCAAAGAACTATGATAAATTTTGGAATCGGTTTCCACAATTTGAATGCGAAGAACAAATTTAGAAGGTCTACCCTCAATCTGACAAAAACAATAAAACGGCCACTTGAGTTACCTTTGCTTCCCAGAAGTAAACATCAGTGTGGCACAAGGAAGTAACCGCAATCTTCACCCGAACTTCCATTTTCTGTGGAGGAGCCACCTCCACTTCTTCTATCACCAATGGCTTCCCAGCCTCCCATGCGACGGCAGCTAGGACATGGAACCACACAATTACTCATAACAACTCATATTTCAGCCATTCTTGGGTAAAATTTTCACATCCCACAACGAAAATAATCAGATTAATAAAAACAGGAAAAGATAATAGAAGCAAATGAAAGCTGTCAAACAAGCAACAAAAACCCATCAAACGAGACAAGAGAGAATGGTAGAAAAAGACAATATCAAAGAGAGCTTTTAAGAAAAATCCACTTCTAATCACAGTTCGTATAATCCAAGAAGCATCCTGACGTAGAAAAAACTGATTATCAGAACTATATTACAGAAGGGCCCATAATCATCATCTTTACAGCATAGTAAAGGCAACATCTTCAACAAGTTACTACTACAAACAAAAAGGCACGGTAAAATTACACAAGAATGCCACAAAACCTATCAACCAACAAACAAAATATCACCACCCCAGATAAAAAACAAGCAAAACAAGAAAAACCCGGATCAATTAGATCAAGCTTGGTACAGAAGATGGTACCTTTGCATTTAATAACTTGACCAGCAGTGCTAGACATGGTTGCCAATTGTAACTGTGTATTATCGTGTGATTAAGTAATGGATGCTGATGAAACTTTACTATGCAGCAGCAGTTTATATCTGAAGGGTAATGAACAACTTCCCCAAGAAATCCACGCAAAAATTGTGAGAAATGTACGACAAAACCGGTTTCTTTGATTACGTGTTAGCACCGGAAGAAGCCACAGAGGCAGATGACTACGTACTGGAACGTCTTTCTTTCTGTTGGTCAAGGCATTACCCGCTATTTTTGGCCCCTCTCCAAAAGAAATTTGCGGTTGCCATGTGTCCTTCTGTGAAATGACTAAACTACACCACAGACTTCTTTTTTTTTTTTCCTGCCTTTATTCTGTCGGAGTCCTTTCTTCAAAAAAAAAAAAAAAATCTTTCGATTTATAAAATTATAATATTTAATATATATATATATATATATATATATAAGTAATTAAGAGTTTCTAGTTTTATGCATCTAGTGAAATATAATAAACTATCTCATTTCAAATTTTATTTTTTTAGGATAAAGAAAAATGATCCACGTTGTTTATTACTATATAAATTTTGTGAGGATTCTTATCCTTTGATTGGTAGAATTTTTTGTTTAAAACAAAATTTCTCTTCTACTAATCAAATTAAAGTTTGTCATAATTTGTTGTTTTGACCTGATTTTTGTGGTGTAGTGAAAATTTGTTGGAGAGGGGTATTAATGTAAAAGTCTGCAGTATGAACGGATTTATTGTTATTTCAAATAAAGAATTATTGGATACAAAAGATTTACTTGCTTGATCCTAAGGTGACTTGTTCACAAGACCGTTATTTCTTATTCATATTTATTCTTTAAAATTCATTTACAAAAAGAGGGAAAAAAATGTTTGTATGTTGGACAAGAAATTAAGGATATTAGAAAAATGCTTTTTTTGGGGGAAAAGAAAATAAGGATATTGGAAAAAAAAAAAAGTGTTTTTTGTTGGAGAAGAAATTAAGTATATTGAAAACCATGCTAATGCCGCCAAAATCATAATATCGTGAATTTTCTAAATGCAAAAAGAGAGAAAAAACCAGCAAACATTTTTCCAGACAATTTAATTATAAATTTGATTTATTTATAAAAATAAAATTAAAAAAAAGAAACCCTTTCTCAAAACTGTCGTTATATTCTAGAGAATTTTCGACTCTCAATTCCTCTGGCACTTTGCTTAGAAATTATTTTAATTGTTCTACACAATGGGGAAAAAAGACAAAATTTTATACAAGCTAAAAATATGTAAATATTCGAAGATGATTACTATAAGAAATATCATCCTAATAAGGGTTTGTTTTGAGCTTTCAATATTTAATGCAAAAATATAAAAAAAAAATCGAAAATGTCACTTTGTTAATGTTCGGAAATTCTTTCAACACTACTATTACCATAGAATCAATAAACAAATTGTTTTCATGATATACATTCTCATTTCTATCAACTTGGTGAGTTAATTAAGGATATTTTTATATGAACCGAGTCTATCGTGGATCACTACTTTAAAGTATTATATTTTTTTAAAAATATATAACGCATATAGCATGTAATACACCACTTAAAGTATTCGATCTACGATGGATCGGATCCATATAAAAATTTTCCAGTTAATTATGCTCTACAAAGATGAGGAATCATCCCTCGTTTTGAAGCTAAAGCATCTATAGACTTCTTTTTTTGAGTTTTTTTTAATCAAAATATTGTTTTTTCTTCTTTAAAGATGATAAAAATATTAGAAATAGAAGGATGATGAATGAGGAGAATTTAGAACTTTTTAAATTTCAATATAACCATCGTCTTCCTTCTTGGTTTGTACTCATTTTCTTCTATTCATCAGTGGGTTCAGTGCTGTCGTGAGTGGAAAGAATTTTTTTGCTTGAACTTTTCTATAATAAAAGGTGGTCCAATCGACCCGAGGGGAAGAAGGAAGAGAGAGTGAAAGTAGAGGAATGTGGTTCTGGTCTTTCGCCATTGAGCTATTGCTTAGGAAAGTTGCTTGCTTTTTCCTTATGGCTTGAAACTGTGGCACCTCCTGCCGAAGAAGGAATTCTTTCTTCAACCTCTGCCTTTGGATGTACAGCTTAAGAATGAAAGCCTCAACTTTAGGATGTGCAGTAGGATAGGCAGGAATGAGATGTTTAACAAAATTAGTGTAGAAAATAATTCAAAATTCTAGTTCTTTGACACAGTGTTTAAAATTTAATATTGTGATGGGGATTTGGAGGACAAAGCAGAGGAGAAAGAATAGGAGAGCTTGGCCAAAGAGGTGGTGGCGAGGAAGAGGAGTTTGAGATAACGGTAGCAATCTGGAGCATTATGGTTATTTTTTAACTATAATTTCTTTTTTTTTCTCCAAATTTTCAAATAAAAAAAAAAGTTCCTTCTTCTTTTTTTTTCTTCTATTAAACTCACTAACAATATTTATATAAATCATCTCACCTTCTTTTCTCTTCTTTTCTTCCATAACTTATATATATATATATATATTTTTTCTGTTCTCCTCTAAACTCCTAAACTAGTCCTCAAGTTTCTTCAATTGAAACTCAATTTTTTAGAACGTGTATGTTGTGGGCCAGCAATTTTGGTCCAAGTGAGAGCAATTTACAATCCTTGTTAGAAAACCCTATCCCATCCTCCACGAAAACAAAGAAACTACTGCTAAGGTTAGAGAAAAAGGAGGATCGCGGTAAGAGAGAATTGACAGTGGAAGGGGACAACAATTTGGAATGAAGAGGGAGAGGGAATCTAGGAAGTTACGTGCTAGCAAAGAGAAGAAATTAAGCCACAGCACTATATTCCATAAAATCGCTAGTAGGATTGATCACTCAAAAGTCGTTAATATTTCAAACACCTCTTCCTTTAAATGTGGGATGTAATTTCATTACAAAAATATTAATAATATTTTATTTAAAAATTATAATTGAATTTGTATATTTTAAAAACACGGTTATGAAAATAATAAATGGCTATTCATTTTTTCAAAACTATCCATTTATTTTGAAGATAAATGTGAATTTTTTTTTAAAAGTTATTAATGGATAAGGTAAAATTGTATTTATTATATTCATTTCTTATCGCTTTAGATGATCTATCTAAATTTCTATAAATATGAGTTTTATGTAAACGAACATAATCAATCATTTGAATTTAAGTAATTCTCTCATTTCTCCCTTCTAATATAGTTTCTTTAATTTTCAATTTTTATATTTTCCTGATTCTATTTGAAATTAAATTCACAATCCGTTATCAGTATGAGACTTTCCCAAAGTTGTTCTACTGAAGGTTATAATCAAGACGACACTGCTGAAGTTAATAATCAAGTCAATACCATCGAAGTTACTCTTTCTATCCGTATAATCAAGTAGTCTAGATTTTGAAGTTTTCTAAAGTAAAGGAGAAATTTACTATTTCTATTTAATTTTGTATTAATATGGCGAATCTCACTAAATTTGAGTTTGTTGCTTTAGATATCACCGTAAAAAACTATTTATCCTGAATATTAGATGCTGAAATGCATATAGCTATAATGGGTCTGGTAGATACTATTATAGAAGGAAATCCATCATCATCACAAAATGATGCTAAAGCTATGATTTTTCTTCACCATAGTCTTCATGAAGATTTAAAAATAGAATACCCTACCGTGAAAAATTCACTTATTTTGTGAAATAATTTGAAAGAATGGCTTGACCACTAGAAGATGGTCGTCCTTCCAAAAGTACTATATGATTGGATGCACTTGCGATTACAAGATTTTAAATATGTCAGTCAGTATAATTATGCGATACTTAAAATTAGCTCATAGTTAAAATTTTGTGAAAAAAATATTACTGATGAAGATATGTTAGAGCAAACTTTCTCTACTTTTCGTGCCTTGAATGTGCTCCTGCAATAGCAATATCAAGAAAAGAGATTCATGAAATATGCAAAATTGATATCTTACCTTCTCGTAACTAAACAAAATAATGAATTATTAATGAAAAATCATGAAACTCGACCAATACTGTTAGACTTCATGATTTTGGCTCCAGAAGAGGTCGCGCTCATGGTTGTGGCCGTGAACGTACACACAATTATAATAGAAATATTCATTATAATCACAAAAGTCAAAATAAAGTTACAAGAAATAATGATAATTACCAACAGTGGTAAAAAAAAAATGAGAAAGGAAAAGGAAAGGATGTGATTTCTATAAATTATGAAGAGAAATGTTGTTATTGTTGTATGAAAGGTCATTGGTTTCGTACCTGTCATACGGTAAAAATACCTTATTAATTTTTATCAGACCTCTATTGAAAAGAAAGGCAAAAATGAGGTAGAAGCAAATTTTACTTTACGATATTCTCTTCATCATGATGATGATAATGATACCAACCTTGATATTGGTATAACTTATTTGGATGTGACTTATTTCTTTGAGCATCCAGAAGGAAGAAATGATCATTTAATTGGTGATGGAAGCATTCAGAATAATTAAAAGTTTACTTTTAATATATTTATTTTATATTTTATATAATAATTATCATTTAAAGTTTTATTTTATATATTTAACTTTATAAATATTTTGTTATGCCCAGATAGTTATTATTCCATTTAATGGATACAAAAGTGGCATTAAAGATATATGCCTAATTAATAGTGATACAACACATACCATATTGAAAGATAGAAAATATTTCTCTTAACTGAAAATGGGAGAAACAAATGTTAATACTATAAGTGGTAGTATAAAATTGACTGAAGACTCCGGAAAAGCTAATGTATTATTACCTGAAAGAACAGATGTTATTATTCATAAAGCGTTATTTTCTTCAAAATCTAGAAGAAATTTATCAAGTTTTAAAGATATTCACTGAAATGGATATCACATTGAAACAATGGAAGAAAATATGTTTGAGTATCATTGTATTATTCAAATAATTTCGGGCAAGAAATCTTTATTAGAAAAGCTACCATCTCTTTCATTTAGTCTATATTGCACAAAAATCCAAGCAAATGAAGTGCATCATTCTGTAAACTAGAAGTTTACTAATCCTACTATATATATCATTTGACATGACCATTTGGATTATCCAAGACCATTATAATGCGAAGGATAATTGAAAATATGCATAGTCATCATTTGAGAAGTCAAAAGATTTGACACTAGATAAATTTTCATGTGTTCTATGTTCTCAAGGAAAATTGTTTATTAAACTATCTCCAACAAAAGTGGAGTTTGATTCTCGAGTATTTTTGGAAAGAATTCATGGTGATATATATGGATCAATTCATTTACCATGTGGGCAATTTCAAATATTTTATAGTTTTAATTGATGTATCAACTCGATAATCAAATGTCAGTTTATTATCAATTTGCAACCTGGTGTTTGCTAGACTGCTTGTCCAAATAATTCACTTAAGAGCGTAATTTCCAGATTATCCTATTAAAATGATCCAACTAGATAATGCTATAGAATATTTCTCCCAAGCTTTTGATGCTTATTGTGTAACACCCCACCTTTTTACTTCCGATTTGCTACTACCTGTAATGGGATGAGAAATTATATCAACGGTCAGAACAAAAGTTGATCGGTGTATTGAGACGAATACTTTGGTGAAATAAATTTTTGTCGGGACTAGGATGTAATTATTGAATTTGTTCTACCCGCACCCTAATTTTTTGGAAGGCTATTAAGATTAATAAAATAACAATTTTAGGGTACTCTAGAAAGAGAAATTGATCAATACAATGAGACGCACGTTTTACACACGTTTTTTGCACCAAAACATTTGCAAAACGTGCTACATGGGGTATCGGGGGTATTTTTGTCATTTTAACCACGTTCGTGACTTCGGCCGTGAATTTGACCAGGTAGATAGGGAATTGAAGAATTTAAGTGTTACCAATGGATTTAGTGAATTTTTTGGAGTTGGATAGTGAAATAAAATATTTTTTCATTACGGACCCGATTTTGATCATTTCTGAAGAAAATAGAAAATTACGGTTGGAAATAGGACGTGTGGCTTCTTATGATTGGTGGATGAAAATAAGTGTCGTTTAGTGATTGGTTAACGAAGACAAGTGCTTCTATTTGATTGGTTGTGATAAATTGAGATAATTTAGAGGGCCCACAAGAAATAAATAATAATGGCCCACAAGCATGACAAGTTTGACCAAATTTGACCACCTTTTTTACCTCATTTGACCAAGTTTAATTAAGCTTGATTTGAGCAAGTTAATCAAGGTTGATTATGCATGGCCATGCAAGATTAGAAAATATCTAATGGTTTTTAAGAATCCTAGGGATTTCTACAAGATTCTCCAATACTCTCATAGGTTCTACATAATTCCAAGACCTTCTAGGATATTCCATAATTTTCTTTTGAATTCTATAAATATCTAAGGGCTTCTAGAGTTGCCAAATCACCATAGAATTCTTGAATATTCTAAATGACACCTAAGTAGCTAGGTGGACCAATCAAGAGCTTCCAAATGTTTGAGACCATTTAATGAACCTTTCACTTGAAGACCATATTTCTCTATATGTAGGCCATGAAGGCCGGTTAAAATGGCTTTAGATAGCTAGAATTTCGCAGCAAACAAGAAAGGAAAAGAGAAGACAAAGGAAAAAGAAAACGGAGAAGAGAGAGAGAGGAAATTCAGGTAATAGAGAGGAGAAAGAGAGAGAAGGAAAAACAAGAAGATGCTTGGGCTGTTTAGCTTCCAAACGTAGCAAAGAAAAGGTAAGGATCTACCTTGCTTGAAGTAAAGTTATTATACAAAGCATGTAGATCATTTTGGTATACATATTATGAAAGGTTATGTATGAAGTATGGAAACTACCAAGGTGAAGTTGTGTGAAAATATGTTATGATTGAGGCTGCCGATTTTCTTGCTGTACTATGGTGAAATTTGTTGTGTTATGTATGACTGGAAATCAGTAGCTTTAAGGGTGATAAAGGGAGGTTGGATTGAATAAATTCATATAATAAACAAGGAATGAAGGTATAATGTGTTTTACTGGACGATGGGTTTAATTCTAGAAAGTTATGGAAGGTTTTATGTCTAGAAAATCTATAACGTTTTCATATTTGAACAAAGAAGGCATACATCCTTGTAGCTAAGGATGATAGAGGCATTTTGAAGCAAGTTTGAGGTTAATCAGATTTACGGATCAAAAGTTATGGTAAAAATAGTAAAAGGTGCCAAATCAGTAACGAGATTTTACTACTAGATATTTGTGTTCAAAACTGAACAAAATGGACAACGGAATTGGTACTCCATGAATTGGAACTTGTAAAAGAATGTCTTAAGGATATTTTACAATTGGTTTGACATTATTTGGATTTGTGGATTAAAAGTTATGGGCAAAACAAGTTATGGTGTTAAAATGGAAAATTGCAGAATGATAAGGAAAACATGAATAGTGAAACTAAGACAAAAACTACTGAGGCGGTTTTTGCCCAGTATCATGGTGCTGGAACCAAAAACCTAAAAAAAGCATGTACTGAATTAAATTTAAGAGTCTTACGGTCGTTTTGGTATATCATGGAGCCAAATCGGAGCTATAAATAGAAAGTTATGTGCGAAACAAAATGGTGGCCAAATCAGTGAAATTCCAAAAAGTAGTCCAAAAATGGATGGACTTAAGGGTGATAAATTATATGATTTTGGATAAAATAATTAGGAAAACATAAAGTGAATCTCTTGTTTATAAAGGGAGGAAGGATGTGGAAAAAGGAAAACGAAAGAATTGATCAAGCAATGGAAAAACAACGCGAACGAAAGTTAAACGATTTCCTTGACTGACGGCTAACCATCGGTCTCGTCGGGTAACCGTCAGCCCTCGTCGGCTAAATGACGATTGAATGTCAGTTAACAGTTGGGCACGTCAGCCGAACGTCGACTACCCGTTGGCTATTTTTCGGCCAAACGTGAATTGACCTGAAAACGATGTTTGGTGTAGGTTTAGCGACAAACGGCTAATGAAATGTCAAAAACGGTAGGAACGGAGGTTAAATAGCCATGAACAGAATGAATGGCTTAGGACACGAGGTAAGTCCATTGGATTTCTAAAACTCTTTCTAAAGTTAGTGTACTTTGTTTTTTCCATGAAATGCTATTTTATATACCGTTTGAGACATTTTATGGAAATATGTTTGGAAACATTAAATTTAATCCTCTTTTGAAATTAGAATTCTGGACTCCTTTAAAAGAGTGCCTCTTTGAAATCGGGTATTTGGAAAATGTTCCAAATGTCCATATTGGAATATTTTATGAAAACCTTTGGAACTCGGGTATTCGGTAAATGACCGAAATATCCTTATTGGAACTCTTGCGAATATTTTTCAAATCGGGTAAGAGTAAAATGACCCGAATACCCTCGAAAAATCTTTTGGAATCGGGTATCGGCAAAATGACCTGAATACCTTTGGAAATGACTTTTGTGATCGAGTATGAGAAAATGACCCGGTTACTCTTAGAAATATATTTTGATGTGTGAATTGAACCATTTATCTGGTTTCATCATGATTTTGGAAAAATGTTGTTTTGCCCCAAAAACTGTTTTGATGTGAAAATTCTATGAGATCAAATAACCCTTTGGCCTGATCAGTCAGACAGGGTTGGTGACGTTGAGTACTCAGCAAGAACTTTGATCTCTGTACTAGCTTATATTAGAGATAGACGACCCCAAGTAACCTGATTAGTTATGGGGATTATCTTACTCTAAACAAGGCGACAGGACATTAAGATGAGTCGTCCTAACTAGCCGTTTTGAGCCTGTCAATTGCCTATTGATTATGATGGTGGATTGTTCACATGATACCGGGCGGGTATACTCAGTGTATTCAATCCCTTGCCACCTTAATGGTGATTGACGTCAGGATTGAGACCCCTGACTTATGGTGGCAAGTAAAAGATCCCTAAGTGTAAGGTAAGGTACATTTTTACGCTCACCGTTCTGGCATGACACGGGTGACGTGCTGTAAGGCGCAGTCCCTGGCATAAGAAACAGTGTAGCTAAAGGCAAGGACTGCGGGACTTGCATACAAGCCGACCTTATGTTGGAGAAGTGCCTGTGTTTCGAAAATTGGGGCAATGATTTGAAAAATGAAATGCAATTTTTTTAAAAATGATTGAGTTCTGAATACACTCTTCATTAAAGAGTTTTGGATTCATTTCTAATAAACAAATGATATGTTATTTCATAAAAGTTTTGTGTACTCTGCCTCTTGGATAAAACACTAGCACACACAGGACTCACTAAGTGATTTTTCACTCACACGTGTCTTTTATCTTACCTTTTTATAGGATCCGGAGTTGGAAGGACCTACGGATAGAGGACGATACCACAGTGACAACAGAATAAGTCCGGACGTTTCCTTTTTGGATAATACTCTGTTAGATTTTTCGTTATAAAGACCCTTTGTCTGGGTAACTGGACGGGACGACACCCGATGTTGATATACTTCCGCTGTTACCTTTAGTTAGGGTGTTACATATTGCATGTCATTGACATTACTATTAAACATCCAGTAGCTCATATTCATACCCAAAATAGTCTAGATGAATCTTTCATTAAAATATTATAATTAATTGTTAGGCTGTTATTAATAAGAACAAATCTCCTTATATCTACTTGGGAACATGTTATTTTGCATGCTGCAGCATTTGTGCATACAAGGCCAACAAAATTATCACAAATTCTCTCTCTTGCAGTTGGCTTTTGATTCAGAGCCAAATATTATTTATTTAAGAATTTTTGAATGTGTTGTATATGTACTGATAGCAACAAAATAACATACAAAAATAGGTCCTTAAAGAATATTGGGAATGTATGTTGGATATATTCTCCTTCTATAATTAGATATGTTGAATCATTGACAGGTGATTTATTCACAACAAGATTTGTTGATTGTTATTTTAATGAAAATCTATTTCCTAAAATAGCAGAAAAATATAAACCACAAAATAAAGAACTTCTCTGTACAACATCATTGAATTATTTAGATCTGCGCACAAGCGCAAGTGAATTAGAAGTTTAAAAGATAATTCATTTACAAAGAATTGCAAATCAAATGCTAAATTCTTTTATTGACTCTACAAGGGTAACTAAATCGCATATTTCAGTTATATATGTTTCTATTCTGATAGAGGTTCCAATAGGATAAAATGAAAATTCTATAACTGCTAAATAAAAAACACGTCAGACGTGTGAACGACCCCTTGGTTTAAAAGATAAACATCTTCGAAAGAAAAGAGGATAAAATGATTAGAATGATCAAATTAAAAAATTACAAAATAAGGATCAAGCAGCAACTGATGAAAAGATCTAAATATTTGAAAATAATGAATAGAATAATGAGATGTCTATCAATTATATGATTTTTAGCAGAAGTTAGAATTTGATAAAAATAATTGTTGATGATATTTTTTCATAAATATAGTACTTGATGTATTAAAAGATAATGAAAATCTTGAACTAATATCAGTTGAAGAATGTCGTTATGAAAATTATTAGTCAAAATAAAAAGATGCGATTCAATCGGAGTTAAACTCACTTGCAAAGCATGAGATTTTGGACTTGTAGTCCGAATATCAAAAGGTATAAAACTAATTGGTTATAAATGGGTATTTATGTAAAATTGGAATGAAAATAATAAAGTCGTAAGATATAAAATACAACTTGTGGCACAAGACTTTTTGCAAAAATCGAGTATTGATTACGACGAGATATATTCATCTATGGTAGATACAATTACACTTCAATACCTTGTGAGTCTAGTAGTACGTGAAAAAATTGACATACGTCTAATGGATGTTGTGACTACTTATTTTTATAGGAACCTTGATAATAATATTTATATGAAAATCTCAGAAGGATTCAGTATACTTGAAGCATATAATTTGGTCCTTGTTGAAATTATTCCATTAAATTACAAAAGTGATTGTATAGTTTAAAGCAGTCTGAAATGGTGAATATTTATTAAGATTAGAATATAAAAATGATCCAATATATCCATATGTATTTATTAAGAAATTTGAATCTACTTTTGTTATACTTACTATTTATGTTGATGATATCAACCTTATTGGAATTCTAAAAGAGCTCTAAGAGGCACAAGATAGATTGAAATAAGAATTTGAAATTAAAAATTTTGGAAGAATCAAATTTTGTCTTGGCCTACAAATAGAACATCTAGAAGATGGTATTTTTATTCATCAATCAACATATACAGCTAAAGTTTTGAATAGGTTTTACATAGATAAAGTATATCCATTGAGTATTCCAATGGTCGTTAAGTTATTAGATGTAAATAAAGACCATTTTTAACCTCGAGAAGATTATGAAGAACTTATTGATCTTGAAGTACTACATCTCAGTGTAATTGGTGCACTAATGTACCTTAATAACACTCGACCTGATAGAGCATTTTATGTTAGCAAGATATAGTTCTTCTCCAATGCGACGATGTTAGAATGGTATTAAACATGTCCTAAGATATCTCTAAGGGACAATGAATCTCGAATTGCTTTATTCAAATAAAATTAACTCAATGCTTAGATATATTGATGTGTTCGGACTTGGGTATAAAAATCATACAACAACTAAGTACATTCTCAATCAAGTTTAAATTAAAACGTTTAACCCAAATCACACATATGAGAAAGCGTACTCATCATTAACTGAGTATAAGGTTCAAACGAGTGTCGATCCTCAAGGAACAAATAGACATTAATTACCTTTCTTTCATTGTTTAACTAACTCGATAAAGTGAAAAATAAATAAAATTAAAATTAAAATAAAAAAAATATACATGTCAATGATGGAAAATTATGTAACTCAAGTCATTGGTTAGACAACCATAATCTTAAAGTATCCAATCTTTATCACAACCAATTATTCCCTTAGCATCATGAAGGATTAATATAGACTCATTTCGTTTCTAATCCATGAATCTCTATCTTCTAGGTAACTTAGCATCACATTCCTGTCTCAACCAGTCTTACCCAAAAGATGCATTAAACACAATCATTTGATTAAATTTCCATTCCTGGAAAACTTAAACATGAAATTAACCAATGAATCCATTCCCAACAGACATCAATTAACCTTTAATTATCTTGTTCTTAGCAATTAACATCTTTTTCAAGCAAGTTAAGAGACAACAAATATAAAATCAATGAATTGAAACCACCATCAACCCCTTTTCCAAGCAAGTCAATAGAAAGTAACAATCAAACAATCTCGTAATTAGCCCAAATAATTAAATATCAAGAAGAACAATCAATTAATCAAAAGATCAAATACCTCTAAATATCATAAATATCTAAAACAATGTCAAATTACAATAAAACAATTAAAACATCATTGTCCAAGAAAAAGAAAACACTCATAGACAAGTCTTCTTCTTCTTCCTTTGAAGACCTTCTTGCACAACCCTCCTTGAACTTGAAGAATTCCTCCTTTGATTGAGTAATTTTTTATGATGATCAATGAATTCTCCCCTTTTCCCTTGTATTTTTCATCTATTTATAGGTTTAGGAAGTGCCTAAACTCGTAGGTATAAAGTTCTTGGCCGAGTAGAAGTTGGAAAATACTAAAACTCCTCATATTATCAAAAATCGCGTAGAAAAATCACAACACCGCCTTAGCTTTAGGGCACAGCCGGCGCCGCCTTAACTCTCGGAGCCGGCGCCGATTGTGTTCTGCTTCTCCACTTGTTCGCCGATTTTTCTTCGAATTCTGCATAATGTGTGCCACAATGCAGCCGGCGCCGGTTCCAGCTTCACAACCGGCACCGCCTTGGTTCTGTTCTGCTCTGTTCCACTAATTTTTCTGTCGCTTCAAAGTTCATTTCAACAATGCATGGCCGGCGTCGGTTCCAGAGCCCTAGCCGGCGCCACCTCTCATTTGTTTTGCGACGTTTTTGTTTCGTTTTACCTTTAAAATCTGAAATAAAAAAAAAATACCTTTCTAAGGGTAAAATCTTAAATATGAAGGAATATGACTAGTTATTGAACAAAATGTATTACAAAAGAACCTCAAATAACTAGGAAAAATATGACTAATTTAGCCCCTATCATATACTAATGCTGGTTATCTATCTGATCCACATAATGTACATTCTCAAATTAATTATTTACTTATATGTGGTGGTACTGTTATATCATGGTGCTTTATAAAATAATATGCAACAGCTACTTCTTCCAATTATACTGAAATTATTACTATTCATGAGGTAAGCCGAGAATGTGTGTAGTTGAGATCCATGATCTATAATATTTGAGAAAATTGTGGTTTATTCTTTAAAAAAGAAATTTCAACACCTCTTTATGAAGATAATGCAGCTTACATAGCTTAATTAAGATGTGGATATATTAAAAAAGATTGAACGAAACATATTTCACCAAAAAATTTCTTTACTCATAAACTTTAGAAAATAAGTGAAATAGATGTGTAACAGATTCGGTCGTGCGATAATCTAGCAGATTTATTCTCTAAGACTTTGCCAATAGCTTCATTTGAAAAACTAGTACATAAAATTGAAATGTGTCCGTTGAAAGATATGAAGTCTTCGGAAATATTCTATCAAGAGGGGGAGTTTGTATATTGTACTCTTTTTTCCTAACTAAGATTTTTTCCTATTAGGTTTTTTCTTGATCAAGTTTTTAATGAGGTAAAGATTCCTGTAGAATGGAAAATGTATTCCTTTTTCCTTCGCTAGGTTTTTATCTCACAGAGCTTTTCCTAAGAAGGTTTTTAATGAGGCATTTCCCAGAGTTTGAAAATGAACACCCAATGGGGAGTCTTATAAAAATAATAAGTAGTTGTTTATTTTTTCAAAACTATTCATTTATCTTGAAGATATATATGACTGTTCATTTTTCTAATGTTATTAATGGATAAGATAAGATTGTATTTATTAAATTCATTTCTTATTCTTTTAGACGATATATCTAACCCTCTATAAATAGGGGTCATATGTAAACAAATATAATCAATCATTTCTGTTAAGGATATGCCCTAAAGTCAATTTGTACTTATACTATTGTTGTTATGTATTATATAATAATACGAGGCATTTCTTTCCATGAATAGTGCATTTAGTTTTGTGGTCATCAAGTACGTGACTTAATAGTAAAATCCTACAATCAATACAATGACTATTCTTAAATTGTCCCTAATCGATTATTATTAGTAGAATAATAATAAATTAATATTAGTATGTTTGTGATTTGATGGCTATATTTTACTGGTCATGGATATATGTGAAATCAAGTCAAAACATAAATAAATGTTAAAGAACATTTTATTGGACATGACCCACTATGAGAGTACTTCATGGAACATGTCATAAGTACTTTCTAGCCATAATGATATTACAAGTCCTTCGACCTGAATTCATCATAATTTCCTACTTGATAAATTCTATATTTTGACGTTGTCTAAAGTTATCTTTAACCAGATAATAAGTTAGACCACTGTTGGATATAGAATAAACCAGGGAGAGGAATATGACTGATAGTGAAGGAATTTGTCCTTCTCAATTATGGGAGAGATATCCATGGGCCCCTTGATAAGTTAGACTATTAAAATGCATGACCGTACTCAAATATATTAATTTGAGATATTGATATCATTTATCTAAACAGTCTACTATGAGATCAAGAAATAATTGATTAAGCTTAATAATGATGACATACTCCGTGCCTTATGCTTAATCTGGTTATCGTATGACAAAAAGACTAGATATAAAATTATGATTTGGTTCAAAGAGATCACTAATCTTCATTTAACTTGAATAGTTATAATGTTTTTCTAGAAACCGCTTATAACTTATGGGGCATTTAAATGTGATTTGGGCACACTGCCAGTGTTAAATGAACTTATAGAGTCACACAATAAGCGAACTCATTAGATTATTTTTCTGATAATCAGGTTCGACAAATCTGAAAATATGTCTAAGTTAATCGAACCTAGAAAATTTACTAGATACAATGAATCTGGAAATATGTCCATATTCAATGTATCTGGATGATGTCCAGCAGATTGTAAGAATCTGTCTCGGTAAATTAATAAGTTAAATTATCAAGATAATGGCAGAATCTTATCATATCATTTTTAATTTAATTTCAATTTAAAATAAAATATGATAAGATATTGTCAGAATTGGACTCCAAGAGGTTCGGGTGGTTTTTAAAAGAAAAACCCTAACCGTCTTCTCAACAGAGCTCTCTGTTATTATTCGTGCCTCCATTCACCAAAAAAAAAAAAGCCTCTCCAACCCTATGTGCTAGCATTCCTAGGGTAACGAGTTAGTTCGCCGTTTATATTCGATAAAGGGTGTTTACACACTGTAGCGTCTGATGATCGTTTAGGTTGCACGTACGACAGCAAAATCAGAATTCAAGAATCTTGATTACGCTGAACAAAAGTAATTCTGTAATCCTTAAATCGTTTTAATCATTTGGCTTGGATCCTTGGAAAGGATTCGTGGATGTTTTTCGTGTTTAGGAGTCCACGAATCCTAATAATTTCAATCTAAATAATTCTTTCATTTCTCTCTTTTAATATAGTTTCTTTAATTTTTATTTTTTATATTTTCTTAATTCTATTTGAAATGAAATTCACAATAAATACAATATTTTTACTAATTTTTAAAAATATAATATTTAATTAAAAAAACTCAGCTTTAATTCCAATATATAGGATAGTAAAAGCTGGGAACCAATTAGCTTGAAATGACATAAATTTCCAATTCAATTAGAGCCGTGATGTGAGTGTTTTATTAAATGGAGATTCATCTCCTACTCTTTGTAGGGCATGTGATTTGATCTTCATGGCCAATTCTTGTCAGGGCTTTTGATCAAAATTGCTCAAAGACCATTTGACTTACCGAAGTTGGGTATGGAATTGGAAGCCCCAACCCCTGAAGGGGTTCCTCGCATTTAGTAGATGCGAGGTAATCCCTCATTGCCCCGCCCCAGAAATCAAAACTCCACGGGACCTTGCATCTAGATTCTTTTTCTGTTTTTTTATTTTAATATATTTTTTAAAAATTTTTAAAATGCATATCATATTTTTCAAATTTTTATTTAAAAAAATAATATTTTAAAATAATACATAATAATTCGACTCTAATTATATAAATAATTTATAATTATTAATTATTAATTTTAGTTTGATTCTTAATAAAAGAATATGTATCTAAATTTATAATCTTTTTATATTTTAATTAAATTCGAATAATAAGTGAAAATATTTAAAGAAAAGACGCAAATAATAGTTTATATTTCAGTGAATAATAGTTGAATATATCATTAATATTTGGGTATTTTTTTATTTTAAAAATGATTTGAAAGTCAATTCTTATTTTTAAGATAAGTTTAATTTATAATATTTAATTTTTCTTCAAAGAGTTACAATAAATTTTTTAGAGTTTATTATTAATTTATAATGTGCAAAGTAATTTATTATTTTATTTGACATAGAGTTTTATTAATAATTTTATATTCAAATATTCATAATAAAATTTTTATGTTGGGATACTTAATTGAAATTATTATTTTATCTTTAATTTTTTTAATATATATTTTTTCTTTTCAAATATTTGAGAACTTAAATCTTTTGAATTAGTAATTTGAATTAAATAAAAATTTTAAAAAATAAAATGAAATGAAAGTCTCCTAGCCATAATCAACAGTTCGTAGAGAATTTCTTTGCATAAATAATAAATTTTAAAATTTTTTTCTTCAAAATATTATAGTTTTTATAATTGTATCTAATATTTTTTGGTTAAATTTATCAATATCGTCTTTGTAAAATTTTGAAAATTATGATTATATTATTACGTCAATTGATTAACAGTAGACCACAACCTACTTCGTATACCAAGTACACCTAATTGCAGTATCATCCCCTCTGTAGACCATAACTCACTTTATGGACCAATCACACTTAATCGCAACTCTCCAATTAATTTGTGAACTTTTTAACCTTAAGAGTCGAATCCAAGACCTCCCTCATGAGTGGTTGGGACTCAACCACTAGACCAAGTCTATATGCTTCTACATATACATACATATATATATATATATATATATATATATATTCATTTAAATTATTCTCAATAGTTTTTTATATTTTTTAAATATTAATAGAATAATCATATTAAATTTACTTTGAAACCATATTATTCAATATAATAAATTATTTTATACATTTATATAATTTTATAAGTTTATATACTGTTAATTATGTTATCGTTTTCATTAAATGATTTTTAAAAATACATACATACATGTATGTATGTATGTATGTATGTATGTATGTATGTATGTATGTATGTATGTATGTATGTATGTATGTATGTATGTATGTATGTATGTATGTATGTATGTATGTATGCATGCATGCATGCATGCATGCATGCATGCATGTATGTATGTATGTATGTATGTATGTATGTATGTATGTATGTATGTATGTATGTATGTATGTATGTATGTATGTATGTATGTATGTATGTATGTATGTATGTATGTATGTATGTTCATACGTATATATATAATATATTTATTTATATAGATAAATATGTATTTATAAATATTTATATATCTATATATATTTATGTATATAAACATAAATATAATTTTTATTTATATATATTTATGATTGTATATAAATAGTTATATATACACAAACACATTGATGAAAGATTTTTATGGATGATTCGTAGGAGATTAGCTACGAAAAATATCCGTAGCTGATTTGTGGCTGATTACCTATGAATCAGTCACGAAAATTTTTAAATAATGTGATTCTATATTGATCAAAGATTTTCATAACTGATTCGCAGGAGATCAACTACAAATTAACCATAGATATTTTTGTATAAATATAATTAAAATTTAAAAAATATTCGTGGCTGATCATTTGCGAATTAGCCACGAAACTTTTTCATCAATATATCACAATTTTTAAAAAATTTTGTGGCTGATTCATAGGTGATCAAACACGAATTTGTAAATGGAATCATATTCCTTAATTTACTTCTATTGAAATGTATGCCCTCAAACTATGTATCTTATGTAAATCCGATGTAGTAAATAAAAATTTTTATTCTCAAATTTGTTTGTGTAATTTTATTTTAATTTGTTTCTCACAATTTTGTTGGAAAAGATCCATTGTATCTGAGTAAGTGATCTATGTGAATAGTGATATTTCATAGTAAAGTATAGATTATGAGTTACTTAACACAAAAAAGATAGTTCTTAACTAGATAAGGAGAATGGAAATCTAATTAGGTTTATGGTTATTATACTATGAATTTCAAATAGGGAATGACTTATCTTTAGCTAATGAGTAGTATATTCACTTCATAGTATAAACGTATTTGGTATACATAGAACAGGACCCGTAGTAATGGTTTTTCAGAATATTAAAATAATAGAAACCCAGATTACTAAAACTACAACGTGGACTTATACCTTATGCCTTGAGTATGGGTTGGTGGTCTAGCTTCATATGCTTTGATCTGTAGGTGAGATTTTGCTGTAGAATTAATATACTTGTATGTCGGGTATGTGTGACCAATTAGTTAAGACAGACTCATACAAGATAATTTCTATATTCCTATTAGAGATATCGCCCTTTGTAACTGTCTAAATGACCTAGAGATTTAGGGCCTTGGGAAACATAATATGGATGTTTGCTTTAGGGTAGCTCCCTAATAAAGTAGAAATATTCTAAGAAGTCGTGGGCCATTGGACTAGAGGCCTAAGGATGGTAGATATTATCTAGAAAGGTATTAGCACATTTTTCCTCTTTAAATGAATAGCATTACATATAGGAGTATTTTAGTCATAACACCTGTAGGTGAAAGACAATGATACACGTAACATTGTTCTTGGGGTCAATATTTACTTGTGGTGATAATAGAAAATATTTAAAATATAAAATATAACTATTTTTATAATAGGGGGTATTCTAGTCATTTTAGTAGTCATGAATGATGTTACTTTTGGTCTTTGGAATAATCCGTAAGTCATAATTAATTTTGGGTTGAGGAAATGGTCTTAATTAAAAAGAATTTTATTTTATTTAGAAAGTTTAATTTATTATTGAATTAGATTAAAATAAAATGTTCAGAGAGTATACTTAAATTAAATACCTAATTTAATTGGTTAATTAATTATTTAGAGCCTGAGCCCAAATTGAATAATTAAGAATTAACCTGGGCTTAAACTAGGTAAAAAGACTTGAGAATTAATCTTGGTCTATTTAGGTTCTATGATTATTTATTGGGCTTTTATTAGTCCGAAAATAAAATAAATAGTTAATATTTATTATTTATTTATGGATTTATAAGTCTAAGATAAAATAAATACCAATGTCTGGCCCAATAGCCTAGACCAAGGTTCACGGGTTAAGCTCAGAGACTGGTTTGGCTAGTGTAGATGGTATACCTAGCTAGAAGTCTTCTGGTTGAGATGAATAAGAAAACATAAGTAGATATCTTGATAAGTAGGTTATCCGAAGTCTTAGATTATTCAGTGTGTTTCACCGTGTGAAAAAAAGCCATAAAATTATTCTCTCTCTCTCTCTGTATTTCTATTTTCTCGAGAAACAAGAACAAAGAAATAGTTCTCCTTGATATTGCTTGTTAGCAGTTTGTCAAGAAGACAAGACTAATTCCTCACCCTTGTAGCTTTCACTAGCTAGGTTAGGCAGAAGAATATTATGTGAACTAGAAGCCTTTGGCATTTATTCAAACCAGACGAAGCAGGAGGCATGCGGGACCGTCTTCAGATTCGTCATGTCGATCATTAGTGAGTGAACCAAGAATGACTTCGTCTTAGCCTAAGCAGTTTAAACAATGATTCAAACACAGAGGAATCAATTTTAAAAGCTTTTCGCTGTGGTATTTCTATACTTCTGTGATTTCTGCATGTGCTTTGTTTGCTTGATCCACTTTCAAATCCCTCCCTTGATTTACTCTCTAGAATTCTTATTATTAGCTGTAAAGTTGGCCCTATTATTAATTATTAGTTGTATATAATTCTTTCTATATTATGTCCTAAACTTAAAAGATGTGATGTACTAAACCTAAGGGATTTGATGTACTCTTGATGTGTATATATGTAAACTCATAGAAAAAAAATATATAGAAAAGTTTTTAGAAAAAAGTATCATGGTATCAGAGTCTGAACTCAAAAAATTGTTTTTCATCATTACTGCTTATCTTTCAATTCTTAGTGTCTTTTTTCTTGTTATTCTTGATCAGATCTCTTGGTTTTTCTTTGTTTTTGGGTTCTTGGTTGCATCATGTCCTTAGAATGACTTGAAAATTTTTGTGCTAAATTTAATGACAAGAATTATTCAGCATGGGAATTTCAGTTTCAGATCTTTGTTAAAGGAAAGGAATTATGGGGTCATCTTGATGGAACAGATCCAACACCTGACAAAGAAATAGAGAGAGAAAAATATGTGAGATGGGAGGTAAAAGATGCTCAGATCATGTCTTGGATTCTTGGAACAGTAGAATCATCCATTCTTCTCAACCTCAAGTCTTACAAAATCATTAGAGGAATGTTGGATTACTTGAAGAATATTTACAACCAGAACAACACAGCACAGAGGTTTCAATTGGAACTCGAGTTAGGGCATTCAAGGCAGTATATCAATCCAAGAATTTTATTCTTCTTTTGAGAACCTTTAGACTAAATATATTGATATTGTGTATGCAAGTGTACCTTTTGAAAGACTTTTGGCTATTCAAAATGTGCATGAGACTAGTAAGCGAGACCAAGTTTTTATGAAATTAAGAGGAGAATTTGAAGGAATCGGGTCCAATTTAATGAATAGAAATCCAGTCCTCTTATTAGACATCTATTTAGGTAAACTTCTTAGGGAACAACAACGACTCCTTTGTTCCCTCTCGTTTGTGGTGTGAAGCTTTGTCTACTGCTGTCTATTTAATAAATAGATTACCTTTTCCCAACTTAAATCACAACTCACATTACCTTAGATTATTTGGGTATTCATCGGATTATTCAAATCTTCATACTTTTGGATGTGTGTGTTTTGTTCATCTTCCAACAAATAAGAGAACTAAACTTATTGTCCAATCTGTCAAGTGTGCCTTTTTAGGATATGCTGGAACCCAAAAGGGTTTTCTTTACTATGATCCTCGTGTTCATCGTATTCAAGTCTTTAGAAATGTACTTTTCTTTGAAAATCAATCATTTTTTAACATTTAATTAGTTTTAGAATCTCCTTCAATTTCTATTTTGCCAGACTTCCAAGATCTCCAAAATCAATCTAAAGATTTCAACCTGGTCGTGTTTATCAAAGATGCCCTTCTTCAACCAATAATCCTCTAACAAGCCCTACTAAGGTTCCTACTGATCTTCCTGTGTCATCTGATCTTGTTTTGCCTATTGCTAGTGAACCAACTCGTCTCTGCAGAAGTTCTAGAACTCATAAACCTCCTGATAGGTATGGATTTCCATCTCCTATATCCATGTCTGCTACTTTATCTACTATTTGTATTCTTTCCAATTATAAATAGGCAATGGAACATGAGTGTTGGCAACAAGCAATGGCAGATGAACTTCAAGCATTTAATGAAAAACACACTTAGGATATTGTACCTTATCCTCTAAATGTCACACCAATTGGAAGTAAGTGAGTCTTTAATGTGAAACTTAAACCTAATGGCTCTGTATATAGATAAAAGCTTGCCTGATTGCTTTCAATAATAGACAAGAATATGGTATTGATTATGAAAAAACAGTCGCTCTAGTTGCTAAATGACCACGATAAGAACTATTCTTGCTATTGCATCCTCTAAGTCTTGGCCCTTGTTTTAGATGGATGTAATAAATGCTTTCTTGCATAGGGACTTGCAAGAGCAAATGTACATGACTCTTCCATCAAGTATGATTTTTACAATTTACGACGACCTCTATATAGGCTTAAACAAGCCCCTAGAGCTTGGTTTGAAAAATTTCGTGGCACTCTCTTGAACTTCTCCTTCACACAAAGCCACTATGATTCATAACTTTTCTTCCATACAACAGCCATAGGTATGGTCATACTCTTGGTATACATGGACAGTATTATCATCATTGGCAATGATACCAGGCTGATCAAAGACATTCAACACATGTTACCTAGTACATTTCATATGAAAGATCTTGGTTATCTATCTTATTTCTTGAGCCTTGAGGTTCACTCTCACAAACATGGTTTACTATTAAATCAATATAAATATTTTCAAGACATCATTACCTTGGCTTGTAAAACCCCACCTAAACTTACCATAGAGTTAGAGGGATGGGATGCATATCATAACATATTGCATAAAAATATATTTCTTAAATGAATTCGTGTGCTTTAGAATCGTGATATAAAGGTTTATATGATTTATTTATACTTGTTGAGTAGTAAGGGTAAAAAGGAAATTTTACTTGAGGACGAAATAGGAAAAAGGCTTGAGGCTTAAAAAGGAAGAGAATTTTGTTGGAAAAATAAGAATAAGATTTATTGTGATTAAGTGGTTAGAACTTTGTAATTTAATCTCTAAGGTCTTGAGTTCAAATCCCATCACGTAAATTTTATTTTTAATTATCTTAACCAATGTTTAAATTTTCATCTTACATTCCATGAAGTTAGGAATGTTGTTTTAGGGAAGATACAATGGAAATGTCCTAACCATGTGATCTTGTACTAAAAGAAATCTAGAAGAGTTTTAACCACTATCATTTTAGCAACATATATCTTAACCTATTTAAATTCAAAATACTCATATTTCTTTGATTCTCCTAATTTCTTTATAAAATGTCTTGGATAAATCTTTGCTTGAATTTTTGAAAATTTCCAGTTCTTGTGATAAGGGGATGGCCAATATATAGGAGAAGAAATAGCTAGTCGGTTTTCAACTAAAAAGCCATAGCTTCACCCTCAAAGAACCATGCTTTGCTTGTTCTTGATTTGGTAAAAATCTGAAAATTTTTTCATCATTTATTCTTGGCTGGAATGTTCGAAAAATGCAGCCCAAATGCCATTCTATTTTTGCTAAGCAATCAACTAAATTCGGGTGAGCAAGGGGCTGAAAATGCCTTGGAATTTCCAGCTCTTGCAACCTCACCAAACAAAAAATTTTCCAGCAAGCTGACAAGTGTTTAACCATAGAGATTGAGCAACCAACCCATTCATAAGAACACCTGAAATTTCCCTACTTCTTCTCCAAGATGGTGGCTGGAACACCACCATTAATGGACCTTCAAATACTCCTAAGTTTCATCTGTAAATTCATTTCAAAATTGCTCAAAATTCTGCTCACAAATCCTTCCATATCCTAAGAATTCTTGTAGCTAAATCCCAGAATTTTTTCAACTTGCTTAGCAAAGTCAAGAACTAATTTCTTCCTTAATTCTCTTCAACATTTCAACCACGTTGAAGCCATGGACTGAACATCTTGTCTTTTTCATCCACCATGGCCATTAGAGCTCCATTAACACACCTCAAACCACTTCTAACTTTACTCCATTCAAAACTTTTCAAACTTGAAAATTAAATTCCAACTTTTACTCCCTTAAACTCTTACCTAACTAGATGAATTGTTGGATTGTATGTCCTCTTAGACTAGGTTTCTGATATAAAATCGAATATTTTAATAAAAGAATTTATTTTCAGAAATTGTTTGTGAATTTACTATTTGTTTGTGCACGATTTTCTTTTGGAACAGACCCATTGTGTTTAAATAAATGATCTATGTGAATGGTGGTCTTTCACAGTAAGGTATGGATCACGGGTTATTTAACACATAAACATTTGTTCTTAACATATTGATGAGAATGGGAACCTCATCATGTTTAGGTTATTATGTTATAAATTCTAAATGAGGAATGGCTTACATTTAGCCAGTGAGTAGTCCACTCACTTCATGACATAAGCGTATTTCGAATACGTAAGACAGGACCTGTAGTAGTGGTTTCTAAAAGTACTATATGATAGAAACCTAAACTACTACCGCTACAACGTGGACTAGTACTCTACGACTTGAGTATGAGTTGGTGGTCTGGTAAAGTTGGAAGCATATATTTTGATTTGTTATAGTTGAGGTTCTATCGTAGGGCCAATATACTTGCATGTTGGGTATGTGTGACTAGTTAGTTAAGACAGACTTGTACAAGATAGTTTCTGCACTATATCGCCCCTTGTGGTTGTCCGAATGGTCTAAAATGTCCAGGGCCCTAGGAAACATGACTTGGATGTTTGCTTTAGGGTAGCTCTCTTGGAAAGCAGAAACACTCCAGGAAGTCGTGGATTATTGGACTAGAAGTCTAAGGATGGTAGATGCCATTTAGAGGGGTGTTAGTACACTTCTTCCTCTCTAAATGTACGGCGATGTGTAGAGGGGTATTTTAGTCATTTCACCTGTAGGTCGAGACTTTGCTAATGCAGTATTGTCCTTGGGGTCAATATTTCCTTATGGTGATATTAGAAAATATTAAAAATGCAAAATACAGCTATTTATATAGCAGGGGTATTTTGATCATTTTAGCAGCCAAGGCGATGTGTCTTTTTTTGTCCTCGAAATAGCCTGTAAGTCCTAACCAATTTTGGGTTGAGGAATTGGTCTCAGTTGAAAAGGATTTTATTTTATTTTATTTTATTCAGGAAGTCTAATTTATTATTAGACTGAAATAAAATAAATTAATTAATTAAAATAGGAGTTGAGAGAAATTAATTATCTAGTTTAATTGGTTAATTAATTATTCAGGGCCTAGGTCCAGTATGAATAATTAGGAAATTAACCTGGGCTTAAATTAGGGAAAATAATTAATGTTTAATTATTTATTGGGTTATTTATATAGGCCCAAGAAATAAATAATTAAAGATTAATTATTATGGCTTATTTGAGCTCATTAATTATTTATTGTGTTGTTTATATAAGCTCAGAAAATAAATAATTAATGTTTATTATTTTAGACTTTTTGGGTCCAAGGAAAATAATAAATATTTTTCTAACCCAATAGCTTGGACCTTAGGGTTTTTTCCAGATACGGTTAAGAGGAATTTAGGGTTAGGCCAAACTGATTCTCAGGATAACATCCGGGTGTTTTGAAATCTCGGGGATATGTTTATCAGAGATTGTGAAACTTAGTTTTGGCTAACAAATAAACTAGTTTCTGGTAAAGGAAAACCCTAATTCCCAACACAACACACAGAGAACTCACATCTCTCTCTCTGCTCTCTCACGTTGCTTTCCTCTTATTCTTTCTCCTTGAACTTTGCTAATCAATAGTGAGAGAACCAAAGAGATTTGAGATTGTTCCTCTTCACCATTGTGTTCACCAACTAGAGGTTAGGCAGAGGAATATTCCGAGAGTTGGAAAGCTTGGCGTTGATGCAAACAAGGCGAAGTAGAAGGCTAGCGGGTGTTCAATCGGAAGCTTCTGCAAGTGGGCAAAGCGAGGCGACTCCAGTCGTTCAATCCGCTCCTATTCAACCTAGAAGGGTTAAGGAGTGCAAAGGTATGATCTTTATACTTCCGTATGGCCTTTAAGGCTTAGTTTTATTTTTCTCTATTTTTTTCTGTAACCAGTGCATGCTCCCCTGTTTCGTCTCCCTCATGAATAAACCAAAATTTTTCCCTCTCTTGTATAACCATTTTCGGCCAGCTTTAGAGTTGGAATAATGTCCTATTTCACAGCCAATACAAAGCTAAACAAGCAACCCACCATTGAAGGACAAGAAACCTTCAAGAAGAAATCACTATTAACAAATCTTCTACCTCAAACACCTCTATTTTTCTCTCATTTTGAAATTCAAACTAGCTCAACTCTCTTTCTCTTCCCTTAGGATAACCAAAACCCCCTCCCTAGCAAGGCCATTCAGCTATCACACACTTATCATCTTCTCTCAATTTTCTCTTGTGTTCTCAAGAATACCAAGAATACACACTAAACTTCTTCAACCTTTAGACACTTCTATTCATCCCAAATCACTCCAAAATCCCTCAAATCAATTAGGATTCAACATATACTCAACCATAGCATACTCCATAACACTAAAACAACTAAAGTTGATCACTCATTCAGATCAAATGTGCATTTTGTTCAAAAACAAGAAGAATATCAAGAAGATAAATTCAATCACCTTAATTCTTCTTCACTTCTTCATCTCCATTTCGTCATCATTTTAATCTCTCGCCTTCACACATTCTCTCTCTCTGTTCGCCGATCCATTGGTGGCCATTCTTGAACAACTTCAAACAGAAAAGGACTCTTCAAGCATTCAAAGATCTTCCTTGGACAAGACTGTTGGGTATTTCACGCATATCATATATGGCGCAGTGGAAGAATAAGAATAAGATACCATCCCAGGATCCGCATATATGTGGAAAACATGACATAACGTGAACAAATGTAATAGTTTTTTACCTTTCTTTGATCGTATGAAAAACAAAATTTTTCTTCTTCAAGTCGAGGCACGATCAAGCAATCTTCTTGATCAAACACCACAAGAGTTGAACGTCCAACCACTATAATCACAATGTGTGATTATCTCTAACAGAAATCCACACGGAAGAACACTCAAGCACCAAGATTTCTGTGCTAGTAGAAACAATAATGGTGGCTAGGGTTAAGATCAATATCAACGAGAGAGAGAATAAAAAATGTCGTGAGTTGCCCTAGGGCTTGGAGTTGTTTTTCGTGTCTTACACTTCCCCAAATTTTCATGCATATATCCTTTATACATTACACAAAATCTGCTGGAAAAATACTCCAATTGAGAATTCTAAAACAGTTAGAATTTTCTAATTGTAATTGGAAACATCAAATTCTCATAATTATAATTTAGCCCAAAAATTATAACTACTTATAATTTGGCCACAACAAATTCTCTTTCTTCCAATTAACCCCACTATGTTATCAAATAATATCTTGAGTATACAATCTTCTATTATGTGTGACCTATTAGGTTTCCCAGTTAATTGGTAGCGAACATGAATTAATTCAAACGTCTTTGAGATTAATAATCCATAATTAATTAGAATTAATCCTATTAATTCTAATCAGGATTGGTTTATCAATTTATCAATTCATAAACCCATATTCTCAGATCATGAGCGATATCTAACAACACATCATGACCACCCAAGATTCCAGGAAATCAAGTGGCTTGACATGAACCATTCAATAACAAACTACAGTGCAATTAGCTCATTTCACCATACAATATCTCATTCGATTTGAAGTACGAAATTAGTACCAACTCCCTCTAGAATAAATTAATTCTGGTCCGAATATAATAGTACTTGTACCAGGAACCCACTACTCTAGATGTGTATCAATTGGAATTATTTCCAATACACAGTTGCCTTGGCCAAGGATTTCTCGAGTAGTAATTCCTATAAGTGGCCGTGAGATATTCGCCCTTATTATTAGGATTAGTAAATCATTTATTGACCCTCTCAACTACTTTCGCTTACCTCACAATGTACCCAATATCCATCCCATAGACGGCCCTCAATCTGGCTCCAAAAATTGGAATCAAAGCACACTGCTCAGCAAACAAAGTACCTTGGAGATCTCAAGTTTAAGGATACTTGCATGTTTGCTATATTGAGATTATGTCACTGGCACTAAATAGTTATCCATGTGATTATCTTATAGCTAGATCATCCAATGTACTTGTTCCATTAACAAGCATCCATGTGTTAATTTTGAGTATCTCAATACTCACGAATATGAGAACCACCATCTGATCAAATTAGGAAGTTTAACACATGATGTCCTATCTCATTAATACTATGACTAGAGATTATTTAAGTACTAGTACTGTACAGTGCAGTAGGAATCTCATATCATAATCTCTATCATGATTTTCTTAACACAGTGTTGTATTAGGGACTTTATCTAACAGTTATATTACATAAAAGTATACAAAAGAAACTGTAAGATAAATAATGCTTTTTATTAAAATAAAATATATCATATACAATGTACAAGTGATTGCCTCTAGGGCATAACACTAACAAAGACAACATCTTCAACTCCAACGATCATCAAACAAGTATTTCCTCCATGACATTCTTCTTAATTTTCGAACTCAAGGCTTTTAGATGCTGAAATTAATATGCTGATCGAATATTGTTGGGATGGAGATATGTATATGGATAAAGAGAATAGTTTTAAGTCATGAAGATTGGAATGAATATTGAGGTTTATTAATTATTGTTGGTTTATGCTTTAGGATCATTATATGCTCATTAGTACAATATGATTAGAGGCTTTATGTCACTAGTATGGATGATGCATTGAATGATGGATTATACCACCATTATTTTGATTATACTCCCATGATATTATTTTTGACACTAAATACCTTAATAATATTATTATTAGTTAGTATCACCCTTGTTGTTATGAATATTTTTATAAATCTATTTTGGGCAAATCAACATGTTATTTATTGGATATATGTGTGCATGAATATATATAAATTTTAGTACTAGTAAATTTATTATGGTCATTAAAATTATCATTACAGGTACTTTTACTACTGATATTATTATTATTATTATTATTATTATTATTATTATTATTATTATTATTATTATATTTAATTTATTAATTTTGGTAAACATCAATATTTTCGGAATTAATATCTACTTAAGATATTATTATTTTAGATAAACAAATAAAAATATTTTCATTAAGCGTTATCTAATATAAATAATAATATATAAGAATTAACTAATATAATATCAATATCTTTTAAATTCATATTATTATTTATTATTCTTGCTAAAACTTTTATCTAAACCTATGTATTATTTAATAAATAATTACGAATATTAATTAGTATTAATATAATTTATTATTTATTGTTAACTTTATTTAATCTGTATTATTAATATCATTTATTATTTATTATTAATGTTATCTATTATTTACTAATAATATTATTTATTATTTGTTATCAATATTATTTAGCATTTATTATTAATAGTACTTATTATTTATTACTTATTTATTATTAATATTATTTATAATTATTATTTGTTAATAAATAAATATTGTTATAATCTATTATTTATTATTTATAACACCTATTTTATTTTGACTTATCAAATTAATCTTATTTTATAAAATACTTTATCAATTAATGTTAAAGCTTAAGACACTATTATCTTAACTAGATGTTGTTGTAACTAGATGAGCTTCAGCATGTTAGGTTGAAAATACTTATTTGAACTACTATTGCTTGGTTACGAATCATTGGGACTTATACCCTATATTTACTCCAAGTGGGGCTAGTTTTCCTTGAACCAACTTGGAAGGCTATTGTGTCAAGGAAAAACAAAAGATTAGGTAAGTCCTTGTATAAAGCTGTTTGAAGATCAAAATCATTTCAACAAGTCAAAACATGATGTATACATGAAAATGCACTTTGGATGCAATTATGGACAATTTTCCTTTTCTTTTCCATTCAATCAAGCAATTTCAAGTTGTACAAGTAATTTTATACAAAATGCTTTTTTTTTTTTTTTTCTAAAAACCAACTTTGACAAGAATTTTGCAAACCATAATTGCCAATACGAAGGAAACATATTGGATGATTCTTCTTTTCTCAAAAGGGATAAATAGAATGTTGAGTACTTAATAAGGGTAGACAATTAGAACTAGTTTTTGAAGGGTCGGGGTAACTCTCTTAGTAGGTGGCCACCTTTAAGGGGTGAGTCCTATTCAGATAGGATGCCAATTCTGGTAGATCATACTGGTCCTAGCTAGCATTACAGTTTAAGTAGATTGTTTATTTTTTGAGTGGACAACTTGTAAGTTTGGTGTAAAGATGGAGGAGTATCTCACTCAGTAGGCCGTACACCTACTCTATATCAGAATGTATAAAATGTGGTATCCTAAATATTCTTTTGTCATGGTGTACAAAATGTAGTGCCATGTTTATTTCTTTTGAGTAGTTGCTTTTATTTTACACAATTTCTGGCATTCGAAAGGAAAACAACACTCCACACTTTGTGAAATTTATTCGAGACTTGCCAGCACTTTACTTTTATAAAGATTTTTCAACTTGCATTCATGAATTGTTTTACCTGAAATACCCTAAGCACATATGGGCTTACTGAGATTTATGTCTCACCACATTTTTATGCCATGCTTTCAGGTCGATCCTGTTGTGAAGATTATTGATTAATGTTGCCTTTCTTGAAGACTTATTTTAAATGAATTTCATTTTGAGAGGCTTTAGCAGACATTTGTTTATTTTGAGACTTGTTTATGTATTATTTTAAGTTGTAATAAATTTAAATTTGGATCGTTTCTTTCATTTCTTCTGTGAGTCCTAATTATAAAGACCCTTTGTTCTAAGAACGGGACGACATCCCCAGCTTTAATCGGGTACGTAGGTAATGGGGTGTTACAAGTGGTATCAAAGCCTAAGTTTAGACAATTATTGATAGTATTTGATTTATTTCATTAAGATTAAAATTTTTTGATTAATCTGGATTATTTATGCTGTAGGATGGTTAGAATGTATAGAACTGCAAGGAAGGGGCAGCTATGGCATCCACCAATCCGTATCTACCCAGAAGACTTACCAATGCCACAACCTACACCACAACCCATACCTCAACCCATGATACCTTTGGAAGAAAGCAGTGATGATGAGGTTCAAATTATTGAGTCACCGCCTATACCTATAATAGACTTGATCACTAATAGTGAGGATGAGGGTGTTGTTATGGAGTATGTCTCAAACTCACCTAGTCCTATGATTGACTTAACTGCTGATAATGATGATCCGGGGTAGATTCACTATGAATCTCTACCAGACCTTCTTTTGTACCCCCACCCAACTATGTTAAAACTAGGCAGAGTTCTAGGAGACCCAGGAGGAAACCTATGGGTTATGGATTTGTGAATGGTGTATGGATAGACTTTTCTAAGAACACTGTGAGTTGGTTGTATGATGTTGACACTGAGGATTCCGATGAGGAGTAGGGGCAATGTTTTTTCATGTTTAGAAAGCTATTATTTATTGCTTTCAATAAACTTCTGTGCTAGGGTTCATTTACGTTTATTTCTTTATTTCAATTTTTTTGCAAATAAGAGCACCTTGCAGTACTCCAATATTGAAGAATGCTATTATTTATACAAAAATTGCATATGATTTACTCTTACTCAAGCCTAAATGTGTATGCATGTTTGGATTTAAATATTTTACACTTTATTGCATAACTCATTATTTAGAGGTGATGATATAGAATGGCATCAAAGCATCACGTAACAATAACCAGTAGAAGGATCCCAGAAGCAGGACCTGTGACTCCTGAGTACGATGCTACTCAACTTTCCTCGCCGAATTAGGGGAATGAAAATGAACCAAAACAGAAAAATAGTGTTTGAAGAGCCTACCAATGTGATCATGGGGTAAGTGTTTCACAAAATGACTGAGATACTTTAAATCTTATCAGAGCAAAGGAACCCAAAGGGGGAAGATGAAGTTCTGGAGAGGTTTCTGAAATTTCAACCTCCTACCTTCTTGGGTGAAGCGGAGCAAGACCAAAAAATGGAGCAGTGGATGGAGCAGATAGAGGACATCTTTGCTACACTCCAATATACTGAAAAGCGGATGGTTAAATTTGCTGCATTTAGGCTGAGAGGCCCTACTTGTGTTTGGTGGTAGCGAGTCCAAGAAGACTGGGAACTGATAGATCAAGACTGGACATGGACCAATTTTGTGGAGGAATTTAGAGCAAAATATGCCCCTCAGTGGATAGTGAAGAAACAGGAAGATAAGTTTTAGAATTTAAAGTAAGGGAGCATGACTGTGGCTCAATCTGTCGCTCGTTTCACTCAACTGTCAAAGTATTGCAAGAGACTAGTAGATACTGAGTAGAACTGAACCAGGCAGTTCGTCAAGAGCCCGACACAGGAGCTAAGAAGGGCTTTAGCACCTTCTCCACTAACTACATACTCGGGGGCAGTATACGCCGTGACCCAAACAGAGAATGGGAATAGAAGTAGGATGGTACCAAAACCTTTCTTACCACTGAGGAAACCACCAAGACCTTTCCCGAGGCAACAAGCTAATAAGTGACCTACCTACCAACAATGGCAGAACAAAGGGAAGCAAGCACGTACAACAGCGACTAGTCCTACACAGAATCTCTCGATGTGCCGACATTGTAGAAAGAATGGACATGTGGAGAAGAACTGCTGGTCTAAGGGAACTGAAAGGAAATGTTTCAACTGCAGAGACCCGTCGCATCTTCGAAACACTTGTCCAAAACTTTTTCGAATCGGGCAAGGAAACCCAGCTCAGACCGCGAGAACCAATCGAGCCAATAATGCGGGAGTCTCCGGAAGTGGAACCCAGAAGCTGCAAGTGAAAGTAAAGGTTTTTGCACTTAATTGGGAGGAAGTCGGAGCAGATGCAGCAATGGTTGAAGGTACGTTTACTATCTAAGGTCATTCAATTGATGTTTTAATAGAACCTGGATCTACCCATTCCTATCTAAATAAGAATTGTGCATATCATATGGGTTGGGTTGAAGTAAAGCTACCTTTTACCTTATTGGTGAGTACGCACTTGGGAAAAATTGTGCAAGCAGACAAGTATGTGCAAAGTTGTAAGATTGGAATTGGAAAGGAGAACTTGGAAGGAGACTTAATGGTCTTAGCTATTGATGACTATGACGTAATTTTAGGTATGGATTAGCTAGTTATGCATGGAGCTAAGGTAGCTTGTAAGAATAAGTTTGTCCAGTTCATCTGACCAGGTTGCGACGTGCTGGAATTCAACGACAAGCGAGTAAAAGAATTGAAGTTTTTGATAGTTGGAGCAAAAGTTCAGAAGTTGCTAAAGTAAGAATGCCAAGGATATTTGGCTTACGTGATAAACAGGCCAAAGGATCAGCGCACCCTAGAAAATTCTGAGGTGGTAAAAGATTTTCCCGATGTGTTTTTCATAGAACTCACTTCTTTTTCTCCTACCCGTGAAGTTGAGTTCACCATAGATCTGGTTCTAGGAGCATAACCTATATCCCGAATCCCATATTGGATGGCACTAGCAGAATTGAAGGAACTAAAGGAGCAGCTAGAAGAATTAGTGAAGCAATGTTACATAAGGCCTAGCACATCACCTTGGAGAGCCCTAGTGCTATTCGTGAAGAAGAAGGATGGGACTTTGAGGTTGCGCATTGACTATCGGGAATTGAATAATTTGACCATTAAGAACAAATATCCCCTATCTTTAATTGATGAGCTATTTGACTAGTTTCAAGGCTCCAATTGTTATTCCAAACTGGATTTGAGGCAAGGATATTACCAAATACAGATTAAGGAGGAGGATATTCATAAGACGGCTTTTAACACTAGATATGGTTATTACGAATCCGAAGCGATGCCTTTTGGGGTGACTAATGCACCGGCAGTGTATATGAATTTGATGCATCGTGTTTGTTAATCATACTTGGATAAATTTGTGGTAGTATTCATCGATGATATACTTATATATTCCAAGAGCCCAGGAGATCATACATAGCATCTAAAGTTGGTATTGGATAAGCTAACAGAACACAAGCTTTATGTCAAGTTTAGCAAGTGCGAATTTTAGTTGAACAATGTATCATTTCTTGGCCATGTAATATCCAAGGATGGAATCAAAGTGGACCTAGCAAAAGTTGAAACGGTTTTAGACTGGAAGTAGCCGAAGAGTATCACTGAGATCAGAAGCTTCTTGGGGTTGGTTGGCTATTACAGGCGGTTTATTAAAGGTTCTCAACTCTAACATCACCTATGACCCGATCAGGGAGAAAAGATGTATCTTTTGTCTGGAGTGAGAAGTGCGAGAAAAGCTTTCAAGAGCTGAAGCGGAGATTAATGACGGCCCCAATACTGAGTTTGCCAGATGGAGATAAACCCTACACTTTGTATACTGATGCATCTAAAGAGGGTATAGGAGTTGTGTTGATGCAGGATAGGAAGGTAATCGTCTATGCCTCGCAGAAGTTGAAGCCTCATGAAGTCAATTATCCGACGCATGATTTGGAACTGGCTACCATTGTTTTTCCGTTGAAGAAATGACAACATTATTTATATGGTGTCGAGTATGAATTTTTCACGGACCACAAGAGTCTGAAATATATTTTTACTCAGAAGGACTTAAATTTGAGGCAGTAGAGATGAAGGGAATTTTTGGAGGAATATCTTTGTTCCATCAACTACCACCCAGGGAAAACCAACGTAGTTGCTGATGCCCTGAGTCGTAAAGTCAAAATGGCTAGATTAAGAATTCAAGAGATTCAAGTAGCCTAAGATGTGTTGGATAGGAGGATTGAGGTATAGGAAGGAAGGATTTATATCAGCAATTTGAAATTAATACCGGATCTAAGGCAGAAAATAATCAAAGCACAGCAAAGCAATATGTAATTTCTACAATTTAAGGATAAAGGACTTAAGCGGGAAGGCAGTGATTTCTGGCAAGACGAGACAGGAGTGATGTATTTCTGAGATCGCTTGTATGTGCCTGATGAGCAGCAGATGAGGGATAAGATTTTAGAAGAGGCACATAGAAGTGAGTATGCTATTCATCCAAGAGAGGTGAAAATATATCAAGATCTAAAAAGAGCCTATCGGTGGCCCGGAATAAAGAAGGATGTGGTGAAATATGTTTCCACGTGCCTGACCTGTCAGAAAGTTAAATCGGAACACATAAAGTTGGCAGGATTGTTGCAACCTTTATCAATACCAAAATGAAAATAAGAAGAGGTAATCATGGACTTTGTTACCAGACTACCTATGGGAAAGACCCAAAAGGTTACCATATGGGTAGTTGTTGACAGATTGACTAAATCAGTGTATTTTATTTCGATAAACATACAAGACTCAATGAAAAAATTAGCTCAAACATATGTGCGGGAGATAGTCAGATTGCAAGGAGTACCTTCAAGTATCATGTCTAACCGAGACCGAGGTTTACATCCCAATTTTGGGCAAAGTTTTAAGAATCAATGGGTTCTAATTTAAAGTTTAGCATGACGGCACACCCACAAATCGATGGCCAATAAAAAAGGGTTATTCAGATATTGAAAGATATGTTAAGAGCTTGCATATTGGATTTTGGGAATAAGTAAATTGATTGTGTACCATACGCGGAGTTGGCTTACAATAATGGCTACTAATCTTCAATTGGCATGGCTCCATATAAGGCGTTGTATAGATGTAAGTGTCAAGTGCCTTTATACTGGAGTTGGTCGGAAGACGGTCAATAAGTAAGTTTGGAGAAGTTTGCATTCAATAAATGTCAGATAAGGTGAAGCTGATCAGAAAAAGGTTGAAAATGGCTCAAAGCCGACAAAAACGTTATGCAGACAATAGGCAAAGGGAGTTGGAATTCCAAGTAGGAGACAATGCGTTTTTCATATTCATTCTGAGTAGGAGAATCTTGAAGCATTCAAAAGGTGAAATGCTGAATTCGAGATACTTGGGACCATTTTCAATCACGGAAAGAATTGGGCTTGTTGTGTGTCGTTGGATTTGTCGGATGGTTTGACTGGAATACATGATATTTTCTATGTATCGTAACTAAAAAAGTACAATGCCGACCCAAGATATGTTTTGAATGATGAACCGTTGGTATTGTAACTCGACTTGAGTTACATGGAGAAGATTGTTAAAATTTTAGACCGAAGTATCAAGACTCTTTAGAATAAACAAATACTAATGATGAAGGTGTAGTGGGAGAATCATGGCACGCAAGATGCCACGTGGGAGACGGAAGAATGGGTGAAGCGGAATTATCCCAATTTGAGATAAATATACACATTGAATTTCGGGACAAAATTCTTTTAAGGAGGGGAGGACGTAAAACCCAACCTAAACCTACTCTAGAGTTAGAGGGATGGGATGCATATCATTATATATTGCATAAAAATATATTTCTTAGATGAATTAGTGTGCTTTAGAACCGTGATATAAGGGTTATCTAGTTTATTTATACTTGTTGAGTAGTAAGGGTAAAAAGAGAGTTTTACTTGGACACGAAATAGGAAGAAGGCTTGAGGCTTAGAAAGAAAAAGAATTTGGTTGGGAAAATAAGCACGAGATTTTTTGTGGTTAAGTGGTTAGAGTTTTATGATTTAATCTTTAAGGTTTTTTAGTTCAAACTCCATCACGTAAGTTTTATTTTTAATTATCCTAAATAATGTTTGAATTTTCTTCTTACATTCCATGAAGCTAGGAATGTTGTCTTAGGGAAGATACAATGGTAATGTCCTAACCATGTGATCTTGTCCTAAAAGAAATCTAGAAGAGTTCTAACCACCATCATTTTAGCAACCTATGACCTAACCTATTTAAAATCAAAATACTCCTATTTTTTTTAATTCTCATAATTTCTTTATAAAATGTCTTGGATAAATCTTGGCTTGAATTTTTGAAAATTTTTAGCTCTTGTAATAAGGGGATGGTCGAAATATAGGAGAAGAAATAGCTAGTCGGTTTTCAATTAAATCACCATAGCTTCACCTTCAAAGAACCATGCTTTACTTGTTCTTATTTTGTAAAAATCTGAAAATTTTTCCAGCATTTCTTCTTGGCTAGAATGTCCGAAAAATACAGCCCAAATACCATTCTATTTTAGCAAGCAATCAACCAAATTCGGGTGAGTAAGGGGCTGAAAATGCCTTGGAATTTCGCAGCTCTTGCAACCTCACCAAACCAGAAATTTTTCAGCAAGTTACCAAGTGTTTAACCATAGAGATTGAGCAACCAACCCATGCATAAGAACACCTGAAATTTCCCTCATTCTTCTCCAAGATGGTGGCTGGAAAACCACTATTAATGGACCTTCAAACACTTCTAATTTTCAGCTACAAATCCATTTCAAAATGGTTCAAAATTCTGCTCACAAATCCTTCCATATCCTAAGATTTCTTGTAGCTAAATCTCAGAATTTTTCCAGCTTGCTTAGCAAAGTCAAGAACTGATTTCTTCCTCAGTTCTTTTTAAAATTTTGGCCACCTTAAAACCATGGACTGAACATCTTGTCTTTTTCATCTGCCATGGCCATTAGAACTATATTAACACACCTCAAACCACTCCTAACTTTACTCCATTCAAAACTTTTCAAACTTAAAAATTAAATTCGAGCTTTTACTCCCTTAAACTCTCACCTAGGTAGATGAATAAACCAAAATTTTTCATTCTCTTGTACAACCATTTTCGACCAGTTTTATGTTAGAGTTCATGGACTCCTAAACGCGGAAAACATCCACGAATCCCTCCCGAGGACCCAAGTAAATGATTAAGATGATCTAAGATTTAAGAATTACCTCTGGTTGCTGTAATCGAAATCCTTCGATTCTGGTTGCGCTGTTGTACGTTTAACCCGAACAATCACCAGACGCTACAGTATGCGAACGTCCTCTATCGGATACACACCGCGAACTCACTCGATACCCGGGGAGTGCTAGCGCCTAGGGTTTGAGAGGGTTTTTTTTTCTTTTCTGGTAGAGAATGACACGAATGTTCTCAACCGAAAAATTGGACTTCTGAAAAGACGGCTAGGGTTTTCTTAAAAAACCCCCGAACCTCTTAGAGTCCAACCCTAATAATATCTTATCATATTCTAATTTAAATTCAAATTAAATTAAAACTGATATGATAAGATTCTGCCATTATCTCGGTAATTTAACTAATTAATTTACCGAGTCAGATTCTTATAATCTGGATATCATCCAGATTCATCGAACCTGGTCACCAAAAAAATAACCTAACAAGTTCGCTTATTGTGTGACCCTATAGGTTCATTTAACACTGGCAGTGTGCCTAAATCATATTTAAATGGCCCACAAGTTATAAGCGGTTTCTAGCAAAATATTATAACTATCCAGGTTAAATGAAGATCGGTGATCTCTTTGAACCAAACCATAATCTTATATTTAGTCCTTTTGTCACACGATATCCAGATTAAGCATAAGGCACTGAGCATGTCATCCTTATTAAGCTTAATCAATTATTTCTTGATTTCATAGTAGACTGTTCAAACAAATGATATCAATATCTTAGATTGATATTTGAGCACGGCCATGCATTTTTAACAGTCTAACTTATCAAGGGGCCCATGGATATCTCTCTCATAACTGAGAGGGACAAATTCCTTCACAATCAATCATATTCCTCTCCTTGATTTATTCTATATCCAACAGTAGTCTAATTTATTATCTAGTTAAAGACAACTTTAGACAATGTCAAAATATAGAATTTATCAAGTAGGAAACTATGATGAATTTAGGTCGAAGGACTTTCAATATTATTATGGCTAGAAAGTACTTATGACATATTCCATGAAGTACTCTCACAGTGGGTCATGTCTAATACAATGTTCTCTAACATTTATTTATGTCTTGACTCGATATCACAAATATCCATAGCCAGTAAAACATAGCCATCAAGTCACAAACATACTAATCTTAATTTATTATTATTCCAATAATAATAATCGATCAGGGACAGTTTTAGAATAGTCATTGTATTCATTGTAGGGTTTTACTATCAAGTCACATACTTGATGACCAACAAAGCAAAACTCACTAGTCATGGAAAGGAAAGCCTCATATTATTATATAAAACATAATGACAATTGTATAAGTACAAATTGACTCTAGGGCATATCCCCAACATTTTAGAGCTGGAATAATCTCCAATTTCACAACCAATACAAAGCTAAACAAGCAACCCACCATTGAAGGACAAGAAACCTTCAAGAAGAAATCACTATTAACAAATCTTCTACCTCAAATATCTCTACTTTTTTCTCATTTTGAAATTCAAACTAGCTCAACTCTCTCTCTCTTCCCCTAGGATAACCGAAACCCCCTCCGTAGCAAGGCCATTCGGCCATCACACACCAAGCACACACTTATCATCTTCTCTCAATTTTCTCTTGTATTCTCAAGAATACCAAAAATATACACTAAACTTCTTCAACCTTTAGACACTTCTATTCATCCCAAATCACTCCAAAATCCCTCAAATCAACTAGGATTCAACCTATACTCATCCATAGAACACTCCATAACACTAAAACAACCGAAGTTGATCACTCATTCGGATCAAACGTGCTTTTTGTTCAAGATAAAAAAGAACATCAAGAAGGTAAATTCAATCACTGTAATCCTTCTTCACTTCTTCATCTCCATTTTGTCATCATCTTAATCTCTCTCTCTCCCTCTCTCTCTCTCTCTCTCTTGGCCGATCCATTGGTGGCCATTCTTGAACAACTTCAAACGGAAAAGGACTCTTCAAGCACTCAAGGATCTTCTTTGGATAAAACATCTTCAGCTCTAATGATCATCAAACAAGAATTTCTTCCATGACATTCTTCTTAATTTTTGAACTCAAGGCTTCTAGATGATAAAAGTAATATGTTGATTGAACATTGTTGGGATGGAGATATGTATGTGGGTAAAGAGAATAATTTTAAGTCATGAAGATTGAAATGAATATTAAGACTTATGAATTATTGTTAGTTTACACTTTAGGATCATTATATGCTCATTAGTACAATATGATTAGAGGCTTTATGTCACTAGTATGGATGATGTATTGAATGATGGATTATACCACTATTGTTTTGATTATGCTCCCATGATATTATTTTTTATACAAATACCTTGATAATATTATTATTAATTAGTATCACCCTTATTGTTATGAATATTATTACAAGTCTATTTTCGGCAAATCAACATGTTATTTATTGTGTGTGTGTGTGTGTGTGTGTGAATATATATAAATTTTAATACTAGAAAATTCACTATGGTCATTAAAATTATCATTAAAGCTACTTTTACTACTAATATTATTATCATTATTATTATTATCAAAATTATTAGTATCATTATTTAATTTAATTTATTAATTCTGGAATTAATATCTACTTAAGATATTATTCTTTTTGGATAAACAATAAGAAATATTTTTGTTAAGCGTTATTTAATATAAATAATAATATATAGGAATTAACTAATATAATATCAATATCTTTTAACTTCATATTATAATTTATTATTCTTGCTAAAACTTTTATCTAAATTTATGTATTATTTAATAAATAATTATGAATATTAATTAGTATTAATATAATTTATTATTTATTGTTAACGTTATTTAATATGTATTATTTGTTATTAATGTTATTTTTATTTACTAATAATATTATTTATTATTTATTATCAATATTATTTTGCATTTATTATTGATAGTACTTATTATTTATTGCTAATATTTTATTATTATTTATTATTATTTATAATTATTATTTGTTAATAGATAAATATTGTTATAATTTGTTATTTATTATTTATAACACATATTTTATTTTGACTTCTCAAATTAATCTTATTTTATAAAATATTTTATCAATTACTATTAAAGCTTTAGACATTATTGTCTTAATTGGATATTGTTGTAACTAGATGAGCTTAAACATGTTAGGTTGGGAGTACTTATTTGAACAGCTGTTGCTTAGTTATGGATCGTTGGAACTTATATCCTATATTTACCCCCAGGCGGGGCTAGTTTGCTTTGAAACAACTTGGAAGGCTATTGTATCAATGAAAAGTAAGAAATCAGATAAGTCCTTGTATAAAATTGTTTGAAGATCAAAATCATTTCGGCAAGTCAATACATGATGTATACGCAGAAATGTAATTTGGATGCAATTATGGACAATTTTCCTTTTCTTTTCCATTCAATCAAGCAATTTCATACAAAATGCTAATTTTTTTTTCTAAAAACTAACTTTGACAACAATTTTGCAAACCATAATTGCTAATTCGAAGGAAACATATTGGATAATTCTTCTTTTTCCAAAATGGACAAATACAACGTTGAATACTCAATAAGAGTAGACTATTAGGACTAGTCTTTAAAGGGTCGAGGTAAGTCTCTCAGTAGGTAGTTACCTCTGAGGGATGAGTCCTACCCGGATAGAATGCCAGTTTTGGTAGATCACACCGGTCCGAGCTAACATTATAGTTCAATTGGACTATTTATTTTCAGAGTGGACAACCGGTAAGTTTGGTATAGAGATGGAAGAGTATCTCACCCAGTGGGTCGTACACCTATCTTATGTCAAAATGCACAAAGTGTGGCATCCTGAACATTCTTTTGTCATGATGCACAAAGTATGGTGTCATGTCTATTTCTTTTAAGTGGTTGCTTTTATTTTATATAATGTCTGGCATTCGAAAGGAAAACACCACTTCTCACTCTGTGAAATTTATTTGAAACTTGCCAACACTTTACTTTTATAAAGGTTTCTCAACTTGCATTCATGAACTATTTTACCTGAATCATCCTAAGTACACACGGGCTTATTGAGATTTATGTCTTACCATATTTTTATGCCATGCTTTCAGGTTGATCCTGCTATGAAGATTATTGATTAATGTTACCTTTCTGGAAGACTTATTTTGAATGTATTTCATTTTGAGAAACTCTAGCAGACTTTTGTTTATTTTGAGACTTGTTCATGTATTATTTTGAGTTGTAATAAGTTTAAATTTGGACATTTTTTTTCATTTCTTCTGTGAGTCCTAGTTATAAAAACCTCTTATCCTAAGGATAGGGCGACATCCCCAATCCTAATCGGGTACGTAGGTAGTGGGGTGTTACATGGCTAGTTTAAAAGATGCTACACCTATTGATGCTCCAATGGAGGTGAATGTGAAATATCGAAATGATGAAGGCGAGCTTTTGTCTAATCCTTTTCTTTAGGCGACTAGTTGGTAGTCTTATTTATCTCACTACTACCAGACCTGATATTTCATATGATGTCCACATATTTAGCCGATTTATGCAATTACCTCGACATCTTCATCTTGCTGATGTTCATCGTATCATTCGATATTTAATTGGGTCACTCCTACTCGTGGCTTGTTCTTTCCAATAGGAGCTTCTCTTCAACAGCATATCGCGATACAGATTGGGCTGGTTGCCTAGATACTAGAAAGTCTATGACAAGTTGGTGCATGTTTCTTGGAGATGCCTTGATTTCTTGGAAGTGTAAGAAGCAAGATTGTGTTTTGAAGTCTTCCATAGAAGCCAAATATAGAGCAATGTTTGGAGCTTGTTCTGAGATAGTTTGGTTATATGGTCTTCTTTTTTGAACTTGGATTCCCTCAAGTTACTCCTACTTCTCTTCATACTGATAACACTAGTTCTATTCAGATTACTGCCAATCTAGCATATCACAAGCACGCACAAAACACATCGAGGTGGGTTGTCGTTACATTCGAGAAGCTTTCAACTACAATGCTATTACTCTTCCTCATATCAGTATGGATCTTCAAATTGCTAATGTATTTACAAAAGCTATGCCTCACCAATGACATAAGTTTCTTAATGGCAAATTGATGCTCTTGGATTTACCCACATCAATTTGAAGGGGGATGTAAATGGAATCATATTCCTTAATTTACTCCATTCCTTAATTTACTCTCTAGAATTCTCATTATTAGCTGTAAATTAGGCCCTATTATTAGTTATCAGCTGTATATAATTCTTTTTATATTAGGTCCTAAACTTAAGGGATGTGATGTACTAAACTTAAGAGATTTGATGTACTTTTGATATGTATATATGTAAACTCATAGGAAAAAAAAAATAGATAGAAAAGGATTCAGAAAATAGCACCAGAATTGGCACAAATATTTTTTAAAATTTAATTATATATATGCAAAAATATCTATGGGCAATTTGTGGTTGATCTCTTACAAATCAGTCACGAAAATTTTTTAAATAATGTGATTATATATTGATGAAAAATTTTCGTAGCTGATTTGCTAATAGCTAATCTCTTGCGAATCAGCTACGAAAATCTTTCATTAATATATAATCATATTTTAAAAAATGATTTGTGACTGATTTGTAGGTGATCAACCACAAATCTGCCACGAATATTTTTCATAACTGATCTCTTACGAATCTGTCACGAAAATCTTTCATCAATATAATCACAATTTTTTAAAAAAATTTGTGGCTAATTCATGGATAATTTCTTATATCGAGTTTTGTACACTACTGGAAACTGGGTAATCAACCATGGAAATTAGCCACGAAAACTGACATAAGAGATCACCCACGAATCAGTCACGGATCAGCCATGAAATTTTTTTTAAAAATTGTGAATAAATTGATTGAAGATTTTCATTGCTGATTTGTAGGAGATCAACCAAGAAAAATATCCGTAGCTGATTTGTGGCTGATTCACCTACGAATTAGCCACGAAAATATTTTATCAATATATAATTAATTTTTTTAAATTTTTCGTAACTGATTCGTAGGTGATCAGCCACGAAAATATACGTGGCTAATTCGTGGGTGAATCAATTACAAATCAGCCACGAAAATCTTTTATTAATATATATAATATATTAATAAAAGATTTTCAATGGCTCTTTTATCAATATATAATTATTTTTTTAAAATTTTTCATGACTGATTCATAGGTTCAGCCACGAATATTTTTCGTGACTGATTTTCTATGAATCAACTATAAAAATCTTTCATTAATATATATTTATAAATAAATATTTATATATATATATTAGCATTTATTTATATATAAATATATAGAAAATATTTTTAAATATATAAATAAAAATACATATTTATTTTATATTTATTTATAAATATTTATAAATATAGATATATAGATAAATATTTTATCTATATAAATAAATATATTATATATATACATGTGTGTGTGTGTATACATATCAATACATACATATATATTGTTTATATATATGTATATATTTGTAAAAATTATTTAATAAAAATGATAAAATAATTAACAGTATATAAACTTTTAATCATATAAATATACAAAATAATTTATTATATTGAATCATATGGTTTCATAGTAAATTTAATATGATTGTTGTATTTTGTAATAGTATTAACATTTAAAAAAAATACAAAATGAATGTGGGGAATAGTTTAAATAAATTAAAAAAAAGAAGAGACATGTCCAAGCAATTGGACTTGGCCCAGTGGTTAAGTCTCAACCTCTCATATGGGAAGTCTTGTTAATTAGTATGATCAGGTGTGGTTGGTTAATATATGAGACTATATATTTCGAGATCCTATACTGAACCCTAACCTATACCCTTTAAACTAAAACTCTAAACAACTATGGACCCTAAACTATTAAATATAAATCATAAAAAATGAACTATTTGCCTTTTTTTTCAAAATATGATTTGAAAATAATTTTTTAAAGTTAAGTTTAATTTATAATATTTAGTTATAATTAATTTTAAATCTCAATTATTTGCAAAAAAAAAATTATTTTATTTGACTTTAGAGTTTATTATTATTAATTTTATCTTCAAAGGTTTACAATGAATTGAAATTATTGTTTTGTCTTCAATTTTTTAAATATAGATTTAAATATCATAAATTTAAAAATAATATTTTATTCATTCTATTTTAATTTAAATTTTGAATCTAAATGTGACTATTAATGAAATGTAATTTCCCCTTTCATTCATAATGTGATTATTTTACTTAAAGTATTTTCTAATATTCTGATTATTTTACTTAAAGTATTTTCTAATAGATGTATTTTAACATTTGTTGAGTTGAGTGCCTAAATAAGTATCAAAACTTGTGTGACTTTATCATATTGATAGCGATCATCAACAAAAATATTTATTATGAATCTTTGAAGATAAAATTATTAGTAAAACTTTAAGTCAAATAAAATAATAAATTACTTTTGCACATAATAAATTAATAATAAACTCTAAAAAATTATTGTAAATCATTGAAGATAAAATATTATAAATTAAACTTAACTTAAAATTAAGAATTCATTTTTAAATTATTTTTAAATATTAATGAAATATTCAAATATTATTCACTGAAATATAAATTATTATTTGCATCTTTTCTTTAATTTTTCACTTATTATTCGAATTCAATTAAAATATAAATTACTCGAATTAAATTATAAAATGATTATAAATTTAGATGCATATTCTTTTTATTCAAAATCAAATTTAAATTAATAATTTATATAATTAGAGTTAAATATATTATGTGTTATTTTAAATTGTTTTTCTTTTTAAATAAAAATTTATAAATTTTAAAAAATAAGATAAACATTTTTAAATCTTGTAAAAAAGATATATTAAGATTAAAAAATAGAAAAAGAAGCACCTTACATATAGCAAACGCAAGGTCGAATCTCGCAGCTGTCAAGCACGAGTTTTAATTCCTGACCGAAAAAGGAGGTTGGGCAGTGACAAAATCACATCGCATCTGTCTGATACAAAAAACCCCCTTCAGGAGTACCTCCAATTTCTCACTTTAATTTCGGTGGGTCAATTAATTTTAGACCTATTTTGGTCAAAAGCGCATTCTAGTCGAACTCGACTTTGAGGACGACCGGGGACCCAGCATTCGTAAATCACAATCTTTGTACATGTTGCTGCCAGTTTTGGACGTGAATATAAAAAAAAAAAAAAAAATTCCTATTCAAAATCAAAAAGCAAATTTTTCCATCAATCGACTTGCGACAAAACATTATGCCATGCAGCAGAGTAACAGCTCAATTATCTAAAAATTTGTTTAATTTGGATATATTATACGGTAAATTTTGAATACAACATGTACATCATGTTAATATTTAAATTCTAAATAAAAATATTTCTTTTATCTAGTTCACATGTATATTATAATTTATGTTAAAATAAAATATTTAAATTTGAATAGAAAGAATAATTGAGAAGGATCATATAAAATATTTTTTTTAATCAATATTAAATTTATTGTAATATATTGTTGGGATGAGTAACAAAAGTAACACACAAATATATAGAGAATAAAGAAAATAAATAAATAAAATAGAACAAAAAAAATTTAATGTGATTCGATATCTTAATTAGACTTACATTCACGACTCCAAAAGAAAATACTTCACTATATAATTTTTGGATGGACAAAATTACAAATCCTTACAAAATAACTTAAGGCCTAAAAATCTCTCAATTTACTAGACTCAATGAGTTGGTGTACTCTTTCCAAAACAATACTAACCTATTTATAGAGAAATCCTTCCTTGCCCTTTTTTAAATTATCCCATGTAGGATTGAGAAAAACTCAACAAATCCTCAATTTTCTCAATTTTCTAAATTACAACAAAATCTGAAAACCTAACTCTATTCCCAATCCTTACAGTCTTCTTCTCTGTTGCTTCTTCCGTTTTACTTCTTTTAAGTCGCTTCTTTAAGGAATGGCCATCAAGATGGTAGATATTTTTACTCTTCTTTCTTTCTTGCATAACCAGATAGTTCTCTTTGTATATTTTGCAAGACTTCCCAACTCCAACATATTTGTATCCTTTTGATGCCATAACACCTAATAAAATAATATTGACACTAGAATAGGAACATACCTTACATCAAGAAGTATTTGGATTTCATCATTGTGGAGGTTAAGGTGGACTCGTCGAAAGCCTTCAACCTTCATCTTAGAGTTGTTTCTCACGTTGATGTGGCCAAAATTTCCCAATTACAAATCATCGAACATGTCTTGGTCCTTACAAATATGCAAGTCTGATGCAGAATCCATTATCCAATTTGAATGTTTCTCATCAACAGTATCATCCGAACATCTCATCAGTAATAGATCATCGTCCATAACCATATTTGTAAATGAATCACTTACTTTTACCTTACCCTTCTTTTGTTCTCTTGGAGCTTCTAAATCCTCTTTCATTTTTGGGCAACAACTTTAGATGTGACTAATATCCCATAGTAATAGCATTCAATGTCGCTATTATCACTTTAGTGGGATTTTCCTCTTCCTTAATCACCTCTTCTTTTACTTCGACTCCTCACTCTTCTCCAACTCTCTGTAACTAGTATTCGACTATCTTTAAAGTGATTTTTTTTTTATCATCTGGTGATTTTCTTTAAACGACTTCGACACCTTATTTAGTTGTAGTGTACATTTTCCTACTAGTAGTGACTGCACCAATGGTGTGTAAGATTTGGATAGAGAAGCCAACAAGAGCAATGCTTACTCCTGATCTTCAATCTTCTCCCCTGAATTTTCAAGTCGAGATACTAACTCATTAAATTTATTTATATGGTCAATAATGTTACCTCCTTCTTCCATCTTAAGTGAATATAGATCCATCTTCATCATCAAATGGTTAGTCAGTGTCTTTGATACATGATTTTTATCTAAAGTCTGCCACATCTTCTTAGGTGATGTCTGTTTCAACACTGTAACTTTAATATATGGAGCCAATGTTAACCGAATAGTACTGACCGCCCTTTTTTAAATAACATTCCAATCTGAATCCTTCACCCCTTCTAGTTTATTATCTTCTAATGTAAAATCAAGACACTGCTGCACTAAGTAGTCTTAAGTTGTGCATTGCCACAGAGTAAAGTTAATCTTTCCATCAAACAATGGAGATAAAATCTCATTCTTCATATATATGATATTTAAAAAATTCATAATAAAATATTTTACCTCCACCTGACAAAAAAAAAAAAAAATCTCTTACTCAGAACTGCTGATAAAGCACCTCCTACTTATTTTCTCTCCTCCCTAGGGCTGAACCTTGCTCTTCTCCTAAGTTGAAACCTTTGCTCTTCTCCCAAATCGGAACTAGGCTCTGATACCACTTGTTAGGATGGGCAACGAAAGCAACACATAAATATATAGAGAGAGGAAAGAAAATAAATAAAACAGAATACAAAAATTTAACGTGCATAGTTTGATCTCTCAATTAGATCTACATTCACGACCCCGAAGGGAAATACTCCGTTATGTAATTTTTAGATGGACAAAATTATACACCCTCACAAAATAACTCAAGGCCCAAAACTCTCTCAATTTACTAGACTCATTGAATTGGTATACTTTTCTCAAAACAACACTAACCTATTTATAGGGAAATCATTCCTTACCATTTTTTAAATTATCCCATTTGAGATTAAGAAAAACTCAACATTTATAACTTCAATTTTTTTTTCAATGAATAGTAAAATAATCAAAAAATTTAAAAGGTTATCCGTTTCACAGACCATCATTTTATTTTTCTTTTGCAAGTTTATTATAAGCTTAATGGTTCATCTTCCAAGCGACCTTTCCTTTCTTTTTTTTTTTTTTTTCTAAGCTCCTTTCCATGAGGGAGTGTAATCTGGAACCATTTTAAACTACCAATTCAATATTCTCAAAAAAGATATTAAGATTAAAATTGTTATAAAATTTGGGTAGTGTTAGAATAAAATCTACACACTAAACACTAAGAAAACTCTAACTATTTTTTGCACAAGAATTTCTTCAAACTTCTCTATTTCTTTTCTCTCACAATTTTCACAATTCTTTCTTTCACAAAATGATGGTGTATTACAAGCTTAGAGAATAGCTCTATTTATAGAGCTCTTAATTAGTGGAATACATCATCTTCCACTAATCTTAATTAGTGGTGTTTCCACTAAATAATGGACATCCATAAAAATCCATAATTAGTGGAGTTTCCACTAATTAGTAGAGCTTCCACTAATTCCCTAATAATTTCACTAATTAGTGGAGCTTTCACTAATTCACAATATATCATAACACTCCCCCTTGAATATTCATCCATTACATAAAGAATATACCTCGTTAAAACCTTACTAAATAAAAATTCAGTGGGAAAAAAAATCTAGTGAAGAAAAAAGAGTACACTATTCTATATGTCTATTTATTACTCCCCCTGATGAGATGATTCCTTTAAATCTTTGAACCGACGCATATCAATTTTATATCTCAACTTCTCAAATGTTGCAGTCAGTAAAGTCTTCGTGAAAATATTTGCGAGGTTGTCACATGACTGAATTTGTAGCACATCAATTTCACATTTCTTCTAGAGTTCATGAGTAAAGAAGAATTTTGGTGAAATATGTTTTGTCCGATCTCCTTTAATATATTCTCCTCATATTTGAGCTATGCAAACTGTATTGTCTTCATAAAGAGGAGTTGGAATATCTCTGATAGATGATAATCCACAACTTTCTCAGATATCATGAATCATTGATCGTAACTATACGCATTCTCTACTTGCTTCATAAATGGCTATACTTTCAGCATGACTTGAAGAAGTAGCTTCTTGGAGATATCGAAGGACTTGTTTAATTTCATTCCAATATCGTCGTGTTGGTGAAGAACTAAATCTTGCTAATAAATTGACAGCAAATACAATAGCAGGTCATGTATTGTTAGCAAGATACATCAATGCACCAATTGCACTGAGATATGGTACTTCAGGACCAAGGAGTTTCTTTATCATCTTCTTGAGGTCAAAATCTTTCTTTACATCTAATGACTGGACGATCATTGGAATACTCAATGGATGTGCTTTGTCCATGTAAAAGCTTTTTAGAACTTTTACTGTATATGTTGATTGATGAAATTTGCCAAATGTTCAATTTATAAACTAAGGCAAAATGTAATTTTACCAACATCCTTGATGTCGAATAATCAATTGTTTCTTGGAGCTCTTCAGGAATTCCAATAAGATTAATATTATCAATATATATCACAAATTTAGAATCAGATTTCTTAAGAAAAACACATGGACAAACCTGGTCATTTGTAAATCCCGCTTTCAATAAATATTCACTAAGACGATTGAATCACATGCGCCCAGATTACTTCAAGCCATATAATGATTTCTGCAACTTGATGGAGTAATTTTCACGAGAATAATGTTTATATGCTTCAGGTATATGAAATCTTTCGGGGATTTTTATGTAAACATCATTTTCTAAATTTCCATACAAGTAAGCAGTGACAACATCTGATAGGCGCATATCTATCTTTTTATATACTGCCAAACTGATAAGATATCAGAGTGTAATAGTATCAACAACAGAAGAATAAGTTTCATTATAATCAATACCTGGTCTTTGTGAAAAACCTTAGGCTACTAACCGTGCTTTATCTTGTATGATTTCATTATTTTCATTACGCTTTTTCACAAATATCCATTCGTAGCCAATAGATTTTACACCTTCTGGTGTTCAGACTGCAAGTCCGAAGACTTTACATGGTGTCAATGCATTTGACTCCGATTGAATCGCATCTTTCTATTGTAGTTAATCTTTTCTATGCCGACATTCATCAACTAATATTGGTTCAGGATCATCATTATCCTGTATAACATCAAGAGATATATTATATGCAAACATATTATCAATAATTGTTTCTATCCAATTCCAACTTCTACCGAAAGTGGTATAATTGATAGAAATTTCAGTGTTACTTTCATCAACTTCTAGTTTTTTTTCATCAGTTCTCTCTTGGTCTTTATCATTTTTTCTTCAATATGATTATCTGGATCATTTACTCCTCTTTTCTTTTGAGGATTTTTATATTTAGAACCAAGAGGTCGGCCATGCTTCTGGCATGCTTTTGGCTCAGCAGCTATAGGTATAATCTTTTGTTCTACTAGAACTTCAATTCGAATAGGAGTATTTATAGCTAGAATATGCGATTTTGTTACTTTTCTGGAGTCAACAAAAGCTTTTGGAATTTGGTTTGCAATGCTTTACAAATGAATTATCTTTTGATTTCAAGTTCACACACTCTTGTACGCGGATCAAGATAATTTAATGATATTGTCCAATCAAGATCTTTCTTATACTGTTTCTATTCTCTCCCTAATTTAGGGAATAATAATTTCACAAGAAAATAAGAGAAAAGAAAAAGAAATGCAAGAACATGATGACAAGTAGAAAATGCCAAGAAAAAAAAATCTCTTTTTTTTTTTCACTCTTCCTGGTACCATCTTTTCCCCTTCTTCCTTGTCTTTTCTTTTCCTTTGTCCCTCCACCTATCATCTATTTCTTCTTCTTCCTCGTACAAATATATATATATATATATATATATATATATATATATCTATCTATCTTAAAGTAGATATGGAGACTCGTAATTCATTTGAGACATGGTCAAATTTTGACTTGGTTTCTGACGCAGAAGATTTTGAAGTGTTTTCTTTTCCAAGCCAACCGCTTCCGCCTAATGTCAGGTCTAACACAGACGATTTTGATGTATTTTCCTTTCCAAGCCAACCGCTTTCGTCTAATTTTCCAAGCCAACCGCTTCTGCCTAATTTCAGGTGAGATACTTTTGAGAGCTTCCTTTTTTTTTTTTAGTGTGCTTAATAATGAAATTAAACTCCCTTTTGGTTTGTTGTGTTGTAAATCAGTGGTAGTTCTGGACATGTTGCTTTGGATTTTCAATTTGATCTACCCATTCAAGAGACTGCTTTTGATGCTGTTGATCTACCCATTCAAGAGACTACTTTTGATGTTGTCCTCTGAATGAGGATATACTTGTGCATGATCCTTTCTATTCTCTAATGGATTTTGAACAAAGCCAGAATTTGGTTCCAGGTTATCATACATTCAAACATGGATTTTGCATGGTATTACCTTTACTGATATTGTTTTTCCTTTTCTAGGAGAAATAATGAGTGGTCTTGGCAACAAATTTGGAGTGAGGACCCATGAAATGCATAATATCGAAGTTCAAGATATTATTGCGAATGAAATTCCTATGAAGAATGAGAGGATTAGGAGGCAGAGAGAGGATAAGGGCAATAGCTCCAAGACACTATCAAAATAAACCATTTCGCAGTACTTTTACCTGCCAATCAAGAGCGCAGCCAAAGAACTGAATATTGGCTTAACCTCTCTCAAGAACAGATGTAGGGAGTTGAGAATTCGTCGATGGCCTCACAGGAAGTTGATGAGTTTGGAGACCCTAATTAAGAATGTTCAGATTCTCTCTCGCACACACTTGTAATTTGCAAGTATGAAACTATGAAAGATTTATATATAAATAATGACTGGAATGAATGTATCTCTATCTATGATATACTTCGATTTACAGGAGCGAGATAAAGACGAAGGAGGATATATGGCTGAGAAGAAGTTAAGAGAAGCCATTGAGATACTAGAACGTGAGAAGAAGTTGGTGGAAGAAAGTCCTGATACGCGGTTGAAGGACCAAATACAGAAATTAAGACAAGCACGCTTCAAGGCCAAATATAATAAAAAACTTAAGGGGATGAGAAAATCCTAAGACTCATTGCGCAGTAACTCCATGGCTAATTCTACTGCTAGTCTAGATGCTTGCCCAAGGGAGAAGGAAGAGAAGGAGGATGCCGAAGAAGAGGAACTAAAATCCATAATTACTACCTGTTTGTCTTCCTCTAATGCAAACATGGAAAAAGAACAACTACAAACATTCATCCTCAATTTGTCAACTCAATTGAAAAAGAGCAACTACAAGCATGCATCCTCAAGTTCACGTGAACACCAGTAAGATGAATAAAGGAAATGTAAGTGAACACAAGACTTATGATCAAGAGGAGATAGATTTTTTTTTCTGAACTATTAGCAGTAATATAGTATATATTGATATTCGAATGTAACATCTCAAATATGTGATACTTATTATTAATGGAAATATCATTTTCTCTTATTATCTTTTCTATTCCACTTCAGGTGGCCAGTATTGCTCTGTGCTAAGGGAAATATCGAGTGTGTCCATGACCATAACCACGGCCACTGCCACAACTACGACTATAACGATGGCTTCTGCTGGAACTAACAGCATTCACTTCTGGGAGTGCTATTGAGCCAGTTGGTCTGGCTTCATGATTTTTCAATAATAACTCATTATTTTTCTCTGCAATGATGAAGGCAGTAATTAAATCTGTGTATACCATTTTTCTCGATATTGTTGTTGCAGGACAATATTCGAGGCATGAAAGATGGAGAATGTCTTCTCCAATATATTTTCATCAGTAATTTTTTCTCCGCATAATTTTAATTGAGATGTAAGTTGATATATCGCGGAGCCATATTCATTCACGATTTTAAAATTTTGCAACTTCAGTTACAATCATTTATACCGTGCAGTTAGTAATACGACCATCTTCAGGTAGTCAACTTTAAATTGCCCACAGGACATATGGATCTTTTTTTTCAGCATTTAGATACATTTCTATATGACATATAATTTTCTCCAGCAATATCAAGGGCTACAAATTCGAGGTTAGCAAAGTTAGCCATAGAAATTAATAAATGTATACCTATCTTCTGGCTTTAATAACGGTAGAAACTTGTACTGATAACGTGTTATAAAATTTGGGTAGTGTTAGAATAAAATCTACACACTACACACTAAGAAAATTCTAACTATTTTTTGCACAAGAATTTCTTCAAACTTCTCTCTTTCTTTTCTCTCACAATTTTCACAATTCTTTCTTTCACAAAATGATGGTGTATTACAAGCTTAGAGAATAACTCTATTTATAGAGCTCTTAATTAGTGGAATACATCATCTTCCACTAATCTTAATTAGTGGTGTCTCCACTAAATGATGGACATCAATAAAAATCCATAATTAGTGGAGTTTCCACTAATTCCCTAATAATTCTACTAATTAGTGGAGTTTCCATTAATTCACAATATATTATAACAAAAATGAAAATTTTTATTTTTTCATTAAAAAAAGGGCTTCTCAAATATAAAAAATTACTCCCCCAAAAACGTAAAGAAAATTTACTCTTTTTGTAAGTTATAACAATACTAGTTTGATATCTCGTGCATTACAAGAGTTGTTAAATTCTTAAAATTCAATATATTAATAATAAATACATATATATCTTATTAATTAATTAAATTAATTATTTAATTAGTTAAGATTTTAAATAAATTTAGATAATATTCTGATAACATTCAAAGAATCATGCATTTCATAATATTACCTTAATAAATATTCAACAGTCACCAAAATAGAAAATAATAATGTATTATATACTGTGAAAATGTATAATCATATGATATAATGTATTTTTAACAAAATATTTATATTAAGATGGACAATAACCATGTCACGTGTCAGTTTAAGAATATATAAATATTGTCACGTATCATCGCGAGAGTATTTCGCTTTCATATATATATATATATATATATATATATATATATATATATATATATATATATATTGTTAACTGCATCCTTCCCACTCTCACATACACCACACACGAACGCACAAAAACAAAAGAGGAAAAAAAAAAACGAGCATCCACTGTCCCCTCGGTTGAAGAAAATTATTCTCAAATAATTATGTCGGCCCAATATTCCGATTAATACATATTGGACCCCGAATTAAACCCAATTAAAAAGAAGACATCCAGGTTCATATTTTTGTACCATTCTATGGCTACAGTTGGGCGAGATTGAAATCAGTTAAGTTAAAAGCCCACTTAGAAAAAAAAAAAAAAAATCCTTTCTATTGCGACATGGTTAAAGGGATAATCACACTCATATACCCATGGAAGAAACAACTGCTCTCGAGTTGTTGAGTTAAAAGAATATGCCCTCATTTTATGATTTACAATGCGGTAACATCTGTTAAAAAAAAAAAACATACTATAACGTTTGAAAAAGTGGAAAGTCAATATAATGATGACAAAGTAATAATATAATTAATTAAAATTATCTTTATTAGGTAATAAATATCAAAATCAATTTACATTCCCATTTTTCTCATGTATAGAAAATCGAAAGCCAGGCATCGAGGAATTTCTTTTATATGAATTTCCATTTTCTTTAGGGTAACCATTTGAATAGATGCAACAAGAAATCACGTCCAATGATTTCCTTAAAAATCACATTGACATGGCAAATATTTCAAAAAAAGAGCATATCAATGATTTTCCATGACTGTTGGCTTTTTTCCTTTTCTGGAGTTAAAAAAAAAAAAAAATGCTTTTCTTCTCCAACAACTTCCTCCACTTCTCACTAGAAAAATATCAAGTCTAATATCAATCATAAGCCATGATAATTCCATTTCTTTCGGTCTCCACTAACCTATATATATATAGACATATAGATATATAGATACAGATATGGATACATAATATCAGTGCTAATTACTGTCACTGTCAATTTTGCCCCTATTATTCTGGTTCTGGAGAACTGCTCTAAGTCAATATTGGAAACCCTAGGCACCGTGGAATGACAAAGTGAAGTGATTTGTCTTGTGATGGTTAGGACCAATAAAGTGGGACAAGAAATGGTGCCAGCCAATGATACCATGCTCAAAAGTACTCTTGGGATGCTTTCGGATTGCTCCATTTTTATTTCATTAGGCCTAATACTATGTAGTATAGGAGGGTTACTGGTAGAGATACAAGCATGCCAAATATCACCCTGCAAAAATAGAGAAAATAAAATAAGAAAATTTATGATCGAATTTAGAAAGAGATAAGAGTTGTTATTTTGAATTTAATCTCTAATCGAATTTTCTAATTTAAGTATCCTCTCTCATTATTATAAACTTCAAAATTTATGATCAGTTGAATGAAAAATATATTCAAGACTGAGTTAAAAAAAGAAAAAAAAAAGGCTTTATATAATTTTTTATATTCATGAATTGTGATGATATGTAGTTGTTTCATAATTGTCCCAAAAGAAAAACAAAAATTAAGATGGAGTTGAAAAGCTTACCCTGTGCTTAGTATGTCAGGATGCAAGGCATATTCTCTTGCAAAGACAAAAGGAACAATTCCTTGGGGAAGGGCTGCCTGAATTCAGCATCAAACAAATTCCCATCACCTTTCTCTTATTATTGACCTGAGATATATATGTATATATGTATATGTATGTATATGACCATCTATACCTGCACAATGGCTGCATGAAGACGAACTCCTCTGAGTCCAACTGAAACTGATGCAGCAGACATCAAGATAGGCCCGCAAAGGAACCGAATGAGCATTCCTAGAGCTGCCATTTTTGTGCCACAAGCTATGACTCTAGGCTGTAGCGCCATGAACAATCCTGATAGTATGTGAGACATCACATGTTAGATCAAAAAAAACTTTGTTGTACCCAAAAGGAGAAAAAAAACAAAGAGTCTAAGAACCTCTCAAAGTTCGATTTTTCTTAAATTTTATTGCGTTCAAACAAGGAATTTTTTTATGATTATCTTTTAAATAGTATTTTAGGTATTGGAACATTAAGAAGAGGAGCGAGCGAGAAATATTGGACTCTAAATATCTGACCTCAAATTATAATCACATAAAATATAATAATTAGATACTTTATCTATATAGTATTATAGAATAAATCTTTGACCACTGAATTAATTACAATATAAAAAATGGCCAAATGCTAGACTTACCCAAACTGAACATGGCCATGCCAAGGCCTGCATCCGAAATGATTTTTATGGAGTATTTTACCAAACTGGGCATCCCAACATTCCATCTGCATTTAGAAGACATCGAAGGAGAGACCATATTCTGTAAAATCAAGACTATGAAATGGGAGAGAAAGTCAAAAAATGGAAGGAAAGTGGGCAAACTTTTATAGTTTTTCGTACCATATGTCAGAAAAAAACTGGGACAAAATCATTACGTATGAGCAAATTTGTTCTAAACTTACTTGAATGAGATTAAAGACCAAAGAAGTCCCAAAACACTTGAATAAGTATTTGGATTGCGTGAAAGCTTTCTTCCAACCATGGTCAGTATCAACCTTAGCATTACCAAGGCATTTGGCATTTCTTGATTTGTTCTTGTGCCCTTTGAAACTCCTTCCATTTGAGTTATAAACTTTGCACAATCTCTGAAGCTAAGATCCTTCTCTGCATAAATTGAATGGTATTGCTATTAGGGCGTGTATGAACAAGGAGAGCAATACACAAATTACAAAAGTTGAACTTTGCCAAGATAAAGGGTGCCTAAGTTGCTATTTACTTATTAACTTTGCGATTATGTATCTAAATTATAATATATAAAAGGTAAAAGTTCGATAATTAGTATGTACAAAATGTGAAAATTTTAGATAAACTAAGTAACAAAGAATAGAATATACTTGAACATAATTTCACTCCAAATTTGCTTAAATATCTCTTAACATTAGAATAATTCCCATTAAAAAAAAACACTAGAATAGGGAATAAAGCTTGGCTATTTGAAAATTTAAAACAAGAAATAAACAAAAAGGTGAATTTCATAAAAGTATTACCTTAATTAACCCCAAAAGAGAAAAAAAAAAAACAAATTTTGTTTTCTTAGTCGGCAGGATGTTGCTTTGCAATGATGTATAGTTATTGCTTTGGTTTTCATGCTCGTATAATGGGAAGTAAGAATTTTTACACTTTTGAAAAGTTGGATTTGTCATCCACTCAAAGAGCTGCTCAAGTTGAAAAAGAAAAAGAAAAAAAATCATATATATAGTAGCAAAGAATGAAAATGAAGCGGGGATATCATGAATATATATCAATGTAATTATTTTGGGCAATCAATAACTTCCCCATTAAATCGCACGTGCCTCTGAGCAATAATTACCACTGTAAAAATATGTCATACAAAAGCGAATTGCCCAATTATGTCTTTGGGGTTCTTTTTCCTCTCCTTTCCTCAGAGGTAGAGAGATATATAATGCATAAATATTCCGGTTTTATTATAAAATATTTTAATAAATATATATATTTTAACACATTGAGAGTTATCGATTTCTTGAAAATTTTTTACTAGTCTCAATAATGTTCTTCAATTTTTTTTAATTTGCAGGAAAAAAAAAGAAAAATGAATGATCAAAGAAGCAATGCTTTATGCATGGCCATAAGAATATTGAAACTAAAAAAAATCGATATTCTGTTAACAAGAGGAGAAAGAAGACGTGAAGATGCAGAGTAGCAAAGATTTTTGGGACGTTAAAAACCCAAATGAAAAAAGAAAAGGTTAAATTCGAGAAATGCAAGGAATCATGTTTTTCACTGTATTCCTTTTCTTAGGTCATTTCATAGCTTTTCAAAGTCACAAGTGGTTAAGAAGTCAAGAGATCAAAGCAATTCCAAGGAAACCTGTTTGTAGCATTCCCATGGAGAATCCAAGACAACAACATATTCCATGCTCCAACATAGTCTTTTCTCTCATTGTACTGTGATAATCTATAATTAATTTATAATATGTGTAAACTTTATTTTTTAAAATGATATGACCATTTTTAAAATTTGTAATATAAAAATTAAATTTTATGTAAAAATATTTGAAATGCAACTATTATTTTATATTAAAAGTGACATTATCAAATCAAGAGATAGTTTACTAAGTCGTAAAATCCCCAACACCATGCCCACCTCCCCCCAATAAAAAAGGGGGTGGGTCAGTAATTCTTCAAGTCCATGATATTTCATAATTCTTATTGGTTTATTTTCCTTCTTAAAATGATTTTTGAGGTTAGGTTATTATTATTATTATTATTATTATTATTATTATTATTATTATTATTATTATTATTATTATTATTATTATTTGGGCAAAAACCTGGCTCTTTAATGCAGCAATGAAGAGGACAGGTCATGTCTAGTCTGGGCAGATCAGGAAAGACCGAGAGTCTGAGACAAAATCTACCAGACAACATCTATAAAAATTGGAGACAAATGTACATGCAAAAACCCTGAAGAAAGCAATGTTTCCCTGGCCTTGCCTGATACTCCTTGAGTAAGCATGCCCATATTTTGTCCAACTAAATTTCACTAATAATTTTTTTAAAAAAAAAAATGTTATCTCACAAATTTCCAATCATACGATGGATTATTTATTCCATTTTTGTCATTATTACAAAATTAATTTTGCATGATTTAAAAAAAATCCTACACTAAGGAGACACTGTCAGATATCAAAAGTTGACAACACATACCTCCAACAGCATCTGTGTATTCTTGTCCCTCTCCACCACCTTGATGCTTTCCCGGTGATTCCCATGACAATTTTGTTGCCGGAGACGGCTGCCGGAAGACCTTTGCTGCTGCCGGAGATCGTATCCACATTGGAGTATTAATACTGGTTGTCACAGTGGCGGCGTCCATTTCATTGAAATTTGATGCCCTAGGTGTGGGCTGGAGTGAGTATGCGTCAGAAGATGCGTACCCGGATAGCCTAGGACTTGTAGCTCGGAATCCAAACCCTAAGTCACCATGACCGAAAGCAATATCACCATTTGCATGGTGAAATTCGTGCATAGGTGCTGGTGTGTTCACTGAAAATATTTCCGCATTGGACAGATTGGATGCCCTCGGAGTGAGTCCAATGGAAGAGGACAATGCAGACTCCGGGGCTGATGATGTCGATCGCCGGATTCTGACACGGATACGTCCGTTAACGTCGATTTCAGACTCCGTGCAAAGCGGGTCCCGGCCATCAAGTGAAATTACATCGTTATCGATCTCAAATTTGGTTATGGCAGCAGCAGTGGTGCCAGGAAACTGGTTATGAATTAATATAGTTGCTGCTCTATATTCAAAGAGGAATAGCAATAAAGTGTACCTGCATTGCAAGAAAAAAATAATAAGATTTGGTTAAACATTGACTAAAACTTAACCAAGTTGTAAATGTACAATATAATGTTGTAGTTACGTTCCACATTTGTTAAAGTCTCATCGGATGGTATACATTTTCAACATGATTTTAGTCGAAATTAGCGAGAACTGAAGAATAATCCCAAGAGAGGATTCGAGTATCCTGGAATCATTGGTTCATACATATAGGATTCTGGTGAAACAAAAAAAAGGTAGCTAGTTTAAACATACCAGATAATGCATTGGAGGACAACCACCTGCACCATGAGGCTCTGAGTGAACTCTCCGTACATGGCTTTTAGCAGAGGAATGCCCATAACTAGAGTGTTAGGCAAAGTTGATACCGAGAAGAGAGTAATCAACCAATCCAATTGCCCTTTACAAATAGCCCATAATGAGAGCACCACAAGCACAAACACCTTAGAAAGAGTATCAGCTAAGATGAACTTTGTGTCCATTTGGTATGGATTATTCTGAGAAATGAAGTGAAAGGATAGCACCGGAACTGCAAAGACGGCGACAAACCGGTTAATGCCGGAGCACTGCTCCGCCGAGAATATCTTCCACCACTTGACTGAAGAATATGCAATCAACATAGCAAAGTATAGAGGAACCATAGCACACATGACCTTGTAGAAGTCATCTGCACCAATCATCTTTGCCGGTGCCACGCTCGACTCTCTTCTTTGGCCTTGGATGGTTCTCAAGCTAGTCTCTTCCGGGGAATGTGAAATTTAAGAACGAAAATTTGAGGTCAAAGTGTTCATATAAAGGAACTACGACTAATTTGCCCTTTTCCAATCTTATATTTACTTGAAAGTTACATCTAAAAGGATCCTAAGATAACGAGGTTTGTTTATCCCTAGGTGGAGTGTGAAACACAAACCTTTTTCCTAATGATACATGTTTCCCTTTTAATTATATATTCTCACGATAGTATTTATAAAGTATGAAAAATAAAAAACAAAATATATATTAGTACTAGCAAAAGCAATAATTCACATAACTTGGACTCGGACAGACCAAATCCTATTAACTAAATTGATAATCATAAAATTAAGAATGGTGGAACTATGAGAGTAATTTTGTAACGCGGTGAAACTTAAAGCATGGGATATGTTTACTTAGTCAATGTTGGAAAGGCTAACTTTTTAAGTTTAGGAGCTATTTCTAGACTTTCAGTTGTTGCTTGTTCAGAACTCTATGTCTGCAATGGGAAAAATGCAGAGTGGCCTTTGAATCATTTTGGTATTCTCTAATCCTACAACATTATAGTATTAGTTGAATCTTTGTATCCTTGGTGCTTAGGGCATTAGGGTGTCTTATTCTTGAGGTCAAAGAGAGTTAACAGTGCGCCAACTTGATATGATAATGAGCCTGCATTCTTTCGGCTTAGTACGATTTTTTTTCATTCCAATAACTATTTTTTTAAATATATATATATATATATATATATATATTAATAAGAGAACTCGCAATTGTTATTTGAAGATATGTACAAAACTCAAGTCCCAAGATGAGAGATACACTAACCATCTCCGTCAACTCAAAAGATTTTATATAATAAATCGAATGTTTTTAAATTTTAAGAAAACATTAAAACTCTTGCTATTTTAAAAATGTGCAATTTGTAATTTATCAATATTTATCCTATAAGATATATAGGATTAAATGATACACTCATAAGATTGAAATGATAAAACTAGTGGCCTTTGTAAATTTACCGTGTCTCCTCTAAAAGACTCAAACCCTACTCTTGAACAGACAAAAGATCCAGTACACCATGTCTGTATTACTTTCACTTATCTAATGAATAATCATAGGTGAAATCTAGAAAGAAACTTTCGCATTTAATGTCAATTTTGATATGTCCAGTGGTCCTTGTACTGTTGTCCTGGCTTGTAATGTGTTTGCAGCAATGAAAGTCTGATCGACGAAAGCCAATTCGAATCTATCAAATTTCACTGCAGGAAAAGGCAACATAAAGCTTAACTTTATGCATTGCATGTGGAGCTGCTAAAGTTCTCACAAAGGTTTCCCACTTTTAAGAAAAATTTTCTAGTGGGATGAAATTATTATTCCTTTTAATTTATTGAAGGACTCAACTTATATAAGAGAGTTATAAAAAATAACTCTTGCCTAAAGATACTTACTTATAAATTAGTAGTTATTTGATAAATTAGTATATGAATAACTAAATTAAAATTAAGTCAGCTAATTTTTCTTATACTAAAAAATTACTTGCATCTATGTTTCTCACTCATTCGTTTTAATACACACACACACACACATATATATATATATATATATATATATATATATATATATATATAAAAGATAACTTTTACCTAAAGATACTCAACGATAAATTAATAGTTATTTAATAAATTAGAAAATAAATAACTAAATTAAAATAAACACTAATGAGGGCTTTTCTTGAATATTAAGAGTCTTTTTTTAAAACCACTAAAAGGCGGTTGAATTCTTAATCATATAAATCTTAAATAATAAGAATTGAAACTTCATAATTAATACGGTTGGAGTTTGATCATCGATACATATTTGTTTTTTTTTTTTTTTTTATCTTTAATAGAACTAATCCTACCTTTAGCATAAGAATATTTGTATATGATTGATTTCACAAGTTCCGCTAATTGTGTGGTTCCTTTTATAATTATAAGAAAAAATGATTGTCCTAAACTATATACTTGGCATAGTGGTTATTATATATGATTGTACAAATTGTGTTTTAGTAATTATAAAAAATTATAATCAAAATGTGATAATTTTATAAATTTAATAATTTTATTTTATTTTGATTTTGAATTTTAAAATATCCAAAATAGTCTTAACATTTATTTACAAGAAATAATCTTGTTTAACTTTTTCCTTTAATAGTTTTTTGAGTTTTTCAAATTTAATATGTATTTTCATGTTTATTATATTTATATTAGAAACAATTAATACTCCTTCTATTATCCAAAAAGTGTCACTTTTGAAGATTTTTTTTTTCATTTATTATTTGTCACTTTGTGAAATAAAAAATATATTCATTATTATTTTTCCAATTGTAGTACTCTTATCATTTATTACTCTATTAAACTATAACATTAAATAGTTTTCGATTTTCAAATTAACTATACAATTTTTAGTAAAGATAATTCAATATTTTCTCTTATAACTTTGTAAATATCATAACTTGTTATAAAATTTAGGTAGTGTTAGAATAAAATCTTCACACTACACACTAATAAAATTCTAACTATTCTTTGCACAACAATTTCTCTCTTTCTTTTCTCTCACAATTTTCTCTAATCTTTCTTTCACAAAATAATGGTGTCTTACAAGCTTAAAAAATAGCTCTATTTATAGAGCTCTAATTAGTGGAATATATCATGGCATACATCATATTCCACTAATTTTAATTAGTGGTGTCTCCACTAACTGGTGGACATTCATAAAAATCTTCTCTAATAATTCATATAAATCTATAATTAGTGAAGCCTCCACTAATTAATGGAGCTTCCAATAATTTTAAGATATTCATAACACTCCCCCTTAAATGTCCATCCATTACATAAAGAATATACCTCGTTAAAACCTTACTAGATAAAAACTCAGTGGGAAAAAAAATCTAGTGAAGGAAAAAGAGTACACTATTCTATATGTCTTTTTATTACTCCCCCTGATGAGTTGATTCCTTTAAATCTTTAAACCGACGCATACCGATTTTATATCTCAACTTCTCAAATGTTGCAGTCGGTAAAGTCTTCGTGAAAATATCTGCGAGGTTGTCACATGACCGAATTTGTAGCACATCAATTTCACCTTTTTTCTGGAGTTCATGAGTAAAGAAGAATTTTTGTGAAATATGTTTTGTCAGATCTCCTTTAATATATCCTCCTCGTAATTGAGCTATGCAAGCTGCATTGTCTTCATAAAGAGGAGTTGGAATATCTTTGATCGATGATAATCCACAACTTTCTCGGATATAATGAATCATGGATCTTAACCATACACATTCTTGACTTGCTTCATGAATGGCTATAATTTCAGCATGATTTGAAGAAATAGCTGCTATAGATTGTTTCGTAGAACGCCATGATAGAGCAGTATTTCCACATGTAAATAGATAGCCCATTTGAGAACATGCTTTATGTGGATCAGATAAATAACCAGCATCTGTATAACCAATCAATGTTGGGCTGGTTTTATTTGAATAAAATAATCCGAGATCAATTGTACCTTGGAGATATCGAATGACTTGTTTAATTCCATTCCAATGTCGTCATGTTGATGAAGAACTAAGTCTTGCTAATAAATTGACAGCAAAAGTAATATCATGTCGTATATTATTAGCAAGATACATTAATGCACCAATTGCACTGAGATATGGTACTTCAGGACCAAGGAGTTCTTCATCATCTTCTTGAGGTCGGAAAGGATCTTTATCCACATTTAATGATCGGACGATCATTGGAATACTCAATGGATGTGCTTTGTCCATGTAAATTTTTTTTAACACTTTTGTTGTATATGTTGATTGATGAATAAATATTCTACTTTCCAGATGTTCAATTTGTAAACCAATGAATACCAAAATCCTTGATTTCGAATTCTCTTTTTAAATAATCAATTGTTTCTTAGAACTCTTCAGGAGTTCCAATAAGATTAATATCATCTACATATATAGCTAATATCACAAATTTAGAACCAGATTTCTTAATAAAAATACATGGACATACCTGGTCATTTTTAAATCCTGTTTTCAATAAATATTCACTAAGACGTGTGAACCACATGCGCCCAGATTGCTTCAAGCCATATAATAATTTCTGCAACTTGATGGAGTAATTTTCACGAGGATAATGGTTATATACTTCAGGCATATGAAATCCTTCGGGGATTTTCATGTAAACATCATTTTCTAAATTTCCATACAAGTAAGCAGTGACAACATCTAATAGGCACATATATATCTTTTCATATACTGCCAAACTGATAAGATATCGAAGTGTAATAGCATCAACAACAGGAGAATAAGTTTCATCATAATCAATACCTGGTCTTTGTGAAAAATCTTGGGTTACTAATTGTGCTTTATATCGTACGATTTCACTCTTTTCATTGCGCTTTCGCACAAATATCCATTTGTAACCAACAGGTTTTACACCTTTTGGTATTCGGACTGCAGGTCCGAAGACTTCACGTTTTGTCAGTGCATTTAACTCCGATCGAATCGCATCTTTCCATTGCAGCCAATCTTTTCTATGCCGACACATTCATCAACTGATATTGGTTAAAATCATCATTATCCTGTGTAACATCAAGAGATATATTGTATGCAAATATATTATCAATAACAGTTTCTATTCGATTCCAACTTCTAGCGGAAGTGGTATAATTGATAGAAATTTCAGTGTTACTTTCATTAACTTCTGGTTCTTTGTCATCAGTTCTCTCTTGGTCTTTATCATTCTTTTCTTCAATATGATCTTCTGGCTCATTTAATCCTCTTTTCTTTCTAGGATTTTTATCTTTAGAACCAAAAGGTCGGCCACGCTTCTGGCGTGTTTTTGACTCAGCAGCTATAGGCATAATATTTTGTTCTGTTGGAACTTCAATTCGAATAGGAGCATTTATAGTTGGAATATGCGATTTTGTAACTCTTTTGGAGTCAACAAAAGCGTCTGGCATTTGATTTGCAATGCTTTGCAAATGAATTATCTTTTGAACTTCAAGTTCACATGCGTTTATGCGTGGATCAAGATAATTTAATGATGTTGTCCAAGCAAGATCATTTTTATGCTGTTTTGGTTCTCCCACTAATTTAGGGAATAATGATTCATCAAAATGACAATCAGCAAATCTTGCTGTGAATACGTCTCCTATCAGGGGTTCCATATACCTGATAATAGAGGGAGAATCATATCCAACGTATATCCCCTTTCTTCTTTGAGGACCTATCTTTGTACGTTGGTTTGGTACAATTGGAACATATACAGCACACCCAAAAATTCTTAAATGAGCAATATTTGGTTCTGACGCAAAAGCCAATTGCAAATGAGAGAATTTATGATAACTAGTTGGTCTTATGCGTACAAGTGTTGTATCATGTAAAATAACATGTCCCCAGGCAGATATTGGGAGATTTGTTTTCATTAATAATGATCTATCAATTAATTGTAATCATTTAATCAAAGATTCAACAAGACCATTTTGTGTGTGAACATGAGTTACATGATGTTCAACATTAATCCCAATTGACATGCAATATGCATCAAAAGCATGTGATGAAAATTCACCAACATTATCCAAATGGATATTGTTAATGTGATGGTCAGGAAATTGTGCTCGTAATTTAATTATTTGAGCAAGTAATCTCGCAAATGCCAGGTTGCGAGTAGATAATAAACATACATGTGACCATTGAGATGATGCATTAATTAAGACCATAAAATATTTGAACGGTCCACATGGTGGATCAATAGGTCCACAAATATCTCCGTGAATCTGTTCGAGAAATGTAGGACTTTCAGCTCCTACTTTTACTGGTGATGGTTTAACAATTAATTTTCTTAGGGAACATGCAGTACATGCGAATTTTTCTGATGTCAATATCCTTTTATTTTTTAAAGGATGACCATGTGTATTCTCAATGATTCTTCTCATCATGGTAGATCCCGGATGACCCAACCGGTCATGCCAAATGCTAAAAGTAATAGGATCAGTAAACTTCTGGTTTACTAGATGATGGATTTCAATTGTACGTATTTTTACAAAATATAGGCCAGTAGAAAAAGACGACAGTTTTTCTAATACAGATTTCTTACCTAAATGCATTTGAGTAATATAAAGATGCTCAATCCCATTTTCCTCATTTGTTTCAACATGATACCCATTTCTGCGGATATCTTTAAAACTCAATAAATTTCTTCTGGATTTTGAGGAAAATAGTGCCTTATCAATAATAATTGTTGTTCATTTAGGCAACAATATACTAGCTCTTCCGGAGCCCTCAATCACATTTGCACTACCGTTTATCGTATAAATATTTATTTCTCCCATTTTGAGATCAAAAAAATATTTCTTATTTTTTAGTATGGTGTGTGTAGTTCCACTATCAAGAATGCATACATCATCATTAACAACAGCCATCTAAACACAAATATATATATATATATATATGTAAACGTAAATATTATTAGAATATAATGAAAATAAAAATACAAAAATATCAGGGTGAGGCTTTAGTTCTTCTAGACACTGCCATCACTAATTAAATGGTCTATCTTACTGTCTGGGTGTTCAAAAAAATCCAATACATCCATATGGGTAATACTGATATTAAGATCTTTAGGATCAATATCATCATCCTCAGCATCATTTATTGGATGTTGAGAAAAATTTGCTTCCACATTTTTATTTTTCAATGAAACTTAATACAATTCAACTAAATGCTTAGCCGTACGACAGTTTCGTGACCAATGACCTTTCATGCCACATCTATAACATATATCCTCATGCTTTTCTTTAATTTCTTTTTCTTTTCCCTTATGATCTTTTCTGTTCCACTTCAGGTGGCCAGTATTTCTCACAGTTTGACTATGATTGTGATAAGGGAAATATCGAACGTGTCTACGACCATAACCACGACTATAACGATGGCTTCTGCTGGAGCCAACAACATTCACTTCTGAGAGTGCTGTTGAGCCAGTTGGTCTGGCTTCATGATTTCTCAATAATAACTCATTATTCTTCTCTGCAATGAGAAGGATAGTAATTAAATCTATAAATTTTGTATACCTTTTTTTCGATATTGTTGTTGCAGAACAATATTCGAGGCATGAAAGGTGGAGAATGTCTTCTCTAACATATCTTCATCAGTCACGTTTTCTTCGCATAATTTTAATTGAGATGTAATTTTATACATTGCGGAGCTATATTCATTCACGGTTTTAAAATCTGGCAACCTCAGGTGCAACCATTTATACCGTGTAGTGGGTAGTACGACCATCTTCAGGTGGTAAAATCTTTCTTTTAAATTTACCCACAGGACATATGGATCTTTTTCGGTAAGATATTCCATTTTCAAATTTTCATCGAGATGACAACGAATAAAAATCAAAACTTTAGCCCTGTGTTGTGCAATGTACTATTATTTGCTTGAATAGTTTCACTAAGGCCTTCAACATTTAGATACATTTCTGTATCGAAAACCCATGACATATAATTTTTTCTAGAAATATCAAGGGCTATAAATTCGAGTTTAGCAAGGTTAGCCATAGAAATCAATAAATGCGTACCTGTCTTCTGGCTTTGGTAACGGCAGAAACTCGTGCTTAGTCTTCTGGCTTTTGTAACGGTAGAGACTCGTGCTGATAACGTGTTATAAAATTTGGGTAGTGTTAGAATAAAACCTTCACACTACACACTAATAAAACTCTAACTATTCTTTGCATAAGAATTTCTCTCTCTTTTTTTTCTCTCACAATTTTTTCTATTCTTTCTTTCACAAAATAATGGTGTCTTACAAGCTTAGAGAATAGCTCTATTTATAGAGCCCTAATTAGTGGAATACATCATGGCATACATCATCTTCCACTAATCTTAATTAGTGGTGTCTCCACTAAATGGTTGACATCCATAAAAATCTTCTTTAATAATTCACATAAATTCATAATTAGTGGAGCCTCCACTAATTAATGGAGCTTCCAATAATTTTAAGATATTCATAACATAACTTTTTTAATCTATATGAATTCTCCAAATATGACATTTATTTGAAAATATATTGAGGAAATAATTTCCTATACTAATAAAATCAAAGAGGAAAAAATTTAAAATTTAATAACAAAATATTTTATTTTATTAAGAAATATAAATTATTGTAATATAGAAATAGAAAACAATTAGAAAGGAAAAATCAATTTTAATTAATACTCAATATCCATTAGTGAAAATAATAAAAAACTAGAAAACACAATTGAAATAAGTATTTGTCAAAAGTTTGTGTACTTTTTTTAAAAATATAATTAATTCATATTATTCAAAATTCCAAACTTTGAAATGATTTTAATTGTCAAATGAATCGAGAAATATCATTAAAAATATAACCTATATTAAGCACTCCTATTTTTTTTTACAATTTTGCTTTTGTTTTCAGAAAAGGTTTTTTCTCTTTTGTGAATTATTATATAATTTAGGCGATTCCTCCATAGTTAAGTTACCATGTTAAATGGCACAGTTTGGTGGGAAAAAGATAATAAGAAAAACTAAATGATAAACCCCAAGAATACATTATCTTGTCCAGATAGCAAAAATTAATTAGTAAAACGGTATGCATGCGATATATAAACCTCAGAAAATTTTTATTTTGTCATTCAAAATATAAGGTAAATGTAATATTATCGTTCAATTTCTATTTTAAATCTAATTAATATCTTAATTTATAATTTTTTCACGCCCTTATCATCTCCGTTTATTTATCGTTAAAATCAATTTATTAACAACTTAACAAAAAGCTATCAAAATTAATGGAAATTATTTAATGTTTGACCAAAGTTCTACTGAAATGGAAAAGGGAGAAAAATAAAATTTAAAATATTGGTTAAATTCAAAGCATAATTTTGAGATTTTATCCTTAAATTTTATTGTTTTAGACGTCATTTTTTAGAAAATGTTTTTCAGGTACTGTAACATTCCTGCATCTTTTTGAATCGCAGAGACATGGTCAGAGTACAAAATAAATAAATTATACACCTACTGATTTTCTATTTCGTATATTCCTTGGACAATATTATTTGATTACATAATAAATTATATAGATTTAAATGGTTTGCAATTCATATATATTTTATTTAAGCCTACTTTAGATCATATTATAAGCTTTCCTCCATTTCCTTCCAATCTTGATTCTATAAGTAATGAAGTATTTTTACTTTTATTTTTTTGCCTTTAATTTCTTTGATGAAATTCACATGTAAATTGACGAGCATTTCTTTTTACTCCCGCCCAAGGAAAATGTTGCTCACTTTTGACTAAAAGCTTGTCATGGATTTCTTTTAATTAGAAAATTTTCTATTTATTTCATTCTTAAATTTATTGTTGATAAATAAATGAATAAATATTATCATGTTAAAAATTAAAAAATAAATTAAAAAACAGCTAGACGAATAGAGCTCTTTTTTTTTGGTGGGGGGGGGGGGGGGGTTGGGGGCAGGGGTTTGGTTTCTGCAATTCTATTGAAAGGGAAAAATAAATAAATAAATAAATCTTTAAAGGATATTTATTAACCTCCAAAATGTGAATTATATCTTTTTCGGTGATCAGAATTGACCGTACGGTATAATAAAATTGAATAGGGGCGTTAACGTAATTTAACTAAAACATATGAAAAGAAGCAAGACAATATGTTAGGCAATCTCCGGCAATGTTTTTGACCTATTTGGTGAAATAGAGTGACAGTGAAGTGACATGTGGCGTGCTGTGTGGGACCAACACTTACCACCCGAACCGTTAACGCGCGTGCTCTGGGCTGCACCGGCCCATCACTTTCTGTCTTTGTTTATTTGTTTTTGTCCTCTCCACACCTCTCCTTTATTTATTTATTTCATTTTTTTCACCTTTGTTCTAAAGAAAAATATTTAGATGTTTAATGTCAGAGTCGTGTACAAAGATTTGGATGTTTTAGGCGAAAATATTTTAGAGGCCTCTGTTTTTAATTACTTATTTTATTTTTTAAACTTTTTATGTGCAAAATCACTTATTAACTTTTTGATATTTTTTTAATCACAAAGAACAAAAATAAAAAATATAGTATAATGAAGAATTCAATTGAAAAATAAAATAATCGAAATAAAAAAATATCAATGAAATTTAAAATAGTTGAAAATTAATAATATAAATAGTATAAAAGAATATTTTTTAATTAAATAAAATAATAAAAACAGTAAAAAAATATTTAACAGTAATAATTAAGAATTTTTGTTATATTTAATAAAAATATACTTTCATATATACATTCTCCCTTTACACTCACCGTTCACCCTAAATAAAATATAAATTTAAATAACATATCAAATGCACTATGCTACGCATATGGTAAAAGATATGAGAAGTGATTGGTCAATAAAACCAGAACATAACCCGAGTTGTAGGCGGGGGCGGAGCGAGAAATTTGACTCAGTGGGATTAATTCTTAGTGCAAAAAATTATAACATAAAAATTATCGTACATAATATAAATAATATTATTACAAATATATATAGAGAAATAACAAAAATATATATTTATATAAAATTTTATTTACAATTGTCCATGACAAGTTTTCATATTTTGATATTGTTGTATAATATTTTTATTATCAATACTATTAAATATATCTCTTTCAATATATGTAACCAAACAATTATTCATCAGACTATCTCCCATTCTATTTCTCAACTGATTCTTCACAATTTTCATTGCTGAAAATGATCTTTCCACACTTGCAGTTGCCACGGGCAAAATCAAAGTCAATTTCACTAGCAAAAAAAACTAATAGATAAATAATATTTTTCTTTGTCTCAACCAATTTCTCAACAAGTTAACCAACATCTTTGATATTCAAAAATATACATTGAAAATGAGTTACTTGGGTTCAAGCATGCCGCACAAAGAAATAACTTTGTGTTAATATCATTGAAATAGTTATTGAGCTCTTGAAATTGCCTGTAAACCTGATAATGCTTCAAGTTAGAGACATTAGTAACTTTACGACGTGATCTTCCTAGAGGTACATTAATCTCATTCATGCAAGGAATCAAGATACTTTGTTTTTCACAAAATAAAGTCACTTTACCTAGTAAATCATCCCACCCATCATCTCTCATCATTTGTAACCGCTGCTGGTAAATCTTTACCAATTCCATAACATTAACAATGTCTTGGTCCTTTCTTTGCAAAGCTTTTGACAACTCATTTGTAATCCCCAACACAATCAGCCTATTAATTTTTTGTAAGAGTGACAAGTCAGTTTTAAAAGTATATAAAAGCGAAAGCTTACTTTAGAGTTTGGAGAAACTCATTTTAGAGTACTTATTTATTTTTTTTAATTTTATATTGACCTTTAGGTATTTTTTTTTAGTGGGGTCAATTTTTTAAATTTTAGTGTGATCAATTTTTTTTAATGAAGTTAATATATATATTATTATTAAAAAATTTTAAAATTTCAGTGGGATCAGCTGACCCCACTGAATATACACTGACTCCGCCACTGGTTGTAGACTTGTAGCTCTCTTTTATATTATTTAAAAAAAGAAAAAAGAAAAAGGAAGAAGAAGTGGGCATATTGCAGTTTAAATGTCTGTGGTATATTCTGATCCATTTCAAATGAAAAAAGTATTTTTAGGAGCCCATTGGGCTTATTCAATCCAAACATTTCTAAGAGTTTGCGGCAACTTGCAAGGAGACAATAATAATTTCTTTTTTTTTTTTTAATAGTGAGGAGCCAATAATTATTTCTGTTTATTCATTTTCTATGAACTAGATTAAATTAAAGAATAATTTTCAGTTTGCAGCTCCAAATTTAAACATTTTTCTATCTTTCAATTTCTCTGCTTCTACGGATTCTTTAACCTCTTGCGCGAATTATGATTTGCTCCTCTTTTCTTCTGATGAAGCACTATTATTTCTCCTCCTCCTGAAGAAGAATAAAATGGACACTGTAAAGTCAATTAAATGTTATTTGAAAAAAAACCTATATTTCTCTATTTTTACAGTAGAAAATCGCGCCATACAAATTTTGATGTTTATTAGATTGACTTCATTTAGAGTTTCTGAGTATGCCATTTATATGCGCAAATACATAAATGATTCAGACATCAATTTTTTTTTTTTTTTTTTTTTTTTGTAATTTAAAAATAATTCGTTTCATTAGATATCGATGTCCATTCTCCAGTTCCTACCAGAAAGGGAATTAATGAATTTCAAGAACAGCATGCCTTAAGTTGGAATCAGAGGCATGTAGAGCCTTAGGAGAAGGAGGCGCTCGCCTAAGGCTCCACTTGTATAAGAGGCCCAAATTATATTTATATCTTGTGTTATCAACTTTTAAAAAATCTATAAAATATTCATTAATTTTTATTGGATTAATAATACTATCAACACATCTTAAAATAAGTGTCATTTGTTTTTGGTGACTTATATTAGGAGTACAATCAAGAATAACTGAAAAATATTTTACTTCATTGATTTTTAATGATTTTTTTTATATAATAAATCTATTAACTCATTTTGTATGATATTACTCAAGTAATGATTACAATATTACCATCTTTAATACGTCTAACATGTTCTTGTATAATAGGATCAAATTCCACTAGCATTTCAATTAAACTTAAAAAATTACCATTATTTTTCTCATATAACTTTTCTTTTTTTCCACGAAAAGCAAGATTATTTTTTGAAAGGTGTTTCGCTATAGCAATAATCCTTAATAAAACCTTTTCCCAGTGCTCTTTTTCTCTTTTAATTTGTTCTTATATATTTTTATCAATTGTCTTTTTTTCTTTAAATTTTGTTTCTAACTCAATCCAATGGCTCATATTAGTGATGTGTTCATGGCTTGTTTCATGATCTTTAAAGTTTAGAACCAAGATTTTTCCAATCTCTAAGTCCATTGATTAACTAATTGATTACTAGAACATTTTGAATCAAATAACTTACAACAAAAACAATAAACTCTATCTAAATCTTTTGAATAAACCAACCATCTTTTTTTGTGTTTTTCTCCATTTGGCAATATTCGTTGGTAAAATAATGAAGAAAAATGTCTATTATTTTCATCTTTTGGAAATTATATTTCATCGTATCTAATTGGACTTTTTCTACCATTAAATCTCTAAACTTTGCATCAATCGGTTTCCATTGTCTTGGATCATAAATATTTTTATCAAGTTCATTTGACATATTATTATCTTCATTCTTATCTAATAAAATATCTCATTTTTCTTCATTTAAAATTTCCTCATTTTTATTATTAAAATTAGTACTTAGTAATATTTTCTACATTTTCCTTCCCTTGAGTATTATCATCAATATTACTTTTTCTTAATAAATCAACATTCATTTCTAATTTTGATAATTGTTCTACATTTTCTTCATGAGTGTCACTTAATGTGTCATCTTTCTTATTATTTATAACAAATTTATCAACAGTACCGCGTTGAGATTGAATCAAATTTTCAACTCTTCTCTTTTTTTTAAAATTTTCATAACCGCTTGTATATTTTCTATTTGACATTTTTTAGCACAAATAATAGCTAGATAAATAAATAAATAAATAAATAAATTCAAGCAATATAATAAAAACAAAAATTAAAAAATTAATAGAAGACTAAATATCATAATGTAAAAAAAACAAAACACAAAGCCACACAAAATGACTAAAATATTAAAAATCTAAAATTAACAAAAGAAAATAGCAAAAGAAAGCAAAATAACAAATTAAATAAAAAATAAAAATAAAGTATTGTTAAACGATAAAATCTGAAGAATAGAGTTCTCCTTTTTTTTTAAGAGTGCAAAATATTGATTTGACCATCAAACCATCACTCTAAATTGACTTTCTTTTGTTTGTCTTCTCTGGTATATTCTTCTTTATTTCAAGAATCAAATAAAATAGAATTAGATGCTAGTTGGATGTACAATTGTTGTAAAACAGACAGATTGAGATTTGAGAGGGAGGAGCGTGCACTGTTGAGAAGAGAAAAGAGGGAACGCCGTTCTGTCAACGGAAAGAATAAAATTAAAGGTGTTAACTTAAAAAATAGCGGCTTCTCTTTAGTTATTTTTGTTATGATTATATTGTGAATTATTAGAAAATTAGTGAAAGTTATACTAATTATGAATTTTTATGAATGTCAATCATTTAGTGGAGACACTACTAATTTATATTAGTGAAAAATTATGTATTCTACTAACTAAGAGCTCTATAAATAGAGCTATTCTCTAAGTTTGAAATATACCATAATTTTGTGAAAGAATTGTGATTGTGAGAGAAAAGAAATAGAGAAATTAGAAGAAATTTTTGTGCAAAGAATAGTTATAAATTTCTTATTGTATAGATTTTATTCTACCACTACCAAAATTTCATAACGTTATCAGCACGAGCCTCTGCCATTACACAAGCCAGAAGGCAGGTACGCATTTATTGATCCCTATGGCTAACCTTGCTAAACTCGAATTTGTAACCCTTGATATTTCTAAAAAAATTATATGTCATGGGTTCTCGATACAAAAATGCATCTAAATATTAAAAAGAAATATTTGACCACCTGAAGATGGTCGTACCATCTACTGCACGGTATGAATGGTTACACCTAAGGTTGCAAGATTTCAAAACCGTGAAAGAATATAGCTACGCGATGTATAAAATTACATCTCAATTAAAATTATGCGGAAAAAAAGTCACTGATGAAGATATGTTGGAAAAAACATTCTTCACTTTTTAGGCCTTGAATATTCTCCAACAACAACAATATCGAGAAAAAGGGTATCCAAAGTGTACAGATTTAACATGAGTTATTATTGAGAAATCATGAAGCCAGACGACCTGGCTGAACAGCACTCCCAGAAGTGAATGCTATTGGCTCCAGCAGAAGTCATCGTTATAGTCGTAGTTGTGGCAGTAGCCGTGGTTATGGTCATGAACATACTCGATATTTCCCTTATCACAGAGAAATAATGGCCACCTAAAGTGGAACAGAAAAGATAATAAGGGAAAATGATATTTCCATTAATAATAAGCATCACATCTTTGAGATGTCACATTCGGATGTCAATATAACACATTATACTACATTACTACTAACAGTTCAAAAAAAATCATAAGTCTAGTGTTTACTTGTATTTCCTTCATTCATCTCACTGGTATTCATGTGAACTTGAGGATGCATGCTTGTAGTTGCTTTTTTGCAATAGAGCTGACAAGTTTTGGATGAATATTTGTAGTTATTCTTTTTTTTCATGTTTGCATTAGAGGAAGACAAACATGTAGCAATTATAGACTTCAGATCCTCTTCTTCGGCATCCTCCTCCTCTTCCTTCTCCTTTAGGCCAACATCTAAACTAGCAGCAAAATTAGCCGTGAAGTTACTGCGAAATGAATCTTGGAATTTTATCATCCCCTTAAGTTTCTTATTATACTTAAGTTTCTTATTATAGTTGGCCTTGAAGCATGCTTGTTTCAGTTTTTATGTTTGGTCCTCCAACCGTGTATCAGGACTTTCTTCCACCAACTTCTTCTCACGTTCCAGTATCTCAATGGCTTCTCTTAACTTCTTCTCAGTCATATGTCGTCCTTCGTCTTTATTTCACATCTCCTGTAAATCGAAGTGATATTATCGATGGAGATACATTCATTCCGGTCATTATTTACTTATAAATCTTTCATAGTTTCATACTTGCAAATTACAAGTGTGTGTGTGAGAGAGAACCTGAACATTCTTGATTAGGGTCTCTGAGCTCATCAACTTCCTGTGAAGCCATCAACGAATTCCCCACTTCCTACATCTGTTCTTGAGACAGGTTAAGCCAATATTCAGTTCTTTGGCCGCGCTCTTGATTGGCAGATAAAAGTACTACGAAATGGTTTCTCTTGCTGGTGTCTTGGAGCTATTGCACTTCTCCTCTCTCTACCTCCTAATCCTCTTCTTCTCCATAGGAATTTCGTCTGAAATAATATCTTGAATTTCGATATTATGCATTTCATGGGTCCTCACTCCAAATTCGTTACCAATACCACTCATTTTTTCTCCTAGAAAAAGAAAAGCAATATCAATAAGGGTAATACCATTCAAAATCCATGTTTGAATGTATGATAACCTTGAACCATATTCTGACTTTGTTCAAAATCCATTAAAGAGTAGAAAGGATCATGCACAAGCATATCCTCATTTAGAAGAACAGCATCAAAAGTAGTTTCTTGAATGGATAGATCAAATTGAAAATCCAAAGCAGCATATCCAAAACTTCCACTGATTTACATCACAACAAACCGAAAGAGAGTTTAATTTCATTATCAAGCACACTAAAAAAAGGGGGGGGGGGGGGAGCCCTCAAAGGTATCTCACCTGAAATTATGCGGAAGCGGTTGGCTTGGAAAGGAAAACATATCAAAATCTTATGGGTTAAACCTGAAATTAGGTGGAAGCGGTTGGCTTAGAAAAGAAAACATATCAAAATCTTCTACATTAGAAACCAAGTCAAAATTTGACCATGTCTCAAATGAATTATGAGTTCCCATATCTGCTTTATGGTTTTTGTTTTTTAAGTTTACTAATGACTGAGATACATACATACATACATACATACATACATACATACATACATACATACATACATACATACATACATACATACATACATACATACATACATACATACATACATACATACATACATACATACATACATACATACATACATACATACATACATACATACATACATACATACATACATACATACATACATACATACAAATGTGTGTGTGTGTGCGCGCGCGCGAGGAAGAATAAGAGGTAGATGATAGGTGGAAGGACTGAGAAAAAGAAAAAACAAGGAGGAAGAGGAAAAGATAGTACCGGGAAGAGTGAGAAAATAATAATATATAGATTTTTTTATTTTAATATATTTCTTAGCATTTCCTACTTGTTATGTATGTAGTATTACTCATAATGTTCTTACAGTTCCATTTTTTTCTTGTGAAATCATTATTCCCTAAATTAGGGGGAGAATAGAAACAGTATAAGAAAGATCTTGATTGGACAATATCATTAAATTATTTTGATCCGCATACAAGAGCGTGTGAACTTGAAGTTCAAAAGATAATTCATTTGTAAAACATTACAAATCAAATGCCAAGCACTTTTGTTGACTCCAGAAGAGTAACAAAATCACATATTCTAACTATGAATGCTCCTATTCGAATTAAAGTTCCAGCAGAACAAAAAATAATACCTATAGCTGCTGAGCCAAAAGCATGCCAGAAGCATGGCCGACCTCTTGGTTCTAAAGATAAAAATCCTCGAAAGAAAAGAGGAGTAAATGATCCAGATGATCATATTGAAGAAAAAAATGATAAAAATCAAGAGAGAACTGATGAAAAAGAACCAGAAGTTGATAAAAGTAACACTGAAATTTCTATTAATTATACCACTTTCGGTAGAAGTTGGAATCGAATAGAAACAATTATTGTTAATATGTTTGCATATAATATATTTCTTGATGTTATACAGGATAATGATGATCCTGAACCAATATCAGTTGATGAATGTCGGCATAGAAAAGATTGGCTACAATGGAAAGATGTGATTCAATCGGAGTTAAATGCATTGACACAACGTGAAGTCTTCGGACCTGTAATCCGAACACCAGAAGGTGTAAAACCTGTTGGTTACAAATGGATATTTGTGAGAAAACACAATCAAAATAATGAAATCATACAATATAAAGCACGGTTAGTAGCCCAAAATTTTTCACAAAGACCAGGTATTGATTATGATGAAACTTATTCTCATGTTGTTGATGCTATTACACTCCGATATCTTATCAGTTTGGCAGTATATGAAAAGATATATATTCGCCTATTAGATGTTGTCACTGCTTACTTATATGGAAATTTAGAAAATGATGTTTACATGAAAATCCTTGAAGGATTTCGTATGCCCGAAGCATATAAACTTTATCCTCGTGAAAATTACTCCATCAAGTTGCAGAAATCATTATATGGCCTAAAGCAATTTGGGCGCATATAGTTCAATTGTCTTAGTGAATATTTATCGAAAGCGGGATTTAAAAATGACCAGGTATGTCCATGTGTTTTTATTAAGAAATCTAGTTCTAAATTTGTGATATTATATATATATATATATATATATATATATATATATATATATTGATGATATTAATCTTATTGGAACTCCTGAAGAGCTCCAAGAAATAATTGATTATTTAAAAAGAGAATTCGAAATCAAGGATTTTGGTAAAAACAAAATTTGCCTTGGTTTATAAATTGAACATCTAGAAGGTGGAATATTTATTCATCAATCAACATATACAGCAAAAGTTCTAAAAAGGATTTTCATGGATAAAGCACATCCATTGAGTATTCCAATTATCGTCCAGTCATTAGATGTGAATAAAGATCTCTTTCAACCTCATGAAGAGGATGAAGAACTTCTTAGTCCTGAATTACCATATCTCAGTGCAATTTGTGCATTGATATATCTTGCTAACAATACACGACCTGATATTGCATTTGCTGTCAATTTATTAGCAAGATTTAGTTCTTCACCAACACGACGACATTGAAATGGAATTAAACAAGTCATTCGATATCTCCAAGCAGCTACTTCTTTAAATCATGCTAAAATTATAGACATTCATGAAGCAAGTAGAGAATGATTCATTATATCCGAGAAAGTTATATATTATCATCTATCAGAGATATTCCAATTCCTATTTATGAAGACAATGTAGCTTGTATAGCTCAATTACGAGGAGGATCTATTAAAGGAGATCAGACAAAATATATTTCACCAAAATTCTTCTTTACTCATAAACTCCAAAAGAAATGTGAAATTGATGTGCTATAAATTCGGTCATGTGACAACCTCGCAGATATTTTCACAAAGACTTTACCAACTGCAACATTTGAGAAGTTGAGATATAAAATTGGTATGCGTCGGTTCAAAGATTTACAGGAATCATCTATCAGGGGGAGTAATAAACAGACATATCGAATAGTGTACTCTTTTTCCTTCACTAAATTTTTTTTTCCACTGGATTTTTATCTAGTAAAGTTTTAAGGAGGCATATTCTTTATGTAATGAATGGACATCCAAGGGAGAGTGTTATGAATATATTGTGAATTATTAGAGAATTCGTGGAACCTCCACTAATTATGAATTTTTATGGATGTCCATCATTTAGTGGAGACACCACTAATTTATATTAGTGGAAAATTATATATTCTACTAACTAAGAGCTCTATAAATAGAGTTATTCTCTAAACTTGAAATATACCATAATTTTGTGAAAGAATTGTGATTGTGAGAGAAAAGAAAGAGAAAATTTTGAAGAAATTCTTATGCAAAGAATAGTTATAAATTTCTTATTGTGTAGATTTTATTCTACCACTACCAAAATTTCATAACAATTTTATGATTCTTTTTCAAGTTTTTGGAATAAGTTAAACTAAAAAGTTAATGGACACCAAAAGGATAGTGGGCCCAAAAAAAAATCTATTAAATGGACTTTGTCCTAATTAATTACGTTATAAACAAATAAAATTTTCTTATTAATTTTCTACTCATAATTAGATATTAATGATATAAGGGGCCAGTGTTATGATAATGGATCTAATATGAAAGGTAAAATCAAGGAGTACAAAAAAGATTATTAGATATAAATCCTAGAGCATTTTATACACCATGTAGTCATCATAATTTGAATTTAGTTTTATGTGATATGGCTAATTCATGCCCTAGAGTTATTACTTTTTATGGTGTATTACAACAAATTTATTCTTTATTTGCTTCATCCACTAAAAGATGAAAAATTTTACAAGATAATTGTTATAATTTTCTATTAAATCTTTATCTTAGACACAATAGGAAAAGAAAATTGAAAGTGTTAAGGCAAAAAAATTTCAAGCTCCCAAGATAAGAATGTTTTGATTCAATTATCCAAAAGTAGTGAAGATCCTAAAATCAAAAGTGAAGCTATGTGTTTAGCAACATATGAGATTGAGAATTTTGACTTTTTGTTCAGAATGAATATTTGGTATGATATATTATTTGCTGTTAATTCTGTTAGTAAGACCTTATAGTGTAAGATATGCATATAGATATTGCTATAAATCAGTTAAAATATCTTATTACTTTTTTAAAAGATTATAGGGAAAATGGTTTTACATCTGTTTTGGAATCTTCTAAAGAAATAGCTATTGAAATGAATATAAAACCTAAATTTTATGAAAAACGTATAATTCATAGAAAAAGACAATTTGATGGAAATAATGATAATGAGACGATACATTCTGTTGAATTATTTTCGTATTGAATATTTTTTATACATAATTGATCAAGCTATTTCTTTTATTGAAATAGGTTTAATCATTTTTCAGAATATAAAAATATTTTTGGTTTTTTATTTGACTCACAAAAATTAATAACTTCAGGTGAAGAAACATTAAAAAAAAGATTGTATTAACCTTGAAAATTTCTTAAAATTTCATGATCATTATGATATTGATAGTCTTGATTTATTTTCAGAATTGAAAGTATTGAAATAAGTTTTGATAAAAGAGATTAGCACTCCAGTAGAAATATTAAACTATATCAAAAAGTTAGATTCTTTTCCAAACACATACATTACTTATAAAGTATTATTAACTATATTTGTAACTGTTGTTGATGCTGAAAGAAGTTTTTCAAAGTTGAAATTAATTAAATCTTATATGAAATCAACTATACACAAAATAAATTAAATGGATTAGCTATTTTATCAATAAAAAATGAAATATTAGAACACTTTGATTATAAATCTATAATAAATGATTTTGCAACTCAAAAGGCTAGAAGAATAAATTAGGAATAAGGCCCTAAAAATTTTTTCGCCTAAGGCCACCAAATTTCTCTACATGGCCCTAGTTGGAATTAAAATTGGGGAAAAAAAAGTCAAAATCTGTTAACTTCAAGGACAGCAAATCCATGATTTTGTCTTAAGGCTAAATTTATAACATGTACTCTCTTTGTTCCTTAATATAAGTTGTTAGAAACTATTTTTATTGTCTCAAATTAGAAGTTGTTGGAGATTTTTTAAGAAAATTTTGAAGTTAATTTTACCTTTTTGTCTTTATTTATTATTCTCATTCCTTCTCTTTCTCTCTCCTCTCTTTTCTTGTTTCTAAGACGTTTAAATAGAAGTGTTTTAAGAAGAAAAAATATAAAATCGCATTATTTTTAGGAATTGTAGACAAAGAATTTTGAGATAAAATATATTTTCAAGATTAAAAGAAAATTATATATTTTAGTCTTGATTAATTAAAATCAATTCATGAATAAATACAATTATTCTTGAATTAATTAATATAATTGAGCTATCATTAAAAGTCCATTAAATAGATTGGACTATTGAAATTAGGCTATTATTAATGGTCCATTTTACGTTAAATTCAATATATTATAGATTAAATGGAATTAGACTAGGCCCTAAAATTGGACTCTTGAAAATCTCATAACCTAAATATAATGTGAGTTAAATGAGATTGGGCTAAAACATAAATTAAACCCAAGTCATCTTAAACCCAAGTCCATTAGGGTTTGTTGGGAGACTCTTTCAGAATCCAACATAGGTTATTTATGCTAAAGTTAAGAGATTTTTAGCCTATAAATAGGCTCTTCCCTCAATTGTTTAAAGCACCTCCAAGATCCTCAAGCTCAAGCTTCAGGAAACAAAAAGCTTCATCAAGTTTCAAACATTCAAGCTTCGACAAGTTCAAGCATTCAAGCTTCATCACGTTTTAAGCATTCAAGCTTCATCAAGTTCAAGGTTCAGAAGCTTCATCAAATTCAAGATTCAGAATCTTCTTCAAATTTCAAGGCGTTCATTTTGCTCTGCATCAAACAAGTCTCGAAGGCTTGGCGATCAAGTGTTCGTCATCAAATCCCGTTCGATCTGAGATTAAGCTCTTCAGCCCTCGAATCAACGTTTTTCAAAAAGAGAAGAATCGGAGGATTTATCCTGCAATTTAGGACTTCTTCAAAGATTTGTAACCACTTTTCATATTTACTAAATATTTTGTAAATTCGATATTTTTCTTGTCTTATTTGCAGACTTGAAATTTGTCGTCTACAAATTTCTAGCACGCCCAGTGGGACCGTCTCTGTCTCCCATCTCTTCTCTTCAAATCAATCCTAAGTTCAAGTACAAGTACAAATCAACTTAATGAAGGAATTGACATATACGGAGCATGCAAACCCAGTGGATGAAAATGGAGAATATGAATATATATCAGAGAATTGGAGCAGCATGGTGGGATAAAAACATACCTCTTGGAGCCTTTAAAATTTGAAGATCATAGTTGAATGATTTGAAGTTCAAGAACAGCTTCATCTTCAACGTGGATGAACTCCTCCAGTGCACTGAAGCTTCCCTCTGGTTCCGGTTCTTCTTCTCTTCTCCGGTCGAAAATGAATGCAAAGCTTTTCAATTCACAGAATATGACCCAGCCACAATTTCTTTTGGTGAGCAAAGACAATGGGACGAAGAAGAAAAAATTCTCAAAGGATTTTTCACTCTACCTTCCTTCACTGCCTCGGTTGGCATTTATAGGCACCAAACCCAGAAGCCAGAAAACCAAGAGACACAAATGTCTTCTCAGTTGGCTTCCTTTGGTTTCAAAACCAAAAGCCAGAAGAAGGAAAACAAGAGACACGAGAGAGACAGAGAGCCAAGAGACATCCAGAAAATATATTTCTATTTTTTTCCTTTTCCTTTTATTTTATTTTTCCACACAGAAAGCCAAGAGTCATGAAACCAAAAATAATTATTTTGGTAAAAATAATATTCCCGGGATTTAATACCCGAATATTATTTACAAAATAAATTTTAGCTTCATTCTAAACTCTTCCAAACTATGTCCGAAAAAATCCTATGGTCCAGGTAATTGGGCCAAAATAATATTTATTATTTTTCTTAGACCCGAAAAATCTAAAATAATAAACATTAATTATTTTCCTTGGGATTAAATAAATAACCCAATAAATAATAAATAAACCCAAATGAACCCAAAAATAATTAAATATTAATTATTTATTTCTTGAGATTTAAATAAATAAATAACCCAATAAATAATTAAGTAATAATTATTTTTCCTTTAGTTTAAGTCCCGGTTAATTTTCTAATTATTCAAACTGGACCTAGGTCCTGAATAATTAATTAACTCATTAAACCAAATAATAAATTTCTCTTCATTTATTTTATTCCAGTCCAATAATAAATTAGACTTCCCGAATAAAATAAAACTCTCTCAATTGAGATCATTTTCTCAACCCAAAAATTAATTAGGACTTACGGGCTATTCCAAGGACCAAAAAGACACATCTCCTTGTCTACTAAAATGACCAAAATACCCCTACTATATAAATAGATGTATTTTACATTTTAAATATTTTCTAATATCACCATAAGGAAATATTGACCCCAAGGACAATGCTGCATTAGCAGAGTCTTCGACCTACAAGTGAAATGACTAAAATACCCCTCTACACATCGCCGTACATTTAGAGAGGAAGAAGTGTACTAACATCTCTCTAAAGATATCTACCATCCTTAAGCCTCTAGTCCAATGATCCACGACTTCCTGGAGTGTTTTCGCTTTCCAAGGGAGCTACCCTAAAGCAAACATCCAAGTCATGTTTCCTAAGGTCTTAGATATTTAGATCATCCGGATAACCACAAGAGGCGATATGGTGTACAAACTATCTTGTGCAAGTCTGTCTTAACTAACTAGTCACACATACCCAACATACAAGTATATTTGCCCTCCGATAGAACCTCAACTATAATATATCAAAGCACATGCTTCCAGCTTCGCTAGACCACCAACTCATACTCAAGTCATAGAGTACTAGTCCACGCTATAGCGGTAGTAGACTAGGTTTCTACCATATAGTACTTTTTAAAAACCACTACTACAGGTCCTGTTCTACGTATTTGAAATACACTTATATCATGAAGTGAGTGGACTACTCACTGGCTAAAGGTAAGCCATTTCCCACTTGGAATTCATAACATACTAACCTAAACATGACGAAATTCCTATCCTCGTCAATCGGTTAAGAACAACTGTTTATGTGTTTAAATAACCCATGATCCATACCTTACTGTGAAAGACCTCCATTCACATAGATCACTTATTTATACACAATGGGTCTGTTCCAAATGAAAATGTACACAAATAAAGAAAATTATTTCACAAATAATTTCTGACAAATAAATTCTTTTATAAATATATTCGATATTTTCATCAGAAAACTAGTCTAAGAGGGCATATTCCCAATACTTAATGACCCCAAAGAATAGTAAAACTACATCTGCTCGTTCAAAGGTTGCTGATATCATGGAGGCTACTACAGTTGTTGGCAAGGCTCCACAAGTTTCAAGCCAAGGCATGCTGACAAGAAGTAAGATTCGAGCTCTTTCACAAAGCGAGGCTCAAAACTTCAACATTGCCTCATCGCCTGCAACCGCAAAGTTGAAGCAAGATGCTGCTTCTACAATGTGCAAGATGTCACCTTCATTGGAGAAGACCAATATCTCCAAACAAGCTGACCAAAGTTCAAGTACTGGCTCTGCGCCTCAATCCCCCCATGGGGACCTCAAATCCGAAGCTTCGTTCAATGAAGATTCTACTGCTTCTTCTGTGGCACCAGTTATGATGACGGGCACACAAATTTGGAAGAGCAACTCGCGCACCTCACAAAATTGGTGGAGGGACTCGCTAAATGCTCTCAAGAGCAAGATCTTACCATCGCGCATCTCATCAATCGCTTTGAGAAGACTGGCGAAACAAGTCAAGCTCCTCTAAAGAGATTTGAACTGTAAGAAGAAGTGGAAACTTTTAAGAAATCACAGGATATTCAAATATCCTCTGAAGGTATGATTCCTGTGGAATAGCTCAAAGACTTCATCATGGGTACGATTAATGATAAGTATGAAGGAGGTAGCAAATCCACCTTCACATATGCAAAGCCTTATTTGCAAAGAATTGATGATATGAGAATGCCAGCTGGATATCAGCCACCAAAGTTCCAACAATTTGATGGCAAAGGAAATCCCAAGCAGCATGTGGCGCACTTCATCAAGACGTGCAACAATGCGGGAACTTATGGGGATCTACTAGTGAAGCAATTTGTACGATCCCTAAAAGGAAATGCATTTGACTGGTACACCGATTTGGCACCGGATTCCATCAACATTTGGGAGCAACTTGAACAAGAGTTTCTCAACAATTCTATAGCACTCGTAGAATCGTCAACATGGTAGAGCTCACCAACTCTCGTCAATGGAAAGATGAACTAGTGGTGGACTATATCAACAGATGGAGGAGTTTGAACCTAAATTGTAGAGATCGTCTAAGTCAATCATCTGCAATTGAGATGTGCATTCAAGGCATGCGCTGGGGACTCCAGTATATCCTTAAAGGGATCATGCCAAAGACTTTTGAAGAATTGGTGACCCGCGCTCATGATATAGAATTGAGAATCATTGCACATGGGGGTAAGGTACCTGTCTAAGACCCCAACAAAGGCAAAGAAAAACAAGATTTTAGAAAAGGGAGCAAACCTTTTTATAAAACTGAAGCAAAGGAGTCCATGACCACAGTCGCGGCTCCAATAAAAATTTCTTCAAAGGTAACTCAAAAGGTAACCAAGAAGATGGATCCTCCACAGGAAAGAAAAAAGGTGACCTTGGAAGAAAGGCAGTCTAAGGAATATCCTTTTCTCGACTCTGATGTTTCTTCAATGTTCGATGAGTTATTAACTGCTAAAGCTATAGAGTTGCCGGAGGCTAAGCGTCCGAATAAAGTTGGACGAATAAACGATTCCAACTACTGCAAGTACCATCGGTTGATTGGTCATCTAATTGAGAAATGTTTTGTATTTAAGGACAAGATCATACAGTTAGTCCGTGAAGGACATGTAGTTCTTGAAGAAGACAAAGCATCCGCAAATTCGACAACTATTGTATCCCTCCCGTTGAACTCGTTATTTTGGAGGTTAAGTTTGGAAGTTTTGATCCTGTTAAGATTGAAGTTGACAGACAAGGCCTTCCTACTGAAGCATATCAACAAGAAGTTGAAGAACCTTCTATCCATGGCGAAGATGAAGGTTGGACACTTGTGACAAGAAGAAAGAAACGTACCAAAACTTCAAGAGGTGGAGCTTCACTGGTCAGAAGTAGATTCAGAAAGAAAAATGTGAAGAAGGTCAAAAGTAAGAAGACCAAATCTGCATCAACAGTAGATGATTCTTTCTGGAAGAAATCTCCGGCACCTCTCACACTAAAAGATTTCATACCAAGAGAACTTGCTGAGAAGTTCAACATTGTTTCATGCTATACCATACATGATGAGGAAAGCAAAGAAAACAATGATGAGTGCATAAATGAAGGAGACTTGGAGAGAATTGAAGCTTCAGCAGACCTTAGTAGCTATATGGCTGAGATCATATTTACTGACGATGATTTGTTGCTTGGCTCGACACTTCACAACAGACCGTTATTTGTGGCTGGCTATGTGCAAGAACAGAGAGTGAATATGATACTGTTAGATGGAGGATCAGCAGTAAACATCTTACCTTTGCGAACATTAAGAAAGTTGGGCATTTCTATAGATGAGTTGTCCCAAAGTCGCCTTATATTACTGGGCTTCAATCAAGGGGGGCAACGAGCTAGTGGCACTCTTCTATTGGATATATTAATTGAAGATATGCTTTCAAATGCTCTTTTCCATGTTATTGATGCTAAGACCTCCTACAATATTCTACTAGGAAGACCATGGCTCCATGATAATGGTGTAGTGCCATCTACCCTGCATCAATGTTTCAAATTCCGTCGAAATGGCGTGGTAAAGAAAATAAATGCTGATGATAAACTATTCACTGAAGCTGAGGCGCATATTGCTGATGCTAAGTACTACATTAAAAAGGATGGTGAATCAACTAAGATCGATTTATTAAGAGGGAAGAAAGATAAAATTGTTACTTTCTCCAAAGATATTAAAGCTACAGTAGGTGCAGAAAGTTCTACCAAGTAACCTGCATGCAATAAGCCACTAGGGGGGCTCACTTTGCCTCTTACAAAGGTTGATCCTGTCAAGTCATCAAATACTCCTATAAAAGGATTTGTTCAACCAAAGAAAGAAGCAAAAGTAGAGCATGGTGAATTGCCGACCTCACGTACGGAGGAAGGATTTGACCCAAATGCTTATAAACTCCTGGCTAAGGCTGGATATAATTCGCAAAGCCATTATTTGTTGGGAAAGCTTCCTGCTGATATCAACAAGGAGAAGGGTCAAAGCTCGGGATCTGTCCAAAGCATGCCAACAAGAAAAGAGCGTGCTGGCTTGGGTTACAAACAAGCATCTCCTATCTGACTCAAGATTAAAAGGGCCAACGCACAGTATATTACTGTAGAAGATGAAGTGACGTCAAAACCGCGATATGTTTTTGGTGGGATAGGAGATACAAATTCACGTCCATCTGTCTTCACTAGATTAGGCCCAAAGAAAAGAAGAAAATCTATTTTCAAGAGGTTGGAGTCACAGTCACTTCAAAGGCAAGACATTCCAGCAAAGTCTCCTCTAAGGCAAGAACGATGGTGAATTGCAATGGAGTCTTCAAAATAATAACACAAGTGACACCTGATGTGCCTTGTGATGAAGAAAGTGTAGCCTCTTGTAATCACATCACCATCTATGATGAAGAGTGTACCGAGGAAGAAGATGCTGAGCATACTCCAGCAGAACTCGAAGAAGGCGTAAAAGCCACAGTTGATGAACTCAAAGAAGTAAACTTGGGCACTATTGAAGATCCTCGCCCAATTTACATAAATGCACTCTTATCACCTGAAGAAGAAAAGGCCTATGTCGACTTGTTGAAGGAATTTAGAGATGTCTTTGCTTGGACATATAAAGAAAAGCCGGGCTTAGACATCAAAATTGCTGTCCACCATTTAGCTGTAAAGGATGGGGCGACACCAGTAAAGCAAGCCCAACAGCTTTTTCGACCTGAGCTGGTTCCATTAATTGAAGTAGAAGTGAACAAGCTGATCGAAGCCAAATTTATCCGAGAGGTCAAGTATCCAACTTGGATTGTGAATATTGTTCTTGTAAGGAAGAAAAATGGATAAATTCGAATTTGTGTGGATTTTAGGAATCTAAATGATGCCTGTCAAAAAGATGATTTTCCATTGCCTATTCCTAAACTGATGGTAGATGTAATCATTGGTCATGAAGTTCTATCTTTCATGGATGGATCCTCTGGGTATAACCAAATCAAAATGGCACCAGAAGATGAGGAGCTTACTGCCTTTCGTACTCCAAAAGGAATCTATTGCTACACAGTAATGCCTTTTGGTCTAAAGAATGCTGGAGCCACATATCAAAGAGCGATGCAAAAGATCTTTGATGACATGCTACACAAGATCGTTGAATGCTATGTGGATGATTTGGTGGTTAAGTCACGTAAACGAGTTGATCATCTTCAAGATTTAAGAAAGACTTTTGAGCGACTCTGAAAATATCAATTGAAGATGAATCCTCTTAAATGTGCTTTTGGTGTCACCTCTGGAAAATTCCTAAGTTTCATCGTTCGACATCGAGGTATCGAAATAGACCAATCAAAGATCAATGCGATTATAAGAATGCCCGAGCCAAGATATATCCATGAATTAAAGAGTTTACAAGGAAAGTTGGTCTACCTCCGAAGGCTCATCTCAAATCTTGCTGGACACTGTTAACTGTTCAGTCGTCTAATGAAGAAGGGTGTACCATTCGAATGGGATGAAGCATGCCAAAACGCTTTCACATGCATCAAATCTTACTTGATGAAGCCTCCTGTGCTTGCTGCACTTATCCCGAATAAGCCATTGATTTTGTACATTGCTGCGCAAGAACGCTCAGTGGGGGCATTACTTGCTCAAGAAAATGACAATGGCAAAGAAAATGCACTTTATTACTTAAGTCGAATGATGATACCAAATGAGTTGAATTATTCACCAATTGAGAAGTTTTGCCTAACTTTGATATTTGCAATTCAAAAATTGAAGCACTATTTTCAAGTGCATACTATATGCCTTATTTTCAAGGCTAATCCTATAAAATATGTTATGACAAAGCCTGTGCTATCTAATCGTTTGGCAAGGTGGTACCTTCAACTCTAACAATTCGATATTATCTTCGTTCAACAGAAAGCTGTCAAAGGACAAGTGCTGGTGGATTTCTTGGCTCATCATCCCATCCCTGCTGAGTGGGAACTAAGTGATGAGTTGCCTGATGAAGATGTTCTTGTCATTGAGATTCTCCCACCATGGAGGATGTACTTTGATAGTGCGGCACATCGTGAAGGTGCTGGAGCTGGTGTAGTATTCATTACCCTTGAAGGAGATGTACTACCATACTTTTTCACCTTGACTAAAAGATGCTCAAATAATGTGGCTGAATATCAAGCCCTTATACTTGGATTAGAGTTGGCTGTTGATATGAAGCGACTGCATCTCAAAGTATATGGGGATTCCCAATTGATTGTTAATCAATTGCTTGGTGAGTATGATGTTAAGAAACCTGAGTTGGTCCCGTATCATAATTATGCGAGACGACTTATGGGATATTTGGGTGATGTGACGATCGAGCATGTATTAAGAAGCAAAAATATGCAAGCCCACTCATTGGCAAAATTGGCTTCTACTTTATGTCTACATGATCGAAAAATTCAAATTCCTATAGGTCAAACTTGGGTCATACTGCCTATTTTTGAAGATGAAGATAATGAATGACATGAAATCTATTCAGTCTTTGTTTATGAAATTAACGAAGAAGATTGGAGATAGCCTTTTGTAGACTATCTCAAAAATAGAAAACTTTTGGATGATCCACGAAGACGAAGTGATATTCGCCAGCGTGCCACTCGTTTCTTTTACTATAAGGATACACTTTTTCGACGTTCCTTTGAAGGTGTCTTCTTGAGATGTTTAGGCCAAGAAGAAGCTGAACAAGCAATAGAAGAAGCTCATTCTGGCATATGTGGAGCTCATCAATCTGGTCCGAAGCTTCATTTTCGTATTAAGAGGATGGGATATTATTGGCCTACCATGGTGAAAGATTGCCTGGATTATGCTAGAGGGTGTCAAGAATGTCAATTCAATGCCAATTATCTACATCAACCGCCGGAGCCATTGCACCCGATAGTTGCGTCATGGCCATTTGATGCATGGGGATTAGATATTATTGGACCGCTACCAAAGTCTTCTGCTGTGCATCGTTATATCTTGGCTGCAACAGATTACTTCTCTAAGAGGGCAGAAGCTGTAGCACTAAAAGAAGCAAAAAAGGAAAATGTCATTGATTTTATACGTGTAAACATTATTTATCGATATGGCATTCCTCGATATATTATCACAGATAACGGCAAGCCATTCAGCAATAGTTTGATGGACAAGTTATGCGAGAAGTTTAAATTCAAGCAGTACAAATCTTCTATGTATTATGCCCAGGCCAATGGACTCGCTGAAGCTTTCAATAAGACTTTATGCAATTTGTTGCAAAAAGTGGTTACTAAGTCAAAAAGAGATTGGCATCTTCGTATTGGAGAGGCACTGTGGGCATATAGGACCACTTACCGTACTCCAACCCAGGCTACCCCATATGCGTTGGTATATTGTGTGGAAGCTGTCCTTCCACTAGAGCAACAAATTCCTTCCTTGATGATCACTATTCAAGAGGGTCTTACCAAAGAAGATAATATCCGTCTCAGACTTGAAGAGTTAGAAGCACTCGATGAAAAGAGGTTAGAGGCACAACAAAGGTTAGAATGCTACCAAGCTCGTGTTTCCAAAGCCTTTAACAAGAAAGTGCATCTTCGTTCCTTTCAAGTTGGTGATTTAGTTCTCGCTGTGAAAAGACCTATCATCGTCGGACATAAATCAAAGAAGTTGACATCAAAGTGGGATGGCCCATATGTTGTTCAAGAGGTCTACTCAAATGGATCTTACAAGATAGTTGCTGAAGATGAGTTGAGAATTGGACCGATCAACGGCAAATATTTGAAGCAATACTATGCATAAATGAAGGCTCTTTGACTGCACGAGCTTAAACTACAAGTTGCTCCTTGACTGCACGAGCTTAAACTGAAAGTTACTCCTGGCCCGCATGAGTTTAAATTGTATAAAGGCAACCACCAATAGTGTAGTATGTGGTTAAACTGCTGAAACACTCCATCAAATCCAAGTTGGTAAAAATGGATACTCTTGGCCCGCACGAGTCAAAACTGTGAACGCCCCCCCCAAAACCATACCTATCCATTTTGAATTACGTTTGACTTGATTCTTAAGTTATTCTTAAGATACGTAGGCAGCTTAGAATAAATTTCTAAGTTCAGTCACATCCTTTCATCATTCTCCATTTTTCTCATTTGTTGCAATCAAGTGATAACTTATTGTGAAATCGACGTTTGCAATAAGTAAACAAAACACACATGTGCGAGAAAAAGGTGAAAGAAGTATATTATTGATGCTAGTAAGGAAGCAATCCTATTTTACAAGAAAGAGAAAAAAAAAAAAAAATACAACTGCTTAATGAACATATGAGGTGCTACGCGACATCAAGTAAAAAACTTGAAATTTTCCAAGTCTCGTTGCATTGCCACCAAATGTTCTCTTATATTCTTCAAGTTGACTTCATCCTCTTCATTGGCTTTAGGGGCGTTTTGGAGTGAGGCAAGCTCTTCTTTGAGGGATACGCAGGTGGACTCTACTTCTAAAAGCTTCCTGTTCTTTTCCTTAACAGTAGTTAAATGTTTTTTATCCTCTTTTTTTAAGCGTTTGAGCTTCCTTTTGAGAGCAGCAATATTGGCTTTAACTCGTTGTGAGTTGGCCTTACTTTCTTCAATTTGACTTGTGAGGTCATACTTTTTAGCCTCAACATCACCTAAGTGTTGTCTAGCAGCAGAAAGCAATTTTGCATGAGACTCCTTTGAGGCTTTCTCTGAAGAGGTGGATCTAGTATTGTCAAATTCACGTGCTACAGAAAAGAAAGAACTCAAGTGATTATCCAATGGTGACAAGTCAACAATAGGATCCTTGCTCAATTCTTTAAGAATATAGCAAGCTTGATCCTCAAGTGAAGAGATCTGCTTGATAGGCATTTATCGAATTCGTTGATAAAATTGCTGCCATACTTCCATGACAAACTTATTTTTACAACTTGACAGTAGGGACTCTTCCGAGATGTTAAATCCTCATGTTGAGAGTAAGAGATGTCCTTGCAACCATCTTGCTTTGAACAGTGAGAATCATTGATTGAGCTTTGAGAATAAGCATCCTCATCAAGGGCTACAACATTGGCCACCTAATAAAGAAGAATAGCAAAGAAGTTGAGTCAAAAGAAAAGAAATCTGGAATAAAAACAAAAAAAAAAAACCAAAAAAACAAAAAGTGAAAACCAGTTTTACCTTGTCCTTGAAGGTCTCTTGATCCTTGGGCTCTTGGTTTAAAGTTGTAGTTGCTACCTACGTTCTCTTCCAACAGCGGTCTCTACTATTAGAACTGGTTTCTTCAATTCGATTCAACTCATTTCGTTTTGAAGATGATGAAAGTTTTTCTATAACTAAGTCATGATTCTAAGAAGAATGTCGATCATGTCTTGAAGAATTTTCCAACCCTTTTGAAGCATTAAGAGTGGTATTATCTTGATGAAGTTTCTTCCCGGAGTAAGGCAAATTCTCTACTTTCTTAAATGCAAGGTTTTGGGAATTCAATATCGCAATGTGAACTTCAAGGAAGGTTCCATTAACTTGTTCCCATCATGTTTTATACTCTGGAGTATAGTGCTTCTTTATGCTATAAGGAATGGCTAGAAATATTACCTTGGCCATTGTTCCGCGAAGCATGCATCTTACCCAAAGACGTAAGCCATCTATTAAGGCAGCCTTACGGGTGAAAATCTCAAAGTAGCCTGGGATATCTTGTAGGAATCCAAATTGGCGACTAAAGCGATGTGGGCTATAAAGCTCAATGATAAAGTGATCGTCCTTCCGTAAAGTTAGAAGACTTGAACGAAGGCTCAAGAAGTAAAGTTGTTCTTCCAAAGGGGCTGCCTCATTATCAACAAAGTCATGTTTTTTGTGCTTTGTAAGGATATTTGTAGCCCAAACAATGATCTCACCTCTATAAATCCGATTGCGGGCTTTGTCTTCACTAAAGTACTTTCCACTACTTTCACCAGAATAACTCGCCATTGGAGAGCTGTTTAGGCCTTGAGAAACTTCATAGTGAGTTTTGAAGTAGTGTGCAAGCCATCCATATATATAATGAGTTAGAAAGATAGATTTCTCCTCATTGGGATGTTGAGAGTTGGAAATACGATTCAATCATCTGTAAATGCTGGTCAAGACGGGAATAGCCAAACTAACTTGTTCCCAGTACACCATCAAACTTGCCATTTTGAAGGTACTTGGACGAATGATGTCTACTTCTTCATTAGGTAAGACAAAGATGCAAAGCCAACATGACAAAAAAGCTGCAAGGAATGTTTGATCTCTGTTGTGGCTTCTAATGCCCAACTTTGAAAACAAAGCTTCTTCTTTGGATGACCATGCAGTATGAGGTGGGATAACTCCACATGGATTATCAGTAAACTTGGGGCGTGATCTCCTTTCTTCCCTTGGAGGAGGCGCTGAATACTTTATTGCTCTTCTGAACCAGAAGTCGAGCCACTTATTGATGGAAATACCAAAGTTGTTGTTGTCCTTTTTGATCAAGTGGTATGTATGAAGAAGATGTTCACAACTCCTTAGAAGGAATCGCTTGCCATCATGGTCCACATCGGTGAGTTCCGCAGCATGAAAAACAACTTCATCATAGTGCGTTCCAAGTATTGGTAAGCCTCCAAGTTCGTGCAAGTCCTAAAGTGAGATGGACACCTCGCCAGATGAAGTCAAGAACGTGTTGGTGAGAGGACACCAAGCTTCGTAAAAGGCTTTGAGAACGTTGGGATTGCAATCGTACGTAAAAAACGATGCATAGACAGCCTCATAGATCTTCGCAGATCTTAAGTGTCCTTCGCAACGACTTAGAACGTCGTGTGCTCACTCCCAATATCTCTCCCTAAAGCGAAACACGCCCAAAAAGTCGAGTGGTGAGGTCCATTGGGTCTCCTTTTGAATCATTCGACGTCCAAGTGAAGGTAGCACACTTGAATGAGCTTGAGGTTGATGATTTGAGGAAAGAAGAATCCATGCTTTTGGGGAACGAGTGCCTTTGAAATTGACTTCTGTTGACCATTCATTCACAAGTCATTGGAGTGTCGCCTTTGGAAGGGGCCTCGCATACTTGCCTGATTTTACCTCATAAACCGTCAAAGTCGTCCTTGCTTCGATTGAATCATTCTCGTGACCATGACTAGCAATTGTTGGCCCGAAAAAGATCACAAATTTGAGAAGTGCACCATAATTGGACTTGGTAAAAAAAAAAAAAAGGAAAAAAAAGAAAGTTGGCTTAAAATACTAATAAGTAACAAGTTAAATAAAAAAAAGTTTTTGCGTTTAGAAGGAAAAAAAAAACAATTTTTGCATTTACAAAAAAAAGAGAAAGTTTTTTGTGTTTGCGAAAAAAAAAAGAAAAAAAATCTAAGTGCATAAACAAAAAATGGAGTTTACGAAAAAAAACAGTTAATGGGTTTTGGTTTTTTTTTTTAAAAAAAAGATTGGAAAAAAAAGTCAACTTCGAAGTAAGACAAAAAAAAAAAAAAGTTTTGCGAAACAAACAGTTAGCTTTCAAAAAAAAAAAAAAACAAAATAAAAAAATAAAAGGGTCAAGAATGGTGGCGGCACAATTCAACGGATGTAGTGCTGCGATTTCGCTGTAGCAATGGCTAAATTGAAAAAAAAAAAAACAAAAAGGCTTACTCAGATGCACAGTGCCACCGCGGAGGTTGAATTGCTGGAATCTTCAATTGAGGATAATGAAGATCTCTTCAAATTGGTGTGGAAAAAATTGATCAAGATGAAGGCCTTTTTATAGGCACTATAGAATGTTTTTTTTTTTTTTTTTCAAATCCTATAAGAATTCTAATTCTTGATTAAAAGATTTTAATTGAGATTTAAATTTAAATCCAAGAATTTTGATGGGTGGATTCAAAAAATATGATTCTTATTCAAAATTGGATTTCAAATCTTTTTCCTTATAGGAATAAAAAAAGAATTCTATTTTATTAAGGAGTTGAAAAAGGCTTTTGTATTAATTTCTAATTAAATTGAGAAATTAATATTTTAAATACTTCAAGCCTTGTTTCCAAATTCTTTTGACAAAATATTTTTCCTCAAGTCTTGAAGTGGGGGCATTTGTAGACAAAGAATTTTGGGATAAAATATATTTTCAAGATTAAAAGAAAATTATATATTTTAGTCTTGATTAATTAAAATTAATTCATGAATAAATACAATTATTCTTGAATTAATTAATATAATTGGGCTATCATTAAAAGTCCATTAAATAGATTGGACTATTGAAATTGGGCTATTATTAATGGTCCATTTTACGTTAAATCCAATATATTATGGATTAAATGAAATTGGACTAGGCCCTAAAATTGAACTCTTGAAAATCTCATAACACAAATATAATGTGGGTTAAATGAGATTGGGCTAAAACATAAATTAAGCCCAAGTCATCTTAAACCCAAGTCCATTAGGGTTTGTTGGGAGACTCTTTCAGAATCCCACATCGGCTATTTATGCTAAAGTTAAGGGATTTTTAGCCTATAAATAGGCTCTTCCCTTAATGGTTTAAGGCACCCCGAAGATCCTCAAGCTCAAGCTTCAGGAAACAAGAAGCTTCATCAAGTTTCAAGCATTCAAGCTTCGACAAGTTCAAGCATTCAAGCTTCATCAAATTCAAGGTTCAGAAGCTTCATCAAATTCAAGGTTCAGAATCTTCTTCAAATTTCAAGGCATTCATCTTGCTCTGCATCAAATAAGTCTTGAAGGCTTAGCAATCAAGTGTTCGTCATCAAATCCCGTTTTTCAAAAAGAGAAGAATCAGATGACTTATCCTGTAATTTAGGACTTCTTCAGAGATTTGTAACCACTTTTCATATTTACTAAATATTTTGTAAATTTTGATATTTTTCTTGTCTTATTTGTAGACTTAAAATTTGTCGTCTACAGGAATCTTAATATATGTGAAATTAAATCTAGAGACTTATATTAAGGAATGGAGGGGGTACATCTTTTTTCTTAACCCTTTTAATATTTAAAAGAATCTTTTATTACATATGGGAAGAAAAAGGAGAGGGGCATATTCCCAACTTTTAGAATATATTCTTGACATATAATATTATTCAACATTTTTTCTAAATACGTTAGAATATATCTTTAAAATTCAAAACTATTTAACGCATCTTATAAATATTATTTTAAGTATTTTAATATATCTTTCATGATTTTATATATCTCTCAAATATTATTTTGTATATTCTTTATCCTTTTTCCTCTAGAGATTCATGATGACTAATAATCCTACCTCAGTGGCATCATTTTGCTTCTACATAGTCAGATTCTCCTTCTAATAGGTTTGATATTTCTTTTCTTGTTTGTGATTTTACTTGGTATGGTTATTTTTCTTCTTCTAGTGCATGACAGACCACCATGGCTATGTTCGACAGCTAGTAGCTCAGGATACAGTGCAACCCCCACCTCCCCTCACTAGTAATAGAAATATGTTGATAAATAATGGTGCATGGATATAAGTGTCGAAAATAAGATTGATATATTTATGTATTAATTAGATTAAAATATAAAAAAAAATATGAAAATAAACTATACATTTGTAGATATTATTTTAAAATTAGGACATGAAAAATTTTAGTCTTTTATTAATACTCCAAATCCCCAAGTCGTCTTCAGTGTAATCTTTCGGGATTAGAAAATTATCTATCGTATTCTTTTCTTTTTATTGAAAGTGGACTCATACAAATTCTGAGAGAATGTTAAGGTAACATACGTTGTTTTTTTCGTATATAGATATAGAGTCTTAAACAGATATATATAGTTGCAGTGGCGAAGCTACACTAGAATAGGCCCCCCAAGATTTTTTTTTTTTAGAAATACCCCCTATATATAATATATGTAATATATATTATTAATATTATTTATGCCCCCTCAAAAGTGAAACTAATTCCTGAATAAAGATTATAAAGTGATCTAATAATAAAAAAATATTTTAAAAGTAACCTACCTAACATTATATTGAATTAGAATTTTTTTATTAATTTTATTTTTTTTAAGAAGCAAACAAACTAAATATTAAATTAGAATTTGTTATTAATTAGGTGCAATTTTTTTTTTTTTTTTGGGAGGAGAAAAGAAAGAGTGACATTATTACCTCTTGAGAAGTTATGTTAAATAGATAGATTAGAGGAGGAGGATTTTTCATTAGAGAAATTGGAAAGATCAAGAACTTGTCCTTACACAAATTTGCTCATAAAAAAAAGAAAAAACCACAATCATGGGCCAAATAATGACCTAAGATAAATGAACCCACAAGACCATTAGCTATAAAGCTTAATGATGAATGAGCCAAATAATAATTCAAGATAAATGAGCCCAATAGACCATTAAAGGATAAGGTTTAACTTATTCTCTGCAGCTGTGCCTTATGATAACATAACCAATTAACCATTCGAAAATTAGAAGTTCCTCTTCGGCAGACGGTGGACATTGTCAAACTCAAAAGTTTGGCAGACATTCAGCTATCTCTTTCACCACTTCTATGCATCTTTGATCATTAATCGCCATTTTTTCTTCTATGGAAGCGGAACGAGGTATTTAAAGATTATATTTTTTCACCCTTTTTTTTTTTGTTTGTATTGAGTAATTTTTTTTATAGCTTTATAAAATGAAGAGGGAAGATTAGGACCACTTTTCAAGCTCCAAAATGCAAAAGAAGGAAGGTAAGACTACACCAATACAATATTCTATTTGTTTTATAGTCTTATTCTATTAAAGGTAAGTTATGGACTTTATGAGTTCTTAATATTTTATTTTTATTCTTAGATAAATCTTATGAATTTTTATGTAAATATATATAGAAACAATGCATGTGACTTGTTTATTTTTATGTGAATTTGTTGTGTTTTATGATAATATATTTGCTAATTAAAATTATGTTGTTCATGTTAATTATTTTCTTGAAATTTTATCTAATTATTGTTACATATCTAAATAAATATTATACAAGATATTATTTAAATTTAAATAAATAATTATACTTATATGCTTCTTTGATTCATTTGTTTCATTCTCAGCTTTTTGGGCTAAGTAGTAGATTTAATGAACAGGCGAAGGATCTTCTTACTCTTAGCTCAGCTATGGATCCTAGGATGCTTATAAATCCTTTAATATTGATGATACGTGCTTTCTTGTGAAAAAATATTATCCTCATAATTTCACCGAGTAGGAGAAAATAAACTTGAAGTTCCAACTGCAACATTATAAGCTTAATTTTGTAAATCATTTGAAGTTACAGAATCTATCCACACTTTCTGATCTTTGTCAAGGATTAGTAGAGACGAATAGCATTGACACTTGGGCCAGCCTGCACGGTTTTGGGTCGTGCCGGGCAGGGCCCGAGGACCGGCCCGCGTGGTGTGCGGGCTGGTCCCAGAAGGGGGCGGGCTGGTCCCTGGGCCAGAAGCCCTGGGACTGGCACGGCTCGGGCCCTTGACCCGTGGGCTTATTCTTTTTTTTTGCTCCTATTTAATTCGATTAAAAATTTTGATATTCAATTGTTTTGTAATTTTTTATTATTACTTAAATAACACAATTTTTTAAAATTATAAAAAAGCCACCTTGAAATGGTGGGGGGTTTGGCTTGAACCCTTATTTGTTTTATTAATTAATAAAATAAAGATTATATAAGAGGGGAACTTGATGCCTAAACCTCTTAAAAATATTACAATGATTAAAATTTAAAATTAGAATAAATATTCTAAAAAAAAATTAAATACATAATATTACTTATCCTAAATTCCTAATTATAAGAATACTAAACTAACTACTTAGTTCACCCCATTCATCATTTGAGTCATCATTAATAATCCACGAATTAGCTATCCTATCTTCGGCTGCAAACAAATTACTGTTGGGAAATATGCCCTCTTAGACTAGGTTTCTTATGTAAATATCGAATGTTTTAATAAAAGAATTTATTTTTAGAAATTGTTTGTGAATTTATAATTTTATTTGTACACAATTATGTTTGGAAAAGACCCATTGTGTTTTAAGTAAGTGGTTCATGTGAATGGAGGTATTTCATAGTAAGGTATGAATCACAGGTTACTTAACACATAAGCATTCATTCTTAACCGATTGATGAGAATGAGAATCTCATCATATTTAGGTTATTATGTTGTGAATTTTAAATGGGAAATAGTTTACCTTTAGCCAGTGAGTAGTTCACTCACTTCATGACATAAGCGTATTTCGAATACGTAGAACATAACCTGTAGTAGTGGTTTCTTAAAAAGTACTATATGGTAGAAACCTAGACTACTACTGCTACAGTGTGGACTAGTACTTTATGACTTGAGTATGAGTTGGTGGTCTGACGAAGCTGGAAACATGTACTTTGATATGTTATAGTTAAGGTTCTATCGTAGGGCCAATATACTTGCATGTTGGGTATGTGTGACTAGTTAGTTAAGACAGACTTATATAAGATAGTTTCTATACTATATCGCCCCTTGTGGTAGTTTGAATAATCTAAATATCCAGAGCCCTGGAAACGTGATTTAGATATTTGCTTTAAGGTAGCTCCCTTGGAAAGCGGAAATAATCCAGGAAGTCATGAATCATTGGACTAGAAGCCTAAGGATGGTAGATGTCATTTAGAGAGGTGTTAGTACACTTCTTTCCCTCTAAATGTACGGTGATATATAGAGAGGTATTTCAGTCATTACACCTGTAGGTCGGAGACTTTGCTAACGCAGTATTGTCCTTGGGGTCAATATTTTTTTATGGTGATATTAGGAAGTATTTAAAATGTAAAATACAGTTATTTATATGGCAAGGGTATTTTGGCCATTTTAGTAGCCAATGCGGTGTGTCTTTTGGTCCCCAGTATAGACCGTGAGTCCTAATTAAATACGGGCTAAGGAATTGATCTTAAATTAAATCAAATTTATTTTATTTAAGTAGTCTGATTTACTTCTTAGGCTAGAATAAAATAAAGGTCCATGGAGAGAGAGAATTAATTAAATTAGTTTGGTGGGGTTAATTAATTATTCAGGGCTTTGACCCAATTTGAATAATTAAAGATTAACCTGAGACTAAACTAATATAGGCTTGTTAATTGGACTAGTTTATTTGGGTTGGGAAATTAATTATTTGTTGGGCCAATTAGTTGGTTCTAATTAGAATAATTAATTTAGTCCAAAAGGTTAAATTAAGAGTCCAATGACCCAGTTCAGTTTAACCCAGGGTTTTATTTAGGTTAAACAGGAGGATTGGAAATCATCGTTGTTTTGATAGACTCTTCTCTGTGAAAAAAAAGCACACGCCTCTCTCTCTCTCTCTCTCCAGAAAGTATTCTTTAGTTCTGTTAGTTATTCACCAAATAGAATTAGGCAGGCCATATATTGGAAGATCGAGAGTTTGGTGTTCACCTACATGCAAAGATGGAGTAGGAGGCTTGCAGGCATCGCACCAGAGGTTTCTAGCAGCGCACTTACCCCGGTTGCACACATTTCGGTCCAGTCAATTCCTAGAATGAGGAAAAGGGGTAATTTTTTTTTAATCTCGGAATCAGTACAAAGTGCAATTGGTGCTGGCTAGGGCTGCTGGAACCGGTGCTGGCTCTTTTCGGTTCCCCTGTTCATCAGTTTTTCCAGTTTTTTTTTGCTTTCGCTTCCGCTGTGTGCTCTCTGTCTTCCCTTTCTTAAGCCTTCAATTACTACAACACATTAACATCTCTAAAGTTTGAGAAGCTAATTGAGATCTTCTTTCATTGATTGTTCGAGTGCTCTCATTGAAGACGCTTTCTGATGGCATTGTGGAGACTGGTGGTGTTAAAAGATCACGTGCCATTTTAGATAAAATGGGGTATTGACTTACATGAGCCTTCCACTAACCACAAATATTAAAATATAGATCTTCATTTTCTACCAAGGGCTGCATCTCATAAATTGCCATCTTGTTGTAGGTCGTAGACGATATTTTTTTATATTTCATAATACCCCATGGATTAAATACTATAAAATTGAAGAGGTAGATTTTCGTGGAGGTTGAAAATGACTATTAGATGATGATGAAGCTTGCCTACTTAAACTAGGAAAACTAGAAAAAGAAGACTCAAATTCATACAAATTATATATGTTAGATAAAGCTTTAGCCGTTTTATTTTTTATATATTTTATCATACATTGCCTAAGCGTTTGTGATTCATCAAAATCTAATGTTTCATATAAATATTCAATAATACTATGAAAATCAGTCGTCTTTACTCTAGGATCCATACACAATGCTATACAATATAAAATTAGAATATCTTCATAATATTTTTTATATTTTTCAAACATACTTCTCATAAAATAACCATATTGGGGATGATCCATATACTCACAAAAAATATGTGCTACCTTAGCAAGTGTTGGAATAATATGATGAGTAGTGGCATAATAAAATCTCGATAAAAGTTCAGTAGTTTCTTTGAAAGTAAATAAAAATGTTAAAAGTGTAGTACAATTTTCAAAATGAGTTTCAGTTAGTGGAAGTTGAAAATTATTACTATTACAAAATTCAATAAGTTGGTTTTGAAAAGGTATAACACTTTCAAACATATCTAAAGTTGAGTTCCATCTAATTTTACAATCTAATCTAAATTTTTTAAAAGATACACCTTGTTCTTGGCATAATGCCGTAAAATTTTTTTGCCTAGTTGGAGAGGTTTTAATAAATAAAACAACATTTTTAATTATATTAACAATATCATCAGCATATTTATATTCTTCTTTAACACATAAATTAAGTATATGACAAGCACACCTAGTATGAAATAAAATACCATCTAACATATGATTCATAGTATTTTTCAAAATTGCTATGGCGAAATCATTATTTGAAGCATTATCTAAAGAAATAGAAATAATTTTATTTAAAATCCTATATTCACGACATGTTTGAGTAATCATTCTAGCTATACTACTACCTACATGAGGATATTCAAATAATTTAAAACAAATAGTTCTTTTTTGTACTAACCAATCATGATCTATCTAATGACATGTAATGCACAAATAAGATTCATTAGTAATTGTAGTTCAACCATCACAAGTAAGAGCAAATTTTCAATTACAAGAATCAAACATAGCAATTAGATACTCTTTCATTTCTTTATATATCTTTATTATATCATTTTTTAACATTGTTCTAGGAATTCTTTTCCATGCTGGTTGACAGTTATTTTGCATTTATTGTTCATAATGTGGATTTTCTGCAAAATTAAAAGGTAATTTAGTTTGAACAATCATTTTAGCAAATCCACTTCTATTTTTTCTATGATCATATTGAAAATTACCAACAATTTGACCTCCAGTAGTACGTATTTGTTGTAGTTTAAGTAAGTTTTCTAACCAATCATTATGTGACATTTTCATATGTTTAACTAATGTTCTCATCCCTCCTCCCTTCTTATGTGCATATACCACACTACAAATTTTACATCTTACCATATCATTATCATTATTTTTTTCAAAAATATTCCAAACCATAGATGTTTTTGCTTTAGCTATAACATCTGTTGTTTCAACATCATCCTCACCTATATTAGATTCGTTAGGATTAATTGTTAGAGTTGGTTGTGATTTTGAAATACTAATGCTAAGCCTACTAGGACCTTCATTACCTATTTCAATATTTATTAAATTCAAGGCTGGATCTATATTAAAATCAAAATGTACAGATGATTGGGATGAAGAAAAATGATGATATTGATTTGGATCCATTATTTCTTAAAAAAAAACAAGCAATCAAAATTCAAATAAAAGTTCAAAAAAATAAAGTATTAACAAATAATGAAATAAGAGAATTGAAAAATATAAATAACAAATTAACTTAAAAATTAAACAAATAACTAAAACAAATAAACAATTAATAAAGCTAAAATATAAGAATGTAAGATTAAGAAATACTAACTCGTTGATGACCAAGATTCAAGAATAATAATACTTTGTAGAGATTTTTACTTCTTGTATTCACTATTCCGCTACTCAACAATCTTCCAAAATATGAAGACTTTCTTGAAGAATTGAAAAAGTATAACACAAAAATAAATTCTATTTTAATACTTTTTGTAGAGAAAATGAAGAAATTTGAGGATTATGAGAGAAAGATGAATGAAAATAAGAGAGCTTGAGAGAATTAGAGAGTGTTTGATGAGTTTTGGGTTGAATTGAGGGGTATTTATAGATTTTTGGAGGTTAGAATAGAGCATATAACCGTTAGGGACCAAAATATATAAAAAAAACATTTCAGCTGTTTTTGGGGCTGAAATGTAAAAATAAAAAAATTGAGAGGCGGGTTGGCCCGTGGTGGGCCAGGGGTTTTTACCCTTGGTCTAGACTGAACTGGGACCTAGGACAGGCCTTAGGCCAGGCTTGGTGCACAGTGGCTAGTTCGGCCTTTGGGCCAGCGTGTCCGGCCCGGCCCGGCGGGCCGAATTGGCCCACTGGCTATTGCTAGAGATGAATATATCAAATGTGTATTTTCTGGTTGATAGAGTGATCCGTCTTCTAATGACTCATCTTGTTTCAACTGCAACTACTGAAAGGGCATTTTCAACAATGAAAATTGTTAAAACAAGACTTCGCAACAAAATAGAAGATGAGTTTCTTGCAGATAATCTTGTTGTTTATATTGAGAGAGAGATTGCTAAAACTTTTGACTCAGACTTTGTGCTTGATGATTTTATTTCTTTGAAAGAATGTCGTGCACAATTCTAAGTAAAAGTACATTACTCATCCTTAATAGTTCTTTTTTAAATTTATCTATATGTTTTCTCTACTCATATTAATAACTATTATGTTTTTTTATATAGATTTTTCATAGAATACTTAACATAACATATAACAAATCCTGCTAGAGAATTTTTAGTACCCCCCCCCCCTACCCAAGGTTAAAATCCTAGATCCGCCACTGTATAGTTGGCTATCTTCAACTATCTCTACATATTTTACTCTATCTCAAATACCAATATTACTAGAATATCAAAATTAGATAAGTATAATTAGGTATAACTATCTCCATTTATCCTACTCTATATTAAATATGACTTTTGGCTTCTTGAAATTTATCATTAATAAATTATAAATATTTATAATTTATCTTTATCTCATAATTAGGAGTTACTAAGAGACTTGACTGGATAAAATTAGACTAAATAATAATAATAAATTATTTTCTCAACTTAAAATAATTTATTAATTATGTTCTATTTCACTAAAAGAACATAACTACACTCTTAGTCTAATTGAAATTATTGGAGTCAATAATTATATCCTAAAATTGATCGATTTAACATATTACCCTTATCAACTAACATAATATTTTAAATGAGGCAATATGACCAAAGTGTGTTTCATTTAAATCCTCAATTCTTATTTTCAATTTGATAGTACTATATGACTATATCACACATATAGAATGAATTTAATAGTCATTATTGAATTACTGAGCTCAAATTTAACTATCATTTAGAAAAACTCATAAGGATGTAATCTTACCTATTAAAGATGACAGATTCCATTTTGCATAATGAACGCTCCACATTTATTTCATTTTAATTCCTAAAATACTGAGATATTGATTATTAAATTAATCTCACTCTTTAGTAACTCAAGGAATTTCAAGTTAGTAGACATAGATCATTATTTGCTCAAGATTAAGTTATCATGTATGACAATCTTATAACGTTTAATCTATATGGTCAATTCCACAAATAAAACATTGACGATCTAATATAATATATCAAAATATATCCTTTATTTTATTATCAAAGTCAAAGGCAGACTTTAGTTAAATCAAGACAATCTAATTAAAATAGATTACCCAAATTTATTTCAGATTGCAAATAATTTATTGCAAATTAAATTATAAATCAAGTCTTTCTATGTTAACTAACATACACCTAGTTTATAATGTTTAAATAATTCATGACTAATCAGGCTTCACACACACACACACACACACACACACACACACACACACAAAATCTATTTAATTTCAAAATATAAATGTTATATAAATATATTTGAATTACTTGAATAGGATAACTAATAATTCTCCCACTTATCCTAGAGTAAATGAGATATGTTAAAAATTCCATACTTTTGAGATAACTTCCAAAAACTTTTGCAGGTATACTTTTAGTAAAAGAATCAGTAAGATTTTTAGCAAAAGAAATCTTGCATACTTCTACATCTCCATGTTGAATAATCCCTCAAAATAGATGATATTTATATTTAATGTGTTTACTATGATGATGGTTGCATGGTTCTTTCGTAATTGCCACTGTACTACTATTGTCACAGTATAGACTAATGGCTTGAAATTTAGAAGGGACCATCTCAAATTCTATCAAGAACTTCTTCAACCATATGACTTCTTTAACTGCCTTACAAGCTACACATATTCAACTTCCATAGTAGAGTCAGCAATAAAAGATTATCTAATGCTCCTTTACACAGTTGCACCACCACTTAAGGTGAAAACAAAGTCTAAAGTGGACTTGCAAAAATCCCTATCAGTTTAAAAATCAACTTCAGTGTAACCTATTGGTACCAATTCTGGAGCCAAGTAAACTAGCATATATCCTCTTGTTCTGTAAAGATACTTACGTATATGCATCACTATTGTCTATTGTTCCAATATAAGATTTGATTGATATCTAAAAACCATTAAAACAACATTTCAAATGTCTAAACAAGTATAAAGCATAGGATACATAAGAATTTCTACAACTGATGCATAAGTAACTCATTTCATGTATTCAACTTCATCAGGAGTATTAGGACTATACTTTTGCGACAACTAAATTTCATGTCTGAAAGGTAATAGACCTTTCTTGGATGTATGAAACTTAGGATAAAGTGATTTGTCTATTTTTTTCTATCCCGAAGATTCTGAACACCTATAACATATCTTACTTCTCCTAAGTTCTTCATATCAAACTATTTAACCAATCTATTTTTCACTGATGTTATTGTCTCCATATTATTACTAATAAGAAGGATGTCGTCAACGTACAATTAGACATGGCCCCTGTTGGCTAACCTTAATTGGAAACCACCAACTTTGATTTGGCAGTCTAGCTAACCAACAATTGGTGGTTACAGTTTCAAAATAGCCAGTTTGGAGGTTTTGTTTTTTTAAAATTTTTTTAGAAGTTTTTAGGATGTAAAAAGTATAAAAATGATTAAAAAATAGCTATAAATATAATGTATAAAAAAAGAGTTTGAACTTAATTTTAGTTTCATAAAGTTAAGTTGCCTACGTATCCTCTTAGGGTGTAAAAGAATTAAATCTCTCGTAGTTCGCTTATCTTTTAACTCTTTCTTACCTTTAATGGTCCTCGCTCTCAGCTATACTTGTAGTTCCTTTAGGATCTACGTCTAAATATTTGTTGAGGTATGGCTGCACATTTTCTTATTGACAAATTTTGACTATAATCCAATCATCTAAAAAGCATGATTGAGCTTTAATAATTTCTGGTGCCATTCTTGAACAAGTTTTGCACAAAATGTTTCCTCCAGCACCAAAGACTTATTCTACTGCAACAGTTGAAATGCGAACAACAAGAATCTCTTTAGCCATTAGTGCTACAATAGGGAATTTATTCCTATTTTCAACCTACCACTTCAAGATATCAAATATTTTAACTGTTTCACTCCACTTAAAACCACAACTTAGATATAAAATATGTTCCACCATGAACCTTGAAGATTCTTTTGGTCATTTTGACCTTTCAAATACAAGAAGCATTGCTTTGTTCATTGTTGAAGATTTAAATGTCGGAATGTCAATGTTTTGAGTTGTTTAGACAACTAAACTATATTTTCTAGAATATTTATGATATAAATTATAAAGAATATTCCTTACATTAGACATTTAAGAAGAAACATTAGGAGAACATGTAAAATCGTAAGTACTACTATCACCATTATCATCATCATCATCATCATCATCATTCTTATTTGAAAATAAAGAATCATAATAACAAGTAAAATAATCTTGTAAACCATCAATTCTCAAGTGTGGATCAAGAACACTAGCAATTAAATTAAAATTAGGTATTTCTACATAATATTGTAACCATTTAATTTTCATATCATCAATATAAGGAGACAAATAAGCATTATCAGAATATTCATTAAAAATACTACTAATAGTAACACATTTTTGAACAACTAAATGTACATTAGGATAATAAACACCAGATAAATTATACATAACACCATTAAATATTTTTAAAATATTTAAAATACCTTCACAAATATTCTATTGTTAGTGAAATAAATGTATTCCAATAGCTCTATTTGCAAAAAAAACACATATAAGTTCTTTATATAGAAAAGATTCATTTAACAATTCATATGTTAAATTCCATTTATTTGGGACATCTTTTGAAAATTATTTTAGTTTCATATCATTACGTCTATAAAATTAGCTGAATTCTTTTTTAATTGTGGGCCTAAATCATAAATAAGAAAAGCGGCTCTTATTGGTTTAATATAAAAATCAAGACTTTTTAAATTATCTTATACACATAAGTTTAAAATATGATATATATATATCTAACGTGAAAAAATTTATCTCCAAAAGTTGACTTAATTAAAATTTTAAGATTAGTAATTGAGGTAATATTTGCACTAGCATTATCAAAAGAAATCGAAAAAATCTTATTCGCTAAACCATATTCTTCTAGAATAACAATTAACAGTTAACAAATATTTTAAACAAAATTTGGATCATCAAAGGCCCTATAAGCAAGTAGTCATTCTTGAATATTCTATTTATTAATTTTCTAATGACATGTAACATCCATACAAGAATGAGTTTGTCAATAATCACTCCAAATATTACTACATAAAGAAACTTTACGAGGCAAATCTAAAAAAAATTGAGCTAATTATTTTTTACTTTCCTTATACAATTTTTTAACTATACGTGTGAGAATAGTGCGAGAAACATATTTTGTAGCAAAATTTAAAGCATTTTCATAATATTTATTAAAATGGGATTTTTCATCAAAATTAAATGAAAGATGTTCTACAGCTACCATTTTAGTTAATTCTTCTCTTTGCACTTTTTCTCAATATTTAAATAAACCAACAAAATGAGGAGTAGAGATAGCAATAGTGTACTCGGTAATTTGTTATTGTTTGGAATTCAGACCAAACTCTTGAAGATGTTTAGAGAGCATATCATAGTCCATTCTTGGCCTGAATGCATACAATTTAGGAGTAGCAATGCAATAGTTACACTTAGCTTTTACTTTACTGGATGACATTGTTATAATGGTGAAATGCTTAGTGAACATATTAGCTTCTCTTTTTCGTGCTTTCTTTGTTGTAGTTTCAAATTATATTTTACTTTCTTGAGTATCAACATAAGGATTTTGTTGTTGAGCTTCAAATTCTTCATAACTAACTTACACCAATTGGTTGGTTGTTGGAGAAGAAAATGTTGCTCGAAAAAAATTTGAAGCAAAACCCGAGGTAGGTTGATAACATAATAGAATAATAAATGTCTCCAGTTGAAAATACAGATTATAGCTAGCACTCAATTTTTTTTCTTACCCTTAGAGCTATTTGGATGAGATTTTTTTTTTCAAAAAAATAAAATAAATATAATAACAATATATTATAGATTAAAATTGAGAATTCAAAAAAGTTGAAAGTGTTTAGAGAAGTGTAAAAAATGAGGGTTGGATTGAGGATATTTATAGAGGAAGAAAGAAGGGAAATAAAGCTAAATTTTTGTTTTAGTCGTTGCTCAATTTTGGCCAGATGCCAAAATTCTACAACAGCCAGATTTTTGAGGCCAATTGCATACGGTTGCCATATGCAATGGACCATTGCTATGGATTGGCCCTTTTATTTTATATTTTATATATTTTTTATATTTTTTATACATTACCATGTGTCGACATTGCATGTGGCTAGTAAAAAAAAAAAAAAATAAAAAGATAAAAAATCGGTACCTTCAACAACTGGTTGGTGGTTGTGGATAACCCCTAACTGCAACCGAACAGTGAACCACGATTCCGGTTCAAGATTAAACTGCTAAAAAATTGAACTGGGGCCATGTCTACATACAATATGAAAAAAAATACCTTACCATCTATAATTCTTTTATAGACACACGGTTCGTCAGGATTCTGACTAAAACCATAGGATTTAATGGCTTGATCAAACTTGAAGTTCTGAGATCTAGACGCTTGCCTGAGCTAATAAATGGACTTATTTAGCTTACAAATTTTATGTTCTTAACCTTGTTGGATAAAATCATCCGGTTGTATCATATAGATACACTCATTAAGATTTTTATTGGGGAACGAATGGTGTCTTGACATCTATTTGCCATACTTTATAGTCAAAATAAGTTGCAATGGATAAGAGGATTCTTATAGACTTTAGCATAGCCACATGCGATAAGGTTTTCTCGTAGTCAATACCTTCTTGTTGGGCGTAATCTTTAGCAATCAATAAACTTTGAAAGTTTTCACTTTCCCATCTACTCATCTCTTTCTTTTATAAAATTATTTGCACTCTAATATACCTTAGGGGGGGTGAATAAGGTATATGGCAAACAATTTCAAATCTTAAAGATCTTCTGAAACTTTTAAACTAAGAACAAACAAGTGTGTGTGCAACAAAAATCAGATTGTTCATGCAGCTTTAAATGAACTACCAAAGATGTTTCAAAAACTCCGCTAAATGATGAAATGAAAATCTATAATTAAGATAGGCAGATAAGGCATCAAAATTAGTCTCACTCAATCAATATAGAAGTCTTTGATCAAATTAATAAATCTAATAAGGAGCATAATGCTTTCAAGTTGGAGGAGCAGTAAAAACGCAGGCATGAATATTAGAATAAATGTAAGAGAATAGACTCAATGATTTATAGTGGTTTGATCCTCAAATGATCTACATCCACTTCGTTAGGTTCTTACTTAAGGATTTCAACACCATAACTAAAACCTTTTTCCTAAATCAATGGTAGTAGGCTATACCAATCTTATACAAGAGGATCACCACACTTGGTTTTATACCTAACCTCTTCAAACACAATAATCAAGGCTCATCCCAATTGAATTTTACACCACAACCTTGATATATTCACACAACAACGTTCACTCCAATGGGTTTTACTCCACAACCTTGAACATTAAACAAAACAAGGCTCACCCCCAACGGGTTTTACACCACAACCTTGATACACAATAAATCAAGGCTCATCCCAATTGGGTTTTATCTTCTCAACCTTGATACAAGTTAGAATGAAAGAGAACTTACAGAAATAGCTCACAAATTTGAGTAGATGTGAACAAATAAGCTCCAACAACCTTTCATCTTTTGAACAATTCAATTTTACCTTTGAAGAATAATGAAAAGGAAGATTTTTGTTTTCTAAAGTGTAAGAGTGTTTCTGAGAGAGATAGCATAAAAATCTTACAAAAAATCGGGTTTAAATAGCTTTTATATAAGTGAAAAGTAGGACAACAATGGCTAGTTAATGGCTAGTTTTCACTGTTAGATTTGCCAGTGTTTTGGACTCAAGTTTTGGACAATGGTGCATCCAAAAGGTAAGTCCAAAATGATACTTTTTCAGGTAGAATCGATTTGACACTATTTACAGGATTTTAGACGAATCTTTTGGATGCAGAGTCATCCAAACTACTCAATTCAAAATTCTGAGATATAAAACTTTGAAATCTTTTTGTTTGTGTGCTTCAAGGGTAGAAATAAAACTGAATCATGAGGCAAAGAAGACATAGGAATTTACACAGAGAATACCTTAACAAATGATTCCTAGTCTAAGAGTCTTCCACAAGGACTTCTTGGTATGCAATCTCTTAAGCTTGGTCTTTTACTTGATCACTCATTCTTGGATTCTATTGCTCAAGAGTTGCTTAGCAATCCTATTTGCATGCCTTGTAAGAACTTGGGTCAAACATGTGAAACTCCAGTTGAAACCAACCTTAGAGTAAGGGGGTTGGGATGCATATCATATTTTCTTGCATGCATAAATGTATTTTTGTATGATTTTATGTGCTTTAGATATGTGATTTATAGTCTAGAAGGCTTAATTATGTTTATTGAGTAAGAAGGGCAAAATGATAATTTTTCCTTGACGTGAAAATAAGGAGATAGCTTGAGAATCAAATAGAAAAAATATTTGGGAAAAGAAATAAGATCAAGAGTTGTTGTGGTTTAGTGGTTAGAGTTTAGGAATTAATTTTTGAGGTCTTGAGTTCAAATTCCATCATTGGAATTTTAGCAAGATTAAATTTTATTTTTGGTTAGATAGCTATATTTCGGTCCTTGCATGAGTTAGGAAAGAGTAGGAGTGTTGTCCTAGGGGAGATATAATAGGAAAGTCCTAATCCTACTCTTGTGCCCTACAAAAATTTCTAAGGGTTTCATACCCTTCTTGATTCTCTAGCTTTCCTTAATTCTTAATCAAGTAGGTTAATTAATTTATTCATGCCAATTTTATTACAGAAAATTTCAGCAAGGTTCTGTGAGATTTAGGTTTCGAAAATGGCTATGAATGAGTTATCTTGTGGCTGAAAATGGGGAGGAGTTTTGGAAGGTTCCCAAGAGAATTAATCTCCATGGTTGAACCTTCAAAACCTCCAACCTAGCTGTGTTCATTTTCTTCATGTTGTAAACTAAAATTTTTCCAGCTTCTTGTTCAGTCCAAGTGTCGAAAATTTCAGCCATCTTTTCCTCCCAAATGCTGCCACAAAAATGGCCATTTCACTTAGCTTGGGGACTGAACATTCCAGCCAAACCGAGCTGCTAAAAAATCAGTGCAAACCAGAAATTTTTCTGGACAATTTTCGCAGCATTGGTGAGCCAAAACCAAGTTGTTTCTTCCAGTTTTTCACCAGCAACTTAACCTCGTTTTTCATCCATAAAGAAGGCTGGAAACCAGCCTTGAAAGACTTCTGAATATCCTTTCAAATCTTCTGCAAGCTGACTGGAAAATGACAGCAAAATCTGCCCAGAAATTTCCAGCAACTTGCGAAAATCTGTTTAGGATTTTCCAACTTTGCTTCTTCTTCAGCCTTGTCCGAAACCTCCACCATTTTTCTGTACAAACTCCCCTTGAACAGCCATGAACTGAGCTTCATCATATTCCTCAGCATTCTGCTCGAAAACTAGTCCATGGCTACTCCTAAAATATCTCCATCAATCATGCCAATCAAGCCATTGATTGAGGACCAAAATTCCAGCAAACATATTCAGTAAACTACCATAAATCATCCCTCAAATAACCAGAAATCTCTTCACCATTGTACACCATATTTTCGGCCACCATTAAGCTCCTTCAAACAACTTTCATTCCAGCAAAAACCCTAGCCAACTAGCCGGCCATTATAGCTTCCAAAAGCTCTCCATTGACCAAGATCTTCTTACCATATTTTGTTTCCAAAATTGATTCCCAATCAAACAACCAACTTTCCTTTTCCTCTCAAATCTGAAAATCTAATTGCCAAAAACCCTACAAGCAATTCGGCCACTCCTTCCCACAGAATTTCGGCCAGCTTCAACCAAATTCTCTCTATTCTCTTCAACCTTCAAGAACACCAAGAACACTTACTACATTCCTCACGCCTAAGGCCACCAAAACCAATTCAATCTTCTTCAAAAAACTCCAGATCACACCTACTCAACCCCTTGAAACCACTTCTGCAATTTTTAACATCAAATACCGAAATCCAAGTCTCTGTTTTGGATAAAAAAACCAAAATTTTCTTGAAGGCTCAAGAACACTTTCAAGGTATGCATGATCAATCATCTTCATCTTCACTCAACTTCAACTCCTAATGAATACACACACACACACACACACACACTAATGAACTCTCTTTTCCTTTCTTTCTCTCTCTCTCTCTCTCTCTCTCTCGGCCGAATGGTTACTTCAACCATGGCCATATTTTCTCCTTCTCTCTTGGATGGATTAAGTCTCCTAAGAGTAAGGATTCATTCGAAATTACTCTAAGGTAGTCATCAATCAAGTAAGCCTCTTCAACATTCTCTTTAAATTCTAGATTCATGTCTCTAGGATGATATTGGAAGGAGATGGATTATGATTAGGGTTTGAGCATGTGTTGTTGTGAAGGAGTTGAGATTGAAGCATGAATAAATGTGTTTGTATGATGGAGATGGGATTGTTGCATGAGATGATTTGTCTTGGTTGATTGTATGGCGTTTTAGGGTTTTGTTGCATGCTCTCTATGTCATGGGTGGTATATGTGATCAAGCATGTTAGAGATTATGTCACTTTTGGTGAATAGAGTTTATGTTCATGTATGATTGTCAAGGCCATGAATATGTTTATGTTAGTAGAGTTTGTATCATGCATTGGTAAATTTAGATCTATGCCTTTATTCATGATTTGGATGATTTGATGAATTGGTGTGGAGTGTATGTTTATGATTATGGTTAGCAATAGAAATATGATCATGACCTTGTTGTCCCTAAGCTAACTTTATTTCATTAATAAAATGATTATTGCTATAATTTCTTCTAGTAAATTTCGAAAACCCTAGGAAGATGTGGATTTGGTCGCTTATATAAAATAGTGATATTTTAGTCAAATAAATGATAGCTTTTATTAAAGAAATAAAATATATAGAAAATAATAATAAAGACTTTTATATAAATATTCATAATAGGTAAAGTATTAATTTTGTAAGTCTTATATTCATAAATACTATCAAAATTTATTTATTGTCCTTTAATCAAAACCTATTAAAATTCACTTTCAACTAATTTTAGTTACCAATTATTTTTTAACAATTAATTATTAATAGATTATTATTTTAAATAATACCATCTAGAACCTAGGACCCTTTATCAAATAAACTCTAATATATTTTTAGCAAGATTTAAACCTTCGACTTATTGTACCTATTTCCCAAAACCCTCATTATTTTAATATCATACTAGACTTAGCTTATAAACCCTTTTATTTATTATCTGGCCTTAAAACTTGGGATACTAGGATCATGGTTGTAGTAAGTTGAGCTAGAATTATTTGTGGAAGTGAATTTTAGCTTGAGTTTAATTATGGCTCATGTTTAACCCAGGCGGGGTTAGGTCAGCTGTTGGAGACCTTATTTTGAGCAAGGATCAGGTAAGCTCCTGCATAAAACCTGTTTGATGCAAAATGATTACTATAGCAAGCCAAATGTAGAGTGTGTGGACACTCACTTCTGTAAAGGTAATTGAGAATTATTTCCTTTCTCATTTCAAGCAAACAAATTATTTGAAAATCAAAGGGGCAGTTTTACTAAAACCCTAAAGCTCTTGCTAAAACCAGTTTTGCCCCAAACTTTGGGAATCCTTAATTGCCATTTTCAAGTGGAGCTATGTTTTATTCATTTTTCCCCAAGTGGGATAAATTACGTTGAGTACTCAATAAGGGCGGACTGCTAGGATTAGCCTTTGAGGGGTTAGGGTAAGCCTCTTAGTAGGTGGCCACCTCTGAGGGTTAAGTTCTTTCCGGATAAGATGTCAGTTCTCGTGCCGGTCTGAGCTAGCAGTTTTCAGTCGAGTGGACTGTGTGTTACCGGAATGAACACCCGGTTTTGTTTGGGTGTAGAGATGGAGGAGTATCTCACCTGGTAGGCCAATCACCTACTTTTTGTCAGTCTGCACAAAGTGTGGCATTCTGACCGTTGTATGGTTATGGGGCCCAACGTGTGGTAACCCATGACCACCTTATTGAGTGGTTGATTTTATTGTTCATGTATGGTTGGAAAAAGCAAACACACCACTCTTGATTTTGACTATTATTTATTGCTTGCCAGTATTTCTCTTATGAAGATTTTACGCTTTGCATTCACGAACTGTTTTCACTGGACACTCAAAGCACACACGGACTTATTGAGATTTTTATCTCACCATCCTTTTTACCATGATTTCAGGTCGATCCTGCTGTGGGGATGAGTAGCTAGTTGTTGTCTGCTTTGGAAGATTTTCTGATATTTATTTTATGTAATGTTTTGGGAGTTGAGAGTGAACAGTTTTTATTTTGGATTTGTTTTTGAATTCTTGGTTTGTAATAAGTTTTAAGTATTATTTTTATTCTATTATTTTGATTGTGTGACCTAGTTATAAAGACCCCTTGTTCTTTGGATGAGGCGACATCCCCGGTCCTATTGGACCTAGGTAGCAGGGTGTTACAAAACATGTCCTATCACATGTAAATCACACAAGTTAATCCTTATCAATGTTTGTCATAAGTCAAAACATAGGAGAATACCTTTAGGTCTAACAATCTTTCCCTTTTTGAGTGATAACAAACTTGATAGGATTGTGATATAAAAATAATGATATGTATAGTCCGAACATGTTAAACCGAGAGAAATAAGAATATTTTTCATTGAAATGCAATCTCTCATTATAGGACTCAAAGAGTGCTTATGAGTTTAAGATAAAGAAAATTAAAACATATACTCACAAACATGGCTCAATGAGCCTATGACCTAACCTACCTCCATATCCTCATTCCTTCCATCAAAAGACTATTCCGCAAGAGAATAGCCATAAATAGTAGTCACGAAAAAAGGTATAGATATGTACACAATGAGGTATAGAAGATGATTAATAAGATGTAATGCTTTCCCTTGTATGTGCATATATGAACACATGATATAAAGTGCATTTTAAAAATAAGACTAGATTCCAGAATTTTGGACTTCCAAGACATATATCCAAAATGAGGTAAAATGAGACAGAATCTAATCTTTTAAAAACTCATTTTGGACTAGTCTTTTGGATTAAATAAACATGGGTCCAAAACTCCCCTTATGTATGTGTAGGATAAATTTTTTTTTTTTACAAAGATAGATCATAGGTTTTTAATCCAACCCAGTTTAAGAAATTTTTGTGCAACCAAAGAGAAGTTTTCATAAGCATAAATATCCTTATCATCCGAATATTTAATGAAGTGCATATCACAACCATAGACAAGAAACAAATCATTAAGCCAAGTTAAAATCAGTTGGAATACACAATGAACTCATACACATACTTCAATCTCCTTAGTCCATAACATCAACAACAACTCAACATAGTCTCCATCAAATCACTATAAACAGTCATAATTCATCTTTAAGCCATATAAATTTATAATCCTCATAAGCAGTCACAATTATAGTCCATATTTATAAAGGCAAAGACCAGTGAAAGAGATATGATGAAAGCACAAAAATGTACAACAGAATATTTGATTAACTCAAATCCCAAAAATGTCTTTCACAAAATCACAAGCTTTTAAAGAAATCATAATCTCCTCCCACATCATCTCCTCTTAGTCCATAGCACAATCTTCATAATCGCATCAAATTCACAATCCCCCAACAATATATTTCTCAAGTCATTAATTCACAATCAATTCACAATCCCTATTTTCTCCCCCTTTGTCATCAATCAAAACAATAGTAATAACAATAAGTAACATAGAAGCAATCAGTAGTACTTTGACAGTAATATAAAGAGAATGCCCAGAATAGGGCAAGCAATAAACAACATTGACAATAACAATGAGTAATATGCAGCTAGCAGTAATATCAGTTAAAGACTAAAATAAGGAAATGCATGAAAATATAGTGTAGAGAGTAGGAAGTTTTGCACGAATAAAATTGTATCATCAGAATAAGAGTGGGTAGAAGAGATTATCATTCATTGGTCGTTATGTGCCACATCTTATGGAATAAAGATGGTTGTAAGCTTAGCATTGATGCATTTCTTTAAATATTTTCCAACAATTCTGCTGAACTTGTTTTACCATGACATTCTTTAGCTTTCGGCCAGATGGGCTGTCAAATGCAGCTGGTTTGTTTTGCTTGGAAGCTTTCTTGGGTGCAGTAGTTGTTCAATAGTGGACACATTTCTTTCTAGTTCTCTTGTGCGCTTTCCATCTTTGGCTAAATATCAGTTTCTTCTTGTGTTCAAGGAATAATAGGTTAAGGTTCTAGCACGGGTGGAGGAACTTGTTCAGTCGAATGGACTTCAATTTTATATTTCTTTCCTTCCACATTTGTCAGTCTATTCCCCAAATCTTTGTTCACTTTTGACTTCTGCAATCAGACTGTTTTAGCTTGGTAGATAGCAGATTTAGAGGATCTAAAATACTCTGAATTTTTCACTTTCCTGAGTATTCTTTTTCTCCCTTTACTTGACGATTCCCTTTGAATTTCAGTTTCAGCTTTTTTTTTTGTTTGTCCTGATGTTTCCCTTTGAAATACTCTGTATTTCTATCTCTTCTTCAGTAGCCTCTCTAAGTAATATCCCTTGATTATCCACTCAAATGGTTCCCATTTTCTCAAATGAATTTCTGTTGTAGATGATTACTTTGCAGTGCTCAGGGTAACCTTATTTAAGCCAATGCTTTGTTTGGTGTTTTCTGAGATTGAGTCAGCAATTTCACAACCAAAAGCACAAAGTTGATTTGTTTTCCTTTTGATAGACCCAAATAACAATACCATTTGCAGAATACTTGCATATGTCTTATGGCCAAAAACTCGGTATCACCATGATTGTAGCAATTTTCCCATTCCATTTAATCATTTGGCATTTCAATCACTTGAATTTCTAAAACTTTTGGCACCAATAAATTTCATCTCAAATCAACTCAGTTCAAAGAAAATTTCTGAATTTTTAAGCAGATTATTCATTTCAAACAATTATACTCCACTATCTCTAAAAAAAATTCTATTTAATGTACGATGGTTAAACTCGAAGTTCACTTCTCCAACTCTAGATATATACCCCTGCATTTTAAACCCATTCACTATTTCCTTATTTCATTCCTTTCTCAGATTCGCATAGAATTCTCTAACCAATGGGGTGAACAGATTTTCATCAATTTGACAACACAACCCCTTATCTAAGATTCTCAACATATTCATAATGACAGAAAAGTTTAGAAATATTTTAGCAATAAAAGACCTTAAAATCAACCTGATAGCCTGCAATAATAGTTCTATTTCTAAACACCCAATCATTGTATTCAAATTCACCTATTTTGATTAAGAGATTGAGGTACCTGAGTGTCTGTGCTTTCCACTTCTGGAGGTTGTTTTGATAATACACTTTGAGGAGTTAGTTCATCAATGGCAGCTCACTTGCCCTTGTTCTTCACAGATATCAGTCCGGTCAGTAATTGATTTCCTTTTCATTACCTCCTTCTTGGCTTCCTTCACTTTTAGCTAAGTTTCTTTACTGAGTTTTGAGGACTTAAAGGATTGAAAGTTTTGATTCTTCTGGTTTTTATTGAGACAATGAAGGCCAGAGGAAAGAGAAAATTGCTAAGGTAAATGATAACTTTTTGAATTTTTTGAAATGAGAAGAAAATTCAAATATATTTGAATTCTTTTTGGGGTTTTCGAGGTATTGGAGAGTAAGTACAATTTAGTATATTTGAGAGCGGTGATTTCTGTTAATATGTAAAGATATTCTGATACGAAGAGATAGAAAGTATTGCGGTTGGAATAAAAAAGGCGAGAGTTTTTGAATTAAAAGATTTGAACATTTTAGACGTAGATTGTTTGTCCAATTTCCCGGTCCAAAATACATTTTAAGTACTGCATCCAATATCTCCATCCAAAATCAGAAGATCTTCAAGAATTTTGTCTTCATTTAGGAAGATATCATCTATAGTTGTCTTTCTTTAAAGACCGAGAAAGAAGTTAAATTCTCTCATCATGATCATTTTAAAATCTTGCTACATTGTCTTGGCAAATTTCTTGCATGAGGAATCATTAGTAGTTCCAAAAATAATATTAGCAACATGTATTTGCACAATTAAGATATCATCAGAATTTTCAGATTTGATAAATCATGTGGTATCCATTTAGCCTCTTGAAGAACCTTTTGAAAGAAGAAAACCAGTAAGACATGGTTTGGAAAATATTCATGAATAAAACCTGGAGGTTGCTTCACATAAATTTCTTTTTCAATAAAACCATTTAAGATAGCACTATTAACATCTATTTGGTAAAGTATGAAGTTTTTAAATGATACAAGGACAAGTAGCATTCTAATGGATTCCAATTCAGCAACATGAGTAAAAGTTTCATCAAGGTTAATGCCCTCTTCTTAATTAAATCATTGGGCAACTAATCTGGCTTTAATAACAATGATAAGCTCATTAAGTTTGTTTTTGAAAATCCACTTGGTACCAATTACATAATGATCAAGTGGTTTAGGAATAAGCTTCCAAACTTGATTTCTTGCAAATTGATTTGAATTTTCTTGCATGGCGATAAAAAAAAAAAAAAAAAATCATGCAAAGCTACATTAATACAATTAGGATCAGTGCTTGAAAGTAAAGTAAAATTATCAATAAAATACTGACTATTTTTAGGCTTTGCAGCTAGGATCGCCAATGATCTGTTCTTTTGGATGGACAGTTTTGGACGTCCAATCTTTTGGCAGATTCTGATTAGTGTGTTTGACACTTCTTTGCTCACTTTCTTCAACTCATTGCTCTTTTAATTCCTCTTCTTTAGTATGGTTGTCAAATGATGGAACTTCATGATGTTCAATGCCATTTTTCTTTGAGCTACCTACATACTCATCATCTTTTCTAGAGGAAAATATGTTAAATACATCAAAATTTACAAGCATGGATTCTTCCGCACATAGAGTTCTTTTATAGAACACTCTAAATACACTTTCGAAAGAAGAGATAAAGTTTAAGTATATCTCGAAAAAATCATCTACTAAAACATGAGCATACCTCTTACCATTTAGGCTAGTGCTCCTCGTTGGTTCAAATAAACCCATATGTACTAGCTCAAGAAGACTTAATCATTTTCTTGGATTTGAAATATGTCTTAGTTTGTTTTTCAAAATGGCAAGCATCACACAATTTGTTTTGGTCAAAAATTATTTTGGGCAGTCCTTTCTTAAGTTCTTTTAATCACAATCTATTCACAAATCAATAGAGACATGCCCTAACCTTTTATGCTAAATGTTGCTATCAATATCATATATGGAACACTTTATATTATAAGCAAATGATCATCAAGATATAATACATAGGCATTGCCAATGCGGTTGACAAAAAATGATTTCATCACAAGAATTGTCAATGATAGTACATGAATCTTTTTCAAAAATAACCTTGCAACAATTTTCACACAAAAGACTAATATTAAGCAGGTTGAGCTTCAATTCATCAATCAATAATACTTGCATGATAATGACAGAGAATCTCTCACCATTACCTTTACCGAGTGTTTTTATCCTTTTTTCTTATCTCCAAGACAAATCCATCATTTTCAGCTTGAATGATATCTATTGGTGCTGCATTTTCCATCATGTGTTATGAGCATCCACTATCCAATACCATTTCGTAGAGCTCAATTTTTGCAATTGATGTACCTATTCATAAGGTGGAAGAATAGCTTTTGGTACCCAAATTTTCTTAGGTCGTTGGAGGTTAGTAGTGTTTTATTTGATTTTACAAAAAGTTATTTCACCGTATTCCACTTTTTTTTTAATAAGACATCTCGATGTTAAGTGTCCCGATTTTTCATCATATATGCATGTTTTGTGTGTCGTGTAACATGGGGCAGCTTTAACAAATTGAGGCTTATGAATTTTGTCCTTATTCTCATGTCTATATCCTAAGCCATTTCGATTTCCAGCATGGTGTTGAGTTCCAAGTAATTTTTTCAGGTTGTTTTTCCCATTTATAAATTTTTCAATGCATGTAGTGAGATCATCAACTCAATTTTTCATGTCATCAAAGTTGCTAAGCATAATTTCAAGCGAAAAGACTTTATTACATAAGTATTTATTTTCAAGTGTTAAACAATTTAAAGAAGTAGAAATGACTTCTTTTTCAACATTTAGACAACATATAGAATCAAGTAAGGCTTTGTTCTCCCTCATCGGCTTATCATTTTCGTCTTGCAAGGAATCAATTTTCGCTTTCATTTCTTTGTTTCTTCTAGATAGCTTTTTGAGTTCATGGAACATTTCAAAAAGTAGTTCACTAGGATCATTAATCTTTTTATAATCAAAATTACGTAAATCAGATATGGAATTAGTGGAATTGGAGTTTACCTCATTTTCCATTGCTATGAAGCACATGTTTACTTTCTCCTTGTCGGATCCATCACTCTCTTCAGTCTCAGACTCTTCTTGATCCCAGGTCCCAATCAGTCCTTTTCTTTTCTTCTTGTTGTGCTTGGCTTCTCTTTCTTTAGACATTGGGCAATCAGTAATAAAATGCCCCGTACTCTTGCATTATAGCATTAAGGTTTGAAGGGTGAAGGTTATCCCTTCTCTTTGACAAATTTTCTGCCCTTTTTGAAGTTGCTCTTCCTGAACATTTTTTTGAATTTTCTAGCTACCATGGCCAGTTTTTTGACATCTAGATCAGTCCCTTTTTCACTCTCGATTTGTTCACTAGTAACATCATCATCAATAGCTTTTAAGGCCGTTCCTCTTTGGCCTCTATCATCTTCATCATGCTCTTAAAACTTTTTCAGTTTCATTTTATATAGAGAGCCAATTAGCTCTTCAGTGGCTAAACTGTTCAGATTTTTTGATTCTTCTATAGCCAAAGTTTTTTGCTGCCAACTCTTTGGCAGAGCATCAAGAAATTTTCTGTTTTGTTTCCCGAGGGGTAGATCTTTCCATAGGCCTTTAGACCATTCATGATGTTTGTGAAATAAATAAACATATCAGTGATGTTTTCACATGGATTCATAGTGAATAGCTCATAATCGTGGACTAACATTCTCAACTTTGATTCTTTCACTTAATTAGTCCTCTTATGGGTGACCTCAAGTAGTCTCCACATTTTAAAGGCTGAATCACAACCACTAACATAGTTGTATTCATTTGTATCAAGAGTACAACATAATATATTCATTGGCTGAAAATTCAGAGTCATTTTTGAAATATCCTCATTGTCATATTCATCACTTTGTTTAGGCACTTGTCTGCTTTCAACAAATTTCAACAGGACAAATGGTCTATTCTAAATCAAATTCCATACCTCAAAGTTGATTGAGCAAACATAAATTTTTATTCTATTTTTTTAGAATGTATAATTACTTCTATAGAACAAAGGAGGTCTATTTGTGGAGGATCCTTCAATGTAAGGTAGAGCATAGTGTTTGCCATATGGATCTTTGCTACAAAGCTGTTAAGTTAAGGATAATGTAGACCAACGCTTTGATACCAATTAATATACCTTAGAGAGGGGGGGGGGGGTGAATAAGGTATATGGCAGATAATTTCAAATCTTAAAGATCTTTTGAAACTTTTAAAATAAGAACAAACAAGTGCGTGTGCAACAAAAATCAGATTGTTCGTGCAGCTTTAAATGAACTACCAAAGAAGTTTCAAAAACTCTGCTAAATGATGAAATGAAAATCTATAATTAAGATAGGTAGATAAGGCATAAAAAATAGTCTCACTTAATCAATATAAAAGTCTTTGATCAAATCAACAAATCCAATAAGGAGTATAATGCTTTCAAGTTGGATTAGCAGTAAAATCGCGTAGGCATGAATATTAGAATAAATACAAGAGAATAGACTTAATGATTTATAGTGGTTCGATCCTTAAATGATCTATATCCACTACCTTAAGTTCTCACTTAAGGATTTCAACACCATAACTAAAACCTTTTTCCCAAATCAATAGTGATAGGCTATACCAATCTTACACAAGAGGATCACCACACTTAATTTTATACCTAACCTCTTCAAACACAATAATCAAGGCTCACCCCAACTGGATATTACACCATAACCTTGATACATTTACACAACAAGGTTAACCACAATGGGTTTTACTCCACAACCTTGAGCATTAGACAAAATAAGGCTCATCCCAACGGGTTTTATACCACAACCTTGATACACAATAAATAAAGGCTCACCCCAATTGGGTTTTACCTTCTCAACTTTGATACAAGTTAGAATGAAAGAGAACTTACAGAAATAGCTCACAAATTTGAGCAGATGTGAACAAATAAGCTCCAATAGCCTTTCACCTTTTGAACAATTCAATTCACCTTTGAAGCACAATGAAAATGAAGCCTTTTGTTTTCTAAAGTGTAAGAGTATTTCTGAGAGAGATAGCACAAAAATCTTATAGAAAATCAAGTTTAAATGGCTTTTATAGACGTGAAAAGTATGACAGCAATGACTAGTTAACAGCTAGTTTTCGCCGTCAGATTTGCCAGTGTTTTGGACTCAAATTTTGGACGATGGTGCATCCAAAAAGTAAGTCCAAAATGACACTTTTTCAGGCAAAATCGATTTGACACTGTTCACAGGATTTTGGTTGAATCTTTTGGATGCAAAGTTATCCAAACTATTCAATCCAAAATTCTGAGATATAAAAATTTGAAATCTTTTTGTTTGTGTGCTTCATGGGTAGAAATAAAACTAAATCATAAGGCAAAGAAGATATAGGAATTTACACAAAAAATACCTTAACAAATGATTGCTAATCTAAGGTTCTTCCACAAGGACTTCTTGGTATGCAATATCTTAAGCTTGGTCTTCTACTTGATCACTCATTCTTGGATTCTATTGCTCAAGAGTTGCTTAGCAATCCTATTTGCATGCCTTGAAAGAACCTGGGTCAAACATGTCCTGTCACACAAGTTAGTCTTCATCAATGTTTGTCATAACTCAAAATATAAGAGAATGCCCTTAGGGCTAACACACTCAATGGATTTTACCCTATTAGGCAAGTTTACAAATTCCTAGACAAAGTTATTATATATAGATTTCATTTTTGAATCCATATCACTCTTCCAAGGGTCAGCATCTACATCCTCTACAGCTTCTTTGTAAGTAGTAGGATCCTCTTTTTCTTTAATAAAGATTGCTTGAAAAGACTTTCCGTAAAGTAAGTATCTAGAGGGATGTCGAATAATTCCCTCACCACGCCTATGCTGTGGAGGTTCTTAGAAGAATGAATTTTCTTCCTCCTTATTGATTGGAATCTGTTTTATTGATTCCTCAACGACTAGAATTTATTTTCTCCCAATAATGCATCACTAGCTTGTCTTTCATTTTTAGCAACAATATTAGAATTTTTGTTGACAAGGACGAGAGATTCTTCTACTTTACGTGCTGAAGAGCCAACAGGTATAGAAGATGTAACATCTATTTCTCTCATACTGGAATCTGGCATGTTATTAAGTGGTAAGGATACATATCCACTACGAGAATCTTAAATATAGGTTTCTGCAGCTATTTGCTTGGGATTATATCCATTGGTTTCATTAGAATAACCCTACTCTTGGATTTGCATTTTTCTATATACTTGTCCTATAAGAAAATTACATTTGTACTTAGAAATATTTTCTTATCTTAAAGAGTATAGAAGTAGTATCTACTAATTCCTTTTAAATACCCAATAAATAGACATATATTTGATTTTGATTTTATTGTATCCATCTTTTTCTTTAACATATATGCGGGACAACTCCAAATTTAGATATATGTCAAATTGAGCTTCTGCTCATTCCATAATTCCAATAGAGTCTTAGGGATATATTTAGTATATATATATATATATATATATATATATATATATATATATATATATATACATACATGCCTTCCTGTAGTTCAAAACCCTATAAGAGATATAGGCACAAACAATTACAAACCAAGCCCACTTATCATAGAAGTAAGCCCAAATTCAAGAAGTCATCAAAATATCCAGCCCTTCCTGCTCCTCAATCCAAAACTCATAAAACCAAAAAGACTCATTTTTCCAAATACAAGTCTAAAACTGTTACTTATTTCAAATGTGGTAAGCTAGGCCATATAGCCAGATACTGCAGAGTCTCCAAAAGAATCCATGAACTCTTATTGGACCAAGAACTATTTGATAAGATTCAGAATCTTTTTATTTCTGAATCAGAGTTTGACCTTGCTGATGATGAGTATGATCAGCAATTCAACCAAATCCAAGAAGATGATGTTCCCTCATCTTCTTTAGAAACTGATGAAGAATAGCCATCCATCAATGTCCTCTCTAAGGAACAAGATTTACTTTTAGAGATTATAGGCAATCTTCCTGATGATACTACCAGAAAAGAGTATCTGGATAAATTCAAACAAACTTTGCATCAGCCATCACCTTCAAGATCCAATCCCTTTGATAATCATTCGAGGATTGTCAACACCTGCAACATTACAGATATTCTCAATAGGTTTCTAACTAAGCCTCAGAAATCGGTTACAATCCAAGACTTGCAATCTGAAATTGCCATTCTCAAATAAGAAATCAGAGAGATCAAAGCTTCTCAAGAAATCGACAGACTAGTTCTCCAACAACTCTGTTCAAAAGATGAAATACCACTTGAGCCAGAAGCCTCAAAACCTCAAGAGCCAAATCAATTTTTAAATTACATTTCAAAAGTATCCATCTAGAAATGGCATATCAGAATTACTCTGTTAATCAACAACTCCTTCATCCTTGAAATCCCAGCTCTTCTAGATACAGGAGCCGATCTCAATTGCATTCAAGAAGGATTTATTCCTACCAAATTCTTTGAAAAACCAAAGAAAGTCTTCGATTTGCCAATGGTAAGAAACTAGGCATTAGTTTCAAACTCTCAAATGTTGAGGTAAAACACTATTCTTTATCTATTTTTACATTTTTCCTATTAGTCAAAGATATCACTAACCCTGTTATCTTAGGCACTCCTTTCGTTCAACAGATCATTCCTTTCATGGTCCTCAAAGAAGGCATTCAAGTTATTTACCTAAATCAACAAATGCTCATTCCCTTTGATAGGCCTCCTATTGAGAAGGAACTCCAATTTTTGGAAAACAAACAATTTCAAATCAACTTCCTGAAAGCAGATTTGGCCTTCAAAAGACTCCAGCTACAATTGCAGGATTCAACTATCAAGTCAAAAATCCAAGCCATAGCAATCCATATTCAGCAACATCTCTGTTATGATCTTCGTACTGCTTTCTGGCACAGGAAACAATATATAGTCCGACTCCCTTATGAGCCTGACTTTGATGAAGAGTCTATCCCAACCAAGGTTAGACCAATCCAAATGAACTATGAGCTAACTACTCTTTACCAAAAGGAAATCCAAGATCTCCTGCAAAAGAAAATCTTCACTCCCAGTACATCCCTTTGGAGTTGCGCTGCTTCTATGTTTACAAAAATGCTAAAATTGAGAGAGGTGCTCCAAGATTGGTAATCAATTACAAACCTCTCAATACAGTACTAAGGTGGATAAGGTATCCTATCCCGAACAAAAAAGATTTGTTCAACAGGCCGCATGCTGCAGTCATATTTTCAAAATTTTATTTGAAATCTGGATATTGGCAAATTCAAATTGATCTCAGAGATCGCTACAAAACTGCATTTACAGTTCCATTTAGTCCATATGAATGGAATATAATGCCTTTTGGTTTGAAAAATTCTCCTTCTAAATTTCAGAGAATTATGAATGAGATTTTCAATCCTTACTCTCAATTTATCATTGTTTACATTGATGATGTTTTAGTTTTCTCAAATAGTTTGGATCAGCATTTCAAACACCTGAATGTTCTACTTTTCACCATTAAACATAATGGTTTAGTGCTTTCAAAAACAAAATTTAGTCTTTTCCAAACTAATGTTCGATTTCTCGGGCATAATATTCAGCAGGGAACTATCACTCCTATTTCTCGATCAATTTAATTTGCTAATAAATTTTCTGATCAAATTCTTGGCAGGACTCAATTCCAAAGATTCCTTGGTTGTTTAAATTATGTTTCTAAATTTATTCTAGGAATAAAAAATCTGATCAAGCCATTGCATGATAGGCTTAAACAACCCCCTCCTCCATAGACTAATGTTTATACCTCAATTGTTCGACAAGTCAAGACCCAGGTCAAAAATCTTCCGTGTCTATCCTTGCCGGATCCCCAAGCTCCAAAAATCGTTGAAACAGACGCCTCTGACATTGGCTACGGTGGCATCCTAAAGCAACAGAAAAATGGCAAAGAGCATATTGTTGCATTTGCATCCAAACATTAGAATAGTTCTCAGTAGAACTATCCTACCATCAAAATAGAAATTTTAGCAATTGTTTTGTGCATTCAAAAGTTTCAAGCTGATTTGCTAAATCAAAAATTTTTATTACGTATTGATTGCAAAGTTGCAAAATATATTTTACAAAAAGATGTCAAACATCTAAACAAATATTTACTAGATGGCAAGCTAGTTTATCTATATTTGATTTTGATATAGAGTATATTAAAGGATCTTTAAATTCAATTCCTGATTTCTTAACTCGAGAATTTTTACAGGGTCGATAGTCCTATGGCTCCCAAACTCAGAAATAAAAATTTGAAGCTCAAAGAGCTTCCTGCTATTCATACTCCTAATAAACAAGAACCAAAGAAAGAGTCCTCTGGACTATACACTGGCAAAACCCAGTTTACAAGCCCAAAAGACTATGCGATGACCATAGCCCAAACACCACAACCGGTAAAAATACAGGAACCAATCTCTTTGGAAAACTTGACTTCTAAAAGTTGGGCCGATATTGTGGAATCTGAGGATTCACAAGAAGCCCAAGTCCAATCTGCATGGACAATGGCTAATATTCATGAATGGGCAGAAAAATGGGATTTCCACTTCGTACAGCAAGCCAACAGATGGGCTTTCCATCCGCCAATCCAAGTCAGCCTACACAAGCTGATCCAAAACAAGTAAATTAGGTAAAACTTTCTGAACCTAAAATTTTGGAGGTTTCCAATCCCACAAAATCTGAAAAATAATTTCTAAAAACACAAGCACAAGCACGATGCAGTCGGCATCCTCAAAGGTTCTTTCTTCTAAACTACAACCTGTTTCTTCCAGGCTCTCTTCCTCCCCTAAGCCTGCATACTTCAAAACACCAGGAGTCTATAAACTCCTTTAGATGGAACCAAAATTCTGGAATTCCAATCCACAATTAGCAGCTAGGTAACGCTTTGGCCCAAATGTTAATTTTATCCAGAAATTACCAAAATTTACCCAAAAGTACTACGAGTTTATACTGGTAGATACTGAGAGTGCATCCTTCTATCCTCACAAAGATAAGAAGACTGAATCTTTCATTACAAACACTTCAGTACAGATTCATTCAATCCACACTCCTTCATATGGAAAGCCTCACCAAATACCTTCAAACGATTTTCCCAACCCTTTGACCCTATGGTTTATAATTATTGGGATTACCAAGTAGCCTAGGTGAATGCCTTCACCTTTCAAAACAAATAGCAGAGCCATTCATGGTTTTTCTATTTTAACAAAAAGACATTCGCACAATTTATGTTCCCCCATTGGTTTATCAATCAGTGGTGGCCAGTTTATGGACCAACTGAGGAGATTCTCCCTCAGCCAGTCAAAGAAGGATTTGATTATTTCCAATCTAGATATTCAAATCCACAACCAACAGTTTCCCTTCTGCTCCAATTTTTTAGTATCTTCAAACTTGCCTAGATATACTCCCAGAAGTTTGCATATCACAAAGAGGCAAACCAGCATGGCCTACTGTATCTTGCCTTCCAAGGACATTGCAAATGGTGGAAAGATTGGATGCAAAATATACTTATATCCCTGCTATCGAAAAATGGTTTAAATTAAACCCAAAGTAGTTGTCATTGGCAGACAGTCAGCAAACGGAGTTCCTCTAACAGAAATCTATTGCAGCTGCCACTCTTGTAGCCTCCAAGTCCAAAGAAGATTTTGTAGCAGCTATACAAATGGGGTTATACCAATTACAAAGATAACCTTTTACCTCAACTGAAGCACCTACAGAAGAACAAGATGTGGAATCAGAAAAGGAAGAAGACGAAGAAGATTATTATTGTGGATAATAATCAATGACCCCACTCATGATGCCATTGGTGATGATTGAACGACATCAGTATAACCAAAGACATAAGCAGTGACCTCAGAAAAAATACTATAGCCACTTTATCAGCACCACTGTACACTATAGCGGCTTTAATAAAGCTACTATAGATTCACTTTTTGGCTATAAATTGCCATCTCTATTTCATTGTAAGACACACTTGTCACACCATAGCTATAACACCCCACTACCTAGGCCCGCCAGGGCTGGGGATGTCGCCCTATCCAAAAGATAAGGGGTCTTTATAACTAGGTCACACGAATAAAATAGTGGAATAAAAATAATACTTTAATTTAAAATATATTACATCCCAAGAATAAATCCAAGAATAAATCTATGAATTTCCAAAAGAAAAACAAATCCATAAATAAAATTATTCACTCTCAACTCCCAAAAGCAATACATAAAAGTAAATGACAACCTTCTCTTTCAAGGCAGATAACGCTAGCTACTCATCCCTATAGCAGAATCGACCTGAAATCATGGTAAAATGGTGATGAGATAGAAATCTCAGTAAGTTCGTGTGTACTTTAGGTGTTCAGTGAAAACAATTCGTGGATGCAAAGTGTGAAATCTTTATAAGAGAAATATTGGCAAGCAATAAACATTAGTCAAAAGCAAGAGTGGTGTTTTAGCTTTTCCAGACACATATAATCAATAAAAATCAACCACTCAAAAGAAAGGGTTATGGGTTACCACACTTTGGGCTCTATAACGGGTCACAAAGCCGACACTTTGTGCAGACTGACAAAAGGTAGGTGATCGGCCTACCAGGTAAGATACTCCTCCTTCTCTATACCCAAACAACAACCGGGTGTCCATTTCGGCATAACACAATCACTTAACTGAAATAAAACTGCTAGCTCAGACCGGCATGACTAAGTAGTACTGATGTTTCTCTAAGTTGAGCTTATCTTCTGGAGGTGGCCTCCTTCCAGAAGACTCACTCTTACTCTTCAAAACTAGTACTACTAGCCTACCCCTATTGAGTACTCAACGTAACGTATCCCACTTGGGAAAAAGTGACCAAAACATAGTTCCACTTGAAAATGGCAATTAAGGATTTCCAAAATCTTTGTCAAAATCAGTTTAGAAAGAGTATTGAGTTTTGAGTAAATCTGCTTATTGATTTCCAAATAATTTGTTTGACTAAAATAAGAAATGAATCAATCCTCAATTGCCTTTATAGAAATGAGTGTCCATGCACTCTACACTTGACTTGCCATAATAAACATTTGCATTAAACAGGTTTTATGCAGGAGTTTACCTGATTCTCACTCACAATAAGAGGTCTCCAACAGCCGACCTAACCCCGCATGGGGTAAATATAAACCACAATCAAACTCAAGTCAAAATCCACTTTCTCAATTTAAAACTAACTCAACTCACTACTACCATGATCCTAGTGTCCCAAGCTTTAAGGCCAAATAATAAAGGAAAAGGGTTTACAAGTTAAGGCTAATATGATATTTAAAATAATTATTGTTTTGGGAAATAGGTACTAATAAGCTAAAGGTTTAAATCTTACTAAGAAAAATTTAGAGTTTATTTGATGAAGAGCCCTAGGCGGTATTATGTAAAATAATGATTTATTAATAATTATTTGCTAGAAATTAATTGATAACTAAAATTAGTTGAAAATAAATTTTAATGAGTCTTGATTGAAAGATAATAGATAAATTTTAATAGGTTTTGGTTAAAAGATAATAATTAAATTTTAATAATAAATATTTTACTTATTATGATTATTTTCATAAATGGCTTTAGTTGATTTCATCATCTTATATAATATCTATATATTTTATTTTTTCTAGCAAAAGCTATTATTATTTTGACTAAAATATCCTTATTATATATAATAATCTAAATCTACCATTCCTAGGGGTTTTCAAAATTACTAGCAAAAATCATAGTATTAAATATTTTATTGAAGGAATAAAATTAGCTTAGCGACAACTAGATCATGATCATAGTTCTATTGCTAACCACAATTATGAACATATACAACCCTTCAAATCATCAAAACATCCAAGTCATGAATATAAGCATAGATCTAAATTTACTAAGGCATGATCTAACCTTTACTAGCATAAATATAACCATATCACACAAGAATATAAATCATATTCATCATAGATGACATAATCTCTAGCATACTTAATCATGGAGATATGCATTAAACCCTAAAACACCATACATTCAACCAAGATAATCAACTCATGCATAAATCCCATCTCCATCATATTCATACATATATTTATGCTTCAATTTCAACTTTTCACAACAATACATACTCAAACCCTATTCATAATCCATCTTCTATCAACATCATCCTAGAGATATGAATCTAGAATTTAAAAGGAGGGTTAAAAAGGCTTATTTGATTGATGAATACCTTGAAGGAGTTTCGAATGGATCTCAACTCCTAGATGACTAGATCCGTCCAAGGAAGATGAAGAAAGCATGGCTATCGGTGAAGAAGCCATTCGGCCAAGAAAGAGAGAGGTCCGGCCAAGAGAGAGAGAGAGAGAGAGAGAGAGTCCATTAGCATGTTTATTCATATACATATTCATTAGAGATCAAAGCTAAGAGAAGATGAAGTTGTTAGAACAAACCTACCTTGAAGGTGTTCTTGATCCTTCACAAAAATTCTGATTTTTTTATCCAAAAGAGCAAGTTGGATTTTGGAGTTTGATGTTAAAAATGGTATGGATGGACTTACGGTAGTGAATAGATGAATTTTGGAGTTTTTAGAAGAAGTTTGAAGTGATTTGGAGGGGTATTAGGCGAAAGGAAGGAGTAGGTGTTCTTTGTGTGCTATGTGTTCTTGAAGGTTGAAGAGAGTAGAGAGGTTTTAATTTGAAGCTGCCGAAATTCTGAAGGATTAGGGCTGGCCGAATTGTTTGTAGGATTTTGGTAGACGATTATCTAGTTTGTAAGGGAAAAGGAAAGACTAGTTGTTGAAATCCTAAAAGAATATCTTAAAGAATCAAATTTGGAAACTAAATATAACAAGAATATCTTTGATCATTGGAGAGCTTTTGGGAAGCTGCTATGGCCAAATTGTTGTGCAGTGTTTTTGCTGGATGAAAGCTGATTGAAGAGGGGTAATGGTGGCTGAAAAGATGGAGTGAAATGGTGAAGAATAAGTCTGGTTGTTTGAGGAACATTTTATGGAAGGTTGCTAAATTAATATTGCTGGAATTTTGGTATCTAATCAAAGCATGATTGCAGAGATTTTCAGGCAGCCATGTCTGATTTTCGTGCAGGAGCTTGGGGAAGACAATGGAGTTCTGATCATGGCTATTTAAGAGTGGTTTCTGCAGAAGCAAGCTGAAGTTTCGGCCAGGGATGAATTAGGAAACAAAGCTGGAAATTTTCTTGTACAGAATTTTCGCAAGGTGTTGAAATTTCTAGACAGTTTCGGTTGTCATTTTCCTTTCAGCTTGCAGAGAGTTTGGAGGAGATTTCAGGGGTCTTTCAAGGCTGGTTTTCAGCCTTCTTTATGGAGGAAAAATGTGGCTAAGAGGTTAAGCAAAACTGAAAGAAAATAGCTTAGTTTCGGACCTCTAAAGTTGCGAATTCAACCAGAAGTTTCTCTGGTTTTGCACAGCATTTGTGCAGTCCAAAAATGGCCAGAAAAATTCAGATCTCAAGCTGATCAAAAGGCCATTTTCTGGAAACATTTGGGAGGGAATAATGGCTAAGAATTTTGATACCTTGAAGGAATAAGAAGCTGGAAAAATTTCAATTCATGCCATGAAGGAAAATGAACCTAGCTAGAGTGCAATTTTAGAAGGTTCATTAGAGGGATTTATTCTCTTGGAATCTCCCACATCTCTACCACATTTTCAAACCATAAGTTGTCTTTCACTAAGACATTTTGAACATTCAAAGCCACAACACTTTACTGAAATTTCTGGAATGAAATTGCCTAGAGCAAATTTGACCAATATAATGAATTGAGAATTAAGAGAAATTAAAGATCAAGAATAAATGAATTCTCTTAGGAAATTTTGAGTAGGCACAAGAATAGGATTAGAGTACTCCTATTATGTCTCCCCTAGGACAACACCTCTACCCTATGCTAAGGTTCTTAAGGCCAAAAATACCCCTTCCCAAGCAAAAATAAAATTTAATCATGCTAAAGCTCCACGATGGAATTTGAACCCAAGACTTCAAGAATTAATTCCAAAGCTCTAACCACTAAACCACAACAAGTCTTGTTTTTATTTTCTCTCTAAAATATTTTTTCTATTTAATCCTCAAGCTATCTCCCTATTTCCTCCTCAAGCAAAAATTACCATTTTGCCCTTTTTACCTAATAATCATAATCAAGCCCTCTAGACTATAAAACACAAATTCAAAGCACATAAAATCATATAAAAATATATTTAAACATGCAATTAAGTATGATATGCATCCCAACCCCCTTACTCTAAGGTTAGTTCCGACTAGGGTTTCACAATAGCACTTGTATCTTACACCTTGCATATCTTAGCCCAAAGACCTGTAAGACCCTCTCCGGTTAGAATTCAATTCTAATCTCCAATATTGTACTTTTATTTCAGTAATAAGATTTGAATTTCATTTGCATATGGTCGACTAAGCCGCCTCATTTCCTTTCACTTCATCATTTACTTTCAGTAATTTACTTATGTCTTAATCTATATGTGCATTCCGTATGCAACCTTACTTTATTTAATTTACTTCCCGTTTCCCCTTTCCTTTCCAGGCACAACTTCCTGTCCCCTTGGTATTAGAGCCTGATGAGGAAGTAAGGTAGATGACTCTTGTTATCAGTATCTTATACTATATCATGTTTATATCTACGTATTCTGAGTATATTTGGTGTTGAAACTGATGATTTCTAATGAGGAATTGGACTAGTACCAGTGTTGGCTTACCGACAGAAGCCCACGTATAAAGAATATATGTTTCTGATCCTCATAGATCTATGTTTTATTTGTTAAATATTGAATAAGATCTGAGAACTCTGTGCAAAGATTTGACTAAATCTGGAAGGAGATCTGGTATCTAGATTTACTCTGCAAGATAGACTGAACCTTAAGGCAATGGAGTTAAGGCCACTGGTGGTTCTAGTATCTTGCTGAGTTGAGAATTCAATTCTTAATGGCCAGAATCAGTATAGATCTGCATGCAGACTTGACAGATCTAAACTTTATATAAGAAATAAATCATATATCTAAGAATAGCATAAACCATAGATCCAAACTGAGTATTGTGCAAGATGACTGATAGCTTGAGTGTATTCCGTCTTATGGAATCTGACGGTGATGATTACCAAGTTAAGGGAAGTATTTACACATTGATTAAATACTTGTTGTACTTTACTACTTTCTACATCTTCTAGGCTCTCTTCCTCCCCTGAGCCTGCAAACTTCAAAACTCTAGGAGTCTATAAACTCCTTCAGATGGAACCAGAAATCTTCTTCATTTTCTTCATTTTCTAATTCCACCTCTTGTTCTTCTGTAGGTGCTTCAGTTGAGGTAGAAGGTTGTCTCTGTAATTGTTGTAGCATCATTTATATAGCTACTACAAAATCTTCTTTGGAATTGGAGGCTGCAAGAATGGCAGCTGCAATAGATTTCTGTTGGAGGAACTTCGTTTGCTGACTGTCTGCTAATGACAAGTACTTTGTGGAGGTTTCCAATCCCACAAAATTTGGAAAAATAATTTCTAAAAACACAAGCACAAGCACGATGCAGTTGGCATACTCAAAAAGCATTTTTTGCATCCCAATCTTTCCCCTATTTGCAATGTCCTTGGAGTGCAAGATACGGCAGGCCATGCTGGTTTGCCTCTTTGTGATATGTAAACTTCTGGGAGTACATCCAAGCAAGTTTGAAGATAATGAAAAATTGGAGTAGAAAGGGAACTGCTAGTTGCGAATTTCAATATCTAGACTAGAAATATTCAAATCCTTCTTTGACTGGCTAAGGGAGAATCTTTTCGGTTGGTCCATAAACTGGCCACCACTGATTGATAAACCAATGGGGGAACAAAATTTGTGCGAATTTCTTTTTGTTAAAATAGAAAAACTATGAATGGCTTTGCTGCTTGTTTTGAAAGGTGAAGGCATTCACCCAGGCTGCTTGGTAATCCCAATAATTATAAGCCATAGGGTCAAAGGGTTGGGAAAATCGTTTGAAGGTATTTGGTGAGGCTTTCAAGGATGAAGGAGTTGTTGATTACCAGAGTAATTCTGAAATGCCATTTCTGGATGGATACTTTTGAAATGTAATTTAAAATTTGATTTGGCTCTTGAGGTTTTGAGGCTTTGGACTCAACTGGTATTTCATCTTTTAAATAGAGTTGTTGGAGAACTAGTTTGTCGATTTCTTGAGAAGCTTTGATCTCTCTGATTTCTTGTTTGAGAATGGCAATTTCAGATTGCAAGTCTTGGATTATAACCGATTTTTGAGGCTTAGTTGGATACCTATTGAGAATATCTATAATATTGTAGGTGTTGACAATCCTCGGATGATTATCGAAGGGATTGGATCTTGAAGGTGATGGCTGATGCAAAGTTTGTTTGAATTTATCCAGATACTTTTTTCTGGTATTATCATCAGGAAGATTGCCTATAATCTCTAAGAGTAAATCTTGTTCCTTAGAAAGGACATTGATGGATAGCTGTTCTTTATCGGTTTCTGAAGAAGATGAGGGAACATCATCTTCTTGGATTTGGTTGATTTGCTGATCATACTCATCATCAGCAAGGTCAAACTCTGATTTAGAAAAAAAAAAAAAGATTCTGAATCTTATCAAGTAGTTCTTAGTCCAATGAGAGTTCATGGATTTTTTTGAAGACTCTGCAGTATCTGGCTATATGGCCTGGCTTACCATATTTGAAACAAGTAATAGTTTTGACTCGTCTTTGGAAAAATAAGTCTTTTCGGTTATAACTCAGAAGAAACATATGCTCCTTTGGACGTTTGCCAAAGTTTTGAGACATTAACAGAGTTTGCAAAAGGGTAATCAATCTTGTTGAGTGAAGCATAAGCTTCAAACCATAAGAAGAAATCAATTTATTTTTGAATTAAATTTAGAAATTCATAATATTTATCTTGGATATGTTGTTTGTGCCTATGTTTCTTATAGGGGTTTGAACTGCAGGAAGGCAATCTAAACTGTTTACAGAAGGAGCCTGAGTCTCGGCTTCTTTGGGCTCTATCTTTGGCCAATTGCCTTAACATTTTATCTTGTCGACAAATCTTAAGGGCTACTTGCTGGATCTAGTTGGTTAATTGATCAAAGGTGATCGTATCATAGGGTACTTTACCATTATGCTGGGTTTGCAATTCTTCACGAACAAGGTCACGAAGAGATTTGGGGAGGCCATCTTGGAATTTTTCTTTTCAATATTGGCTATTTCCATCTGGTTTGGCATAAATTCGGGTAAGGAAGGTATCCTTATACCATCTAAGATCAGACAAAGTTTTGCATTTGAGATTATTGAGAATCTCAGTGGATTTTTCACAAAAAATACATAGATTTCCTATTAAGGTTTTGACCAGTGTGAAAATCAAAGTAGACACTGCATCAGGGATTGGTTCACCATTTTGGAGGATGGGATGTCCATTAGCATTTGTTTTGACAGTATGGAGGATATCATATTTATCTGTGTCAGTGAGATGTTTGTCCCACCAACTTTTGAGCTGTCCTGCGAAACCTGCTATCAAGACATGGGTAGATAATTGATCTGAACTACCATGGGTTGTTTTATAGGCAGTGGCAACCATGGCCATTTGTTAGAATTTAGTCATAATGTTGTATTCAGATTGTCCATCTATATTCCATTCATAGATGTTATTGGCATTATAAGAATTCTGCAAAATGGCTGAACTTTCTTCTAGGGCTACATCAGGATGAGTGGCTCTAGAATAATAAATTTTTCGGGAATTTCTCTAATTATTTGGTCCTCCTATTCTGATAGGAGCAATCTCTATAGGAGGAGGTTTTGTTGTGACATGATCAAAAGCAGAATCCGAGTCAATTTCTTGAAGAACAGAAATAGATTGTTGGGTAATCGTCTGGACAGATCTGTTTGAAATAAGATTGTTTCTCCTTTGTTTGATACTTTTATAGCACTAGTATTGAACGCAGAGTTCATAGCCTTATAGTGAATTCTGTACAGGATTGCTACTAGGAGAGATCCAGTTTTTATTTTAAAATTTGCAGTCTGGACATTGAAGGTCAAGGAGTCTAAAAGATTCCTATCTTGTAGAGAAACTGTGAAATTTGGGAAACAATCAAAATAAACTGGTCCATTACAGAGGCTGGTTTCTACCATATCTAAGAGAGAATCATTGAAGTTTAGGAATCTGGTATCCTTAAGACATAGAAGGAGAGATGTATCTAGACCTTCTCTGGACAGAGGTTTTGCTGCAATTTGGACGAGGCCAAAATGGAGATATTTGTATTTTTGTTTGAATTTCTCCAGAGCATTTGGGGTGAGAAGTCTAATTTCTTGAGTATCAGGATCTATTTAAACTATTTCCTCAACAGTTTTGATGACGTAGTCACTGCTGAGTGACCATCTGGGATTTTTGTAAATTTCTTTGTCAGAAAACTTGGGGATTTTTCAGTTGTCGATTAACTGTTGTAGATCAGAGAAGGGAACTTCTTCTTTAATCTTGGAAGATACTACAGGGGCAATGGGATAGGAGGATGATAAAGATGGGGATTTGAAGAGTCGAGAGAAAGACATAATGAAAAATATATGCAGAAAGCAGTAAAGTACAACAAGTATTTAATCAATGTGTAAATACTTCCCTTAACTTGGTAATCATCACCGTCAGATTCCATAAGACGGAATACACTCAAGTCATCTTGCACAATACTCAGTTTAGATATATGGTTTATGCTATTCTTAGATATATGATTTATTTTTTATATAATGTTTAGATCTGTCAAGTCTGTGTGCAAATCTATGCTGAATCTGGCCATTAAGAATTGAATTCTCGTCTCAGCATGATATTGGAACCACTAGTGGCCTTAAATCCATGGCCTTAAGGTTCAGTCTATCTTGCAGAGTAGATCTGGATACTAGATCTCCTTCCAGATTTAGTCAGATCTTTGCACAGAGTTCTTAGATCTATTCAATGTTTAACAAATAAAACATAGATCTATAAGGATTAGAAACATATATTCTTCATAGTGGGTTTCTGTCGGCAATCCAATGTCGGTACTAGTCCGATTCCTCATTAGAAATCGTCAGTTTCGACACCCAATATACTCAGAATACATAGATCTAAATAGGATATAGTATAAGATACTGATAACAAGAGTCATCTACCTTACTTCCTCATCAGGCTCTGATACCAAGGGGACAGGATCTAATAGTTTATATAGCATATCCCCAAAAGAACGTACTGAGTGTAGAGAAGCTTAGTATTGATCTGAGCATGTTTAACAATATCCAATTTCTCTTTTCTGCAACTTCATTTTGTTGAGAAATGCCTAGTGCACTTAATTAGTTGGGATAAAATCCCATTTTCTGATAAGTATAATCTAGAGTCGTTAGATAGATATTTTTCATCTCGATTTGATCAAAGCGTCTTAATGTTCTAACTGCTTCTTATCCTCAACCTGAAATTCTTTGAATTTATCTAAGGTAATAGACTTAAGAGTCATTAGGTAAATATATCTATATATTGAGTAATTATCTATAAAAGTAATCAAATACTCATACCCACCTCTATATTAGACATTAATTGGTCCACATACATCAGAATGCACTAATTCTAAGAATTTTTTTGTTCTATTTCCTATCAAAAGAAAGAATCTTTTGGTCATTTTACCCTTTAAACAAGATTCGTAAACTTGAAATGGTTCTACCTTTAAATTACTTAAAGGGCCTTCTTTTACAAATCATTAAATTCTATTAAGATTAATACGATCAAGTCTAAGATGTCATAAGAGAGTCTTATTAGTAGGAGATAAATTAATGCATTTATTAGATTCAATATGATATAACGAATTGTTGGTAGGTTTTAAAACTTACAGATCATTATTTAAATATCCATGACATATTAAAGAGTTATTTAAAAATATCTCTACTAAAAATTTATGAAATTTAATAGAATATTTTTGTTTAAACAACAAAACAATCAAAATCGAATTCTAGTAAATGTTGGGAACATAACAACAATCTTTCAAAACTAAATGTTTAGTATTAAAATAAAGACAAATATCTCCAACAACTCTAGCAGTATTACTGATTCTGTACCAATCCTTAGAGTATGCTCTTTTTCATTAAGATTTCTGATTATTTGGAACCCCTGCAATGAATTATAAATATGATTAGTGGCTCTAGAATCTACTATCTAAGTATTTATAGAATCAACTATTGAATAAGTTTTAATATAGAATAACCCACCATTACCTTGCTTACGTTTGGCTAAGCAGTTTGGACATTGTTGCTTCTAATGTCTTTTTTGCTTACAGTGGAAACATTTCTCTTTAAATTTTTTTATCCATTTTAGCTTTGTTAGCCTATTACTTAGGCCTCTTTAGTTACTTTGCTTCTTCTTATTTCCTCATTTACCCTTAGTCTTGGAAGAGGAAGAACCGGCATGAGCCACAACAAAAGCATTGCCACTTTTCATTTTTAGAGCAGCATCAATGCTCTTAAACTCCTTCATCAACTCAGTAAGAGACATCCCCTCTTATTCATATTATAGTTAACTTTGAACTATGAAAATATCTCAGGAAGAATTTCTAGAGTCATATCAACTTAAGTCTTAGGCTTAATTTCTGCCCCTAAGACCTCTACTATGTTAAATTGAGCTATCAATTCTAATAGATGATCCTTCATGGGCATTTCAAATTCCATGTGCATATTCATTATGTGGTTCAGAGCTGATTCATAGGTCTGACATCTTTTATGCTTAAACATCTATTGGAAGCTTTTCATGATTTCTAAAGCGGTTGTCATCTTTTCATATTTCTACTACAATAAATTTGAGATAGATCCTAAAATGTAACAGCAAGCAATCTCATCAGAACTCAATCACTTCTTATCAGTCATCTTTGCTTGGGAATAGACTGTTCAGTAGGCTTATGAGGATATCGTTCAGTTGACATACATTTAAGTTTCTCATCAATAACGACGATTATGAGGTTTCATTCTAATCTATAAATTTTTCTCAATCCAGTTAGTTTTTTATTAAAATAAAGGTTAAAGTGTTGAAAGTCATTTTTTTAAATAAAATAAAATAAAATAAATGAGCTAATATCATACCATGATGCATGATCAATATAAAATATTATAGGATGATGTATAATTAATATCATAATAGTTTAAGAAGTCATAAAACTACTATCAAACAACGACAACCTAAAATCCCAAAGTAACATGTACTTTATAAGAGCAGGTAATATAACTTATAGTTAGGTCAGGATCTATAACCTAAAACCCAAAGTAACATGAACCTCTATAGGAGATAACAATGTAACTTACATTTAGATTGGGATCGTCCCACTATAATTAATGTCTTACATCCAAATGCCATATTAGTTTTAGTGTTATTTATATTGTGGCTATCATATACATCATTTGGATATTCTATAGGAAGTCCTTACAATGTCTTTGATTTAAGTTTATAACGCCTATGTTGATATTTTTAAAGTTCCTAATCTAAACACATCACTTACAGGGTAACAGTGAAAGAATTAAATTTATAAAAGTAACACCAAAATTTGGGCCCAATCTAGTAACTAATATAATGCAAACTTTCTTTAGAGATACCATTTAAAGTGACACAAAGGAAACATTAATTTTTATTAAAGGGCTAATAGGGGAAGCTTTAGGTTGAAAATAACTATTACACACTTAATTTTTTAATAAAAATTATGCATAATAAAATAGTAGTTAGAGCAATATTAATGCAAATTATTTGGCATGTTATCATGAATGATGCATAATTCAATAAAGGAAAAATATAGAAAAATCTATAAAATAAAATAATTTTATGGTTAACCTAAACATAAAATTAAAATTATAAAATTACAATTAAAATTCAATTGGCTAACAAAATAGATAATTCTTCAATTAATCTAAAACTTCAATCAAATGGAGTAAGGTAATGTCACAACAACTTTTGTGGTACAATGGTTAGCTTTTGGACCTCCATTCCAATGACCTAGGTTTAACTTCAGTGTTGGGCCTGGGTTACCTTAGGCTGGCAGCAATTGGGCCTGCTCAGTGCTAGCTTAACTGCTACCTCACTATGGACTAGGGTCCCAATGCTGGGCCTGGGTTACCTTGGCTGGCTATTTTTGGTCCAGCTAATGCTAGGCCTATGCTTGGTTGCTGCTACTACAGAAGGTATTCTGCAATTCAAAGTAGCTGCAAGAGAAAATCGAAAATCTTCATTCTGCAATTGGCTTTTCTCCATTCTACAATCTTCATCCTGCAATTGGTTTTTCTTTATCCAACAATTGGCAACTAGCTCCAGTGTCCAAACTTTACATTTTTATAATAATAATAACAACAACAATGACAACATCAACAACAACACAAAAGGGAAACATGGAGACATAATCTACCAATTTTGTTATAAGTCTCGATAATACTTATATAAATTTACCGAATAAAAAATTATGGCCACAAATTGTTCTGAATTAATCAAATAATTCGCTATGAATATAAATACATTAATCATACACCGCTCAACTAATATATATATATATATATATATATATATATATATAAATAGTTAATCTTAACACATAAACATATATCAAGCTTGTGGCTCTGTTACCAATTTTTGAGGATAGGATCAACATATTTAGGCATTAACCAAATTAAAATTTAAAAAACATGAAAATGAACCATACATTTGCAAATATCGTTGTCAAAATTGCAACACAAGAAACTTTGGCTTTCTAGTAATATTCCAAACCCCTAAATCTTCTTCAATATAATCTTTTGAGATAAAAAATTACATGTCGTATTCTTCTCTCTTTGTTGAGAATGGATTTACATAAATTCTGAGAGAACATTATGGTAATGTATGTTGTTTCTCTTGTACATGGATATAGAATCTTAAATTAATATAAATAGTTGTTGTCTCCAATTATCTCTCCATATTTTACTCTATCTCAAATACTAATATTGATGGAGTATCAAAATTAGATAAGTATAATTGGGTATAACTATCTCAATTTATCCTACTCTATCTCAAATACGACTTTTCGTTTCCTGTAATTTAGAATTAATAAGTTATAAATATTTATAATTTATCTTTATCCCATAATTAGGAGCTAGTAAAGGGACATGATTGGATACAATAGACTAAACTCCAAGAAATTATTCTGTCAATAAAAAATAATTTATTAATTACATTTCACTTCACTAAAATAACGTAACTGCATTCTTTGTCTAATTGAAATTACCAGAGTCGAAAAGTATATCATCAAATTGATCGACTATAAGTGCCACCTCTAGTAATTTGTCAAATATAGTTTTCGAGTCTAACAATAAGTGCCACCTCTTATATGACAAATTCACCATATGAATTTTTTATTTTTTAAATTTTTGCATTTTTTCTCAATATATTATTGTTAGTGATTGATCTACCATTTTTTTTAGTCATAATGGCTTATACAACCATCATATTTTTTTCTCGTCTCATTTCTCTTAATAATATTCTTGTAACTACTCATATTATTAAAGATATTATATCCACATTGTGGATAATAATTTTCAATTGAATTTGTTAGATGATTTTTCTATTAAAAATATTCAAACACAAAATGCTATTCAATAGTACAATAGTTTCGGAGATTTGTATCCATTGTTTCCTCACCATTCTCTATTATGAATTCTATATCTTTAGATGTCTTCTCTTCTTCAATGTGGCATCAATGTTTAGGTCACCTTGTTGACTCCATTTTAAAATTACTTATTAATAATGGACTCATTTAATGTAAAATGGATAATTTTTCTAATTTTTGTCGTGCTTCTTGATATTGGCTAAATGTACCTATATTCTAAGCGTCATTTATGTTGTATTTGATACGATTTTGTGTTCAAATGGCTATTGATTCCCACAATTTTGCTATCTTTTGTGTAGAAATTGATTAAATGAAATTAATGTGGAAGAAATGGCGAAAAAAATGCATAATATAGGTGAATCGGTGCTAGCTTAAGTATTTGAGCTGGTCGGGGTTCAATTATGGGCAAAATAGAGCAAAACAAAAGAATTTCTGAGGCGGAACAGAGTTGAGCCGGTGAGGGTTCAGCTATGTGAACCAGCACAGGCTTCCCTTTGACTTAATGGTGGAAGAGAATCCTTTTTTGAGCAAAATTTGGTAACTTCTATGGAGGTTTTTTAGAAACTGAAGCAAACACAAATTAGAACTCATATATTGACTTTTTGACAATCTAAACTCCTATAAATATAAAAGAATAACATTCATTAAATCAGTTTTCACTCTATATAATTAGAAAACTCTTAGAGGGTTGAATTAAACACCAAGATTTAGGAGGATAATGAGACTCTTGGAGAAGGAAATGAGGTTGATCAAGAAGGTTTCAAGGAAGAAGAAAAATGCTTACTTGTCTCTGAGTGGTTTCTTTTTCTCTTCTTTGTAATTTATTGACAATTTAAATTTTTAATATTTTAATTATATTTAGAGGATGTTTTTGGATTCATAATTTTGTATTGATTTTGGTTATTTGACCAATTAATTATTATTTATGATATTTGATTACTTGTTTTTTTTTTTTTTGATGAATTAATTGGTTGCCTCTTCTTTCTAATTAACTTGAAAAAGAGGTTAGGAAGTGTTTCAATCTAATTAATTTCATATTTATTATTTCTTAATTGACTTGAAAAAGAATGTAAAGAGTGAAGAACTTAAGTAATTAAAGGTTAGTTGATTTTGCCTAGAATATAGGGTTATTAACTAATTTCATACTTTTATATAATCTTGAAGATAAGGATATTTGTTAAGGATTAGTTTTAATGCATCTTTTGGTTTGTTGGTAAGGTAGAAGACATCTACTAATTTAGCTAAAAGGCAGTGAATCCATATCTTAAAAAAGAAGTGGAGTCTATCTTATTCCCTTATGATGCTAGGATAGTGATAGGGGCTAAAATCATCACTATTTTTCTAGTTATTTGAGGCTAATTTGATATACTTTTGATATAATAACTAGTTATATTCATTCCTATTTGACATTTTGCTTAAGGAAAGTGTTTTTGATAAATTTGTGCAGATTTGAGTTGATTTCGAGTAAAAAATGAAAGTTTTCAAAATGCACCTGGTGCTAGGTCCAGCTAAGGCACTAGGCGCCAGATCCAATCTGGAAAAACAGAGAAAACACAACAGCTTCCAAGGAAAAAATAGGACACACCTGGCACTAGGTAGGTCGACTGGACCTAGTGCCTCGTCTGCTTTGGACACGAAAATCCTGTGCATGAATTTGGTATCTTCCAAAGGATTTTAGTATTTTTCAAATTCTACTTGGCTAAGATTCCTTAAACAATGAATTTTAGTATCAAAGAAGCCTATAAAAACATAGAAAACATAAAAGAAACGAGTGAATCCAAGAATTAAAGTTGCAAATCACTCAAAGAATGAGGAGATTCACCATTTAAGGATAATTGTTCAAGAGAGTCTTCAAGAGAGAAAAATAAGACTTGCCTATGAGTGCTTTCTTTTAACTTTGCTTTCTTGTTCTTAAACAATGGTGTATTCAATGTTTTTATTGTAATTTAACATTATTTTGAGAATCATGATTTTTTGATTAATTTAATTATTTGATCAATAATAATGGTTTTTGGATTAATTTAGTTATTTGATCAATTCTCTATCATCTTTGGTATTTGATACTTGTTATCATTGGTTATTAATGTGTTTTCTTCTAATTGACTTGGGAAACAATGTTAGAAACAATGTTAGAAGTTCATTACATTGATTTCATATTTGTTAAATCTTAATATACTTGGGAAACGAAGTTAAGATTAAAGAACCTTAGTAATCAAAGATTAGTTGATTTCACATAGAGCATCGAGTCATTAGCTAATTTCATGTTTCTGAGGAATTGAGTTTAATGCATTTTTTTGGTTATATTGGTTTGATTGAGAAACCTACTAATTTAATCAAAAGATAGTGATTCCATAGATTGGGAAAGAAGTGAAATCTATATAAATGGATTCATGACTTGGAAAACGATTGAATTTTACTTCATATTCCTTCATGATGCCAAAATGATGATTAATTGAGATAGTTGCTAAATGGTTCATTATTATTTGTTCTAGGATAATTGTATAAATTGAATGTTTTTTATTTTTATTTTTATTATCTTATCACTCTATTTGGTCGGTTAAACAATGAATGAAAAGTGATTAGTATGTACTTATTCATTTGAGGATCGATACTCGTTAATTCTCTACACTATACTTGCGATGAGTATACTTGCTCGTATGTATATTTTGGGATTAATATTTTAATTAAAACTTGACTAAGGGATGGATTTAAATTTGATGATTTTTATATATCTATAATTTACACATCAAGTTTTTGGCGCCGTTGTTAGGGAACAATATCATGAAAGTTTGGATTTTATTGATTTAACCATGTTTATATATTTATATGTCTATATGTAAATCTATAAATATGTATATATGTTCATGTAAATAGATGCTATATCTTGTTGTTTGTAATATTGTGCGACTTAATTGACTAGCGTAGTTCATGTTGTACTTGTAAATACCACTAACTTTTATGTTTAAAATATATCTAATGTGTGTATTTTCCTTTTCTTTAATTTTCTATTATTTGTTTTTTTATTTTTTAAATTTTTTTCTTTTCTATGTTTTTCTATTATTTTTGTTTATTTTTATTTTTATTTTCGATTTGATTTTTATTTTTCTTTGAGTGTGAGGTTGACATCATCATGAACAATTATTTTTTGGGCACAAGATCAAAGGAGTTACATTGATGATAGATTGGCAAAGTTACAAGCTCCCATTGGTATTTTTAGTGAGACGTCATTAGAAGCATTAGGGAATTCTTTTGTTGCCAACAAAAATTCATTTGTTCAGTGGCATGAAAAAGCTTTCCAACGATTGTGCGATCAAAGGACATAATTAGCAAAGATTGTTGAGGAGACTCATGAGTCATGCTGGCCCATACAATTGACCATGGCAACAAAAAGAGAGGCTATGAGGGATAATTGCACGATGTGACAAGAGAGGTATTTGATTCTACTCTATGTGCTAATAATTCTAATTTCTCTTTGTCACATGATTTCTTAGGTTCCTCTCACTTCTTGGAGAATAATGGTCCTAATGATGATGTATGAAGTTTAACATGCCCAAGGAGTTGTATTTATCAATAATTCATTCTAAGAAACCCTTGGAGGATGTTGATGAATTCTACCTTTCACCCTAATTTCAGGGAGGTAACTTGGTATTTGTAGAAGCATTGAAAAGTAAGAATTTCTTGATCCCATCTTTAAGAACTCAATTGTTAAGGTTTAAGGGGAATTTTCGTTGTGACAAATCTTTTGAAGGACGAAATGCTGGCCCATACAATTGACCATGGCAACAAAAAGAGAGGCTATGAGGGATAATTGCACGATGTGGCAGTAGAGGTATTTGATTCTACTCTATGTGCTAATAATTTTAATTTCTCTTTGTCACATGATTTATTAGGTTCTTCTCACTTCTTGAAGAACAATGGTCCTAAGGATGATGTATAAAGTTTAACATGCCTAAAGGAGTTGTATTTATCAATAATTCGTTCTAAGAAACCCTTGGAGGATGTTGATGAATTCTATCTTTCACCCCAATTTCAGGGAGGTAACTTGGTATTTGTAGAAGCATTGAAAAGTAAGGATTTCTTGATCCCATATTTAAGAACTCAATTGTTAAGTTTTAAGGGAAATTTTCGTTGTGACAAATCTTTTGAAGGACGAATTGGTGATGTTAAAATTGATGCATTCTTTAGATACCATGTGCAATTATATGTTGACAAAAATATTTGTGTGTCTAAAGGAATGTTAGAGAATGAGATTTGTGTGTTTTGCTTTATTGAGAAAAATTATTTTCATGAACCTTCTATTTTTCAAAAACCTCCCAACTTTCTACATTCATTATGCCTATTTCTACTTTGAGCATTAATGTCTTTTATAAAGGGATAATGAGAAAGTATAATGAGTGAAAAGAGTTTGTCTCTTTTTCTTAGGTTTGGTTTGCTTTAGTCGGTTAAGTGTCTTTTCCCCCCCAAATAAGGAAAATATTTTCCATCTTAAGTGTCGAGGAGTGAGTCGTGTCTTTATGTGCTTTGTTAGGATTTTTATTAGTATTTTTCTTTAGTTTATTTTCTTCTATTTTGGTATGTGTTTATTTTGGAATTATTTTCCTTGTGCTTTTATTTGTGTTTTCTTTTGTAGGTTAGAATAAAGTCCTTTTGGACAAGCTTTTCTCTGTATTTCAAGTTTTAATATTTATTAGAGCATTATTGCACTTTGAGAGTATTGCTTAACTACCCTTTTATTATTTTTGGTTCCTTTAGAGATGCTTTAATGTGTTGATTTTTGGCCAAATGAGGATATTGTCTAATTTAAGTGTGGGGGAGTGGTTTGGTGATATTCTTTTTCTATATTTTTATCAATTATCTTAGTGTTTCTTGGTATCAAGCTAAGTGTGTGGAAGTATTTCTTTCCCCCCTGTTCTTCCTCTTTATTTATTTTGGTCTCCTTGGCTTTGCTTTCGTTGATATATTTTTTGATATTGAAGACAATGTCCAGTTTAAGTGTGGAGGGAGAGATTACCATTAAAGATATTTTCCGTTAACATTGTGTACATTGTGCTAAATTTTTCTTCTTTTCAAACTTTTTTGTGGTTTTCATTGTTTATCAAGGTTATAATTCTTTTTCTTACTTGGATATCAATTTTTGTCATTCATTTGGTGGATTTTTATGAAATTGGTTTATTGGATAGGATATTCTTCAAAGACTTGAGAATTTGGATTAATCTTGTTTATGCATTGGTGTTTGAGTATTATTTGACTCATCTAGTTTGAATATGGAGAATATGATGAATGTGGAGAAAGTTTGTTGGCTATCTCTTGTATTATGGGTTTAAACTTTGCGTAGCATTGAGTTGTGATAAGGAATGTGAGGAGATAAAATCTTTGAGCGAAAATATTGTGGAAAAATTGTGAAAATTTTTTGTGAGTTGAAAAATTGAGCAAAATGAGTTGATTGTTGTTTCCTCTTTGAAGGTGAAAAAGTATTATTTTTGCTTGTTTATGGGAGCAAATACGGATAGTGAAAAGAAATCCACTTTCTCGAGGCTATGAATTCCCAAGAGCAAAAGAGAGAAAGAATGTTGAAAAAAATGAAGAGTGATGACTAAAAGGGGGCCAATACAGTATGTGAAGAGAAATCAATACACTTGAGGTTATCAATTCCTTAAGTCATTAAAAAAATTGAGAGAAAAAATTGGAGTGATTTCCTTACATTATGACTTGTGTTGTGCAATTTTTGGATTTATAATACTTGAGTTGATAAATAGCTTGAGTTATGTAATTCATGTTATCTATGTTCTTACTTGAAGAGTGAAATAATTTTCTTAGACTAAGGTATAAACTTGATTAATATGACTTCAAGAGTTTTGTAATGTCTTGTCAAATATTTTAAAGTTGGAATTGTTTTCAAAGGGTATGATGAATGACAAGAGTTTTATCTAAAGTTTGAAAGGATGTTATAATCCTTGTTATGTCTCAAATTTTTGGAAAAGTAAAAGTTTGTATTTTCTTGATGATTTTCTTGACTTAAGTGTTTTACTTGAGGATAAGTAAAAGTTTAAGTGTGGGGGTATGTGATAGGGGCTAAAATTGTCACTATTTTCTAGTTATTTGAGGTTAGTTTGAGATACTTTTAATGTAATAACTAAGCATATTCCTTCCTATTTAACATTTTACTTGTGAAAAGTATTTTTAACACATTTGTGCAGATTTAAGTTGATTTCGAGTAAAAAGTGAAAGTTTCCAAAATGCACCTAGCGCCAGGTCCAGCTAAGGCATCAGGCTCCTGGTCCAATTTGAAAAAATAGAGAAAATAGAGCAGCTTTTAGGGAAAAAATAGAACATACCTGGCACCAAGTGGGTCGACTGGACCCGACGCCTGGTCTGCTCTGGACACGAAAATCCTATGCACGAATTTGGTATCTTTCAAAGGATTTTGGTATTTTCCAAATCCTACTCAGTCGAGACTCCTTAAGCAACGAATTTTAGCATAAAAAAAGACTATAAAAACAAAGAAAACACAAGAGAAATAAGTGAATCCAAGAATCAAAGTTGCAAATCACTCAAAGAAGGAGGAGATTTACCATTTAAGGAGGATTGTTTAAGAGAGTCTTCGAGAGAGAAGAATGAAACTTATCTATGAGTGCTTTCTTTTACCTTCATTTTCTTGTTCTTAAACAAGGACGTATTCAATATTTTCATTATAATTTGACATTATTTTTGGAATCATGATTTTTTGATTAATTTAGTTATTTAATCAATAATTATGGTTTTTGGATTAATTTAGTTATTTGATCAATTTTATATCATATTCGGTATTTGATTACTTGTTACCATTGGTTATTGATGCGTTTTCTTCTAATTGACTTGGAAAACGATGTTAGAAGTTCATTGCATTGATTTCATAGTTGTTAAATCTTAATAGACTTGGGAAACGAAGTTAAAACTAAAGAACCTAAGTGATCAAAGATTAGTTGATTTCACCTAGAGTATATGGTCATTAGCTAATTTCATATTTATGAGGAATTGAGTTTAATGCATTTTTTAGTTATGTTGGTTTGATTGAGAAATCTACTAATTTAATCAAAAGATAATGATTTCATGAATTGAAAAAGAAGTGGAGTCTATATAAGTGGATTTATGACTTGGGAAATGATTGAATTTTATTTTATATTCCTTCATGATGCCAAGATGATGATTAATTAAGATAGTCGCTAAACAGTTCATGTTCTAGAATAATTGTCTAAATTGTATGTTTTTACATCCTTGAGTTGTACATATTTTTTTATTTTTATTTTTATTATCTTATCACTCTATTTAGTGGTTAAATAATGAATAAAAAGTGATTAGTGTGTACTTCTTCTTTTGAGGATTGATACTCGTGAATTCTCTATACTCACTACAACAAAAAAATGCTTTTTGTGACATAGTTTTAATGACACATTTTTTAATGTTAAAATAAACATTTATTATGACATTTACTTTTCAACACATATTATAAATATAGTTAAATAGTCTAATTTTGGAATAATCTAAATTAAGTGTAACAATAAATATATATAATAACATTTTTTATATGTCATAATTAAAGTATAATATTTTCCCCCAAAAAACATGAGTGTAATTTTATTTATAAGCAAAAAAAAAAAAAAAGGTGCTAAAATTATAGTATCAGAGACGCCAAATTTTGCCAAAATTTTCACACCAAAACTTCTTTCCCTTTCATTTTCGCTGGCCTCCTTCTTCTCTACTTAATCGATCTCCCTAATTCTAGCCTTAAACCACCGGCATTCTTCTTCTCTGGCTAGCCTCGCTGTTTTGGTTAGTATGCCTAATTCTCCTTCAGCTAGGTCGCTGACCGCATTAATATCCTAAAAGTTTCATTTCTGGGTCTTGAGGAGCCTATCTTTCAAGGTTTGGGTTCTGTATTCTGTGTTCTCTACTTTCTTTTTCAAGGCCTAGAACTAGGTTAATTCTAATATGCTTATATTATGTAATGCGTTATTTGTGATATGCAATTTCCTCGCTATTCTAAATACCTTGGATTCTGAGTATCAATGGGGGTTTTCTTTTTTCCTTTTTTCCTTATTGATTTGAAAATTGAAGTGCAATTTTGTTCAAGGAACCCCGTTTAGTGTTAATGTGCGTCCTTTCCCCCCTTGATTCCCCTTGCCGCACCTTTTGAGCATAGTTTGCACTGTGGTGAAATTGCATATTGTACCTTTTTAAGGTTGTTGATTAGTCTTCCCCTGTTAAGTATACTTTTGATATGGGTTCTGGGGCTAAAATACATATGTTTTGATTTGTACAGAGTCTATGAATTCTTAGTAGGCATATTGCCTTTGTGCATAGTTGATTAATTATATCACATTTTTTTCTAGTTTCTACAATGGACTTGTAAATATGCGAAAGATGAATTTAGCTTTGTTTAATTCTGACCTACTTGTATATGTTAGTTTCTAATTCATTCAACATTCTGCAATCATATATTTTATACTGGAACAAAAGACAGATTTTTCTTGGTCATTATGTGTGTTTGTTAGGGGTGGATTGAAGAAGTTTTAGGACATTTATAGCTTTTGTATTTGCTTTGTGTATGTTTTGCTTATTATGTGGAATTTTTGGAGGTAAAGGAATAGGGTTCCTTTTGGTATTACTGTTGTACTTTGAGAAAAATAAGCTCCTTATTAAAGTTGTAGTGTGACTATTAGGAATTTGGTGAAGCCATATAGCGCTGCATGATTTCAGCTTGACTTTATGCTTTTAGATAAAGGGACAAAGAGGGGAATAAATCAGAAACTTCAAATGTTACCTCCCACATTCTATGTAAATCATAATACACTAGGTCATAGATTATTTGCACATGATCCGGAGCCTTTTGATAAAATTCTTTAGCTATATCAATTTTAAGTCCTCTACATTCTTCATCATTATGCAAAATGAAATGTATTTTTCCAAATATGTATTATATGTCAAATGCTGCTGCTTTATCAATATTTCTAAAGTTGGTTTGAGCTTTCAGAAAAACAGTACGTGTGACTTAGGGAGAGCTATTACCATATAATATTCTCATAGTTGGATTGCATGCAATACCTTGTGCTATAAGAATTTCTGTGTATGAATGGCTTAAACATTAGTTATATCCTTACTGCTTTGCGTCTGGGCAAAGATGAGAAATAAGCTCCTCATTAATAAATGTAGTCTAACTTCTAGGTATTCTGTGAAGTTATACAGTGCTGCATGCTTTCAGATAAAGGGATAAAGAGTGGGAAAAATCAGAAACTCCAAATGTTACCTCCTACATTCCATGTAAATCATAATTCACCGATTCATAAATTGTCAACACATGACCTGAAGCCTTCCAATAAAATGCTTTAGCTACATCAATTTTAGGTCCTCTGCATTTTTCATCATTATGGCAAATGAAATATATAATTGAGAAGAAAGAAAAGTAGGCAGTGGATGAAGTAGACCAAAGTAGGCAATGGTCCAAGAAGAAAGAATTAATAAATATATTTTGGTCCTGTGATTGAGAATTAAGGAGTTTTCCAAGTTGTTTTCAATGTTTGTTAGTTAAAAGCTGGCATGGATTTGACTAGTTTAAGAAAAAACTTTTTTACTTTACGCTGATCACTTTTCTTTGAATTTTGGTTCCATCATTTTGTTTTCTCAAAATATTTTTCTACTGCTCAAGAAATTGCATGCTATTTTGAATAGAAAGGGAGATTTTTTAACTACCTTTCTTGATTTCTTTTGGTACAGAATTATGTTTGATGCCTTGAAGGGGCCAAACTTTTGTCGTTTGCATTGACTATAACCAGTGTTTCTTGGCTTTTTCTATGACTTCATGTTGATGAAGGCTGTGTGCAACATTGAATTAGTGTTGGAGCCAACAATTCTCCAAATTTCAGAGTAATTAGACCTAAACGATAGGATAGTTTTGGGCATTTTCTGCTCTTTTCTCATTTCTTCTCATGGATATATTTTTGCTATCCATAAACCATTTCCTTATTAGCTTCACATGGATATATTCTGCTATCCATATTTTGGGTACCTGTAGCTTTCAATTAGCCATCAACATGTTCTCTTGTAATCCGTGAGTGTGGCAAAGAAAGAAAATTTATTTTGCAAAATTTTAAATTTGCTAAATGTTTTGGGAAGCTTGTTGAGATTGTTTTAAGTACTAGATAGTTATCTATGGAGTTTAACTACAAGGGTTTTGGGTACATAATGCATATGATCAGTTTAATAACTTATTTGCGACTGTTTGATTCAAATATGGACAACATGTTTGTGAAAGAAAGAACTCTTTTTTTTTTCCTATTGTCTTGTGCATGTTTGTTATGTATAACCTGTGCATTCATGTTAATGAGGAAAAAAGACTATTCATTCTATATTGTTCTTCTACTGAACTTACTTTTATTGGCCCTGTGTAGCTTTGAGTTTTTGCCTCGGTCAAGATGACTTGATGAGTGATTTTCACTTCTTAAAGATGCACCCACTGGATATATATTCTTAACATTTTATTTGACAACTGATTGCATTTCTTTCTGGGCCTTATGCACTGAAGAAATCTTAGTATTAGTTTCTAATGTAGAGGGTGCTTTAGTAGCTAGGTGTTCAACATAATCATTGCAAGTTGTAGTTCTCTTTAGAAGATATTAACAATTAAAGCATTTGATTTTTCACCCTGTTTGTGGTTTTGTCCTCCAGCTATGTCCTTTAGATTGTATATCTGAGAGGTCAAAGGGGTTTATATTTTTTTTTTCTGCTATAGAGCCTAAAAATTTAATGCTATTGTTTTCCCCCCTTAAGTTCTAACTTGCCATATTTAACCCACTTAAGCATTTTATTGTGAGTAGCAGCAATATAATGATGGTAACAAAACATACTCTTTTTTCTTTTTCTCTTTCACTAGCATGTTATGAAGTGGCATGACTTATATCTAGAGAGGATGTTCTTTCAAGTTCTAGTACATTATGGGTAGGACATATTTTTCATTTACTCAAGGTGCACATGTTGAAATTTGAGCTCAAATTGTATACTGAATATTTGTTATCATATTGTTAGTGTAGGTCTTAAATAGAGAATGTTCATAGTTGCTTTTCTTTGTAACTTGATTCTTTTAAAATAAATATTATTTAACTCTATTGCATTGAACAAGTGCAGATATTTATGAGCTGGATTGGAAAAACTGCTATTTGAAGTAATTTTTTTTTGTTCATCTACATAGATTCAGCAAATTCACATTTTTGTTTTGTCTTTACCTTCACTTTAACTCACTCTTTTGTATATGAAATGTTGCCATTTAATTTAGCTATTTGACAACTGCTTTCTTTCTTTGAGAACTACTTCGGTTGGGCCGTTCTTTGTTGTACTTTTGTCAAGTCTTTTTCTCTTCTATTTGTCATTGATTTCTCATCCTTACTCGGGAATGTGTATACAATACTTTTTTGCTTGGTTCATGGAATGGCCTGTACTTTGATTTCAGAAAAAATAGTGTATTCCTTTTAGGCGATTTATGATTTGTCTTGAAACTCATAAATAAGTGCTAAAGCATGTATGGCTTTTAGTCCAATTGAATGCATTAATTGGAAACTTCCTTTAGTAATGACCTCGGTATTGCTAGATTGGATTTCCATTAACTTGTTTCTTCAACAATATTTTCTTGCTTTCTATGAGTTATTTACAAATTCTGAGGTGCTTGATAATACGTTATTCAAGATTTGGTTCTTTAATGTAGAGGGTGCTTTAGTAGCTAGGTTTTCAACAAAAAAAAAAAAAAGATTTGTATTTAGGAAATAAGGTATTTGATTTCCAATGTATTCTGTTCTATTTGGATCCAAATAAGATTTTTGCAAAAGGCTATATTACGGACATGAATCTACAAAAAAATGTAGGTAGACATATTTTAGGTCCAAATTGGTGTAAAGTTAATATACAAGTTGTTATTGAGCGTGAAGAATATTTCATTAGACCTTACTCATTGTTGGAGACATTGGAGATGCTCTTGGCACTAATATTGCTTGGCCAAACTCTTTGGTATGTTACAAATTCACTTGCACTCTGTTAAAATCTTTTTTTTTTGTCAATTAATCAATACAAAATTTTTTGTTATGTATGTGGAAAGAAATGCAGATTGAAGCAAGCTTGTTGACTTGGAGCAGATCTTAGTCTACAGCTATTATAGGATATATTACTTTATGGTTTTTGTGCAAACTTATAGAAATTAATAAATTTAGGATATTTTATAGTTTACGTACTATTACCTTGGATGTTTATTTAGTTGATTCCTGGATAGTTCATAAAAAATGTATTTTGGTAGTACATTGAACTTAAATGAAAATTTATGGATATTTTCCTTTCTTTCAATGTAAATTGTCATAGGGATTAGTTGCAATAGGTCCAACAAATTAAATTGTTACAATATTCAAAATATAGTGACATTTATATGTCAGGGTTGTCAGAATAAGAAAACATATATAAATGTTATCATATTAGGGATAATATATTACACACAAGTATTATGAAATGTATGATTACCTACATAAAGATTTGTCACATCAGAGTAGATAAGTTCCATATAAAATGTCAGAAACAATAACAATTTTGACATTTGTTTATGTTATATTTGAAGCAGTTTTTAACATTAAAAAAAATCTCATAAAGTAAATAAATTCTATTATATGTAGATGTCACCATAGCTTCATAATGTGACAAAATTATATATTAAAAAAGATTTAAATATTTGTTCTACCTTAACTTTATTATAACACTAACAAATATCACAAAAAGAATTTATAAACACATCTACATATGTTAGCATAGGTTCGTATGGTAACATTTCTTTATGATATTTATAAATATCACAGACTTTTCATGACATCACTTTAGATGATACTCCTTTTCTGTGTCATAATAGATTAAATCTTAAAAAAAAAAATCCTCTATAGTGACACATAAGAATGTCATTAAAAGGGGAAAATGTTGTAGTGACTATGCTTGTGATGAATATACTTACTCATTTGTGTATTTTAGGATTAATATTTTAATTAAAACTTGATTAAGGGATTGATTTCAATTTGATAATTTTTAGACACTCAAAATTTACGCATAAGATAATAATTATTTATGATAATTGCTAGTCAATCATTGCCATGTCTTCAAGAATTTCTATCTACTTATATGTCTTTTCTCCTTATTGTTACTTCTTAATTATCCTTGTGAATTTTCTAGTGTGAACTTATTCTATTCTCTAGTATATTAGTTTATTAGGTTAATGTTTTATTTATTCTCTTCATTTTTTTGGCTAAACAAAATAAAGATTATGGTAAGGTTAGAGTCAAGTTTCTGTAGATTCGATACTTGATAATCTCTATACTATATGATGAGTATACTTACTCATATGGATTATTTTAGTGGTTAGTATTTTAATTAAAGTTTAATTGTTGTGGCCCCTTGTTAATAATATTTCCAACACTAAAAAACACACATTAAGTTTTTGACACCGTTACTGGAGAACGATATCATGAAAGTTTGAATTCCATTGATTTAGCCATTGTTATATTTGTAAATACTACTAACTTTTAGGTAGTTTGTAAATATAACAGTCTTATTTGTATTTTTGTTTTGTTTGTATTTTTATTATTTGCATTTTCGGTTTTGTTTTTGTTTTTCTTTGAGTGTGAAACTGATATCATTATGGCGAATTATTTATGGGAAAGTGAATGGCCTTGAGCACAAAATCAAAGGAGTTACAATAATGATAAGTTGGTAAGTTTGCAAGTTCACATTGATGTTTTTAGTGAGACATCATTTGAAGTATTAGTGAATTCGTTTATTGCCAATACAAATTCATCCTTTCAGTAGCATGGAGAAGTTTCCCAACGATTGAGTAACCAAAGGATACAATTAGCTAAGATCATTGAGGAGACTCATGAAAAACTTTCATCAAGCATAGTTGAAATCGTAGGAAAATAGGGGACGCTTGACAGGAATGAACCAGCACTGGATAAAGTGACGGAACCGGCGCTAGCTAATCAAACAAACCTAGCAAAAAAAACAAAACAATGGCAAGATGAATGACCATAAGGAGCAATTTTTGAGCTACTATTGGACTTAATTGGAGAAAAATTGTGCCCCTTGCATGATAAGTCCATAGTGGACTATACAATTGACCAATAAGAGAGAGGATATAAGGAATAATTGCACAATATGATGAGAGGACATTTTGATTCTACTTCATGCTTTAATATATTTCTAATATCTCTTTATTACATAATTTTGTATGTACCTCTCACTTTATGGTGCCTATGATGCCATTGATGATATGTTGAGTCCAACATGCCTCAAAGAGTTAGATTGTTCAATGATATATCATAAGAAATCCTTAGAGGATGTTGATACATTTTTCCCTTCACACCATTCTGAGGGAGGTAACTTTGTCGTTGTAGACACTCCATTTACAAGTAACGATTTTTTTTTATCCTATCTTTAAGATTTACACTATTGGGTTCAAATGGGTGTTTCCAATGTAACAATTATTTAGAAAGGATAAATGGTGATTTTAATGTTGCAGCATTCTTTAGATTTAATTTGCATTCATGTGTTGAAAAATTGATTGATACATCTAAAGAGCTTAAATGGAATGTAGTTCATGCATTTACTTTTATTGCAACTAATGTTTTTCATGGACCTTATTTCTTAAAATAAGTTCCCTTGTATTCATCATGCCTACTGTTTCAAAGGGCTGATGAGAAATTATGATCAGTGGAAAAAGTTGTTGTCTTTACTTGGATTTGTTTTGTTATAGATCTTTAGGTCATTGTCATTATCATTATCTTGTTTAGCTTTGCTTTGCTTTTGGTTTATTTAAGTCTTTTTGTCGAGTTTTGTTTAGTTTTATTTTTCTAGCTATGTGTTTCCCCCAATAAGGAGAATATTTTCCATTTTAAGTGTGGGGGAATGAGTCTTAGTTTTTATTTGTTTTCTTAAGCTTTCTAGTAGTCTTTTACCTTAGTGTTTTTTTTTTTTTTTAGTTTAGGTGTGTTTTATTTTACTATTATTTTTTTGTACTTTTATTTATTACTTTTTTGTGCAGGTTTTGAATAAAGTCTTCTTGGCTATGCTCTATTCTTTCTTCCAAGGTTTACCACCTATTAGAGCTTATTGCACTTAGAGAGTATTGCTTAACCTTTTACCCTCTTTATTATTTTTGGTCTCTTTGGAGATCTTTTATTGTATTGATTTTTTGCCAATAAAGATATTATCCAGTTTAAGTGTGGGGGAGTAATTTGGTGATATTTTTTGTGCAAGTTTTTATTAATTTTTTTGGTATTTTCTTGAAATTTTGAGCTAATTTGGAAAATTTTAAAAGTTTGGAAGTTTGAAAATTTTGGAGAGAATTGTAGTTTTTGACTATTATGGTATTGTTATTGTTTTTATTTTATCATGAGAATTTGGTTTAAAACTTATTTAGTTGAGTTTAGTTTTGTGTAAACTTGTATATTAAGTGTGATATAGGCTAAGTATTGAGAATTTGGATTAACCTTATTTATGTTTTAGTAGATGTTGTGAGATTTTGTTTCTTGAGGATTAATATTAATTTTGTGATGAAGTATACGTAAGGAATTTTGGTTGATATTTAGTTATATCATTTTCTGAGCTAGTCCTAAATAGAGTAAGAGGTGAGGTTGAATGGAAAACAAAAAGAAATACAGAAAGGGTTGTATGTGCCATTTTGGCAAGAAAAGGTATATGTCGGGGAAAAAAAAGCAGTAGAGATGTATATACCCATTCTGGAAAAAGTGAGGATGCCTACAGAGTGGAGGAAGAGTACTCTGATTCCTTTGTATAAGAATAAAGGAGATGTCCAGGATTGTGCCAATTACCGTGGGATTAAACTCATGAGTCATACTATGAAGTTTTGGGAGAGAGTGATTGAATAGAGGTTACAGGGCATTATACAAATTTCAGATAATTAGTTTGGTTTTATGCCTGGGCGTTCCATTACGGAGGCAATTCATTTATTATGGAAGATGATTGAATATCATAGGGAAAGAAAGAATGATTTACATATGGTATTTATTGACCTGGAAAAAGCCTATGACAGGGTTACTAGAGAAGTAGTTTGGTGGGTGCTGGCCAAGAAAGGTGTATCAATAAAGCATATTACTCTCATTAAAGATATGTATAAGGGAGCATGTACAAGTGTAAGGACTGGCGCCGGAGTGACTGCAGAATTCCCTATTAATATCGGGGTGCATCAAGGATCAACGCTTAGCCCTTTCCTCTTTGCAGCCGTTATGGATGAGTTGACCTGTACTATACAGGAGGCTGTGCCATGGTATATGTTATTTGCGGATGATATTGTATTAATTGATGAGACTAGAGCCGGTGTAAATGCTAAATTGGAGTTATGGCGACAGACATTGGAATCCAAGGGTTTCAGAATTAGTAGGAGTAAAATAGAGTATATGGGATGCAAGTTTAGTGGTAGTAGAAACATAGCCCAGAGTGTAACTTTGGAAGGTAGAGATATACCGTTAGCTGATTGTTTTCGCTATTTATGATCTATTATCCAAAAAGACGGAGAGCTCGATAGCGACGTTGCACATCGAGTTAAGGCGGGTTGGTTGAAATGGAGGAGTGCGACTGGTATTCTTTGTGATCTTAATGCACCGTTGAATTTAAAGGGAAAGTTTTACAAGGCAGTCGTACGACCTGCTTTGTTATATGGTACGGAATGTTGGGCAGCTAAAAGGTGTCATATTCAAAAAATGAATGTAGTTGAGATGCGTATGTTACGGTGGATGTGTGGATATACTAGGAAGGATAGAGTTAGAAATGAAATCATTAGGGAAAAGGTGGGTGTGACATCTATTAAGGAAAAGATGAGAGAAAGTCGTTTGTGTTGGTTTGGACACGTTCAGAGAAGACCAAGGGATGCTCCTGTTAGGGCGATGAAGAGAGTGAGGCAGGATAAGTTAGACAGAGGTAGAGGTAGAGGTAGGCCTAAAACGACATGGATAGAGGTAATTAAGAGAGATATGTCTTTGTTAGATTTGAATGAAAGTATGACGTTCGATAGAAGAAAGTGGCGAGAGAAGATTCATGTGGATGACCACACGTTGCCTGACGTTGGTTCATGTAGCCGACCCCAAGTTACTTGGGATTAAGGCTTAGTTTGTTTTTGAAAACACAAATAATGAGAAAAAATTAAAAAAAATAGTAATAAAGAATTTTGCTAAAAAATAAAGAAAGAAGGTGAGTATGTGAGAAAACAAGAGTGTAAGTGGAAAAAGAATGAGTGAAATAAAAGGGAACCAATACAGTGAGTGAACAGAAATTCATTTACTTGAGGCTATAAATTCCCAAGAAAAATAGTGAGAATGTCCCTAGTTTGCTACTCGGATTGTAGTAGTTTGGAAATTATAGAACTAAAGTTGATTGATTATTCCTAACTTATATGAATCACAATATTTGTGTTCTTAACTTAAGAAATGAGGTGAAACATGTTAAATAAGCATGAATTTGTTTAACTCATCTTTGATGGCATTGGTTATGCCTATCTAAATACATAAGGTTACATGAAATTGGCTTAATTGAATAAGGGTTGGATTGTATTCTTAAGCTTAAAAAAGGATAATATCTTTATTACAATTGCCATGTTCACTAAAGTCTATTGTTAATAAGCTATCTACTTGATATGTTAAGTTCTAATTTGTTTGAGGACAAGCAAAGCTTAAGTGCAGGGGAATGTGATAGGAGCTAAGTGTACCTATATTTTGAGGATTAGTTGTGTCATATTGTTACGATTTTATGTTCAAATGGCTATTGATCCCTACTATTTTACTATCTCTTGCGTAGAAATTTATTAAATGAAATAAATATGGAAAATGTGGTGAAAAAATACAGAATACAAGTGAACTAGTGCTGGCTCAAGTATCTGAGCCGGCCAGAGTTCAAGTCTAAGCAAAATAGAGAAAAATAAAGGAATTTCAGAGATGGAATAGAGCTGAGCCAGCGGGGATTCAGCTATGTGAACTGGCCCCAGCTTCCCTCTGACTCAATGGCCGTAGGAATCCTTCTTTGAAAATTTGGTAACTTCTATGGAGATCTTTTAGAAATTGATTCAACCACAAATTAGGACTCTTATATTGACTTTTTGGTAATCTAAACTCCTATAAATACAAGAGAATAACACTTATTAAATCAGTTTTCACTCTATATAATTAGAAAACTCCTAGAGGGTTGAATTAAGAACCAAAATTTAGGACGATCAAGGAGACTCTTGGAGAAGAAAATGAGGTTGATCAAGAATGTTTCAAAGAAGAAGAAGAAGGCTTACTTGTCTATGAGTGGTTTCTTTTTCTCTTTTTTATAATTTATTAATAATTTGAATTTTCAATGTTTTAATTGTATTTAGAGCATGTTTTTGGATTCATGATTTTATATTGATTTTGTTTATTTGATCAATTAATTATTATTTCTGGTAGTTGATTACTTGTTTTTATTTGATGAATTATTTGGTTGTCTCTTCTTTCTAATTAACTTGAAAAAGAGGTAGGTTTAATTTCAATCTAATTAATATCATATTTGTTATTTCTTAATTGACTTGAAAAAGAATGTAAAGAGTAAAGAACTTAAATAATTAAAGATTAATTGATTTCGCCTAGAATATAGGATTATCGACTAATTTCATACTTTTATATAGTTTAGAAGATAGGGATATTTGTTAATGATTAGTTTTAATGCATCTTTTGATTGTGTGGTGAGATAGAAGATTTCTACTAATTTGGCTAAAAGGTAGTGAATCCACATCTTGAAAAAGAAGTAGAGTCTATCTTATTCCCTTATGATGTTAGGATAGTAATTATTTGTGATAATTGCTAGTTAATCATTGCCATGTTTTTAAGAATTTCTATCTAACTATATGTCTTTTCTCCTTATTGTTACTCCATAATTATCCTTGTGACCTTTTTGGTGTGAACTTATTCTATTCTCTAGTAGATTAGTTTATTAGGTTAATGTTTTATTTATTCTCTTCATTTTATTGGCTAAACAAAATAAAAATTATGGTAAAGTAAGGTAGGAGTCAAGTTTCTGTAGTTTCGATACTTGCTATTCTCTATATTATATGATAGGTATACTTACTCATTTGTATGGTTTTAGTAGTTAGCATTTAAATTAAAATTTCATTGTTTGTGGCCCCTTGTTAATAATATTTCCAACACTAAACACATGCATCACTAGTCAACTTAATAAGCACATAAAACTTTCATTATATGCATCTCAGTCTTCTACTTCTTTACCATTTGAAATTGTTCATTCTGATTTATGGACTTCTCCAGTTATAGTAAGAGTGGATTTTAATATTATTTATTACTTCTTGATGATTATTCTTACTTTAATTTGTATTAATATATCCATTTTGTACCAAATCTAATATTTATGAGAAATTTAAATTAATTTTAGTCCAAAATTAAAACTTTCAATGTAATCATAATAGAGCATTTGACAATACTCTTTTCCATAATCTCTTCATTATTCGTGGCATACAATTTTATTTCTCATGTCCACATACTTCTCCATAAAATGGAAAAAGTGAATGCATGATACATACTATAAATAATTTTCTCTGCCTACTCTTATTTCTAACTTATCTTCCTTCATTTTTTTGGGTAAAAGCTCTAAATATGGTAGTTCATCTTCTCAACATATAGCCTCTGAAAACCTTAGATTTTAAAACCAACCCCTTTTTACCCACTTTTAGGTAAGTTTCCCTCTTACTCATATCTTAAGGTTTTTTTATCCTAATATATCTTCCATTGTACCATACGAACTCCCCCCCCTTCCCACTCTATTCTTTCAAATCTTTCTTGGCTATTCTTGTCATCATTGTGCTTTTTTCCATCTAAAGCTTTCTATTGGTAAAGTTATCCTTTTCTATAATATTTTTTTTTCTCAAGTCCATTTTTTCTTATTTTATACCTTTTTCTTTCTCAATTCATTCACCTATTCCCTTTTTCACTGATGATATTTCTCCCCTTTTTCTCTATCCTACAACCACAAATTTTCCTTCTCCTTCTTCTTCTTCAACATCCTAACCTCTCTTCACTAAAAATCCATCATTTCCTCCCCATAGACATCATTCTCAGACCCAAAACCATTTTCTCCCTCCATATTCATCCTGTCTCCTCTCCCTCGCTTTTTTAAAGACACCCTTCAAGATCCTAACTAACATCATGCTATGTTGGATGAATATTCTATTGTAAAGGGGAATATTGTTAATTCTTTCTAGATTTCAAGAAAAGTTCAACTCTAATTGTTTTCTTACTAAATATAAAGTACGGTAAGTAGTTGTTGGATCCTTGCAACAAACCTACTTAGATTATGTTGAGACCTTTAGCTCTATCATCAAACCAATCATTGTGTGAACTATTCTTAGAATTATTCTCGTCAAATCTTGGCCCATTTATCAACTTGATGTTAAAAATGCATTTCTTTATGGATATTGTTTGTAAGCTCTTCTCAATTAAACTATGTGTGCTTTTTGAAAAATCCTTATATTGCCTCAAACAATCCCTTAGAGTTTAGTTTTAGATATTCACTAATTAATTTTTCTCTGCAAGATTTGTTAGTAGCAAATTGATAAATAGTATTTATCTATAAAGTTGAGAAGGAGATGGCTTATTTCCTATTGTATGTTTATGACATCATTCTCACAACTTCATGTTTTGCTCTTTTACACCATATTATTACTCTTCTAAGTAAAGAATTTACTATTACTTATCTTAACGATTTATATTATTTTCTTGGTATCTTCGTCACTTGAATTTCTAATATTTTGTTCTTACATCAAAAGAAAAATATCGAGGAGTTTTTGACTAGTGCAAATATGCTTACTTGTAATCCTTCTATCACTCAGATAGATAATAAAACAAAAATGTCGGCAACAGAAGACTTATCATTTTTTTGATTTATCTCTTTTTGCAGCTTGGCTAGTGCATTATAGTATCTCACTTTTACTTGACTAGACATTAGTTATGCTATGCAATAAGTTTACCTTTTCATGCATGATCCTTATGAATAACATTTCCATGCTTTGAAGTGAATTTTTCATCATGTTAAAGACATCATAGATCGTGGTCTCAAATTATATAGTTCTTCTCCAAATAGTCTTATTACATGATCTAATGCTGATTTAGGTGTGTCCAAATACTCCAAGATGCCCCTTTATATATATATATATATATATATATATATATATATATATATATATAGTATTTTGCTTTTTAGGCTATAATCTAAACTTTTGATCTTCAAAATGTCAACACATTATTTTTAGTCTATAATCTAATCTCTTAATCTTCTAACATCAACACATTATCTTTCATTCAAGTGTTGAGGCCAAATATTGTGGTGTAATCAATACAGCAGTTAAGATGATTTAGATTTGTAATCTTCTACATGAAGTATCGTATCCTCCTACTCATGCTCTTAGTTAAATTTGCTATTGTGGAATTTCCTAGAAAAAGAGTTGGGGATTCTGATTTAAAAACATGCGATTTGATAATTTTACCCTTGTTACAAATATACACGTACTACTTCCCACCGGATTCTACGATATTTGAGGCAATGGAGACTATAAAAAATTGAAATATATAGATTAAGCGAATAAACGATTTAGAACTATCATGTGACAAAAAAAAATACTTAAGAACTATTTATGCAAAATTGCACTTTCAATATTAGTGTTGTATATCTCTCTAATAATCCCGTTTAATATCGACACACCAAGCTTTGAGATTTAATATATATTTTTTCTGAGAGAAGATTTATATTGGTCTTTGTAGAGTGCTCCATGTTTCATTATATTTTTAATATGTTGATATTTTCATTATCGCACTTTCATCTACACTTTTCCTTGACTTCAAAACTAGTTTAAGGATCATTTCCATCCTCGCTTCGACCACGAGGCTGTTAAAATACATTATTGGAATATGATATTAGTCAACATATCTTTTAAATATGTTCAAATATTTATATGAGATACGATATTATTTAGTATATCTTTTATATATTATTCTACATATTTTTATATATCTCTTAAAAATTATTTTGTATATATGTTTTCTAATCTTATGTATCTTTCAAATATTGTTATGTACCATATATTATATATATTTAGTTAATGAGAAAAAGAAAAGTGAGCAAAATTTTCACTTTAATCTTTCACAAGCTATAATTTTAAGGGCAAAATATATTAGTCACCCTTGAACTTTCTTAAATTTGATTTTCACCTTTGAACTTTAAAATGTATAAATTTAATCCTCGAACATCAAAAACATCTAAAAAATAGCCCATCTGTCACTTTAAACTGTTAGGTACTAACGGAAGTGGATCATATAGTCCTCACATGATCTATTTTAAGGGCATTTTTGTCCAACCGACAAGGATATTAATGGGTCATCTCCTATCTTATTTTTGGCTATGTCATCACCCGCCTTGAGAATATAAGTCGTTAAACCCATTTGACTGCTTCATCTCGCAAGCTTTAGTAGTTTTTGATAGTTTGATAAATCTGAACTATGGTGCCTTTGTATTCAAAACCAAAATTTTGTTTAAATTCTCTAAGCATAAAATGTATTAAGATCCCCAAACAAATCATACACTGAAACTTCACTCCAAAAGAAGCTAAATTTTTCTATGAGTTTGCACTAGAAGATTAGAGAAAGGGAAATGTATTTTGATCCCTACAATATATACGGTATGTACATACTATTTTTAGGAATTATTCAGTTTTTTTTATTCCTTGTTTATTTTCACCCTTTTATTTACAATTTGATTGGATAAAAAGATTGTATTTTTGGGTTCTAGATTTTTGTTGTTGCCATTTTTTATAATTTATTTCATTAAGGGACCACAAACAAACTGAAAAACACGATTTTTGAATGGATTCACTTTTAGGGGTAGAAAATTTAGGTCATTCCCATTGGGTAAAACTTAAACAAAAAAAGAATAATGGATTCATTATATTGTTAGATGGGAATAATGTATTCCGGGACCAATTAATGTTGACTATAGGGGTATCCCACCTTTTTTCTATTCTAATTAATGTATGTATTCATCAATCAATTTGTATTGCTTGCTTTATTTTTACCTTTTAAACTTTTTCTTGCTCAGTTTGCTATGTTCTGGGACCAATTGGTGACAAGGAAAAAGTGACATGCTTTTTTGTTTCTTGATACCATGCAATGAAATGAAGGCTAAAGTTTATTTATGTTCTACTATGTGCAAAGAAACCAATGTTTCCATCTATAAATCATTTCAATAAGCAATATATATTTTGTTTCCATCTTGTCATATAATCTTGTGAAAAATTGAATTGTACTTGGACCTTAAAATGGATTTTTAAATTGTAAATGTTAGGGGAAATTTTTAAGCAGAAATTATTTTTTAAAGATGAGTGTAATAAATAATAAAAAAAAGAGTTGGTAAAAATCGTTGGAAAAACATAACCTTGGAATTTATAACTTAAAGTTATTTAAAAAAAAGGGAAAAATAATTTCTATAAGAACAATTTGGTTGAGGATGTAACAAAATAATAAATGTATAGATTTGTGTAGATGTATGAGTTTCTGATCAAGTTAAGTGATTGACTCATTTTACTTTGATATTGGGAATTAAATTCTATTGTTTATTTATATTGATTAGTATACTATTATTGGTGACATTGAAAATTATGATGGAAGCTTAATTACTTTATTTACAGTTACAAAAAAAAAAAAAACACAGTTTATTTATAGTTCTAAACTCTGCTTTTGTACTACTATACGTGACCAGTAAGATGTAGTTCAAGTTGTGTTGTTGCACTAAAATAATTTTAGCTCTAATGTATAACTAATGTGTAATTTTTTTTTTAATTTCCAAAAATGGATGGCAATTATTTCACAATTATAATGCATCATAGTGGGATGTTTGTTGATGAAGATCAATACAGAAGCAATCATGATGGTGTGGTAGATTGTATTGGCTTTTGTGATTACAATACAATCTCTATTAGTGAAATTAGTCATATGTTAATAAAACTTGGACATGAAGGTAAAACAATGAACATGTATTTTCTTGAACCAACAAGTAATTTGAGAAATGGCTTAGTTCTATTGTGGGGGGGGGGGCATACAAATGTTTGTAAAATACTGTAACATGTTCTAAAGTTAAGAGTTATAGAGATGTACATTGATTCTAAGACTAAGCAGGAGATTTTTAAGATTTGGTTTGTAGTGCCCGAGTTTAAAGAGGAGAAAATAGTTTCATGTTGTAATTGAAGAAAGAGAGGATAATGACTAGCCTGTAGTTAAAAAGCAAAAGCTAAAAAAGAAGAATGAATTTATTTCAGCGAAATAATTGCTAATAAAAAAGCCATCTCATACTAGCAACCAAGAGGAAAGAATTTTGGGAAATAGCTAATAAGATAAAACATCATTTGAAGATGATAGAAAGTTAGATGTATATGATTGTGACAAGATAGAAGGTTCTAGGCATGCACAAGTACTTACTGATAACATAGTAGAAGTTGATAAAGAGGGATTGTTGTAGCAGAGTAGTTTAAAATTTGATGACAATAATGATGAATATTGTGAGATGGAATGATTCACAAATGATGATGATGATGATTATTGTCAGGATGACTACATGTTTGATGATGCTGTGAATGGGGAATCTAAATATGATGAGGAAGATGGAACTAGTGGAGTTGGAAATTGGTAGACTCCAACATAAAATGATGGCTCATTTGATGATGAATATATGAATGATGATATTCACAGTGTTAATGGATCAAGTAGTGATAATGAGGATTTCAGAGGCAAAGATACTAACATTGATCCTAATAGAGATATGAGGGACCCTGCATTTGATATTGGTATGAGATTTAGTAGTGCAAAAGAATTTAAAGAAGTTGTAAAAAATCACACGATCAAAGCAGGGAGATCAATTATATTTAAATCAAATGAACCTATATGGGTTAGAGCTAAATACAAAAATAAGAGCTACACTCAATTTGTGTATGCTTTAAACGAGGCTAGAACACAATCTAAGGATTTGGTCATCAAATCAATTAGGTTGCAACACAACAATTGCAACCATAAGTGGAACGACAATTAGATAACTATAAGGTGGATAGCCAATTTTCCAACCATATCCATTAGATAGACAGTAGATGATGACTTTAAATCTGAAGCCTCCCAGTATAAGGCCCATATTGCAAGAAGAATAGCTAATGATCTTATCATTGGTAACCAAGAGAACCAATTTGCAATTTTCAGAAGGTATGAAGCTAAATTATTGAGAACATATATCCTGATTCAACAATTGAGATATTACACTAGCCTTTTAGAGAGTATGGGAATATGACAAGATTCATGTGTATGTACTACTGCTTGGACCGTTAAAGAAAGAGTTCTTGGCTGCTTGTTGGTCTCTTATTGGTGTTGATGGCTACCACATAAAAAGACGATATCATAGACAGTTGTTGACTACCATTGCTGTAGATGCCAATAATGGGTGGTGGCTAATTGTATATGCACTAGTTGAAAAAGAAGCTAGAGAATAATGGCAGTGGTTTTCTGAGATTTTGGCAAAATATCTGGATATTGTCATAGAAGTATATGGTTGAATAATTATATCAAATAGGCAGAAGGTAATTTTTTTTTCTTTGTCAATTTCATTAGTAGAGCTTCGTGAAGAATGTGACTCACCTTATTTTACATATTCTTATTTACAGGGTCTTGATGAAGCTTTGGTAGAAGTTCTCCCAAATTGTGAGCATAGGTATTGTGTGCAACACTTGTATTGCAATTTTAAGAAACTGCATAGAGGTAAAACCCATAAAAACTTCCTTTGAAAAATTGCTCATTCCCCTAACATTAGTTTACATGAATATGCAATGAAGAAACTTGAGCAATATAATGATATGTTGTGTAATAACTTGTGTGAGTCTTTTAATTTGTACATTTTGGAAGTTAGAGACCAACTGTAATTACTATGATAGAAGATATAAGGGTTTTGATAATCAAACATATTGAGAAAAGAAGAAACTGGATGTTGAAGAAGCCTTGTGCATCTACTTGTCCAAAAAATAAATGATATAATTGAGCATAATGTCATTAATAGCATAAGTTGGAAACCAGTTTGGAATGGGACAAGATGGCTACCAAGTTTCTGGTCCAGGAAAAGAACAATTTATAGTTGATTTGAAGAAGAATACTTGTAGCTGCTTGAGTTGGGAATTATCCGGTATACCTTATGTTCATGCTATAGCAGCAATCTACAAAAAAGGATTAGATCCTCATAATCTTGTTGATGAATGCTACAACAATGAGAATTTTTTGAAATTTTATGAACATGTGTTGTATCCAATAAATGGTGAAAAACAATGGCTAGAAGGGGAGGGTGTGACTGTTGAACCCCCATTAGTATACAAGCGGCCTAGGAGGCCAAAAAAGGAAAAAAGAAAATAATGTGTTAAAGGGAAAGATAATTACAAAAGGCTAAGAAGAAAAGTAGTCATACACTGTACAAAGTGTACTAATGATGGGCACAATAGAAGAGGTTGTCTAATGAAAGGCCAACCAAGATAGCAAGGACAAGAAAGCTAAGGACAATAAGACAATCAAACAAGCATTGGTATTGAGCAAGTTGGATAACAAGAAGGGCCAAAGAACATCATGAAAGGGAGCAGGAAGTCTTTGGGCAAGAAAACAAAGGATTTAGAAAGGAAGAGGTACTTATTTCCTTAAAGTATATTTTAATAACAAATATTTTATTGCTATGCATATTTTACTCACTCTAGCTATATTTTTCTGATAGACAACTAGGAAGTGTGGAAGCAACAAACAAAATGAGGACCTAACAGGCACATAGTAAGTAGAATAACTCAAATAGAAGCTACTAATGAAAGACAATCTAAGAGGGTATGCAGTATTGAACCTATTTTAATACATATGTTGATGTTGCAATTATAATATTCATGTTCCTTTTTGCAAGTTAAAAGGCATGATGAATAAGGTAAAAGTTCAAATAGCTGCAAGTGCAGGGAGAGAGCAAGGAAGAGGAAGAGGAAAAAAGGGGAAATCAAAGGCCATGAAGTCATATGAGAGTTTCAAATCAGCATGGCTTGGTGATAAGAATCCCAGAAATAGTTATTCTACTAACAGGGCTCCAAGCAAGGGTAGGGGCAAAGGTGGTCTAAAGGCTGCACAGAATGCTGCATGATGATCTAATCTTATTACTGCCCTTTTTAAAGAATTCTATCAATAGGGGCCATACACCCTTTTTAGATTTTTCTATTCACTCTTATGGATATGCTTTACTAGAAACTAGATATTATGGACTATTTTGGAATAGGGTAGTTGATTTGTAATCACACTTGAGTATGGTTTATTTTGATCAGCTTGATATGGCACAGTTAGTTGTAAGTTTTTTATTTTATTTAGTTGCTATAGATAAGTTCTAGTTAGATATTTGTTGGGATAATGTCAATTTATGGATACGATCGAATGAGTTTGGATGTTTTTTGGGATGTAAAATTTGATGTTTTAATTGCTAGTTATAAACAAAATTATGGGATATGGAATGGTAGCAAATTGATGCTTATCCACTGGATATTTTGCAGGTGAAATTATGTCATTTTGCACTGACTTTTTTATTCAAATGGAATCTTGTTTTGTACTCTGTGACTTACAGTTCTTGCTTAATGGATGGTTCTTTTTACATTCTGCGAATTGCAATTGTTGCAACTTTATTTCAAATGGTAAACATTCCACCAAATTTTACAAATTACATATAATACAACTAACTCCAACCACCTATTAGAGCTTCATTTCAAATCGTAAATATTCTACCATATTACAAATTGCAAATGATACCACTAACTTTTTTTTTAATTCTTTCACACTATTAAATCTTATACCAATAGTAAATATAAGGCTCCTTGTATCTCTATTAGGATCAAAGTAAGTTATATCTGCCTCTGAAATCCTTATTATCACTACCTGATCCATCTGCACTGTGAATATTATCATTCATCCAATCATCTTCTATTGGAGTCTACCTATTTCCAACTCTACTAGTTCCAGCTTCCTCATCATATTTAGATTCCCTATTCACAACATCTTTAAACATGTAGTCATCATAACAATAATCATCATCATCTGTGAATCGTTCCATCTCATAGTCTTTATCACTGCTGTCATCAAATTTTGAACTACTTTGTTGCAATAATCACTCTTTGTCAACTTCTATTATGCAATTAATAGGTACATGTGCCTGCCTAGAACCATCTATCATGTCATAATCATACACATATAATATTCTATCATCTTCAAATATTGTTTTATCTTGTTGGTTGTTTCCAAAAATGCTTTCCTCTTGGTTGTTGTTATGAGATAGCTCCTCTATTAGCACTTGTTTTGCCGAAATAAATTCAGTCACCCTTTTTGGCTTTTGCTTTTTAACTACAAGCTGGTTATCATCCTCTATTTCTTCAAAAAGTGTGTTGGAGGCAAAAGGTGGAATAGGAAGCTTAGCTCTTCCAAAACCTACTCTCTTGCTCAACCACTTTATGCTTACTGTTGTATTAGATACCCCAATAGAAATTTCCATAGAATGGTCAGTAAGATGTGTAACACCCTATATGGTGTAGTGAGCTTTATCTTTTAGGAATATCACCCTATCTAATTTTTCAGATAAGGAGTCTTTATAACAATCTTAACATAGCACACAGTGGTTAAACACAAGAAGGTACATAGGGTCTAACCATCAATACATATGCCTAAAAGGGATCACAAGTCTGCTATATACGAACAAAATTCCATACAAGTTTTTACCTATATCTAAAATACAGTATGAGCATCTGAGAATCCATCACGCTTCTACTGCGCCTCAGTTTCTAAAATTTTTCGTGAAAGAAATAATACCCACGTGAGTATAAAGCTCAATGAGTCTTGTGTGTATTAGTATTTTTTTCCACTTGAAAACAGCTTAGGAAAAGTAGTGTTCGAAGTGTAGATGAAATAGTATACTTGAACTCATTGTAAACATGTAAGTAATAATAAGACCTCTGTTCATGTAGAAAATATAGGGATAAATTAATGATTCATTTTCTAGAAAAGTAAGAAGTGAAATTCATGTACTATTTTTTGAGAAATAACGTGCAAGATTTTATGAGGTAAGACATGCTAGTTCAGGAATTCTTGTATGAAAGGAATCCAATGAATTCCACTTATTTACATGCATGTAAAAATATTTATGATTCATACCATGGTTAGTGCTTACACCTTGTTAAGTTAGTACTTACACCATATACTAGTGCTTACGCCATGAATTTTGCTAAACCCAATATTCTGTCACCCCATTCGAAGTAAGATAATCCCTGACCTTGGCCAGGTAACTTGAGATCATCTCTAACATGAGCTAGTACAATAGTCAAAGCTCTCACGGAGTATTCAATATTCACATGATACATGTGATATTGTTCAAATGGTGGAAAAGTGTGGTCATCTTGTTTTCCATGACTTATCATGTTAGTCATGCATTGAATGCAGAAAAGTCATGAAACATGGTTTTTAACAGGTTGTAAAAACATACTTGAGCTTTTAACAAGAAAAGAATTCAAGATTCATGAAGTTCATGTTGTTCTCAAATTCATGTCGAAAACTTGTACTGGAATATGTTAGGAAAAACACATGCATATTAGGAAAACATTTTGCTATATCCAAAAAAACACTTCACTTAAACAGGTTTCAAAAGTCAGGGGACTCACCTCATTTAGGAAATACTGATAAACGTGCTACTTCAAGCTAAGGTTTTTTGAATTCACTCCACCTGCAATGATGAAGTGTTCCTTAAAATATTATTCCATATTCTTGGTTCACATGTAATTACTAGAAGGAATCAAGATCTTGAACATGTTATGTTTTCCTTTGGAAAGAAAATAGTTATTCCTTCTTTAAGGAATTATTTCACAGTTTTGTCACTTCTTGGTGTTTTGAACATAACTTTTACTACACAAATCTAAATGACGTTAAACTAGCCCCAAGATATTTGATAGGAGCTAAAATCACTATTATTTTTCTAGTTCTTTGAGGTTATTTTGTAATACATTTATTGTAATAACTAGGCATATTCCTTTCTATTTGACATTTTACTTGTAAAACGTGTTTTTGGCAAATTTGTACAGATTTGAGTTAAATTCGATAAAAAAGTGAACAATTCCAGAATGCACCTGGCGCCATGCACAGCTAAGGGACCAGGCGCTAGGTCTATTCTGGTCAAATAGAGGAAACCAAGTAACTTTCAGGAAGAAAACAGAACAGATCTGGAGCTAGGTTTGGCAAGTGGACCAGGTGCTAGGTACATTCTGTCCAGCCAGTAAAAAAAGAGCAAAAATCCAGAGAAAGAACAGATTGTACTTAGCGCCATGTGGGTCAAAGTAACCCGGTGCCAGGCCCACTCTGGAAGGCAAATATCTTGTGCATGAATTTGAGAATTTTTCAAAATTTTGGCATTTTCTAATTCCTACTCAGCCAAGATCCCTCAAGAAACAAATTTAGCATCAAAGAGGCTTATAAAAGTAAGAGAAAACACAAGAGAAGAGATGATGAGTCTCCGCTTCATCATGGAGGTCAAGATCAAGGAGGGAGAGGCGTGATCGTGTAAGGACAAGGACCGATAACAAGATTTAGGACTAAGAAGCTTCAAAATGATCTTCAATTGCTCATAAAACCATGCTTCAGGATGGAAGAGCGTTGGAAGGTTGAAGAAGCTAGCTAAGAGCTCATTTTGATGACTATCCAAGAAGGACCCTAACAAAAACTTAAGTCGGCAATAAAGACGGACGAAATTTGACTAAAAATTTGGCTTTCCAGCGGACATCCGACACCGGCCCAAGTAGCCGAACTGGTGCTAGCTTCATTCTGGCACATGACAGGCCAAAAACAGCGCCTAACTAGCGCCGGCTTGAGGGCCCTAGCCGGTGCCGGCTCCAGCCTAGGAAGCCGACTGCTGCCCCGCATTTTTATTATATTTTCTCCGATTTTCCTTCATTTTAAATGTTTGTAAAGATCTATTAAAGCCCTAAATTATATTAGAACCTCAAAGATTACTTAGCTAGGGTTAGGGTAGTATAAATACAACTTTTAGTGATTTAACAAGATAATTTACACACTTTAATTTAAAATTGAAGAGAGAATCTTGAGAAGCCCTAGCCTCCTTGTTCATCTTATTCAAGACCATGCTTAAGGCTTAGTCCTCCTTATGAATGAGTCTATAAAATCTTTTGGATAATCCAATGTGGTTTCTTTCAATGGGTTTTAGTTGCTTTACTCTTCTAAGGTTTGTTTGAATTCTATTATTTAGGTGCCTATTTTCTCTATTATTTTTGTTCTTGTTTGCCTTTGTTGCTTCAAGGATAATGGGGTGAGATTATAGTAGAACTTTCTACTATTCTTGAGGGTCTTTGAAGCCTAGATCTTCAAGGGTTTGATAGAGGGTAGGTTGTTAGATTAATTTCTCATTTTTGTCTCAATAAATTCACTGTTTTGGTCCCATGGGAAGAGCTGAACTCATAACCAACTAAATCACCCACAACACAAAGAAAAAGCCCATTCAAGATCATATCAAAGAGTTTGGTATCAGAGCAAAGAAAGCTTTGATTCCAATCAAAGCTTGGAAGTAAGAAAATGAGCCCTATAAAGTTGAAGAAAAATAAGAGAAATCCCGTAACTCAAAAACATGCTCCAAAAAGGTCATGAAATCTTTGTTATACCTTGATTTTTCTTTGGGAAAATTGTTTCTTAATATTAATATAATCTTTGGGAACAAATTTTTCTTGTGTTTGTGGTGAAAATTGGCTTGAATATGGGTGAAAATGTTGGTTGTTCTTAAGTGACGGGATTGCCGCCAAGGTATTTGATAAATGTTCCATGAGAATACTTTTGGCTATAGTTGGGAACTTTGATTCTTAATTTTTCATTCCTTGGGATATTGAGACTTAGTATATTACTCTATTATTGAATTCCAAACTCATTGAACTCAACTTTACTGATGCACACTTGTGATCATCTTGTTCTTCATAATTCTAGTTCTTGTTTCTTTGTTCTTGCTAACTCTTATTTATTTCTTGGTTAGAAGTGTTTCCTTGTGCATCTAAGTGTTTGTTCTTGTGTTGATTAAGTCCACATTTTTTGAAATTCTTGATTAAAAATTGTTTCCTTAAGGTGCCCAACAAGTGTTTGTTGAAATTCCCCTAAGACCCCTTAATTGGAAAAATCTATTGAAATCACATCACTGAGTTGGAATAAATCTTTAGCTATTAGAGAGAATTGGGATTGAACAAGAAAGCTTGAGTATTGAGAAAAAGGCAAGAGGGTAAGCCTATTACTAAAAGAACCTAAGGGAGCAAACACGAGTGTTGGGTGACCAATCTTTGAGAGCCAACACGCAAGGAAGCAAAGTGAGGATCTATTTTTCTTTCTAATCTCTTTTGTTTTGCAAGTATAAATAAGTAAATATTCCACCACCATGGCCCATGACCAAGAGATCTCTTGACCTAACTCAAGTGGATCTAGTAGGCCTCAAGAAGAACAAATTAATGCTAGGGTTTTGCATGATGACTTGCAAGCTATGAGGACTATGCAAAGTGAGTTTCAAAACGTGACAAGGGAATTGATAAATTATCTTGGACAATCTTCTACCGTCGCACAAATGAGAGTCCAGGAGCGATTTGAAGTACCTAGCCTTAGGATGAGGGATGGTGATGCCCATACTCCTCCGTTAAACACCCAATAAGAGGAAGAATGGGATGAGCACTCTATCGGGGGATTCCAACAAGCTCCTATAATAAGGGGAAAACGTAGTATGAGACAAGAACAAGGTAGGGCTCAAGGAAGGAATGGTGAGAACAACCTAAGGGGGTTAGAAAGAGAGTTTAAGAGAGTTGATGAATGGTATAAGGGGGAACAAGTATAAACCTTTAGGGAACATAATAGAGGATGGGGCAATAGAAGAGGTAGGAGAGAAGGAAATGATGAGGAGAGGGAGTTGAATCACATTAAATTAAAAGTGCCCACATTCTTTGGCAAGACTGACCCCGAAGCATATTTTGAGTGGGAAAGCCAGATGGAGATCTTCCTAGAAATTCATACCTATAGTGAGAGGTTAAATGTGAGGTTGGCTATCTTAGGATTTTCAGAGTATGCTTTGGTTTGGTGGAAGCAAGTTAGTGCACAAAGGAGGCAAATGGGAGTGGAAACCGTGGCTAGTTAGAATTTATTGAAAGATATAATGAGGGCCAGGTTTATACCACATCATTACTACAATGATCTTTACTAAAGGCTTCAATCACTCAAGCAAGGAACGAGATATGGAAGATTACCATAAAGAGATGGAAGTAATATTGATGAGAACTCAAATCAATGAGGATCCTAGGACAACAAGGGCAAGGTTCTTGGGAGGATTAAATAGGAAAGTTGCCAATTTGGTAGAGTTGAACCCCTACGAACGATTGGAGGATATGGTACATGCCGCTATGAAAATTGAGAGGCAGTTAAAGAGGAGGGCATTTATTAGACCACCACTTCCAAACCCCAACGGTATTAGTAAGATGCCAATTAAGAAGGATGAAGCCCTAAAGCTATTTCAAAGGGACTTCAACAAACTAATGGAGGATTAAAAATCTAGAGAGGATTGGAAGCCTAGGGAGGATTGAAAACCTAGGGAATGTTGGAACAAGGACAAGGGAAAAGCGATGGAGAGGCTACAAAGGAATAGGAATATCAAGTGTTTTAAGTGCCTTGGATATGGACATACTTCTCATGAGTGTCCAAGCAAAAGAATGATGTATACTAATCCCTACGGTGAGGTTTTGTTGATCAAGAATACTCTTTGGTGGGAGTTACAAGAAGATCATTGAATTTACAAGCCATTGACGATCAAGATCACCAACAAAGAGAGAACATTTTCTACACTAGGTGTCTAATTAACAAAACCCCTTGTAGTGTCATTGTGGATAGTAGGAGTTGCACTAACATGATTAGTGCAAACTTAGTTGAAGAATTGGACATGAAATGGATTAAACACCCCAAGCCCTACAAATTGCAATGGTTGAACGATAGTGGGGAATTGAGAGTAAACAAACAAGTTTTGGTGTCTTTTGAGATAGGAAAGTACAAGAATGATGTGCTATGTGATGTCGTACCCATGCAAGCGAGTCACTTGCTATTAGGGAGACCTTGGCAATATGATAAGCATGTAAAGCATGATGGGAGGAAGAATACTTATTCTCTACTCAAGGAAGGAACTAAGTTTACCCGCACCTCCATGGCCCCTAGAGAGGTGAACAAAGATCAAAAAATCATGAAGGAGAAAGAAAAGAAGAAGGGAGCGCAATATGTCAAACAAAAATAAGAAATTAAGAGGAAAGAAAAAGAGTTAAGAAAGAGGATAGACAAATAAGTACCTTTGACGATCAAGGATATGCGTGAGCAAGGATAAGAGAGGGGAGATAAAAGAAGAGTAAATTACTTTGCAAAAGAAAGTACGGTCATAGAGGCTATAGAAGCTAAGGAATCGGATATTCTTCTTCTATGCAAAGGTTCTTATCTTTCTACTAATGATTCTACATTATCTTTGCCTAATGAAATTATAGCTATTCTTCAAGAATTTGAAGATGTTTTCCCAAAGGAAGTGCCCGGAGGACTACCACCCATAAGAGGAATTAAGCATTAAATCGACTTTGTGCTTGGAGCCATCATCCCTGACCGACCGGCATATAGCATGCATGGGATTCCAAGGACTATTGTCTCGGATAAGGATACTAAATTCCTTAGCCACTTTTGGAGAGTATTATGAAACAAACTTTGTATTAATCTCTTATTTTTCATAGCTTGTCATCCTCAAACGAACGGACAAATGGAGGTGGTCAACCAAACACTCACCTAACTCTTACGGACCATAATCAAGAAGAATTTAAAAAATTGGGAGGAATGCTTGCCACACATTGAGTTTGCTTACAATAGGGCTATTCACTTTACCACTTCTTATTCTCCTTTTGAAATTGTGTATGGTTTTAATCCTCTAACTCCTTTAGATTTGGTTCCCTTGCCTATAGGTGAACGAATGAACCTCGATGGAGCTAAGAAGGCAAAAATGGTGAAGGCACTCCATGAAAAGGTGAAAGCAACCATCACAAAACAAAATGAAGAGATCGCCCATAAGCATAATCAAGGAAGAAAAAATGTGTCATTTGAATCGAGCGATTGGGTATGGGTGCACCTTCGCAAGGAAAGATTTCCCACTCAACGACGAAGTAAACTAGATCTAAGGGGGGATGGTCCATTTCAAGTTCTCGCCAAAGTTGGAGATAACGCTTATAAGATAGATTTACCCAGTGAATATCATGTTAGCGCCACTTTTAATGTTAGTGACCTCTCTCCCTTTGATATAGATGATGGCAATGATTCGGAAACGAATCCTTTTCAAAGAGGGGGAGATGATAAGACTCCATTTCATCATAGAGGTCAAGATCAAGGAAGGGGAGGCGTGATCATACCAGGACAAGGACCGATGACAAAATCTAGGACTAAGAAACTTCAAAATGATCTTCAATTACTCTTAAAACCATGCTTGAGGATGGAAGAGGATTTGAAGGTTGAGAAAGCTAGCCAAGAGCTTATTTTGATGACTATCTAAGAAGGACCCCAATAAGAAATCAAGCCGGCAATGAAGATGGATGAAATTTGACTAAAAATTTGGCTTTCCAGAGGACATCCGACACCGGCCCAAGTAGTCGAACCGGCGCTGGCTTCATTCTGGCACACGACAGGCCAAAAACAGTGCCTAACTGGCGCCGGCTTGAGGGCCCTAGCCGGTGCCAACTCCAGCCTAGGAAGCCGACTACTGCCCCGCATTTTTTTATGTTTTCTCCGATTTTCCTTCATTTTAAATGTTTGTAAAGACCTATTAAAGCCCTAAATTGTATTAGAACCTCAGGGATTACTTAGCTAGAGTTAGGGTAGTATAAATACAACTTTTAGTGATTTGATAAGACAATTTACACACTTTAATTTAAAATTGAAGAGAGAATCTTGAGAGACCCTAGCCTCCTTGTTCATCTTGTTCAAGACTATGCTTAAGGCTTAGTCCTCCTTATGAATGAGTCTATAAAATCTTTTTGGATAATCTAATGTGGTTTCTTTCAATGGGTCTTAGTTGCTTTGCTCTTCTAAGGTTTGTTTGAATTCCATTATTTGGTTGCCTATTTTCTCTATTCTTTTTGTTCTTATTTTCCTTTGCTGCTTTAAGGATTTTGGGGTGAGATTATAGTAGAACTTTCTACTATTCTTGAAGGTCTTTGAAGCCTAGATCTTCAAGGTTTGATAGAGGGTAGGTTGTTAGTTTAATTTTTCCTTTTTGTCTCAATAAATTCACTGTTTTGGTCCCATGGGAAGAGCTAAACTCATAATCAACTAAACCACCCACAACACCAAGAAAAAACCCACTCAAGATCATATCAAGAGAGGTGAAGATGGATCTAAGAGCATAAATTCAAATTACTCATTGAATGAGGAATTCACCTAATCAAGGAGGATTGTTCAAGAGAGTCTACAAGGGTTTAGAAAGAGACTTGTGTATGAGTGCTTTCTTTTATCTTTGTTTTCTTTTCTTTAAACAATGATATATTCAATATTTTTATTATAATTTAACATTATTTTGGGATTTATAGTTATGTGTTAATTTAGTTATTTGATTTTTTTTTATCGTCTTTGGTGTTTGATTCTTTGTTATTATTAGTTATTGATGCAAGTTCTATTAATTGACTTAGGATAATGATGTTAGGAGTTTCATTGTATTGATTTCGTATTTGTCTAATCTTAATATATTTGAGCGGTGAAGTTAAGATTATAGGACTAAGTAATCAAAGATTAGCTAATTCCACCTCAAGCAAAGGGGTTTTAGCTAATTTCATACTTATGAGGAATTAAGCTTAATGCATGTTTTGGTTATGTTAGTTTGATTGGCAGTTGATATTAATCAAAAGATAGTAATTCAATGGATTGTAAAACGAAGTGGAATTTATCTAAGTAAATTCGTGACTTGGTAAATGATTGAATTTTACTTTATATTCCTTCATGATGCCAAGATGATAATTAATTGAGAGAATTGATTGTTGGTTTCGTTATCATGTTTTTTAGAATAATTGTTTAAATTGTATATTTTCACATCTTTGAGTTGTATATATTTCTTTATTTTTAAAAATTATTTTATCACTTTATTTAGGTTGGTTAAACAATGAATGAAATGTGATTAGTGTGTACTTGTTCCTTTGAGGATTGATACTCGTTAATTCTCTATGCTATGCTTGCGATGAATATACTTGCTCGTATGTATATTTTGAGATTAATGTTTTAATTAAAACTTGACTAAGGAATGAATTTAAATTTGATGATTTTTATACACCGAAAATTTACGCATTAAGTTTTTTGCGCCGTTGCCGGGGAACAATATCATGAAAGCTTGAATTTTGTTGATTTAACCATGTTTATATGTTTATATGTCTATATGTAAATATGTGAATATGTATATATGTTCCTTGTATGAATTGATGTCATATTTTATTTTTCTTGTATACTTGTAATTTAATGTTTCTATCCGTTGTAATTCCTTGTAGCTTAACTTGTAAACATATCCTAATTGTCTAACTTCTAAATTCTATAATCTCACTATTTTCTGCCTTGTGTAAACCTTACTCTTAGTTTATGACCCAACGATCCAAAGCCGACATAGTAGATCTTGATTTGGAAATCGAGAGAACTCTAACTAAGGTCTGAAAGGTTATACGCAAAAGGGTAAGGACAGATATGGAGGTAAATTAGCCTAACAATGGTGGTAATAGTGGAGTTAACAGGTAGATTATGAATGACTTTATAAAACCCGCAATCTCAGGTATGGGCTCTAGTATCATGAGACCAGGATAGATGCTAACAATTTTGAAATAAAGCCCAATATAATGCAAATGATCCAAAACGTGGTCCAATTCGATGGGTTACCCAAGGAAGATCCCAACGCTCACCTTGCAAGCTTTTTAGAAATTTGTGACATGTTTAAAATGAATGGAGTTTCTGAGGATGCTATCAAGCTAAGACTTTTTCCTTTTTTTCTTGAGATATCAAGCAAAATCGTAGTTAAAATCTTTGCCCACTAGACCCATTACTACTTAGAATGTGTTATGTGAAAAATTTTTGGTCAAAAATTTCCCACCAGTTAGAACTTTCAAACTTAGGACTAATATTTTTACCTTCCAACAATTAAAGGCTGAAAATTTTTATGAGTGTTGGGAGAAATTTAACAAAATACTTCGAAAATTTCCTCACTATAGATTTGAGTTGGATATGCAAATACAAATCTTTCACAGTGGGTTAAGTTTTGCTACGAAGTAATTACTTGATGCATTTGCAGGAGGCTCTATCAATTCTAAGACCCCGAAAGAGGTATTTGATTTGATTGAAAATTTAGCTACAAATAACTATACCTGGGGTAGTTCACGGTCTAGAGCTCGTGTACATAGAGTATACAAGATAGATGCAATGGTTGCGTTAGAGGCAAAGATGGAAGCACTCACGCAAAAGATGGATCAGTTGGTGATGCCTCCTTCCCAAGGGCAGGTAATGAGTATGAATTGTGATTTTTGTGGGGAATGGCATCCCAACAATGAGTGCCAAAATATGGCACCTTCGCAAGAATCATTGGAACAAGCAGCGTTTGTAGGTAATGGTCGACATGGTAATAATCTTTATAGCAACATTTACAACACGGGTTGGACGAATCATCCTATGTTTTCATAGAATAATCAAAACCAACCTCAATAGGCTTTTTCTAATTTTGGGGCGCAAAGGACTCAACCATCACTGCCTTACAATACTTCATTGGATAAATCATCATTGGAGGACTTGGTCAACCAATTAGTAAGTGGAATGGAGATACGATTCCAAGGAGTCAATGCAATCACAAGAAATTTGGAGGCGTCTATGTGCAACCTTGAAAGTCAAATTGGACAACTAGTCAAAATCCTTGGTAATCGTCAAACGGGATCACTTGCAGGCAACACAGAGACTAACCCTTGACCAAGACCATGGGAAATACTGATCTTGAACTGCTTTAGTTTTTGGACATCTTTTAATTTTCGTTTATTTGCATTAATTTGTCTTGTTCTTTATAATTATTAGACTGCATTCTTTTTGTGAGTTTGTATTCTTTTTCTTTAATTCCATTAAATTCTATATAAAAAAATGTATAATTTTTTTGCCAGAACTGACCTGGTACTGGGCCCAACTTTTGGCCCGAGCACTTGGCCAGCATAACCTAATAGAGAATGTGGGCAGAACAGGCCCGATGCCAAGCCCGTTCGGCCCGACATCAAAACCGGCCACTCTTGGCCATTTTGTTCAAAAATCTTTCATCCTTCTCAAATTTTCTCTCAACCCATCACCGGATTCAACTCCAAAACACTGTTGGGTCATGTTTGAAACCTCCAAAACACTTCCCAAATACAAAATCTTCACTTTGTTCTTGAAAGTTTGGATTAAAACTAAGAAAAATCCAATCTTTTCTTCCAAAACTTATTTTTCAATCCTTCTTTTTTATGCACGATTTCTGCAATCTTTTTGCATAAAATTATTACCAAAACATTAGAGATCATTGTGGTTTGCTTTTTCTACACTTTCTATGGTTTAAATTTTTCAAATAAAAGTTAGGTATTTTTCTATGCATTTTTTAGCAAAAATTCTTGAATATTTTTGGTTGAAAGATTTGATTGGCCATGATGATTTCTTTGAGGTTTCATTATCATGGGAATATAATTGACAATGCTGTATGATTAATGCCATGCATAAATTTTCAGTTTTTGGAACCTCTTGAGCATGCTTTCTTTGGTGTAACCTTGAGTTGTGTAGATGATTAGATAATTGTTCATAACTGACTTAGCCTTGGTATAATATAGCTTTACATTATTCATTGGTGGCTATTGATGATGGAATATCTATATTACAATAACGATTACTGTGGCGGAAACTAAGAAATCCAAGTCCCAAGATCACAAGCATGTGATTTAAAATAGGTTTAACAAGAAACAAAAGGTAACGGTTTTACCTTTCTTTGTGCATCTGAAAAACAAAATTTTCCTTCTTCTTGTTTGACGATTGTGGTGTGATCCAACAATTCTCTTGATCAAACACCATGAGAGTCGATTGTCCAGCCACTACAATCACAATATGTGATTATCTCTAACAGAAATCCATACAGATGATCATACTCAAGCACCAAGATTTTTCTGTGCTAGTAGAAAACAACAAAGCGGCTAGGGTTTTGTTCTTTTTGTTTGCTGAAGAACCACGAGAAAGAGAGAGAATAAGAGAAGGGTTTTTGGAGAGTTGTTTCCGTGAATCCCCCTCCCATTAGGTTTCGTGCATATCTCTTATATGTCAAGAAAATTACTGAAAAACTAAGAATTCTAAAACAATTAGAATTCTCTAATTGTAATTGGAATCATCAAGTTTTCATAATTATAATTTGGCCCATAGATTATAACTAATTATAATTTGACCATAACAACTTCTCTTTCTCACAATTAACCCCACTATATTATCAAATAACATCTTGAGTATATAATTCTCTATTGTGTATGACCTATTAGGTTTCCCAGTCAATTGGTAGCAAACATGAATTAATTCAAACGTCTTTGAGATTAATAATTCATAATTAATTAGAATTAATCATATCAATTCTAATCAGGATTGGTTTATTAATTCATCAATTAATAAACTCATATTCCCAGATCATGAGCAGTATCTAGCAACACATCATGAGACCCAAGAGTCTAAGAAGTCAAGTGGCTTGACATGAACCCTTCAATAACAAACTATAGTGTAATTAACTCCTTTCACCATATAATATCTCATTCGATTTGGAGTACGGAATTAGTACCAACTCCCTCCAAAATATATTAATTCTGGCTCGAATATAATAGTACTTATACTAGGAACCCACTACTCTAAATGTGTATTAATTGGAACTGTTTTCAATACACAGTCGCCTTTGCCAATGACTTCTTGAGTAGTAATTCTTACAAATGGCCGTAAGATATTCGCCCTTACTATTAGGAGTGGTGAATCCTTTTTTGATCCTCTCAAATACTTTTGTTTACCTCACAATGTACCCAATATCCATCCCATAGGCAGCCCTCGATCTGGCTCCAGAGATTGGAATCAAAGCACAATGCTCAGCAAACAAAGTACCTTGGAGATCTCAAGTGATACTTGCACGTTTACTATATTGAGATTATATCACTGGCACTAAATAGTTATCTATGTGATTATCTAATAGTTAGGTCATCCAATGTACTTGTTCTATTACCAAGCATCCACATGTTAACTTTGAGTATTTCAATACTCATGGATATGAGAAAACACCACCTGATTAAATCATGAAGTCTAACACATGCTAGTCATAACGCATTAATGATGTCCTATCTCATTAATACTACGATTAGGGACTATTTAAGTACTAACACTATACAGTGTAGTAGGAATCTCATATCATGATCTCTATCATGATTTCCTTAATACAGTGTTGTACTAGAGACTTTATCTAACAGTTATTTACACAAAAGTAAACAAAAGATACTGTAAGATAAATAATACCTTTTATTAAAATAAAATGTGTCATATACAATATACAAATGATTTCTTCTATGACATAACACTAACAATTGAGCATTTTATTTGGATCATCATTATTGATATTGTGTTGGGTATTGGATATTGGCTAAATTTCTTGCAGGTTTATTGGAATAGATTGTGTTATATTGTTAACTGTCTTGTGGTGTTTGGTGTTAAGGTGTTGGTTGTATTGAACATTGTGGTAAGAGTGAGACAGTTGAGAGTTGTGCTTGTTTGTATCGTAAAGAGTAAGTAGAGGGAGTCCTATTTTTCAGATATATAACCTTTTGTCATCATTCCATCATGTCTAGGAAACCTAGGGAGTTAGCACTAGGGGCTAAGAGAGCTCGAGATGTATCTTCATCCACACCTTCTTTCGAGCCTCTCCCTATCCAACTTACCCAATTCTATAATCCTATGTGTCAAATCTGGTATGACAGGCACCAACACAATAAGATTATATCGATATAAGCCTTCTTTAGACAATTCCTTAGAGCTTTCTACTATATTTAGGCGCCTGGGGTAAGTGCTCATCGTTAGAATGGAAAGTGCTTATCCTGTGCGCGTGAGAGAGTTTTATGCTAATATGCAGGAGAAAGAGAAAAATAACCTCCAAGTCATATTTGCCATAGTAAAAGGGGTTCCAATTAAGTTTGAAAGGACAGGACTGTTGGATTGTATGCCCTCTTAGACTAGGTTTCTGATGTAAAATCGAATATTTTAATAAAAGAATTTATTTTCAGAATTTGTTTGTGAATTTACTTTTTGTTTATGCACAATTTTCGTTTGGAACAAATCCATTGTGTTTAAATAAGTGATCCATGTGAATGGTGATTTTTCACAGTAAAGTATGGATCACGGGTTATTTAACACATAAACATTTGTTCTTAACCTATTGATGAGACTGGGAACCTCATCATATTTAGGTTATTATGTTATGAATTCTAAATGGGGAATGGCTTACCTTTAGCCAGTGAGTAGTCCACTCACTTCATGACATAAGCGTATTTCGAATACATAGGACAGGACCTGTAGTAGTGGTTTCTAAAAGTACTATATGATAAAAACCTAGACTACTACCGCTACAGCGTGGACTAGTACTCTACGACTAGAGTATAAGTTGGTGGTCTGGCGAAGCTGGAAGCATATACTCTGATTTGCTATAGTTGAGGTTCTATCGTAGGGCCAATATACTTGCATGTTGGGTATGTGTGACTAGTTAGTTAAGACAGACTTATACAAGATAGTTTCTGCACTATATCGCCCCTTGTGGTTGTCCGAATGGTCTAAAATGTCCAGGGCCCTGGGAAACATAACTTGGATGTTTACTTTAGGGTAGCTCCCTTGAAAAGCAGAAACACTCCAGGAAGTCGTGGATCATTGGACTAGAAGCCTAAGGATGGTAGATGTCATTTAGAGGGGTGTTAGTACACTTCTTTCTCTCTAAATGTACAACAATATGTAGAGGGGTATTTTAGTCATTTCACCTGTAGGTCGGAGGCTTTGCTAATGCAGCATTGTCCTTGGGGTCAATATTTCCTTATGGTGATATTAGGAAATATTTAAAATGCAAAATACAGCTATTTATATAGCAGAGGTATTTTGATCATTTTAGCAGCCAAGACGATGTGTCTTTTTGGTCCTCGGAATAGCCTATAAATCCTAACTAATTTTGGGTTGAGGAATTGGTCTCAGTTTAAGAGAATTTTATTTTATTTTATTTTATTTTATTCAGGAAGTCTAATTTATTATTGGACTGAAATAAAATAAATAAATTAATTAAAATAGGAGTTGAGAGAAATTAATTATCTAGTTTAATTGGTTAATTAATTATTCAGGGCCTAGGTCCAGTATGAATAATTAAGAAATTAACCTGGGCTTAAATTAGGGGAAATAATTAATGTTTAATTATTTATTGGGTTATTTATATTGGCCCAAGAAATAAATAATTAAAGATTAATTATTATGGTTTATTTGGGCTCATTAATTATTTATTGGGTTGTTTATATAAGCCCAGAAAATAAATAATTAATGTTTATTATTTTGGGCCTTTTGGGTCCAAGAAAAATTATAAATATTTTTCTGGCCTAATAGCTTGGACCTTAGGGGTTTTTTCAGACACGGTTAAGAGGAGTTTAGGGTTAGGCCAAATTGATTCTCAGGATAACATCAGGGTGTTTTGAAATCCCGGGGATATGTTTATCAGATAATGAGAAACCCATTTTTGGCTAACTAATAAACTAGTCTCTGGTAGAAAATAAACCCTAATCTCACTAACCTTACAAAGAACTCACGTCTCTCTCTCTGCTCTTTCTCACGTCTCCCTTTTCTTGTTGTTCTTCTTAGACTTTGCTAACCAATAGCAAGTGAACTAAGGGGAATTGAGACTGTTCCTCTTCACCATAGTGTTCACCGACTAGAGTATAGGCAAAGGAATATTCTGAGAGTTGGAAAGCTTGGCGTTGATGCAAACAAGGCGAAGTAGGAGGCTAGCGGGTGTTCAACCAGACACTTCTTCAAGTGGGCGAAGCGAGGCGATTCCAGTCGTTCAATCCACTCCTACTCAACCTAGAAGGGTTAAGGAGCGCAAAGGTATGATCTTCACGCTTCCATATGGCCTTTAAGGCTCGGTTTATTTTTCTCTCCGTTTTTTTAAAACTCCCCTGTTTTCGTCTCCCTCAATGTGGTATCAGAGCCACTGATTTTTTGATCAATATAGGGAGTATGGTAGTTAATAAAAATGGAGAAGATGATTATACCTGTGATCCTTTGCTGCTTTGGTATGGGATAGGCTTGATGTAAGCTTCATCGTTGAAGCATAGGAGCCCTCTGTAAATTTTTTGGCTTTGAAGTTTAATCGTGTAAACCCAATTTAAATGGGTATAGGCGGTTGTGGTTTTGTTTTAGATATTTTTTGTTAGTAAATATGTCCAAAGAAGCCAAAGCTATGAGAAAAAAACGAAGAAGAAAGTCTCTGTAATTCGCGCGGAAAGGAGGAAAAAAAACGAAGAAGATGATACTGTTCATAAGCCGAGCCGGAGCCGAGCCGAGAACTATTTTTGTGAGTGGAGCCGTGCTGCTGGAGCCGCATAAGCCGAGCTGATTGCATAGAACTCAAGCCGATTCGCATTTGGAATTTGCAATTGAATTGCAATTGGAGACCGGGTGGCGCGCGGGTCAATGCGCGGGTTATCGGGCGAGTTCGCGGGTCGGCAGCAGAGGGCACGCGGGCGTGGGCCGTGGGCGCGGGTCGGCTCCACGGCCTGCAGCGAGGGAGATCTGGTGCGGCTGCAGTGGACCGCGAGCCACGCGGGCGCGGATCCGGTGCGACGCGGTGCGATGAGACCGCCGAGTTTTTTTTGCAATTTTTTTCTTTTCTTTTTCGTTTTGGGCCC